>BLLK01000069.1:1204369-2404369 GCA_021927905.1 Chaetoceros tenuissimus
TTCGACATCAGACAATGCCTCATTCTCTACATTCGGACTACCATCTGCATCGGCCTTTTCAAATGCTGTAGCTCTCATAGAAAGAACTTTAGTCTCCTGTGTTGCTTGTACTTTTGCCAACGCATTACCTGCATATATTGGACGAACAAATGTATCTTCAGACAATACTTCTACAACATCTGTAATAGGTGAACAATCCAAAACGGCTGCTGCACGTGGTAATACATTTGAACCAAATTTACTAGCTGGTGCTAGGATATGTGTAAATTTATGGGTATCTTGTACCTTCTTTACCGAATTTGCAATAGATTCTGCAAGTGCATGGTATTCCAAGGGTTGATCTGTGTGTATAACCTTTGATACAGACGAAGGGAGAGAAGATGCATCCAAAGCTTTATTAGTGAGAAGAGTGATTGGACCTGAATGAAGCTTTTGGGCAGCTGTGATTGTAGCTAAAGTGGATGCTGCAACTTCATTCTCTCCTGCAGGTTCTGCAATGATCAAAGTAGACGCATTTCGAAGAGCCGATGAGAAGAGTGCAGGATGGTTCTGTTTCATCCTTCTGCTTGCTAGACTGAATTTTGACAACATGATGATTCACGATTTTTCTTTTTACAAATGATTGTTCAATTTGATTCTACTTCTTCCGCAAACACTTAGATCAGAGAAATATATCTTATTTTTCGTGTTGAATGGTGAATTTATGTTCCTCCTCTAGTTTGATTTGTTCTCCTTCGCATCAAACATCAAAAGATGTGATGGCTTGGAAGCCTTTTGCAGCAGCAGCAGCATCATCATTGATTGGGTGTCAGGTGTCAGGGATCTTTTGATCAATTTATTGATAGATTCTTAAAAAGCCCCTTACCTAAAAAAGGGGGAGTTCTTATTATCCAACGCTTGCATCTTTTGAATTTTGACATGCACATAAATAACACATAACCAGCGACAGGTTACCACCGTCAACTTCATCACTACATCACAAAACATCACTGCTTCCAATTTATTTTGATAAAAGAATAAGCAGTTACTGAGATACACGCACAAAAGCCAGAACTCACGATATCATTTGCTTGTGTGGATATATTTCAGAGCTTCAATATTTCTTGAATCTTCTTTCTAGCTTTCAATAGCCTGCAGACTAAATAGCTCCCATCTCCTAGTTAGGTCTTCATTTCACAAATCTATTACCAAGTGGCCAACCACTTTTTCAATACAAAATGTCAAACATAGCATCCAACACTGCATCGCCCCCTGATATTGAAACAGGAGTTGTCGCAGATGCAAGTGTCAAGCCACCTAGAGAGCAACTGACAGATATTGCAGAAAATACCTTCATCGAAATCATAGCAATTATTCTAGCTGTGAGCGCACTCATTGTATCATGCGTAGCACTCGCCCTAAATGGTGATAGCACTCCTATGAAAATATCCACCATTCTTACACTGATCCTAGCTCCATATTCTGTGTACCAACAAAAGAGTATCACAAACATTCAAGCCTTTATTGAAACACACAAAGCACTAAAGGAAGAAGTAGACTCACTAGATGCAACTAATAAACAATTACGAGCTTCAGAACAAGACTTGAAAGAGACTGTAACTGGCTTGGAAGAAAAGCAAAAAATAATGACACAATTGCAACAGACCAAGTCCGCAACTATACAAGATTTTCGAAATGAAATGGAAAAGAACAAAAGTACTATTGAACTCATGCGTAAGAATGTTCGTGCTGCTGCTCTTCAGAATATATTGGAAGTAGTTTTCGTTGCAGATGGCGATAATGATCAGAAAATCTCAAAGAAGGAGGAGAATGCTTTGATCAAGAGTTTGAGAGAAATTAATGGAGTTCATGTGGATGAAAAGAAGTTTCGCAAACATTTGCATAGTAAGGATAATTCTATCCAAGGGGTCATTGATATCATTGAGAATATGATGGATGAAAATCATAGTTCTGGCGACGACACCATTTTCACCTTTGATCAAAGTAGTTAGTTTGGAAATGTATCTTATGGGAGAATAATGTGGTGACGATGAAACAGGGCGGGAGTTTAAAAAAAAGATTGTAAACAAATATATTTTAGAAGAAACATATGTTTTCATTTATACCACATCTAAAATATGTATTCACTCGCATTTGACTTGATCGGTTGACTTGTACACTTTGAACTTGTCAGAAGTTTCGGCTACACATCGAGTGAAATAAATTCTTGGAGACAACTACAACACTTGGTTACTTTAAAGTTGTGATAATTCATTCTGTTACATTTTACACATACGTCAAAGAAATCAAGTTCGCAAGGAACACATGAAAGATGCACTCCCTGATCTGTGAGTTGCTTCCTCAAAAGTTCCACTTCTGAATCATCTTTCATCTTGTTTGCTTCGCTCATAAAAAAATTAGACTATATCAGAAGAAGCTTCTTAAAAATTGTATGTTGCTGACTTCTTTGTAACATGGAGAGGAAAAAAGAACACTTCTTTACGGTGATCCTTCTTCTTTGCCTTCGGGTTCGGGATTTTTGGCGGGCACTTCATATTGGACGTTTCTAGCTAGTAGCACTCAATCAATGATGTAATAATGAAATTTTACTTTGAATGAGTAAATATAAAATAAAGGGGAATCTGTTAGATTGCTAACCATCATAACTTCTTATACGCTAGAGTCGAAGTGACTCGGTAGAAGTAAATAGGAGGGAAAACTAAGAAACTACAGCATAGCATGAAGCATCAAGATAATGAAGGGAGTGTCAAGTTAGTCGTGGATTGTCAATAAATAACTTACCGCATACTACAAGCACTAGAGGTTATGGACCGAAAAGTACGTGTTATAAAAATGCATCGTTCATTACTGCGACGTAGTATCCAAACACGATGTAAGTGAAATCAAGCCTCTGTTTGAGAAAGATAGACGCTTGTTCCGTATCTTTTGCACACTCTTTGTATTCTCAGCCATTGAAAAAGATTCCCATTTGACACCATGAAATTCTTTGCACTTTTTGCAGCAGCAACTCTTTCTACAGCATCAGCATTCGCACCAGCTGCATTCAAGCCTTCCACACGCTCCTTCTCCATTGATACTTCTCTCAACATGGCTCTTTCTCAAGATGAACTTAAGAAGATGGTTGGATACAAGTCCGTTGATGACTACGTAAAGTCCGGTATGGTTGTTGGACTTGGAACTGGAAGTACTGCATACTACGCAGTTGAGCGTCTTGGACAGCTTCTCAAGGATGGAACCCTTGAGGATATTGTTGCTATCCCAACTTCCATCCGTACCAAGGAGCAGGCTGAGGAGCTTGGAATCCCTCTTGTAACCCTTGACACTCACTCCAAGTTGGATGTTGCTATTGATGGAGCAGATGAGGTTGACCCAGATTTGAATCTTGTAAAGGGAGGAGGAGGAGCTCTCTTCCGTGAGAAGATTGTTGAGGTTTGCGCAGACAAGTTCATTGTTATTGTTGATGAATCTAAGCTTTGTGATGGACTTGGACCTGGATTCCCTCTTCCAGTTGAAATTGTTCCATTTTGCCACGAACACACTCTTCGCACTGTAGCAGCTCTTCCATCTCTTGCTGGATGTAAGCCAGTTCTTCGTATGGGATCCAGTACTAACAACCAGAACGATGGAGATGAGATCGCTGTAACTGATAACGGAAACTACATTGTTGACTTGCACTTTGAGGAACCAATCAAGGACGCTGTAAAGGCTGGTGAAGAGCTTAAGAACACTGTTGGAGTTGTAGAACACGGACTTTTCTGTGGAATGACCACTGCTGTTATTATTGCAGGAGCTGACGGAATCAGTGTCAAGGAGGCTTAAATTTCAAAACAAATCATTATAGACGTTTCGACGATTGTAAGGAGGGAACCATCAAAACTCCTCAAGGAAAGTAGGCGCTATTGTACAAGCTAAGCTACACAATTTACTTATTGCAACGAGAGCAATTGAATACATAAAAAAATAAATATAAAAAATTGAAAAATCTTAGGAGACCTCAATAGTCTAGGTGAAATCGAAATGGAAGTACAATAGGCTAATACGAAGCCAATCATTATTTCCCGAAAAACACAAATAACAAAGAGTACAACGCATGAACACGAGCACAAAGCACAACAAGTGCCATTTGATTTATCTTCCCCCAACCTGACGAATTTTTCATAGCTTAGCTTTCTACTGAAAAGGTTCCCCTTCTCCTTCCCCCCAGTAAGTGTGAACAAATGAACAGAAGAGAAACAACGACTTCCTTAGATTGTAAATAGGGAGATTATATAATGAAAGAGAAGGGAAGGAGAGAGGGAGTAACCAATGAAATTGTCACGTTTCCACCATTTTTTCGATGGAAAAATTCCAAAAAATGCTTGACATGTTAATGACTCAAAAGAGGTATGAATGCTTCACATATGATGCAATTCTTCAAAGAGTAATCATAATTAATTAAATACAAACTATGGCAGACCAAATTCTACGCTTAGAAGCTACAAGAGGTGCTACTAACAGAGCTCAACTTGCTAGATCTCATCAACAGCAGGCAAGAGAGCTTGCTATAGCAATTGCACCACTTGTGCAAACAAATGATTGCTATGCTGGACTTGAAAAGAAGTTTAAAAAATATGTTGATCAGCACAGAAACAACTTGCCTTTCCAGTTAGCAGCAAATAAGTATGTCAACAAATTTAGCGTTGAGTCATACTATCTTTCGGAGGAAAAGAAACGCATCGTGAAATTTGAAACGATGAAAAATACTTGCAAGGCCGTTGACCACCTTTCGGACAGAGAAGGCGGCCCATTATCTCCACAATGTAATATAAGGGAACATGCTGACACCAAACTTGTTGTAAATCAAGTTTTGGACTATGTGAAGGTCCAGTATAAACAAAAATTGGAAAATAGAGAAGCACAAAATGATCCACATGAAAAGAATCCCTTCAATATCATATCTCAAGAAAATATTTCTAAAGTGATGTTCAATAAATTGAGAACTGGTCAGTCTTGGGAGGATGTGGTTGTTTGCTGGTCCATCACCACAACAACTCTACTTAGATTTGACCAAGCTCAAGTGGTCACGCTGGACAAACTTTTTTTGAGCACAGACTTGCCGCCATGGGGCATTGAAACACCTTTCGACGGGGAAGAGTGGAATGAAATTACAAATAATAGACAATCAACAGGAGATGAACGGATGCTGGCCATCCTTTGTCCTCCATTGGATCAGCGGAAAAAAAATAAAGAAAATGATAGCTTAAAAACTGAAGGTGTTGGAGCCTTTCGTCACAAGCGCTTTGAACGTTGTCCTCATGGAATTCTAGCATTTTCGCTTCTACAAAAATTTCACAATTTAAGGCAGAGAATATCATTTAAAAAAAAGGAGCACACACCACAACACAAAATTCACTGGAGAGATGTGAAGCTATTCAATATATCCTACAACACAGCTTGGGATCAGTATAACAAGATGATGGAAGATGCTGGTGTACAAAAGTGGTTAAAAACTACCCACATGAGAAAAGCTGGTAGTAACTTATGCACAGCTCAAGGAATGACGCCGAGCGAGGTAAGAACACTTACAAAACACTCCACGAAACAAGACAATTTTGACAAAAGCTACGGTTGCGAGGTTTCAATACCTGTGGCTTCCACTATTGCTGGCTTTCGTCCACGTCGTGATGAATATTTTGTTCCACGAACATCAATTTCTGGACCTAGTGAGCCTTTGTCTATGAATCAATGTACTGTCCTTCTATTTGATGATTATTTGGAATGGGTGGCAGAACAATCTGGTCCAGAAGGAGATAAGAGTTCTGCAGCAAGTCACTTTTTGACACAGCTCATTCCGTACTTTACACAAGTGGCAATCCAAGATGGGATATATTGGATACACAATTTTCCAAATAATCCGGTGGTTGAATTATTTCTCTCTAAACTACAACGTACTTGGCCAGATGGAGGTTACTGTGCTTGGGCACAAACACAGAGAAAAACTTGTAAAGAAAAAATCAAAAATTTTCGTGAGCTCCATGACCTGAAAGGAAACGTCCATGACGTGAGAGGAAACGTTTCACAAATTCTACAAATATGCCAGCAGCAAGCTGGTTTGTTGCAGCAGCAAGCCGGCATGTTGCAGCAGTTGCAAAATCGTGTAGCTGCTCTACAACAACAACCACAGGAAGGGGGGGAGAGAGTAGTTGAAGGAAACGAACAGCAGCAACAACAGCAGCAACAACAACAGCAGCAGCAGCAACAACAACAACAGCAGCAGCAGCAGCAACAACAACAGCAACAGCAGAATGAAAATGTGAATCATCAGCAACAGCAGCAACATCAGCAGAGAATACAGCCACAGCAGCAGAGAATACAGCAACAGCAGCAGCAGCAAATGAATTTACGGCCGATGTCTAACCCAAGACGGCCAACAGTGTCTAGTTTAATTACATATCGAACCCTGCATACGCTCGCTATATCCTACGAGACTCATTTGCATTACCTTGTTGAACATAAAAAGGAGCATGAGATTTTAGGTTGTTCTAAGCCGAAAAATATGTGGTCAAGAATCAAGAGACTCCATAGTCGCATAATTGATCATGCAATTGATATGAATAGAGACAACCAATCTGTAAATGCAAGAGCTATTATTGATGAAGGGTTGCGAAATCGACGCTTTCCAAACATATTAATTCAAGCTGCGATTGATTTAGATGCAACAGAGAGAGTAGACAAAACTCTCCCTGCATACGAAATGTGGCTAACACAAGATTCGACGTTGGGTGGGAGATATGCACCAAGAAAGCGTCAACGTCGTGTATGAATTACATATTTATTTTATGCATACTACATTTATAATAAATAAGGAGTACTACATTTTTATATTTTTTCCGTTTATTATTTCCATCGATGGTACATGCATTTTTCATATTTTCAATTTTCTCTTAGTCAATGACAATGACCTCTTCGTCATTCTTATCCAAGCCGCAATCCATTTTTACTTCAGCTTCTTGAGGGGATGAAGCTTTCTTTACAATTATGTCAATATGACCATTGCAATTTCCACGGTTGTCGTATTTCTTCCATACGTCTAGATGTACAATTTGCGCATCGTCGTCGATAAGTACACCTTTGAAAGGTTTGTCCATTAGCCACTTTGCAAGGTTATCAACATCTCTTCCAACAGTTGGCCATTTTGCAAGAGATTTTGGGAAAATATTGCGATAAAGGCGCCCAATACTACTCCCTTTCTTTGTCTTTGCCTTAAATTGATTTCCTGGCCGTTCAAGAGAAAAGATCATTTTCACTTCCACGGCTTGTTTGGCTTTAAAAATAGGAAGCTCCATAGATCCACCAAATTTATCACAGAGCGTTTTATGGAATCTGTTCTGTAATTTCTGATTTCCATTCCACATTTTATTCAAACTCCATTTAGGAATGCAACGTTGCCAAACCACAGGCTTCCCTTTGACTCTGATATGTAACGATCCCTCTTCTTGCTCATAGCGACTCTTCACAATCTCAAAACTTTTCTCTACCATCTTCGAACTATCAACTCTTGATTATATTCTATATGCGCAACAGAAGCTCTTCTCTCTTCTAGAATTTATTTCTATAGGTTGACACTTCTCTCTAGCTAAGAGGAATGGTTCGGGTTCGCTCTCATTTCATGAGCTCCAAATGAAAAGAGGAGTTCTTTGCAATCAACTACCTATCATCATCGAGTTGATTTGATAACTCGGAACATATGCTGGATGTCGTTCGAAAATTTTCTATCAAATTCAGAACATATGCTGGATGTCGTTCGAAAAATTTCTACCGGAAATGTATGTCTTGATTCCCGAAAAAGTACAAGACTTTGCTTATTTACCCTATTCAAGGAGGCTTTCAAAGCACTTCTTTTCTACGTGGAAAGTGTGACGAAGTTTTAGAAGTGCTCTTCTCGACCGTTATTTTCTAGGCCATTTTCCTTATCTAAGACATCTGATTGGTCGACGATTCTTATTTATTTCGGGAGAAACAAGCAGCAAGTTCAAAGTATTCTAATTTTATTGCTATTTGCATTAATTATATTTAGTAGATACATTTATTGGTAGAAAGAATGAGTAAATCGACAAGCATTTTAGATCGTCCAATTTTGAAGCCAAGGTAAGGCTCGAGGACATGAACATTGAGTTTGTGTGAGTATAAATCAGCTCACCATTTTATACATGACCAGGACCGACCAAGTGTCGATGAGCGCTTATGGATATCTTTATTCAGAATTGGTGCAATATCATCAGACTCGTGCGTCGAGTATATCAGAGTTGGAAGAAAGGCTAGCGTCTTCGGGCTATGGTGTTGGTTTCAAGATTTTAGAGCTTCTAAGTTATAGAAACAAGGATAACAGAAGGGAAACTAGAATCATGTCAATATTACAATTTATATCATCATCAGTTTGGAAATCACTATTTGGAAGAGCCGCGGATTCGTTGGAGAAATCAATTGAACACACGGATGAATATATGATTTTCGATTATAATCCAATTACTTCCAACTTTGTATCAGTGAACAAAGCTGTGAGTGATGCATATATTTCTGGAATCATTGGTGGAGTGCTTGAAGGTGCGGGATTTACAGCACGCGTCTCTGCTCATTCTGTTGATATAGAAGAAGGAGAGATGAAAAATGGTCTTATTGGAATGCCCTCAAGAAAAGATAAAGCAGTATTTCTGATCAAATTTTCAGAAAAGGTTCTTGAGCGCGATGCAAAATTGGATAGATAATGGATTTTCAGACAAGGAGCAAAGACACTATCATGTACGAGTTTTAGCGAATGATATAAGTAACGAGTTGTGGTAAAGTAGATAATTATTTCATTATAGTTTTCTAATTCCTCACTCTACAACAAGGTGCTAAAATTTGATTAGTATGGATCATAATAGATTCCAAACTTTAAATGTACATAAAGGAAAACGTCACTCTTTCACTGCCCTATCCCCTTAGCGTCTGCGAGCTGATGCTCTTGGTGCTGCCTTCTTTGGCCCGCCTGATCTTGCAGACGTTCTGGATGGTGCAGCACTCTTATTGCCTGACCTGCGTGATACAGCTCCACTCATTGCTGAAGAAATACTCGCAGCATCTTCATCATCAACCTCTTCAAGAGATCTCTTGGCCTTTCCAAGTTCGCACTTGTTCACTTGGGCTGCAAAACGAAGAGAACACAAGGATTCTTGTACACTTGCCTCTGTTGGACTCAAGTTCACAAGCATCAGTGTCTTACCATCTCCACTGAGAGAAGGTTGGAGAAGATAAGTCAACTTGGAATTACGGAATGGAATATGGCTTGCCTTCTTTCCGATGGATACAAATACATCAGTTAAAGAACTCAAACTCTTGTTAATAGCCATCGCTTCCTTAGCTCTTGCTCCGGTTGCTCCAGATCTATCAAGACGTTCAGATCCAGCTAAATCACACAAGTTAAGTGTTCCACGTAGTGCCTGACGATTCTCAGGATGAAGAGCAGTCAAGTGAAGGGTAAAGACGGAATGGGAACGAGAAGATACTGCATTCATGTCTGTAGAAGCTACAGATCTATGCTTAGCAGCCTGACGCATAACCTCTTCAACGGCCTCAGTATCGGTAGGCTCAAGAGGAACCATGTTAAGGTTGGTAACATAACGTCTTCCATCTGGATTAACCTTGATTTCGTGCTTGAGATCAGGATCAGCATCTCCTTCCCTGAGCAAATCACGAATGGTCTCGTTGTAAATTTCAAGGAATGAAACTTGCATGTCATATTGCCATCCATCCTTTTCGAGCATTTCCTTGTATTGACCAACTTGCTCAATCGCACGAGGGATGATTCCACGCATTTGACCGTTTCCTGTACCTTGCATTGTATGTGTCTTACCAGAACCTGTTTGTCCATAGGAGAACAGACATACGTTGTATCCATCAAGAGCAGACTGAACGAATTCAGATACCTCAGTGAAAACAGCTTCTTGCCCAACACTTGGTCCAAAAGTTCTATCAAAACTGAAGTTGTATCCCTTTCTATCACCTGGTCCATTGACCTAAATTAATCAAGCAAAAATTGTCAGAACAAAAGAACGATTTCAAAACAAATAGTTTCCAAAGAATTCCAAAACTTACAAGCTTAAGAGCAACTTCACTCTTTGGCACACACATTGGCTCAGCATCGTCATCAACTCCATCACCAGGTAGGAACGGACGAATACGTGCAAATACACGTACGTTACCACGCAATTCTTGAATAAGATTATGCATTCTACGACGTTCTGCTTGTCCTTCACGAATAGTCTCTTCAAGTTCTCTAACCTTACTCTCAGATGCCATACCCATTTCTTTACTTCTGTTTTCTTCTGAACGAAGACGTTCTTTAAGAATTTCGATTTCTGACGCAAGCTTACCCATTTCTTGAGCATTTTCTGCATGTGCAGCATTCTTCTCATCCTTGAGAGCAAGCTTCAATTGCTCAATCTCTCCCATTAATCCAACAATCTTCTCATTAGCTGCATCAAGCTCCTTTTGCTTCGCTGCAATTTTCTCAGTCTCAGCCTCAATCTCCTTACGCCATTTTGTTTCCATGACATCCTTGGACTCATTAAGAGTAGTCTCCATTTGTGCATGTTCTTTGGTCATGGCAACCATCTGTGCTGAAAGTGCAATACGTTCGTTACGTTCTTCTCTCTCCTTTTGCTCAGATCTTGCTCTGAGCTCCTTCTCCAAAGTTAATTGGGACATTGTTGAATTCAAATCTGCCTTCAACTCATCAACAGTACCCTTCATATCATCAAGGCTCTTCAATGCAGCAAGACGTTCTTGCTTTGCAGAATCCAATGTATCCTTAAGTGTGGATCTCTCATGATTGAAAACATTCAATTCACCCTTTGTTACAGCAAGTGCCTTTTCAAGTTCAGAAACCTTTGCTTCAGCTGCCTTACGCTGTGAGTTCGCATCTTCTTCTCTCTTTTGTGCTTGACTTTGAATATCTTGAATCGACTTCATCAAATCAGTCATATCCTTATCCTTCGATGCTGCACGAGATGTAGCTGCCTCACTATCCGCAACTGCCCTCGCAAATTGACTTTCAGACAAAACAAGTTCATTTTCAAGTTCCTTGATTCTATCCTTCTTTGCTTCAAGTTCTTTACGTAATGCCTCAGTTTCTTCCTTAATCTGTTTACGCATTTCCGCCTCCTCCTTTTTGGACATTCCACCTCCCATTGCACTTGCCATCTGAGCATCTTTCCATCTGTGTTGCGAAAATGACATTGTCAGTTTTATGATTCGACTCCATAGATCGCAAAAAATCAAATTTGAAAATTTCTGAAAAAACTTACTCTTGCTGATTTTTGGCTTGTTCCTTAATTTTCGCCTTTTCTACTTCCAAAGCAATAAGTGCTTGGGTTCCATTATTCTCAGCTTCAGCGAGCTTATGCTTCAAGTCCTCAATTTCATTACGCAAATTTTGCATTTTGTCTTCAGATAGACTCAACTCTCTCATGGTATCCTTTGCATTATCCTTCCAGATGGTATTGTCCACCTCAAGTTGCTTGACCTTTTGCTTAAAGAATCCACGATCTTCATCAAGAAGTTGTGCAGTCTCCAATGCAGAAGCCCAACTAGCTCTTACAGCCTTCTCAGCGTCAATGGAACGATGAACATATTCATTCTTTCCCTTTGTTAAAGCAGTAAGTGTATCTTTTAAACGCTTGATAACTTTATTTCCAGCAGCTACTTGTTGTTCTAATTCCATTTGCTTGGATGAAACACGAACTCTCATGATTTTACGAATCTCATCATCGGAAATTCCAGTACCTGGTGCAAAAATGTCCGCAGCAATATTTCTAAGAAATGGACAATTCAGTTGTGTTAGACAAACCGAAACTTCACACAACACATAAAGAAAGTATAAATCATGCAATACTTACTGTGTCTCTAATTGTGCGGAATCAAATTCATTCATGTCTGCGAGAACAGCTCTAGTCTTATCATCAACTTCTCTTCCAGCATAGGGACTTGCTTGACCAGAAAGACGAACAGCCTTGGAGTAACTCAATGGACCTGGTCTCTTGAACTGTCTTGGTGCATTATTCATACTTCTATTTCCAGAGTATGTATTTCTATAGGTTCTTCTAGAGCCTGTTCCAGGAGCAGGACTAGCTCCTCCTCTACTACTAGCACGGCTTCCTGTGCGGCTTCCTCGACTATTTCCACCTCTGCTACTTGCTCCTCTGCTACCAGTACTTCTTCCACTGGAAATTTTCTTATTTCCAGCTGAAACACCTTTGGAAATTCCAGTATCACTCGTTGGCTCACTTCCAATAGTGCTGGTACCATCGAAAGTACCATCGCTAGGGCTTACAACTTGCTTTGCACGACTATCCTCCTTCTCGAAAGAAGCCATGTCAGCATTGATAGTCTTTGGAATATGCATATCAGCAACTTCATCTAATAAGTCAGTTGGCTGTGAACTCTTTTTGGAAGGTTTTTCTGCAGCATCCACTTGGCCGGCAGTTTGTCTTGGAGAATCAACTTTCTTCTCTTCCTTAATCATATCTTCAGGCACAGCTGGTGCTCTAAGAGCATCAGCCTGGTTCAATGCCTCTGCCAACTCTTCCATACTATTAACAACTTCTTGAACTAGTTGTTGCTTCGATGATCAATTGAAGAACACGAACAACTGGTTCACTAATTGTATTAGTTCTATCGTGTTTGGAATGCTCAATGTAGGAAGAGTACTTTCCTTGGTGTTCTTCACTCAACTGAAACTGCGGGGGAAAACTACTATGAGCGATGCGTTTTGGGTGTCAATTAGCGGAGAAAGCACTAATTTAAGATAAAATAAGCCTGTTTAGAAAGTCTTCCACAAAAATTGAGATGTACTTACAAAACTTTGTATTGCCACGACTGATTCTTTGAGATTGGTGTTCCCTCCTCTCCTCCTTCCCCTTTTCTTACGGCGGCCAGACGTCAAGTATGTGTTTTTCAACCTTCCACTTGTCATCGAATAAATTGTGAGGAAAATATCCATCCAATGAATTGAATTACAAACATTTGTTGAACTCATTAGCTCAAAGCAAATAAAGTATCTTACCTTTTTTGCAAATTTACTAATTCAACTGACATCCCTCGTTCACAAGAGAAAAATGAGTCCATCAAGATTTCGATCACTTAGTTTGGCCACAATATTATTGGCTGCTGCATCTCTGTCCACTTGCGATGCATCGCTTGCAAACAAAAATATTCATGCACCATTTGGTATTCAAAAGTCTGTTACATCAATCAATGGTCATAATATTCAATCTATTCTAGAAATCAGAGGTGGGGCTAAACGCAGAAAAATAAATAAAACTGCTTCATTATCATCCTTGAACGCAAAGAAATCTAAGAAAACAGCATCGGGAGCAACCAAAGTAGGAGGAAGTACTGAAAAACCATCAGCACTTGACAACACTGTACAAAAGTATAAAGCAATTCTTCCATTGACACGTCTTTATATCACTTTGGTGGGAATTTCTACTCTACTTGGGACAATTCTTGGAGATGAAGCAGCACAGGTTATTCTAGGACTCGATCCAATTCGCACAGTATATGGATTTGAACTATGGCGCCCAATCACAGCAGCATCATTCCTCGGACCTCCTTCCATTGGTTGGCTCATGTCTGCATATTATTTGTATGAGTATGGTTCATCCCTTGAACGAGTTTATGGTACAGCACAACACTGTATCTTCCTTCTTGGACAGGTTGTTCTTCTCTCGGCTTATTCCATGTTGTTTGGGCAACCATTTTTTGGTTCAAGTATGATTACTGCTATGCTTCACGTTCTTAGTCGATCCATGCCTCATCAAAAAGTCAAGTGGTTGATTTTCACTGTTCCTTACTGGTCTTTGCCTTACGGATTGATGGCAAGTGATGTATTACAGGGAGGAGCTGCAGCTGCATTGCCACATGTTTTGGGAATTCTTAGTGGGCACTTTTATTATTTCAATAAATACATATGGCCTAAAATGGGAGGAGAGGATTGGTTGGTAGCTCCTGAATGGTTGTCCAGAAGGCTCGATCCTAATTCTTCAAGCGATTCTGGAAGAAAGAGTGTTGAGAATGCTCTCAAGAAGAGAAAGAAGGGCAAAGGTCGCAAACTTGGAAGCGCATAAGAAATAAATATAAAATGAATCGTGAAACTCTTGTAGTTACAACAATACCCATACGTAATTACATAACACTTGCTACATCGCAACCGTGTAGACCTCGTTTAGACTTCTTCTATCAATTTCTATTTTATTAATACTTTTTACATCAAGCATCATTAGCTGACTAGAAAAATGAATTAGTCTAAAATTTCGTCTTTATTAAAAAAGTTTTGAGGTGATTGTTGCAAAATAATGAAAGTGGGGTTTTTTAAAAGGTTCGTTTTCTCCGTGATGGTAAATTTAGAATTGTGAGGGTAGTTTTGGCAGTTTTAGCGAAACGTTGACCGCAAGAGAAGAATATCTCCGTGCATCATCTCAACTAAAACTTTACCTTAAACTACTGTTGCTAGACTACTAGCATAATCTTACTTTTACCTTGAAACGACAGTCAGTTCACTAAGATAAAGTGATGGATGCTTTTGCAGATAGTGATGGGGGCTTCCCTATAGAACAGCCACAAGAAGTAGAGGAAGCAGAAAATCAGACTCCAGAAGATACACGAAAGGAGTCATTGCCTTCTGCAGAACATTTGCCTTCTACAGAACAAGCAATAGCAAATAGTAATGAAGCTGAAGCACAGGATGAACCAATAAGTGAGAAGAAAGAATTAACTAAAGTCGGTGCTGCTGTCAAAACACCTGCAGAGCCTTTGCCAAAAGTAGAACCGCGGAAATCGCCTGTACGTCAAAATCAGGCTACACAAAATGATGCAGTGGAAGAAGCGAATGATGACATTGCAAAAATGCTTCTTGAAAATAGAATTACTATGCATGAATCATCAAAGTTACAAGCAATATTACGTGAGAATGCAATTCTAAAGGAAAAGGTCGCAAAGCTGAAAACTCTACTAGCTAGAAGTGCAAAGGCATCCAAAGAGACCAAACAAGAAAATATCGAATACAAGAAACTACTCGATGTTGCCAAAAAGGAAGTCGAACGACTGAACGATCGCGTGGAAGCTTTGGCTAGTAGACCAACTCATATGGATCTTCTTGCTGACTTTGAAACGAACTTTGATAGGGCATTGATGAATTTACATACAGATGAAGCACCATCTGCGGATTATGTTCGACAGACTGTTGGTCAGGCTACCGAACAAAACAACGAAGAAGAAAATGTTTCCAATATGCTAATGGCAGAACTTAATCAGACCAAGTCAAGAGTGGAACATTTGGAGAATATGAATGCTAGTTTAAAGAAGAGGTCTATTCAACTAGAAAAGCAAAATGAACAATTGATGCAAGAAAGACAATCAGGTAAGTCCATACTGGAAGAGTTTACATTTGTCATTTGCTTCCAATCCAAAACTGACAAATAAATTGGATTCCAGAATCGCTGAAGATGAGCAACTTGCAACTTGAGTTAAAAATGGCCAGGATGGAAACAGAAAACGCAACTAGATCCATGAAGGAAAAATTAGCAAGTCTTGCTGAAATGCAAATGGAGATAGACCTTGTGACAAAATCCGCAATGGATGCTAATGCAAGAGCTGCTGAAGGAATGGAAGTAGCTGAAAGTGCAAAATCAGACAAGGTCAAAATTGAAGAATTGAGAGCAAAAGTAGGTGCACTTCAAGAATGGGCAATCGCCTCATCAGAAGCAAAAGAAGCAGTTATGGAAGAAAATAGGATTCTCGAGAAAAAACTTGCAGAGTATGAAAAAGCGAATGAAATTGAAGATGTTGAAGATTCTTCGCCAACGAGTGGAAAGAAAAAATCAGCCGAGAGACTACTATGGACGAATTCTTCAAGTTTGGTCATCGGAGCTGGTACTTTGCAGTCAAAGATATTTGAACTTGGAGAGAACAAGGTGATGGATTTTGAAACTGTCATTTTACGCTGGAAATTTGACATCACCCCTAGCGATACAGATATTCACTTTTCAATACTCAAAGGAAAGCATGCAGATAAAAAGAGTTTTAAAGATGCAGATGCTGTATTTAAAGGTCGCGTCGTTGTCGGTGGTGGAGGTGGCGAAGTTACTGGTGCTTTTGCGAGACAAAATGCATGTACCATAGTATGGTCCAACGAGCATTCTTGGGTTCGTCCTAGAGCAGTCAAATACAGTATCGAAGCATTTGCCATCATGTAATTTCTAAAATGAATTAATAGTTTTTATTCAAAGCCCTAATCACTCCAACCAGTACCTCTACCTTTTGCTTCAAAATCTCCCTTTCGATCAGATGATGCAATTGTCTCTACAAACCAGCAATTTAAGCAGGGTGGTCGCCTATTCTTTCTTAGTTCCCACTGCCATCGTCGCATTCTACCATCTGAAGAAATTGTTTTGATAACTTGAGTTGCAATCCATCCATTCTCTCCCCCCACTCTTGTAATTTCAGTTTCAATATTCCAACTCTGCCCATTCATTGCAACACCATAGAAAGAAGTTGGCCACTGATCAGCAGTCTCATGGCATGACTCTATAAATTCTGTCATATTGTTTTGAAACACAAATCTCGTCGTATCGCCCGCAAATGCCCACATTGATTTGAGACCAGAATTTTCTTCTGGGAAATCATTCTTTTTCAAAGCTGTCATGAGAAGTGGTACAATATCTTCCACATTCAATTCTGGTCGTGGCGATCCAGCTCCTTGAAATGAGGAGGCTTCCAACTCTTTCACAATGTTCACTTGCCTGAATAGAGCTTCATCACCTTCATCTTCAATAATGAAGCTGCTATCACCAGAACTGGCTGACATCGTGATTTCTTCATTTTTGATGGGTTTGTACCGAAGAGGATGTGTCGAAGTGAAGCTCCACACTGAAGCTATGTACTGGATGAAGACTAGTTTGAAAATAAGATTCTTCATCATACAGATAATTGAATACCGTGTCTTGCAAGTTATGGTAGCTCACTTCTTCATTAGATACTATGAAATGGGAGATACAGAGTATATATAGACCTCTCCTACATATCTGTGATGTGAAAAGGTTTTTTTTTTGAGAAGGTCAAGGTGTCAAGGTCTACGTCCGTATACCTATTACGTACGTAAGTATGGAGAAAAATCCATTTGTCATTTTTTTCCCACGGTGTTTTTGAACTTTGTGAGTTTGGTATGAGTAGAGAGAGAAATTTCCTCGACAATGATAAACTTTGTTTGTTACCATTTCATACTAACATATGTCTCAGGGCCTTCGCAGTACCCAAAAGTAATGTTGAAAAAGTAGGACGAATGCGTTTCTAGTGGAACATCCATTTCTCTCTGAACTTCAAGTGATTGCCTTGTTCGAAACCACTCTCTAAACATATCATAGCATGCATACTCCCACAGATACTCGTATCGAGAAACATCGCGTACATTGCACTTTCGAGGTGTTTTGAACTGGCGTCTACAAGAGGTAAAATGTACCAGTGTAGTTTCTGTGATTGGCCAGTTCTGGCATTGTGTATCATCACAATTATCTCTCTCATCTCTGCAGATTGTGTCTTCCCATAATGAGCTATTAGGACGAAGCAAAGTTGGTCTGGTAATCTTTTGATGTGCTGTTGTGTGCCGGGGATTGTCGCCTTTTTGATTTACTCTGCATCTATTCAATTCTACAGATGTTTGCCAATGTTCATTGTAATAATACGCAAGCAAACCCTGTATTGTCATACTACCATATATATGTCTACCATAACCTGAACCCTTCCATCCTTTATCTATACCACGTCCCATAATGAAATCTCCATCATTAACTATTTGAATGAGTTCGTCGAAAATGGTCTGGTTAGGCTTGACCATGAAAAATCCACCTTGCAGAGGAACACGCTTTGCTTGCCAACCATTTGCAACAGCTGCATTATACTCCTTTGTGTAAAAGGCATGAAAAGTTTGATGCAAAATTGTTTCATTAGAAATATCTTGGTGTTGATGTATATATGTAGGTGCAATGTAACCTTCACTAATCAGTCGCTCTCTAGCCATCTTCCCTTCTTGAGTGTCATGATTGTATAAAATTGTATCGAACAAAGTATCAAATGGTTTCAAGAGTAATGTATCAAGGTCAAGACTCACTGACACGGAATGAAGATTTGGATCAATAGTATAAGTGTACAGCTTCATCAGCTCAGCTGGACCGCAACACCCATCTTTCCTCATGGCTTCGTAAATGTGAGGCTTCATTGACTCTTCAGTAGCTGGCAATTCCATCAGTCTGATTGTAACGTTCTCAGCTCGTAATATCTTTACACATTCAGTATTGTTCAGATGTGCGGATACAATACCATAGACTTTTGCTCTATATTTAGACCTTGGATGAACAGGGTAGGAATTCATCTCAATCGAATGTTTTAAAACCGCAATGTCGTCATGAAAATATGTTAAAAACTTCTTACTGCAATCTGTCAACGTAACATGATATGCAGCGGATGCGATTGTCTGTTGCTCATTGTTGTAGCTATTAAAGTTTTTATATTGTAACCTGAACCCCTCCTCAATGTAATATTTGTGAATGCTGTTAGAATGAAATATTAATGTGCATGCAAAAAAGAGACAACAGTACGCAAATAGAACTTTGATTGATGGAACAAGACCAAGCAGAGACATGGCAGTGTGTGCTTTATTGTTCTGTGTTTTGAATTTTAGATGCTGCACTTCATTTTTGAATTAGCTATTTATTATGATCACATGCTGTTGTGTTTCATCACATCATCGTCTTCTCCTGCTCCGAAACTTTTTCTTTTTTCTCCTCTTCTCTTTCATCTTATTATGACATTATTCAGATCTTGATACGTGTCAAAAGCGGGTGGCGCCAAACTGTGCTGTACTGGTACTGTGTTCACTACTCATGTTATGTTGTGTTCTAATGATAGATCACACAAATTCAAAGAAAAAGCGATAGCCAATGGTGCCTTTATCAATTCTTATGCTTGCTATGACAGCAAGAATTACCCTTTACAACTCAGGCGTGTGACCTTTTGCCCAAAGACCTTGGATCGCTTTACTTGAAAAAGACATCGAATTCAATCATGAAATCATAGATTTGCAAAACAAACCACCCGAATTCGTATCTAAATATAGACAAGCTAGTGGAGGTACTGGTTCGGGTCTTGTACCGCTACTAGAGGATGGAGATAGTCTTGTCATAGAAAGCGATGTAGTTGCGAAATATGTAGCAACAGAAGTTGAGGGAAGCGATGGTAAAGGGGATAACTTATATCCTGAAGATCAAGAAGCTCTAATTGGAAAATTTATGAACAAATGGCAAGATGTTACTGATAAATATTACGATTTATTAAGAGCTATCAACGAAAAAGATGTGAAGAAACGACAAACTGGTTTCGTCAAAAGTCTGAATGAAATTGAATCCTTATTGAAGGAGAGTGAAGGACCATATATCTTGGGCAAAGATTTCTCTTATTGTGAATGCATCAGTGCACCTTGGATTCAAAGATTCTTCGTGACAATGCCATATTTCCGGGGTGTGGAATTTACAGATCTCATCAGTGATATGCCAAATGTAGAAGTTTGGATGAAAGCAGTTTGTGAAAGGCCGTCTTGCGTCGAATCAAGATGCCCGGATGAGGAGATGATTGCTGCCTGTAAAAAGTACTATGTGTCATATCTAAGTCCCAATGCCAAGGGGTTTTTATAAGGTATGCATTTGATTTATTCGTTTTGGAATCATGAAGGAATAATTGAAATTGCCACTGTACCATGAATGACGTCAATCTCAAGGATTCTTCGCGATATCGGTATGCGACGACTATTTTGACTAGACTGAGAATGGTTACTATGTTGATGACGACTTCGTCAATGATTTTAAATACAACGAGATAAGAATCAAGAAGATTTTAGGAAATTTCGTAGTCAACATTGTCTCTATCTTTACATTATTATCATCTCGCACTAATTTCAAGATGATGCAAAGGTGCCCCCCATACTTATTCACGTTTTCTCTTTGTACCCTGTCCCTTCCCAGCTGTAGCTGCTTCAGCTCTCTTTTTCATATTTAATACTTTCTTGAACAGAGGCGCATTCTTTAGCAATTCAGGTAAAGAAATAAATCGTACACCACTTCCGCGAAGATACACTGTCGGTAACTTTGAAACTTGCCCATTTCTTGCCGTTCGTACTACGTCTGATATAGTCATATTCATTGTATCTTCTGCATTTAATAAAAGTCCTCTGTAAATTTCACCATTTTTCATCTATTGTTTGTTTTTGTTGTGCGTAAAGATAATACAAATGCATATGTTCGTTAGTTTTAAAGCTTGACTTAAAACATGGCCGGTAAAAAAAAATAACTAGACACTCACCTCAACGGTTACTTTCATACCCTCTGCCTCATATAAAAGTTTGATTGGGACACCTGCGTTACCTATGGAGACATGTGCATGATTTCATGTTAGAATAAATTGCGTAATGGATCATACATCCGATAACAACAAAAGATCGATTCTAGTTCAGACTTTATGTTGCAAGTGTCAGTAACCTTTGTTCCATCTACCAACATGAATGAAAATTGCAACACAACTTACTCATAGTTTTTCAATTAGGAATAGTGAATAATATCTACAGTTTGGAATAATCTTTGTGAAAAAAACATTCAACATAACATATGAATATGTAATGAAAAAAGCACAAGTGCGAAAAGTTAAAGTGCAAAATAGCGGAGCTTTGGAAAGCTTTTCGAAAAAGATAGAAAAGGAGATGAAAGAAAGAGAGAAAATGATGTGTCCTCGTCAACGTCATTGTGTCTTGTCGTCATTTCTTTTGCACCGATGGGAATGTGATGTGGGATGTGGACTAATATCCACAACGCTTCCAACATTGATGCAGAGAGTGCATCCATTACATAAAATACAAAAAGCACAGCTAACCAAACCTCACATTCAGCAGTGCACGTTTTCGAAAATGAAATTGAACATCTGTAGCAGTTTTCTTTTTTCAATTGGATTCTTCTTCCCAGCTCAGGCATTCATCACCCATACACCAACATCATTGAATGCCAATGATACGGGTAGTAGAATTAATACAAATGTTTTCTCTGTCGCAGAAGATGGTGACGAAAGAAAGACTGCTGTTATAATCTGTCCAGCACAGTTCTGTGTCCCAAAGGATTATGAAGATCTAGTACAAAGCCTCACATCTAAGTCACCCAAAATTTCATCAGCTAGAGTTGCTAATTTACCAAGAACAGAATGGATCAAGGTTGCACGGCAACTCCCAACATCTGAGTTTCTAGCTGCAGAACTTAATAATGCGAAAACTCTAGAATGGTATTTTGATGCAATTGA
The DNA here is from genome assembly GCA_021927905.1 of Chaetoceros tenuissimus. Classification (NCBI taxonomy): domain Eukaryota; phylum Bacillariophyta; class Thalassiosirophyceae; order Chaetocerotales; family Chaetocerotaceae; genus Chaetoceros; species Chaetoceros tenuissimus. Next base: position 1,225,775 of record BLLK01000069.1, read on the forward strand.
AAACAGTGTTTCAGATGTATATTCAGAAGAGGGTGAAGATGTACAACTTTGTTTCATTGGGCACTCGATTGGAGGATGGGTTGCAAGGAGTTACCTTGGAGGCCTATCTCAGAGTTCAACTGCCGTTTATAGATCTTCTATTGAGCAATGCAAAAGTCTAATCACACTTGGATCTCCACATTTTGCGCCCGAGACATCTTTGGTGGATCAAACCAGAGGACTTTTGAGAGCTGTAGAGGAAAGACGAGAATGTTCAGTAGAAGGTTTAAAAGAGAATGGGATTTCAGTGACATGCGTAGGAAGCACCGCCGTCAAAGCAAACGTTTTGACTACAGATTTAGAACAGATTGTAGCTCTCACATCATATCTTCCTTTAGTCAGTGACTGGACCAGCATTACAAAAGGAATTCGTGGAGATGGAATCATTCCTGAAGATTTGGCTTTCATGGAAGGATCCAATCGCATCGAAGTTGAAAAGTGCAGTATTACTGGAAATGATGTGAGACATGCTCATGTCCTCCCAACTCCTTATAACCTATGGGAAGCTTCCGCACCAAGCATTTCGTTACCATCAGATTTCAAATGGTATGGTAGCGACGGAGTTATTGAGCAATGGATTGATTATGTATAAAAATAGCTCTTCGTTCTCATTTATAATTTACAATTCATTTTCGTATTTCTCTCGCTCACTTTTTTTTACTTGATGTCATCACATATAATTTCAATTCTATGTTTTCAGTTGGTAAACAAGTCAGTTCGAGTAGTTTTTCATCTTTGCAAGGAACATTCTCAACCATTTTTTTAACACCAAAATCCGAGAGAAAAATTATTCTATCCTTTCATACTATCCATGTGTCAACATTTTACATTGGCTTTTGTGGTTGATCTGGAAGGTACATTCCGAATCTCTTTTTACATGCTACACGTTGGCCGCTAAATTTATCATCTGGAGAAAATCTTGCTGGATGAGCACTCTCTGTCACTTTATTATCAGGATTTGATTTCTATTTTTCACAAAGTATTGATTGGCAAAAATGATTTGCATTTGGTCAAAGAAAAAAGTTAGTATTTCTTAAAGATGAAATATAGGTGCGAGCTCACATACTACAGTCAAATCACATTTTTTCTCGAAAAGTAAAATATCCGAGACTAACCTTCAGAGTGTAGACTCTCTTTCCGCTTGCGTCAAGATAATACATAAGATGCATGGTTTCAATATGGCTTCTTTCTACTTTATATAATACTGTGTATGATCAACTTTGAGGAATTACTTTATCTTTCACTCTTCTTATGGTGATTTTCATGATTGTAATGAATGGATGTAGGATGTCATCTCAAACAAAGAAAAGATAGAAAAGGAAAGGGAAGAGCAATAGCAAAACCCAATGTCAACGATCAACTCGATCATCATCGCCAACAACATTCAAACAAACACAACACATTGCACTGATTACAATAGAAGTATCAAATAATATTGTAAAAACTCCTACGTAAAATCACAAATATGAATCTTAGTCATAGAGCATTTCTTTTCGTGCTTGGCATTGTGGCATCGTCATCTACCGCTGCATCATTTGGAACACCATTATCTCGAGTACAATTGAACAAAAAGGTTTTGGTAAAGCCTACATTTCACTTTCGTGGGGGATCTGATGAAGTGGAAGCTGCAGCAGTTTCCACCGAATTACATGCTGAAACACCTGAGCAGCCAACAGAGCCAATCGCTGAAGAACCAGTATCAAAGGCTATGTTGAACATGGGACCAAAAGCAACCCAACCAGGATTTTTGAGAAAGCTACTACCATCGTTCCCATGGTATAGCTTACCAAATCTTCTCACTTATGCACGTTGTATTGCAATTCCTGGACTAATTGTTCAATTTTACATGTCGCAGAGTCCAGATAAAAATATTGCTTCAGCATTGATCTTCGCTATTGCTTCAATCACCGATTACTTGGATGGATTCCTTGCCAGAAGATGGGATATCTGTTCTCCATTCGGGGCATTCCTTGACCCAGTTGCAGATAAATTAATGGTTTCAACAGCACTTATTTTATTGGCAGGAAAGTATGGAGCAGTAGTTGCACTTCCATCTTCAATCATTCTTGCGAGAGAAATTGCAGTTAGTGCACTAAGAGAATGGATGGCTTCCAGAGGGGAAAGAGATAGTGTAGCTGTAGGATGGCAAGGAAAGTGTAAAACTGCACTAACTATGCTCTCTCTGAGTATTGTTTTGGCTGTTCCTGATGGTTGGACTTTGGCTTCTACCGTAAAACCTGCTGTTGGATGGGACTTGGTGATGAACATTGGTATGATTATGCTTTACGCAAGTGCAGTTCTTACCGTCACAAGCGGAAGTGTTTACTTTAAAGCAGCGGCTCCAGTGTTGATGGGTAAAAAGTAATTTGAAAGAAAGAAATTTACATCTTAAAAATAAGCATACACTACACTCAACATCTTTCGAAAGTGTTATCGTCGTAAGGTAACAATGACAAACACTACTTTACATGACATATTTCAAGCAACTACGATAATAAGTACGCACGTAAGGCAAGAAAAATTGCATCCATCTTCCTTCCTTCCTTTCCCGTGTTTCACACTACTAACAGATAGATACAATTGTTCAATAAATTGCTACAAGTACGTACGCACATAAGGACAATGGAATTCTTTTATGCATAACTTATCTCAGTATCAATCGTACTTACATTCGATAATTCCCTACTTTCTGTACGTAGTTAAAATGTTGATTCAATTGGACATTTTCTATTTTAGCTTTTGGTACGTTTCGCTTGTACTGCATACTTCAACTTGAATCATCAATTCCTTTTCCAATCCCGAAAAGCTGGAAAGATTGTGCAACTGAGAACCTGCAGAACAGGTCCGTACCACACGATACCGCTCCCGAAAGGTGAGATAAAGGAAGGAAGTTGGAAGTAGCTATCCCTTTTTGGCTAGAAGTCATCACAATTATATTTCTAATTCGACATGTTGATCCAACCTAATGAGAATGACATCCTCCTAGGTAGAGGAGGTAATAACAACAAGCATGTCGGTAACGCTCAGTTAAGGAGACTTGTGCAGATGCACTGCGGTGCTTACAAGAAGTCGAACAAGAAGGCTAAGTCTGCAATTGCATGGGAACTAGTAAAGTACATTCAGAATTTGAGTCCACCAGGTCGATTTCTCCGAAAGGATCCTGAAACCAATGAATGGCAAATAGTTGACGACAAGATCGCTAAGGAGAAGATGAACCAGTCTCTCCGTGATGCGGTTTCAGGGAAAGATGCTTTCTCGGCGAAATCCAAGATGAATGTCAAAAACCTAGCTGTGCAGCACAGTTCAGGGACCAACACCTTTACCAATCCCTCAAACTCGGTCCCTCCAGCTTTGCCTACGTCCTCGATTCATGCAACTGCCAGCATGAATCCTGAAGAGCTCCAAGTGTGCATGCAACTTGCGAAATCTAGTGGTGCCAATACCGCTTCTAGAGGTGCTGCTGATGATGCCTTGCCACCAACAACTACTTCTGCTCCGCCACCACTGCTAAACCAGAACCAACTATCCTTGCTTGAAGCTATGAATAATGGTTCTATGAATCCTAACTTTACGGACCCACATGCAGCGCTTCTACAGCAACGTCAACTTCAGCAGCTTCAGCAGTTACAGCAGCAGCAGCTCAGTGCACAGCAAGCGCAAATGCATGGTCTACAGATGGGAGGAATGTCCGTCCAGCAAAATCAGTCTCAATTTTCCGAAGTTGAGGCTTTGTTAAATCAACAAGCTCTTATCAATGGAAGACTTGCCGACCTCGCAAGGCATGGTGGTGGGGCTCTGCCTGGTTTGGGTTCACAGCAACTACACGGGTCGCTTGGTACTCATAGTGTAAGATCGGCAGCAACACACTCTCAAGGAGAAACTAATACGCAAATTGTTACTGATTCCATCATGTCCGAGAATTCAGAAGGATCATCTGGAAGTAGATATACATACTACAACAGAGGAGCTTCGAACAATAATATTTCTCCGCAAGATGCGGCAGCAATAGTACAAGGAGTTATTAATTTCAATCAGCAAGCACGTCAGCAACAACAGCAAACTGTCAATGCTGTGAACCAACTTAGGGAGCTAATTGTTGCAGAAGAAAATCGCAAACAGCAGCAGCGCAATCAAGATACTTTAAACAGCCTTTATAGACACCTCGAGCTCAACACCAGGCGTCGTGAGTCAAGTGCTAGACCTCAACGTGCATATCTCAATGTGAATGATAGATCCTCAATGGGAATCGAAACGATTTCCAACATCTCAAGTAATCTACCATCAGAAGCTTGTGACTTGACCAATTTTGACTGGGTTCCGCACAATGGAGCGAATAACAACAATTCCAACAACATGAACAATGGTAATTCGGACATGATGATGGATTAAATGATTCAAATGTATGTCTTCGTTTTTAACTCTTTGGGTTATTTATTATTTTGATCTTGACCATACTTCGAAATCATATCGGAATAAATAGTAAATAACTCTTTAAAATATTGATAGGAATTTAGTTATGTACTAAATGGGAAGTTGACTTTAGGCTTTGGTGTCACCATGTTGAACATTGAACAGCCTATCATCATTACCTCAGAAGAAGATATTCACCTCTTTCAATAAGTAAGAGATGACATCCTGCAATTCATTTTCAAACCCACCATCTGTTGCAGCAACGAAAAGGTGGGGAAAATAAAAAATAGAATAATGACCTATCAATTCATCAAGAAGCGGAACTGCATTTTGGAGTTATCAAACCTGTTCTATCTTTCATCCTCAACTCCGTAGTAGGTAGTAGTCTTCCTCGACGTCATGGAGGGATAATGCGATTGTATGTGTGGCTCTATTTGATCATGGCTAGGCATAAAATATATATGTAAGTATGGTCTCTCAGGAAAAATTGAAAATAATGCGAAATTAGGGATTCGGCCAGGTATCTGTGGATAATTCTACACCTTTTTTGGGTCAAAAATATCCGAAAAATATCCACATGGATATTTTTTGCACATAATGATTTTAGAAGCTAATTATGTAATTTTTATCAATGCAATCACATAATCACTTGAAATAATCATCTCTTAAGTTATTATTACAACATATGAGAGCACATAATTCAAGCATTTCACAAAGGATTCTGTCTCCTTCCTACAATTCGACGATAGCGAAAATCGGCAGACACTTGTACAAGGCACTGGATGGTAAGCCCAGCAAGTCTATATGCTTTTTGTAAATAAGATGCTGTTGCCTTTGTCCATTTCTGATATAAACAATTCATACTTACACAGCTTGGCATGTTTGATACAAAATATACAGTAATCTTTGGGATATGCCAATGACTATGTAGTTCACGGGAAAGGGTAGGGTATTATAGGACGAGTAGGATAGGTAGGTTTGGTAGGATGGATATTTTTGTGGATAATTCTGCAATTTTTTTGGATACCTGGCCGATAGGCCTTCCGGTTGAACGGGCAAATTTTCGCTATTCTGCGGGCACATCCCGTACGGGAAAATATGGGCAGCTAAATAGGTGGAAAATCCGGGAAATTTGGGGTGGGAAAAATTTATATCTCGCCCCTCAGTCCTTCATTTTCAAGTTTAAGCACGGTTTTGAACAGATCTCGACGAGCTCTTTCGATTGGTGTATCATTTTTGGTAATCCCAAAAAAAAATATCAAAAAATATTTTGTCTCAGAGACGCCCGTTTTGCGGGCAAATCCCGCAGCCCGTACAACCGGAAGGCCTACTGGCCGAATGGCTATGCGAAATCCAAAATAATGTTTTTATGTTCATGTGCTATGGTACCTATTTGAATGAATAGTCAGATGATAAATAAACAAAAGAATCTTAGATATGGAAAATAAAAGTAAAGAATGCGAAGAATGCGGTCCTCCTTTGGATACTCTTCATTATCCAAGCCTAGAGGTTTCAGAAGATACTTCATCTTCATCTTCTTCAGAAGACAGTCACTCAATTATTTTGGAACAAAATCATGAAGAGACTACAGATATGAATGTCAAATATACAAAGAAAGTTGATCCTGATGTATCTAGTGATGGAAGTTCCAGTAGTAGCAGTGACAGTAGTTCTGATAGCAGTAGTAGTGACAATAGTTCTGACAGCAGCAGTAGTAGTAGTCAAGAGATGTTGGTAACAAAACTGAGAAGCGAGTGAATGAAAAAGAAAACAAGCTTTTGCCTTCTATTCAACCTTACGCCACAAAAATGGAAAGATTCGAATTGTTTAGGACAGAACAGTGTTACTACCTTATTGGATCTGATAAAGCATCTACTGCATTTCGTGTGATAAAAATGGATCGAACACTAATTGAGTATCCAATAAGTGTGAATAGTGCAAAACAAAGTCGGTTTCCAATGTCGAGCCATTTCAATGGGGAGGTCGATCCACATCACATGCATGATCAAGGTATGGATGAAAGTAAAAAAATTAGGACATTGCCAGAATTCTGTCATGAAGATCCTACCATTTATTCTGCCGAAGAAATTCGCAACATGCTTGAAATGATTCGAGACGGCGATCAGACAAATAGTACAAGTAGTGTTGCAGGAGGTAGTACTGAATCAAAGCCTAGTACTCTAGAACCAATGGTCAGGGCACACGGCATAGTTGGCTTCATTAGATTTCTTGACTGTTACTATTTGACTCTCATCACGAAGAAAAGTAAAGTTGGTAGTCTTGGTGGTAATATTATTTACACTATCAAGGAAACAGAAACAATACCTATTAAACCATCCGATGTCATTCGATCGGGTTCTTCGGTCTTTGAGGATGCGGTGAACGATCCTCAAAGTGTTTTTACTAGGATGTGGAACTCGGGTAAGAAATCTTTGAACATGGGGTTGACACCTCGAGAAGCTAATGAAGTGAGGTATCAGGTCATCTACCAATCATTAGACCTTAGCAAAGACTTTTTCTTTTCATATACCTACGACTTGACCAAAAGTTTACAGAGTAATATGTTTTCGATGAGCACAAAAGTTTTCCCTCCTCCTCCATACAAGAACATGTACATGTGGAATTTCTTTCAAACAAGAGAACTGGAGGAAGTAACAGGTAGTATGACTAGTTTTAATTGGATATTACCGATCATACATGGCGCATTTATACAAAAGAAATTGCAAGATTATGGAAGGACTCTCAACTTGACGTTGCTTGCACGAAGATCTCGTCACTTTGCAGGTACACGGTATAGGAAAAGAGGGGTCAGTGATTGTGGAAAAGTCGCAAAGTGAGTAGACTAATTACATTACATTTTGTCACACTTATGTCAAGTACTCATATAATCTTTTTCAGCGATGTTGAACATGAGCAGATTCTTCATGATAATTCGACGATAGGAGAAGGCGTATTTTCAAGCTTTCTTCAAGTCCGTGGATCCATTCCTACCTATTGGGCTCAAGAGTCATCCCTAACCTTGCCGAAGCCTCCTATTATTGTCACTAGGACTGATAACTCTTATGTCGCTACTCGGCTTCATTTTGAAGATCTGTTCCAAAGATACGGAGCTCCTATTGTTGTTGTTGACCTTGTGAAACAAAGTGAGAAAAAGGAAAGAGAAGTTATTGTTGGTAATGAATACAGACATGCTATTGATTATCTCAATAATCAAATTGACGACCAACATAAAATTAGATATTGTGCCTTGGATTATAGTCACATTTCGAAAGTAAGTCCGGGAAATCTGTTTCCACATGAACATTTAATTGCATTTTTTCTAAGACTCATTTTGCTTTTAGCATCGGTCTTTGAATGTAAGCTCTTCACTGCGCGATGTTTCAACATGGGCTGTGAACGAAACTGGTTTCTTCTGCAGCGCACCGAAATGGAAAATTATAGAAGGGGGGTCGGTTGTTCCATTTGATGAATCACATGACATCAAAAGCGAATGTGAAATAAAGCACCATTTAGGGATGCCAATTTTACCTATGGAACAAGAAGGTTCGTATCTATTATTTTCTAGTCAGACGTTCCTTTTCTTTATTTCGAACTAACAGCACGTCTTGTAAAGGTGTTTTAAGAACCAACTGTATAGATTGTCTTGATAGAACTAATGTTGCACAATTTAGCGCAGGAGTAGAAGCTCTTGGACAACAACTGGTTGTAATGTCGATAAGGAGTTCACCTCGATTGAATCCGTCTTCGAATATAGTCAAGCTTCTGATTGATATGTATGTTGACATTGGTGATCATTTGGCTTTGCAGTATGGAGGAAGTGAAGCTCATAAGAAAGTACAAGTTCAGAATACTGGAACAGATAGCAAAGGTTCTGATGGACTCGGGAAACATAAAGAACTTTTGACTTCCATGAAACGTTACTATAGCAACGTTTTAACTGATAGTCTCAAGCAAGACTCAATGAATCTTTTCCTAGGTCACTATATTCCGAGCAATAATTCTGTTCCTCTTTGGGATATGGAAGGCGATTATTACTTGCACAACTATCATGTAAAATCTGGTTTAGCGTCCATGCAGGCTATGAAGCAAAATCATCCATCAATGGCATTGTTAGAGGAGAAAGTAGATATAAGTGGGGATATGGTCCGATCTATCCAAAGCCCACCTACAGATAGAGGCTTGTCGCAATATACCAACAGAAATTTTGCTAGGCGGACTAAAAGTGGGCTCAAAATGCTCGAAGTGAATAAAAACAAGGAGTCGGCTCGTGTTCAGGCGATTCGTAAGCGCTGCCATAATCATAATGAAGCTTTATCAGTGTGGTGGAGGAATGCAATTCAAAAATATATCGAGCAGCGTTGCTGGATGAATCTAGGAGGTAGTTCAAATAGTTCCATGTCAAAGTTTGAGAGAGATCATGGTGCTCAGAATGAAATAGTACAATTTGATCGCTATTTCGCTAGACCATACACTAGGTCTCTTCCTCCGAATACAAAGTCGAAGGAGAAGAAAGTTGTAAAGGAAGAAAGTAAAGTTCTTCTACAGAATAGGAAAAAGATGTCCGTTGCGGATATTGAATTGATGACTGACTTGGAAGAGAAAAGTGACAATAATGAGAACCAGGTCCTTCTTGCTCAAATCTCAAAGAGTGAACATTACGGAAAAGAAGCAACATATCTGAGCAACTTTCTTAAATGCCAGAAAGGGAATCTTATCCATATTCCTTCAGAAAATGAACTAAATGATGTATATCAAAATTACATTAATCCAAGAGAAGAAAAGAAATCGATGAAGGATGACACAGAGAAGCAATATCTTAAATACCTGCACGATGTCAACCTCGCCTCGGATGATGTCGATGGAATTTTAAAGGTAGGTTCAACTTGCAAAACGCATTAGCTGTACTTATTTTTTTTTCAATAAATGCTCAAAATGTAAGCTCTCCTTTCTTATTAGCTATCTCAAGAAGCACATGTGAACAGTGAAATTATGTATGGCCCCTATCGCGGATTATCGCAACATGAATCCGCGATTGAGGTCACCACAGTTATAGCAGAACAATACAACGCTTTTGATAGATTTAAACAAAGTCATCGAAATGAGAAAGAAAGTCCTATATCTTCTACAATGAATGAGGAATTGAAGCGTCGAGCTATGGACACTGCCGGTGTCATCGACGCCATTGATGAAGGATGGAAGCAATATGAGCAAACTGAGCGTTGCTACCATGATTTGACAGCAACATCATCTCTCTTTCATAGAAGAAGTGATATCACTGACAAGGCATCAATGGCATTGTATTGCTCTTTTTTCGAAGAGGATACGAAGATTACAAGAGACGATGCAGTCAACATAACAGGGGATGTCAAGTTGGGTCCGCAGTTGACAAAAGAAGTTCCTGATAAGTTCGACGTTGTTAATTCACGCTTGATGAATAAAGCAAGAACTCTTGGTATCCAGATTCAACAGGGATCGGCATTCTCCAGTAATATCACGCCAGAGCTATTTCCAAGAAGCAGTGTTGACAAAGTTCCTGACGGATTTGAGCAAATTCATGAGAATCTCTATGCAAGGAAAGACAATAGATTTCTTGTTTTCAATGATGTGTCATTGATTGATTGGCCACCAAAATCCAAGACGAAAACAACAAGTATAGTGAACGACATGAATATGATACGAAAGTAAAATAAATGTGACAATACTCATCAACCTTGTTCTAACAAAAAACACTTTTTAATTTATATATGAAGAGCTATAACATTGATTATTTACAAGATAGTTTATCTCGAAACATTTTTGGTACATTTGAAAGCCCTTTCATTGCAAGTCCTTTGAAATCTGAGAACATATCTTTATAAAAAAGGCGATCATATTCATCCTCACTGTAGTTCATGATAATAGTAGAGTCATTGGAGTATTCTGATTCATCATCACTTTCACCATCTGAATCGAATGGTGCAAGGGTGTCATCATCATTACCGTAGCTTCTTCGACCGAGATAAAACTTGATGAGTCTCTTCCTATTTTTATCCATGACAGTGTCCTTCTTTTTCTGTTTTGATTCTCTATCCTTTTGATATTTTCTTTTGTATGCTTTCAGAATATGAAGAGGGGTATGGCCTTTGCTATCTCTTTTTTTCAAAGCATCAGGATATGCGTCCACAAGCACAGCACTTGTTTCTGGGCTTGATCCGAGTCTAAAGGCCATGTGAAGTGGAAGCATATTTCTATCGTCTCCCTTTCGAAGACCTTGTGGGTATGCATCAATCAACGCTTCGATCAATTCGATTGGCGCATGAAGTACGATTGCCGAGTGCAATGGAAGAATTTTCCATCTTATATCATTCTTGTTATTGGCATCTTTCTTAACTTCTTGCAAACGGCACATCCAAGTAGATGCTTCTTCAGGATTTTCAGCACATCGAACAATGGCCTGTTTCCACAATTTCTTTTCAATCAGCTTAATAAGCACAGTGGGCTCGGTGTCGTAATCAGCTTCGCTCAAAGGTTTTGTTGTCTTCTTACTTCGCTTAATGTATTCCTTTTTAGCTTGCTCTTTTGGAACAATAGCATATGGGTCTTCATTCTCATTGGTTTTCTTCTTATTCTTCTTTGACTGCTTTGTTTTGGACTTCTTGCCAGTGTCAGCATTCTTTTGAATAACATTTTGAATACTTTTTTCTGCGTCGGTTTTTGCATCTGGGTTTTTGAGAATGCCAACAGAATCAGAACTTGAAGATGGACGTGGCTCGTCGTCGCCTTCATCTTCAGCACTAGGCGCTTTGATATTTTTATTTGGAAGAACAGTTCTTGACCTTCCAACAAACTTTTCAATAACAGATTCGTCTCCAGCATAAGTAGATCCATCTGCATACGTAGATCCATCTGCATACGTAGATCCATCTGCATATGTTGTATCATCATATGATTCTTCGTCGTCATCATCAGAAGTGTAGTAAGACTCTGAATCTGACTCTTGGGTTTCTTTCTTTGGAGCTGCGGCCATCTTCTTCTCAATCATTGCTATGAGAGAGTCGCGATTTCTCAATTCAGTCTTTGCCTTCTTGTCAGTCTGTTTCACATTTTTTTCTCTATATTCTTTCAGAATATCAAGTGGAGTTCTTCCTTTGTAGTCGACTTCTGAAAGAGTATCAGAATTCTTCAAAAGTAAAAATTGTGCAACATTCAAGTTTGTCAAGTTGCGACAGCATAAATGGATTGGAAGCATTTTTCTGTCATCAGTTCTTTCGATTGCCTTGGGGTAAGCATGCAAAATGGCAGTAATCAGTTTCACAGGAGCATCGAAGACGATTGCGACGTGAATTGGAAGCATCTTCCAGCGCACAGTCTTATTCTCGTAATCTTCATGCTCACTGATATCATCAGAGGCATCTTCGTAACGAGTAACCCAAGTAGATGCTTCGTGAGGAGCAGCTTTGCATCTTTCCATAGCTTCTTCCCAGTCTCTGTACTCAATGAATTTGTACAAGAGAGTCGGACTAACATCGTAGTCTACCTCATTCTCTTCATGGGCTTCTTTCTTCCCTTGTTCAGTTGTAGTAGACAGGAGAAAGTTAGAAATATCTGGTGTTTCTGATTTGGTAGTCACTTCAGATGCAGTCTCGCCACTTTTGTTCTTGGGGACTTCACTTGTTTTGGAACCATTACTCTCGCCACTTTCCGTCCACATCTTGCTACCAGCACTGCTGCTAGCTGTGCTAAGCTTACTTCTGTTCCTCTTTTTGAAGAATCCCATGTTTTACAATAGAATTGTAGATGATGCAGATGGATTGAAAATGAAGTTTTCCTTTAGTTGCAAGTCGGCTTTGCCTTCAGACTTTCATTTGGCGATAACCTACACGACCGGACTCATACTAAATTAGATTTTGACGGAACAAGAAAAAAGAATCTCAAAAATCTTTTTTTTTTTTCAATGGTGTGATTTCGATTTTTCGTTGGGATACTGTTTTTGTTTCTCACGAATCATTGACGGAAATTGAAATTGCGCAATCTAGATCATACGCTCGTTATTTTCTAAAGTGCTTAACCTAGCTACGATCAGCGGTGTTGCAAATTTGTGTTTTCTAAGAATTTTACCTGTAGTTGTGTGCATTGTTTCCCATACCTAGCTACTCGCACTTCCAAAAAAATTCATATATAATTTCATAAGAAGCAAAGTGTTGTCCATGATGACATTAATCTCCACTCAATGTGCAGTTTTTACTTCCTGAAGTGGCTGTTGTACCGTAATGTGGTGATATAAGTAAAAATTCTAAAAATAATATTTTGTATGAGGTGCTATAATTGGTCTAAGTTAAACTATGTATACAAAAACCACGTCTAGCTACAAACTCTTTACTCTTCCTCCTGGTTCTCAAGGTAGTCCTTGAGTACAGCAAGAGCACGGGATTCCTCTCCGAACTCAGTGATTACTGCACAGGAAGTACGAACTGCCTTCTTGATGGAACCATCGTCATCAAGCTTTGCAAGTCCGCACATAGCTCCAAGGTCCTTTCCAGCATCAACCATGATGATTGGAACCTCTCCCTCAGCACAAAGAGCACGGATGAGCTTCTTGTATTCATCGTTCTCACAGTCCTTAGCAAGGCAACAAAGACGAGCGGAACGGCGGTCAAGAGCCTTAGCACACTCATGAAGTCCCTTCTTAAGTCCATCGTGGATAAGAGCCTTCTTGAGAACCTATAATATGAAATTGAAAAAGGAGTGAGTTCAGATCCAAGTTAAAAAGGCTATATACAGTAGCTAATAGTCTTTTCAAAGAAAACGCACCTCCTTAAGAGCATCAAGTACAGACATCTGTACCTCCTCTTCCTCTACAGCCTCAACCTCCTCAGCTGGTACTTCTTCTACGTTGTCAGACATGATGATATTTGATTAAACTTGAGTTTGTGGTGACTCTCGCACTACTTCTTGACGTGAAAAGACGCAGGGTCCTCGAATGAGATTAGGCAGAAGGATGTTGGTGGCTGGTGGCTCTCACACTTCTCTCTTTCAAGTAAAAGGTACGTAGCTAAAGACACGCCGTCTGTACGTCTGTCGTAGAATCTTTTCCCGTGTCATGTAGGTGGATGATTTTTGCGCGCTAAACCGTATCCGCACGTTGGTGTTGACTGTTGGGGTTCTCTGGTGATACAGAAGAGTGATAGTGATACATTGGCAGCTGGAGAAAGGTGAAAACTTGCACCTTGCACTGAAACTTGAATCTCATTTTTAGAAAAGATATCATTATAAACCAAACAATACAAAATGGCATCCCATCCAGAGACTAAGATTGACTGCTCAAAAGTATACGTAAAGAAGTCCTCCTTCTCCAACGAGGAGACTGGAGACTTTGATGGAGCTTTCGCTGCTGTTGCAATCAAGGAAGGTCAGTTCATCGTAGAAATCTTTTGGTTTCTTTTTGGCATTGGATAGTTGTTGTTACAGATGACTGTTGATAAATGGCGATTTTCCGCAGTGTTACTTCGACTCATACATGAAAAAGATTTGTACAAAAGATATTCCAACCTATGGCTTCGCTCTAGGTTTAATTAAATTGGATGTTGAGATTTTGTTGGCATTACAAATCTATTCATTCTACGTCTTTGCTTCCTTGAAAGATATTTTGTTATCATATATGTTTGCACTATTCATATATGCATCAATATTCTTCAACAAAATTTCAATCAAGAAAGACTATTACAACTGAAATCTGTAGAGATTGATGAATATCCAATAGAACATTATTTTCATTTCACTCATTTTCCTTTTGAATTTGTCAGGAGAGTTGATTGAGAAGGGTGTTGTACGTCGTTTCAATGAGGGTTTTGATGGTATGTCTTGCCCATATATTTTTACTTGGTCTACTGAAAGACCTAACAAGGTGAGTATTTTATTCTTCATAAAGATTTGAGATGGTTGTCATTTTATATCAGCTTTTCTAATTCAATTCAATAATGTAAAAAGACTTGGGCAATGGCAAGTGGATGTGCTCCATTTTACAATACCTGTAAGGAGGGAACTGCAAATACCAGAATGGATAGAGATTTTGAAAACGATACCTTTGAGATTTACGCTACCAGAGATATTGCTGAGGGAGAAGAACTTCTTCACACTTACATTTCACTCAAGTGGCGTACTTGCTTCAAAGAACTCAGCGACATTGTTCACGCTGATGAGAAGTAAGCATCTCCATTTGTTTTGTTATTTTTGATAGTAATAGCCATTTTTCCATGGGGTGAAAGAAGACATTTAAACATACACACAACATAGACATGATGATTTCCTTTACTACCTTGTAATCTAAAACACATTAGAGATTGAATGTGAAAATCACATTACAAGGATGCTCATAGGTCCATTGCAGAGATTTGTAGAAAAACGAAGTTCACTATGTTGTATTGCGTTGACAAGTAATATTCAACATTCAATTCTATTTTAGTATATCTAAAGGAAAACCATTTACACTGATGTGAAAAACAACAAATACATCACACAGACATGAAGAATTCATTTCTGCTGTAGTTTGCCAAAGTATTGTAGCAAATATTTAGCTCGCGAATAGACTATCGCATTCGTTTCTGCAGAATCTTGGTAATTGTTTCTGTAAAAAGCCAGCATCAGAAATGCCTTCGTCTGAAAGGTCAATGTAGGTAATATCGCCATCCGGACAGGTGAGGTTCATAGAGGTGTAAATTCCTGAAGCAGTATTTTGTCGAGCATCAGCTTGGACCATATCGCAGTCGTCGCAGTACCACCTAGGAAAAGAAAAGGGAACACGATAGTGTTAGTGTACAGAAAAATCGAAAAAGGACAAGTTGATAACTGCACATACCATTTGTTTTCATATTCCACCCAAAAAGGGAAAGGGACGCAGCTCACATAGCGACAGCCTTTACAAGGTGTTCTGTCACCATCGCTATTGATTAATACAATCAAGGTGATGATGATACAAACTAAGCTGGTGATAATTCCCAACAATCTTATCAAACTGTTTTGTAGTTTGGAACAAAATCCCTTTTGAACTCCAAAGAATGCCTTGGATAGACGCTCTAGCTTGCTGAGTCCACACAAGATTCCGTAGACCATACCACCCAAATGTGTGAAGTTGTCAACAAATGGGGTGAGGCCGATGAGAACATTCAAAAGAATATCAATAATGAGCCAGACCAATACTTTTGCATGGCGAAATCTTTTACCGTCGTTCAGTGTGTTTACTTCTTTGCTAAATAGCAAGTTCCAGTTGCTCATAATATCAGCAATACATCCACCAATGAGACCAAAGATACCTCCAGATGCTCCCACAGAAATGTATTCTGGTAGGAAAAGAGCGCTGAGTAGAGTACCTCCAACTGCAGGAACAATAAACAAAACCATGACAGCCATAAATCCATGGTTCATCTCGACAGCATATCCGATGAACCAAAGTGCAAGCATGTTTAAAACAAAGTGGATAACTCCGGCATGGAGAAAAATCGGAGTGACAAGTCGCCACCATTGATTGTCATTGACAATAAGGGAGGTTTGCTTAGCTCCAACATAAATAAGAGTCTGGGCCGATGGTCCAATCATTGGATTCAAAGAAATAGACTCGACTTTCCAGCCATTAGCTTGAATACTCCAAATCAGGCATGCCGTACAAACAGCCATAACGATGTAGGTAAAAAATGGCTGATTGAATCCAGTTGCTTTGGCAGCTTCAAAATCTGCCCAACTGAGATATGGTACATGATTAGCTCTTCTCCATGCTGCATCCTCAGCCCACTCAATATCTGTCCTTATTCCAGACAAATGATCATATAGCCCAATGATTCCCCATGGCTGCCGTTCGCCGTAAGTTTCCCTTCTCTTTTTCTGTGCAAAGTCGAAATCCCTTAGACGCCTTTTGAGAGCCGGACTGATATTCTCATCATTATCATGTAATATTTCAGCCCGATGACTAATGTGCTTCATCAATTCATCCGTATTATTTCTAGGAGTAGTGGCTCTATTTTGTGAATTGGTAGGCGACATGTAATTTCCATGCATAATTTCTACAGGTGGAGCGGAAGGTCTAGGGTCTGTATTCAAAGCTTGCAAATTGATGGTATCAAAGTTTCTAGATACATTTGGATCCAATTCGTACGAATCCTCATGAAATTCAGGCATTGCCAATTCTGCAGCAGACATTGCAGTGTCACCGTGAGTAGAAGAATCGAATGCTTCAAATGATGATTCAACAAATTCTGCCTTGGACGATGGTGATGAATTTCCAAAGAATGGCCACATTTCTTCTTCCGTGATCAAATTTTCTTTGACCGGACTATGAGTTTATTTTGAATAGTTTTGACATGGGTGAGTGATTGAAAAGAATATTATCGGGGTGACATCATGCAAAATATTCAAACGGACAGATTTCAACTATTGAAAGAATTCCTGCAGAATAGACTATAGTCATAAAATCTACTTGCAAAACTCACCTATTTGTGAAATCTTGTTCTTTTGAAAATGGATTTTCAGTGTCTTCCTCGTCGTCTTCAGTTGGTGCAAGAATTGGTACACTTTCTAAAAACTGTAAATTTTTCGAATCAATTTCTTTCTCGTTCTCTTCTTCTTTGTTAGGCTCTACCTCCACTTCTGGATCTTGTTCTTTACCTTCCTTTATCTGCTCTTCTTTCTCTTTGCTAGAGTTCAAATCAGATGACTCCTCCTCTTTACTTGAAGTTGGTACATCAGTCGCTACTATTGGAGGCTCGCTACTGTTTGTATCACTACTATTACTATTGGAATCTGACACTTGTTGTGTTTGCTCTTGTTCTATTTCCGTTTGCTCCGAATTCTGATTCTGGTTGTCTTCATCAATTTGTTGATCATTACGATCTTCTTTCTCAGGACTACTCATTTATTTTTATAGTAATTGAAAGAATAGGAATCGTATGCTTCACTTCTAGTTACTGACAGTTTTGATTGTATGTAGTACACACTGAATGATTTGTGTGACCTATTCTTGATGATTCTTGAGCTTACAAGATTCAGCAAGTCAGCAAGTTTTTGGTTTGAAATTTTAGAATTGAAGAAATCTGAGTTTTACTTCTTTTTCTTCTCAGAACTCTAACGTATAGCTTCTACTTCCTATTTCTTTCAATTCAAGCTCTGGTATGGTGAGATGAGGTCTAGGCAAACAACAAGTAGTCAGTAGAGGTGTCCAGTATGGATTCAATTCAAATATGCAGTGTGATCCGCAATCGTGATTGCAGCATGCTAGCATGGAGCACGTCTCTGCTTTTAACGACATTTTTTGACTTTGTGTTTCACTTACGCGGGAATGACTAATAATTTAATCAAGACCGTTGATGTCATTTTCTAGAATATTCATTTCCTGTATTACATTTTTATTATTTAGTATTGTTGTACAATTCATGTATGTATTAATTTCCATATGCACATTTCCTTTAAAAATCATCTTCCAAGTCAGCTTCTTCTTCGTCCCAGTCCAAACAGTCTTCCATCATGGAATTAGCTTTGGCTCTAAATTCAGTCAATCCTGCAATGTCTTCCAAATACTTTCCATCCGCATTGCAACATACCCTTTTGACAAAATCAAATCCTTCCTTCTTGTACATTTCCACAACTCCATCGCAACATCCTGTACAATGATTGAAAGCGGGTACTGTTGGGTTCATCATGGTGTACGATACTATTGAACCACGTATCTGATGTGGCATTATCCCAAGAGCAGACGTTGCATCAGATGAGTCCACTGTTGGAGAAAAGGCGGATGATGCAGATGGTGAAGGAGCTGGTGCGTCTTGCTTCTTTTCATGGTGCAAAAGTGAGACGCATAATTCCACAGCCATGGATGATGCGATAGGAGCTAGACCTGGTCTTGTCACCGTACACTGTTGATCCAAAGTACGATTGTTTGTAGAATTTTCGGGTGCTACAACATCATTGCAGAAATAGCATCCTAATCTTCCGTCTTCATTACCACCATGACGCATAACGAGCCAAGAATCAAGACCTAATGCAGCATTGATCATCATCTTATTACTGGCTCTTGCCATGACTGTTGGTAACCATCTACTTTCTCTTGTATCTGTTAAAAGGAATACTACATCGGATTCATCTACAAGTTTCTGCATTAATTCTACATCTTCTTTAACAGATACTTCTTCCTTTTCATTAAAGGCATGACCTGGCATTGGAATTGTAGCGACATAACCTTCGCTTTCAATAGTTGGTGCAATGCGTTTCAATGCTTCGGCTGCTGCGACAGCTTTGTCCTTACCGCCATTTTCACAATCTTGCACTTCAAATAAATTTTGACGCACAGGATTACTATATGAAACTTTTCCATTGTCCACAAAGGTAATGTTTCGTACTCCCCAACCAAGAAGAGTACGGCTAACGGAACAACCCAGTGTTCCAGCGCCCAGTAGCAATACACGCATATTACTCAAATAATCTAAATCAAGGTTTGGGATCATTCTCCATTTCATTAGTTTCAAATTCAAATCCGAAGCTTGCTGCGCCAAATGAGATGGTTCCAATTGAGGAGCTAGATTCACAGATCTTGGTCCTGGTTTATTTCTTGCATTTAGTTCCCATCCCATGGTATTGTAACGTGTACCTCCCGACGGTGAATTCCATTGGTAGTCTTCTTTTGAAGGCAATTGAATTTTCAACAAGTAACTCAAGTCATCAGTATTTGCATCGAATGTAAATGTTGATTCGTCGTCAATGCGTCGAATAACAGATGGACGAAATGAAATAATATCAATACCATCAGCCAATCCTAACTTAAGAACAAGGTAGGCAATGAGATTTCTCAAAGTCCATCCGACTGGTATAGGCATGATCGCAAAATCATTGTTCTGAGTAGAAGTTGGATCTAGGAATGCAAATTTGCATCTTTTCTTTTCGTCTTCAGACAGACCATCATAGTTTGCAAAGGACAAGGTGAGGCATTGATATTCCCCTTCGTCGTTTGTGAAAATAATCCAAAATGGTGGATGCCCAGTCGTTTGTTGTTCTTGCCACTGTTGCAACCTCATCATATAGACAGCCTTGTGCAAACTTGTCAATGCATCTTCACTCATGGACTGCTTTAGCGAAGTCATGACTTCCTCCTTTGCTATGGATTCATCAAATCTTATTGATTTACCAGTCGCAGGTGTCAAAACTGGAAATGCAAACCAGTAAACATTCTTATGTGTCTTAAGATCCAAATGACATAAACAAAAGAAAGAAGTTAATGCATCCAAATTCTCTTTGTCATTATTTGTGTCTTCGATGCCACAGGCCTGAAGAAGAGATGGTAGACAGCATTCGTTCAATAAATCATTCTTCTTAATGGTTTTGAAGGATTCAATTGTATTTAGAATTTTCACTTTTCCAACGGTTTGGATGACATTATTTGGAAAATCTAGGTGTTCCCTAGAAGCATCAGGAAGGACAATGGAATCTTGATCCAATCTCATTCGACCAGATGTGAATGCTGTAGATGTAGTGACTGTGGTTGAGCTCGCATCTTCCGCTCGTAATTTAATATTCGACTTGATGGTATAGGTTGCGTATACCTCAATAGGTTCTTCACTTAGTTTCAGGTCATTGAGTTTATGTTCTGCTAGTTTCATCCAAAATGAGGGATCTACTGTGCTTTGAAAAGGCACATACTTTACTATTTCTGATGTCATTTTCCCAAGGGCAATGAATATTAAGCTGGCCTATTGAATTAAAATTGTTATAAGATGTATCTTACTAGAGTGCTTAAGTGTTGGAGGTGTACAGAGAGTGATGTTATCAACAATCAACACAAAGAGAATGAAAACGAACAATGTCGTCTTTTTTGACTGATGCACGAAGAATTTTCTCTTGCGTGTCAAAAAAGGCCTATGAAGTGTATCTTTTGTGTCAACTTCATTGTGGAACAGATCACACATCCCACCTTGTATTCTCATGATGATTGATGATAAAGCCTTGATGAATACATACAGCTTGTTCTCATCATCATTTTCCCAGAAGAAGTAGCTATAGAAACAGAGGGGCATGGAGAAAGCAAATAATAACACTAGCCCTGCGCCAAAATGGAAAGGTGGTTGGGATGCATTCTTTGGTTGCAATGAAAAGGCACTCGCAACCTATCGCATATGTCTCGGAACTCTACTTTTCTTCGAATTGGTACTTAGATTCCGGTTCCTTCATGTCTTTTATTCAGACGAGGGAACATTTCCGACAAGACTGCTTATACCAAAGATTGACTTTCTCTATAGAATCCTATGTGTACATGCATACAATGGTTCTATGCTCTATCAACAATCACTTCTTGCAATTCAAGTAGTACTTGCTGCATGGTTTACCATAGGTTTTCATACTAGAATTACAGCTATCTTATCTTGGTACCTTTATTTTTCACTCACCCTGAGGAATACATGGTTGAATTTCATTTTAGATCGATACTTTCACTATTTGCTGTTTTATGCAATCTTTTTGCCAATTAGCAATGTGTGGAGTGTAGATTCAATAGTCAGTGATGAGAAAAAGTCGAATAGGAATGCAGCGATTGTGTCACTAGCAACCATTGCTTTGAAATGCCAAGTGTTTTGGATTTACTTGGATGCAGGACAAGGAAAGTACAATGATCCTTTACAGGGATGGAGTTTAAATGCTGATCCTTTGCCAGCCTTGGATACGTATGCGAGACATACTGTTGCAGCGAGATATCTGTATGCGTTGTTGACACCTGTTGGGTTGAAGTATATGACTCCTACAGTTGTGTATGCAGAACTGTTTGCTTGTCCAATGACTCTGATGGCAAGTCTGTTTGGAAATAGGAAATGGGTCCTAGGGAGCATTGCTTTGATTTGTTCTTTGCATATTGGGATTGCGTTCACTGTTCGGAATACAGTATTGTTGAGTTCAGTCGCTTGTGCTGCATGGTGTGTATTTTTACCTCCAACTGAGAGTGATTTGAGAATAGAGGCTTCTGTAAAAAATGAGCAAACATCAACTGCCAAAGTTTACAAGGGAATACCATCCAAGATTGCAGCATTATTCATTATTCCAATGGTGCTTGGCAACATTTGGTTTGAAACAATGAGTGCAGAGTGTAACCAATCCATGAAACATATATGGAGTACCCTTTTGCATAACAGATGGAACGTATTCATTGGGGCGGAAGAGTACGTTACTTGGGAGATTGCTCCTGGACGATTAGCGGACGGTAGTGTCGTTGACGTATGGGGAAGAAAAAATGATGTTGAATGGAATATGCCAGGAACGGGAGCGCCTTGTACTTCCACTGCAAGACCTGGTCGTTGGCGTTCATTCCCATATCTTGCAGAATTGGAGGGCGAAGAAGGGGAAGCATTGTGGTCCTATTTGTGTAGACAATGGGATGAAGAAAATAATGTACACCAAAGTGGAAATGAAGGAAGAAAATTGCTACGATTTAACTTCTTCATGTTGCAGGCTGATGTTTTGCCAAATATGGGATTCTCTGCAACACGAAAAAGACTAATACATAGTCATGACTGCACTTCTCAATCGAACTTTGTGAAGGAAGAGCACGCTTCGCCTAGTGCAGAATCAAAGTCAGAATTGTAAAATCTTTACAAATGATAAAGTAATATTAGCTTTTTTATTCCATTTTTGAATGTCTACCTTTGTCCAGCGATATCATATATGGGTGGAAAAGTAAACGCCGCAGGTAAATAAAGTTGAAGGCAAATGCCATCAATAGCATTCCGTTGAAGTAGCCATAAATTACAGATCCTACACCTGGTGTTAGCGCGTGCTCTATGTTTTGCAGCCACATGGTTGACTCAAAGGCTGCTGAATACTGAACGATAAATGGCATAACAAAGAATCGGAAGTATACAAACGAAGGTATAGCCACGAATCTGTATACAAATTTGACCAGACCTTTGTTGTGTAAGAACGATCCAGAAGGAGCATTGATGCAAATTTGTAGTAATTGTAGCATCATACTGCTTGCTTCTAAAGCAAAGATTGAAATAGCCCCAAGACGCCTAAGCCCGCTGAAAATATAAGTTGCGACAGTGAGAACAAAGTAAACGAAATGCTCAAGTAATGGTCTCAAATAGCTTTTCAAAGATTGTCTCGCCGATAACATTCCATTGCTTCCTCCATAGAAGAAAAGTAAAATCATGGAAAGACAATGAAAGCACAAACTATGGATCTGATACGCTGCTTGACCAAGGAAAAAGTATCTCAATGCAGAATTTTGATGATCAAAATCAGTATCCAATGATGCACCTTTTACCTTGAATGTGCCTGCCAAGTCCCAACAATTTTTAGTTTGAGCCGCCTTCATTCCACCTACCCACAATGGCCAGAAGTTTGAAGATGAAAACTTAATCAGTGCCCATGAACATGAGACCATGCAAAAGAGGAGTCTAAAAACAGCTGTTGCAAAACGTGGGGCTTGAAACATTTGTCTCGCCCTTGATGGATCCACCTTTTCATATGGTTCTTGTACCTCATGACCTAAAGACCTACGAAGTGAATGGACTGTCTGTGTAAGCAACTCATTGATGTACTCTTTTGGGGAATTGCAACTTGATGCTTCACTATCGTCGTCAAGATGATGTTGTCCTTTCTTCGTCTTAAATTCATATTCCGATGATGACAATAAATGAGTAGATTTTGAATGAACCATTGCTACAAGCCTACGAGGTGCCAAGAACTTTGGAACTAGCAAATGTACCAAAAGGACCCGAATAAGAGACAGAAAAATTGAAGTAGCTGTCACAAATTGTACATCTGACAAAGCATCTCTATGAATATATTGCATAATGTATAGATACACAGATGCTGGAACATTAAGAAGCATCTGTTTCAATGCATCTTTTTCTTGTTCTTGGTTACTATAGCAAGACAAAAGAACATCAAATGCATTCTTTGCTAAATAAGAAAAAGATTCTTGCCCCGATGAAATAAATCTGGAACCTAACCTAGCCTCAAGACTTTCGTCAAATAATTCATTGCCTTCTAACGAACCACTTTCTCTATGATATGAAAAATGCCTTTCATACCATCGAACTAAAACTCCGAATATAGTTGGAAGTGAAATACAAATGAGATAGATAGCAACTGCACCTGTCAATTCTTTGCATATGTTTTTCTTCTTTACTGGAGTTTTCAATACAAAATGCGGCTCTTTTCGTTTCCGCCTTGATGATTTCGACCTACCACTGACTGAAGATGCTAATTCTGAAGCTTCGTCTTTACTATTGATCTTAGCTTTAGCAGCAGCCTCCAACGATGCTTCTTGGTCCATGTTGAAGTTTGCGTTGAGCTTCTTTCTTGCTTCTTTGGGAAAATTCTACAAATGCTACAATGCAAACCTCTCTTCTCTTTCTCTAAGGCAGACAAGTAAGTAATCTCTCAAATGAGATTGATGTATAAATTTCAGAAGAAAGGCAACGTTTGAGAGGAAGAACGCAAATAGGTATTCAAGGTTTTATTCAACTGGTGATGATGGTGGCAGAAGGCAGTCCAGATGTCAAAGAGATGAAGATGTCAAAAGAGGAAGATTCTCTTATCCTTTTCATGTAGGTGGAGTAAAAGCGCGGGAAATAACAATTTGTACAAAGGCTAGAGATTTGACCCCTTTCTTTTGGAAACAATTATTTGACTTGACACCACCCCCCTCCTGACCACGCAAACTGGATGACAACAGCAGCAAACTGATCTTCATTGTCAGAACTCCAAAATTTCATTACATGTTTTGAAAAATCGGAGTATACACTAGAAAAGAACTCTATCCAGGCCAGTGATAGATTACGAAACAGATTAGATTCCAAAAATATTTCTGCAGAGATCCGTTTAAAAATAGCTCCTGGAAAAATTGAAACATGATGAAAAATCGGCAGCAAACTTCATTTTCTGTAATAGTTAGGACATGTTTCTTTCTTCTTCACTTTGAAACGGCTAATTCCTTTCAAAGCTATCGAAGTACAATAGGTTCGCTAGGTGTAGATACTTTTCGGCGGTTAGATTCCGATGTGCCTTTACTGCTATCTGATAGGTATAGGAGAACAACATTACGGACGTCTTCATCATCAAATAATGAGAAAGGAAACTTCATATTAGAAACTGAGTTTGATTATGAAGAAGATGTTAATTGGGAAAAATGTGAAAGCTGTTCATTAGACCATCTTACGGAAGAAGATGAATTCTTTGTTACATCTATACCAACTGCAAAAACAGAAAAGGATTCCCCTTTTTTCAACCCTATCATGATCATACCAATCTTAACTCCTGTCCTTGCCTATATGACATATGATGATGTCGCTAGACTGTTCAACACTTTTTTCAATCTTCTGACTTCAGATCGAAAGTGGGTTCCTGTTGATGGCGGACAGTATCAAGCTAAAATTATTGCACCAGGTGAGTGTTATTATATCCTATATCCAATATAAATATCAAGCTATGATCTAACATCATTATATTATTGTATCAGCAATCAATGGTATAGTTGTACCAACCATATCAATTTTATTTGCAACCTTAATTTCCAATACAGTTAGCACACTTAGAAACAGACAAATTGATATTCATACTTCACTCAACTCTGAAGCTGGAGATTTGCGGGTCTTATCACTCCTAGTAGATTCTTTTCCATCAAATGATATAAAGTCTCGTTGTAGGCAATATTTAGATGAGTACACATGTCGTCTAATTGCTGAAAGTGAAGACTCAAAAAAGTCAAAAGTTATGTTTGGTAGTACAGATTCAGAAATGAACGGTTTCGTGACACTATTGAATGAGTATGCAAATGATAAGAGTGAGCCAGTCAGTGGCACTGTTTTGGCAGAAGCATATGCTGCTGTTGTACGGTTGAATACAATTCGAAGCGCTAGAATTACAGCAATTCAATCAACATTTCCTGTATTGCACTACGGAATTTTGGCTCTTTTGGCGTTTTCAATATGCATTGCATTCTTATTGGAGACTGATCAGGAACTACTCATGTTTTTAAACTCGGAACAATTGAGAATCCTTTGGACAATGTTAATCGGAACGATATCTGCATTGTCAATAGTTTGTTGGGACTTGTCTTTTCCGTTTACTGGATCATACATCATTTCGAATGCTGTTGATCAGCTGAAAACTATCAGAGATACTATTCGAGCAGTTGCAGAGGATGAATGATATCGAAGGTGGATATATAATTTTATTAAGGAATATTATAGGTTACGTTTAAACTTATTTTACGATGAATAGTTTCCTCTCTCAGAGATGTGGCACATAACACCCTGGAAGTAAGAGTAGAGGGTCACTAATGGATGAGGATGTCTCTCCAACAAGAAAGTTTACAAAGCAAACCATGCGGAAAATCCTCCAATCAACACCATGCAAACAGTAGATACACTGTTGAGAGATGATGAACTTTTTGTAGGTGATGCTGTAATACTTTTTGTAGGTGAATTGGACACGCTTGGAGCCATGGTGGGTTTTGCTGTCGGGGTGGAAGATGGTGATGGAGAAGGTTTGGAGGACGGTGACACAGAAGGAATTGCTGTTGGTGTCGAAGAAGGTGAGACAGATGGCTTGGAGGAAGGTGATTCTGACAAGATTGGAGTTGGTTTTGCAGAAGGGGAAACTGACGGTGCAACAGTGACTGATGGAGAAGCTGATGGACGGTCGGACGGTGATGAACTCGGTTTTCCGGTTGGACACAGGTTATCCACTCCATGACTTCCGTCTCCTTCACCCTCCTCGACTTGAAATACACGAGAGTGTCCTTCGTAATAACTGTTCAATCTAGACCCTGCGATGATGCGAGATCCGTCGACGTTGATGGCTACACTTTCACCAAATTTGTCGCTACCGCATTCTCCTCCAACGTCTACTCCAACTGGTTGGAATTCGCCATTTGATGGATTCCACATTCGCACTTTGATCTCTCCAGCATTAGGACCATTGTCATCACTTCCTGGGGAACCCATAATGATGACATTTCCATCTCCACTCATTTTCACAGAACTACCAAGTTGATCTGATTGCTTTTCTCCAACTATGTTTCCAATTTCGACCCAGCCAGTTGCTTGTAGTTCAAATACCATTACTTGACCGATGTCTCTCTTATCACTGGCGTCAGATTGACCGTCACTGGTAAAGGCACCTACCATAATGCGGGTACCATCGTCACTGATATCTACATCGTCACCGAAACGATCGTAGTAGTCGAGACCCTCCAACTCTCCACTTAGTTGCCAATCTCCATCCACAAGATCGTACACTCTCACAATACCTGCATAATCAAGTTGACCTACATCATGAATTCTTCCACCCATAACAACTCTGTTTCCATCCAAAGACAAACCAACAGCACCACCGATACGGGATTTAGTTTGAGACTCAAAAGGAGTTCCTACAATATCCCATGTAGCAGTGTCAGTGTTGTATCTATGAACACTCACATAACCATTAGAGCTATTTGCACTTGGAGATCCCACGGCAACAGTGCTACCATCTCCACTAAGTGCTAAGCCTGATCCTGCCTCTCCTTGTTGAATGGTTCCTTGAATTGCACTTCCGAGCAAATTCCAGTCTGTGCCATTAAACTCATAGATAAACACAGAGCCACGATCTCCTCTGTCACTCTTTGCTCCAATCGCAACTCGGGATCCATCATTAGATATCTCAATATTGTTCCCAGAGTAACTTCCAGATGGTCCAGTAATCACTTTACCAACTTGGCCCCAAGCTCCGGATGTTGGGTCGTAATCATAAACGACAGTAGATCCCTTGTATCCGTAGTATCCTTCAGCACCAACCGCAACACGATTCCCTGAAGCACTGTTGATACAATTGGAGATATTGATACAATTAGAACTGGTATGAGTTTACAAAACACATAAAGAACAACAAAGCCCTAGATCTGTATATGTCAATGTTCCTCATATATATATATATATTTAGATTTTACGTACCTCATAGCAACATCAGATCCAGAGAATTCAGCTGTTTTCTCTCCATCAATGTCATCGCCGAGTTGAGAGTAATGATATGTGAGCTCTGGATCTAAAGCAAGTTTTCTGGAAGGAGAAAGTTGAGTCTTTTGTGGCACATGGCGAAGGAAAGAAGAAGTAAGCTTTTCTGAGAAGAAACTAGATGAAGCTGGTTCCACAGAGCTGGCAAGTGCAAATGCGAGAGAGAGAGTGCTGAATTTCATTCTAATGATGGTGATTATGTCTAGACTGTACTATGTAATCCAAATAGAAGTAGAAGTTACTTGGGGTTGGATTGTAGATGAAGTTGTTATTTATGAGCAATTCAGTACGACACTCACTTCGAGGTGAAGCACACAAAGAAGAAACATCCATGTGGTACTGCACTGCAATTTCGACACGTGTTGTGTCAAAAGAGCACTATTTGCCAAAATTAGACACTGTCAACATTTAAATTCTAGTTTTTTGCTTCACACGACTTGTCTTCTTTTCTTTGTTCTACCGTACAAAATGGCGAACTTTGGATGGGTCCTATAATGAAATACTTTGATTTTGAAGAAAAATCTGTATTGTAAATTTATATTTTCTATTTGAAGCTATCGTACGAGTATACAGTACAATAAATCATGAGCTTAGTCTGATAAGGTGAAAGTCGCAATGACCATTTATCATAACCCAATTCTTGGCTAGCTACTCGTACTTGTGTTTTGAGCGAGCAGCAGCGCATCAGCTAGCGGGCAATACCAACCACCACGACGTGAGCAGCTAAATTGCCTTTTTCCCACTAATCTCGAACTTTGCTTTTGTACTCTTCGTAAGTACGTATATTACGGATTTCAATTGAAGTTTTCGGAAATAACAACATAGAGTAATTAGTTCCTCCGATTTTTAGTCTTCATGTTGTAGATTCCAGGTGTCATTAATTTTCTTACTTGGCTATTGTTTTTCATTTTTCACCTGGGGGTGGAAATTTTCACTTGAACTGATCCATAGAATAAATATTGAACCAGTCAGGTCTTTCCTTTTTTGAATTTCTCCGCTGCCTCGCCTTTGTTTTATCAATAATCTCAATAGATTTCAAATCACCTGCATCTTTAAACTTACTGGAATAAAGCACCTGTAACATATTCACAAAAAGAACAAGTGATTTGTTTTATTCGTCAACATGATGCGTGGAATAGTAACGGTTGCTATATCTCTATTATCTCTTGAAAAAGTGTCAGCAATTCTTCCCACTGCAGCAATAGATGTGAAATGTACAGATGAAAGTTGTCCACCAATAACACTGCTAGCGTCTCAAGCTAGCTTCGGAATTTGGCCAGAAATGAGTGCAGAAAATAATGAGCCAATGATTCCAGGGTTACCGCCTGCTGACAACCCACTGCTTTGTCTCGATGTAGCACAACCGCAACAACCGTCTTCTCAAAAGTTTGTTCTTGTCGTTCCTAGGGGATCCTGCACTTTTGAACAAAAGGCAATCAATGCAGCTAAGCTTGGTGCAAGTGGAATCATAATCTTTGGAAACTTAGCAAGCCGTTATGCTCTCAATACGACACAAATGGAAATCAATGGTAACATGAATGCCCCTGGTATGAATGATGTCATCTACCCTAAAGAATTTTATGATTACGATTGCAAAATGGCTAGTGCAGAAATTCCAATGTCTCAACTTTCCTTTGCTAGATTACCATACGATTATATGCACAATGATCCATTCCTTACTGGGACTGCAGCTCAGGGAAATTTATGTGCTGCAAAAACTTCAGCTTTCGATGAAAAGTGCCCTTCTCATCGTTGCCTTTTGACTGGAGACATTCGTGATGATAACCAGATGATGAAAGCTTGTTGTGCTTGGGATTTACATGTGTGGTTATACAAAGATGATAATATTACAAGTGATGTGACTGCGAACCTGGCTATTCCAGCGTTTTATATTACTATGGAAGAAGCAAATGATCTATTGAATAAAATGCAGATGCATCAAGTCACAGTCACTCTATACAGGCGGTACTATCCTGCGTACAATATTAGTTCCATTCTAATTTGGGCTCTTGGTGTTTTTGTCGCTGCGCTTGCATCATGGATGAGTGCTAGTGAATATAGATCATCAGATAAAGGTCATAGTGAACAAGGTGAAGAAATGGAACCTATGGATAGAAGGTTCTCTTCCAATCACGAAAGCGAAAGATCTTCACCACCCACATCATTCAGAAGTGAAGAGAGTCTAGAGTTAGAGGCAGGACATGCATGCGGCTTTATTTTATTCTCAAGTGCGGGGCTACTAGTTTTGTTCTTCTTCAAAATCTATAACGTGGTGAAGCTTTTTTATGCATTTGGATGCAGTGGTGCAATCTTCCAAATTATTTTCTACCCGCTTTTTCATCGTGCTTCATTCAAAGTAGGATTTCGTGATCGCATTCTATTTACTACTAATTTCTTAGAGTTGGGGGCTGTTTCATTTGTTCAAGTTGTGGCGGTACTGGTATCTTATGGTCTTGGTGCGGTTTGGGCTTTCATTGCATTTACTCATCGTCACCCAGATGAAATTGTATTTTTCTGGGTTATGCAGGACATCATGGGAGCATGCATGTGTATCATGTTCTTGTCAACAATGAAACTGAATAGTATCAAGGTTGCTGCAATTTTGCTAGTTGCAGCTTTCTTCTACGATATCTTTTTCGTGTTTGTAACGCCATATTTGACCAAGGGTGGAAAAAGTATCATGGTCGATGTAGCAACTTCTGGCGGACCTCCAACTGCCGATCCAGCTTGGTGTGAGAAGTATCCTGACGATCCAAACTGCCAGGGAGGAGATCCTCTTCCAATGTTATTCACTATTCCTAGACTCTTTGACTACTCTGGTGGGTCATCGCTACTTGGTTTGGGAGATATTGGTAAGTAATTTGAAAGTCGCAAATATATTTACTTTGAATACCCTCTTACTAATCTTCCAATCATTTGTAATTTTGATAGTATTGCCTGGACTTCTGCTCAGTTTTGGCGCTCGATATGATGCTGCAAAAAGATTTATTGGTAGTGCAAGTAGAGATGGCAGAACGCCACCTGCTAATTGCACTGGACAAACAAGAAATTACTTTCCTGCACTCGTTGTAGCATACGCTGTCGGGCTTGCCATGGCAAACTTTGCTGTGTATGCCATGAAAATGGGTCAACCAGCATTGTTATATTTGGTACCATGTTGCCTTGGAACGATGTCTTACCTTGGTTGGAAGCGGGGTGAATTGAATGAGTTGTGGAACACTCCCAAGGTCTTGTCTACTTGTGATGAGATTCTATATGGACCAATACAACAGCACACGGAGGATACGAATACAGAAGAAAATGGAACAAATCTTAGACCAATTACTTAATAAGAGTATAAAAAGCTACTGAAACTACCATGTTTTTGAATGTGTATATTTGTTTACAATAATTTTTAAGAATGCCAACTGCTTCAAATCAATATGGCATTAATTGTCTTGCATCTTTCCACACTTCAGATCCTTCCTCTTTTCTGAATTCCCATCGATCCCACATGATTTCATCGGTTCCACCGACCATCTTTTCCATTTCTGACGGCAAAAATCTCCAAGCTTCGATACAAGAATTCAACTCTTCCATGGTAATTTGTGAATTGGCAAGTTCCTGTCTAGTCTCCTGGACAATTTCAATGAATCTGGACTTTACACCAGTAATTGATTGCCTCTCGGACATATTATCAATCTCTTTCCTTGCTCTACAGGAAGCTACAATCTCAGTAAGAGTATACTCTGGAATATAAGCAAGTAGTTCTTCCAATTCAATTTTGGCACATACACCTTCTCCTCTCCACTGTGTAACCTTGTGACCTGGCTTGTATTTACCTTCCGTGTATAGGAAAGACACTGGTCTTTCAAAGTCATATATGGATTCAACCTTCTTCTTACTGACAAAGTCAATTCCGTGCTCAGAAATTCGTTGAAAATTGATTGTTCTTGTGCTTGGTGCCTATGGTGGACGCAAAACAGTTAACAAGGATTTTCTTGATGAGAGATGCTTCGTTCTTGAATACTTGGTTACTTACTGCATCATAGCTTTCGCAAGCTGATAACACCATACTCCAATGTTGATCTGGTTTTCTAAAGCCATTTTCATCGCAGTAATTGAACTTCATAGCCATCTCTTTCAAATCAAGCAGTGGTGAAGGAACTTCGTCTTCGGTGTCAGATATGGTTAGAAAGCTTCTTCTCATCACTGATAAGGATGGAGATGATTTCGATGCAAGAACTTTTGCATGTTTCACTAGCAATGGGGCCCTGAGAAGCATGTTTGATCCAGAATGATTTAAGTGAGAAAGATTGTACAAGATGATTCTTTTGTTGTTTTATGATGTCTTCCAAGAAGAAGCAATCAACAATCAATGCATTCATATTCATAGAAGCTCAAGGCTGCTTGAAGTGGGCTTCTGGTTGAAATGAGAACCCTAAAATCATTGGCATGTAAAACCTATTTATTGTAATATTACAATGTAGGTATAGGTTCGACAGAATGGGAGAAGCCGAAGCGCACGAAGCCAGCCACAAACAAAAAACAAACACAAGAGTGAGTATATCTTTGAAATAAATACATTGCAGGTAGTGCTGTTTCTTTGTAACGCTAGAGTTCCTACTTCCCTTAAATTCACTATCAGACGCAATAATATGACCATGTCGAGTTGTATGAGGAAGTTTGTCCTTCTCGCAATACTACTAGGTGCAGTAGAGGCTCGGCTACGAGGGTCATTGCAAGTAGATAAAGATTTGAATCTTGGAGAAAGCAGCAATATAATTTCAAAAACAATTCATAAGATGCAAGGTTTAGATCGAGATTTAGAAGAAAATCAAAGTCATAAGAAAAAAGGGGGTAATTATGCGGCTAATCACAATGGACATACGTGGGCACAGGATCATCCAGAGAAAGCAGCAGCTCGGCAAAAGCAGAAAGCTGCTGAAGCAGCTGCTGCCAATGCGGATGATGCTGCACCAGAAGCAAATGATGATGACGAAGCCGATACTCCTCCACCCACTTCACAGCCAACTCCATCTCCTACGGCAAATCCAACCCCTCAGCCTACGAAAGCGCCAACCGCGCAACCAACAAAGTCACCGACAAAAATGCCTACAAATGTACCTACAAAATCTCCAATTGTAGAAAAAGTGGTAGTGAGTGAAGATGATGATTACTATAATGATGACATAGAAGATAAAGCAGAGGTTTTAGATGCAGTGACTTCAGCTCCAACTTCAGCTAATGATGACTATTACGAAGATGATGATAAGGAAACAAAAGTAGAAGCAACTGAAGCACCTACGTCTAGTCCGACTATCAAAATTACTGAAAAGCCGTCATCAAGTCCGACCATTAAAGCAACTGAAAAGGCTACTGAAAAAGAAACTGCAAGTCCTTCGTCATCGCCAACGTTATCACCATCTTCTTCGCCAACACAGTTGACATCTGCTCCAACTAGTACATCTACAATCGCACAGACTGCATTGCCTTCTTCAATACCTTCTTCATCACCTACAAGAATCACAACATCGCCTACAAAGAAAACAACACAGGCACCAAGTGTGTCCCCGACTGTAGAAGAATTCGATGATGATGTTTTTGATGAAATTGAAGAGAAAAATACTCTGTTCAAAACTCCTGAACCCACATTATCACCAACTTATAAACCATGGACATCTTCACCAACACGTAAACCATATTACGATGATGAAAACACAGATAAAATCTACAATGGAATGAGCACTGACGATTTACCGGCTGTAGAGAAAGCAAATGTGCCGTCAGATGATGTCATGCAAGAAATTTATTCAAAATTAACAGAAGATGAAATCGAGTTTTTAAATCATCATGAATTTGTAGATGAGGAAAAGGAAGCAGCGAAGATTAGTGCTTTGTACTTTATCATTACATTGGTGTTAATGATTCTCACTGCTCATCAGCTTTCAGAGAATCCAGATGGAGTTTATGCCAACATGTGTCGACTTGCATTGACAGTGTCTGGACTTATTGTCAAGATTATACTTCTTCCATTCCGAAAGGTATTTGGATTAAGTCACCGACAGGGATATTCGCATCACTTGGTGACAAGTGATCCGTACAGTGCCCGCAATGCTAGTGGGGTCGAATTGATGTAGAGTTGATATATTATTTAAAAAACAAGAAGTTAGAATTAATTTTTAAAAGTTATAAACCAGAACACTAGGTTTTCCTTATTTCTTTTAAGTATAGTACTCGTAAGTAATTGCTAGTCTACGCACAATGACGATCTTGCTTTGTGGTTCCTTCGTTCCTTCTTGTTCCCTCTTGGTAGGTGTTCTTCTAACCTATTGTCGATACTACTAGAGTACGCCTCGAACATCAAAACAGAGAGCGGAGAGCGGAGAGCGATCAATCATCATCACATCATCACAACATAACTCATAGATC
This sequence comes from Chaetoceros tenuissimus, assembly GCA_021927905.1. NCBI lineage: Eukaryota > Bacillariophyta > Thalassiosirophyceae > Chaetocerotales > Chaetocerotaceae > Chaetoceros > Chaetoceros tenuissimus. The sequence goes on from BLLK01000069.1 coordinate 1,259,635, forward strand.
AACAGCTTCTTAGACATACATAAGCATACGATTGTTGAATTAATCGAAGAAGCATGTTCACGAGGCTTGCGGAAAAGCTAGGGATTCTTGATATTGTAGCACCAAGAGGAGAGGACTCTTCCACAACGAACGAAACAAGCAGTCCGAAAAACAGAAAGCGGAGAAAGATGACACGAAGTGAGAGACAACAGGAACAAGAAAAGAAAGATGCGGAGATGGCCAAAGAGCTTCAGTCTCAATTTGATAGAATGAACAGAATGCTTGAAGCACAGAAAGAAGAAGAAGAGAGAGCTGCGAAGTATGGGAAATTTGCAAAGAAGCAACGTGTTTCGTATCATCACAGAGCCAATGACACCTATTACGATGCCGTGATAGTCGGTGTGCATCTGGACGATGGTCCTGATAAGCCGTACTATGTGAGTAATTCTCTCCTTTTTTTTATTTTCTCTCCCATAAAAGGATCGCTCTTTCATAGACAAATCAATCACGTTGCTCACATCCTACTTATCAGACAATCAAATACAAAAGACCAAATACATATGAAAATGATGATGGACAAGAAATTACGGAGGAAATTGAGATAGAGAAACAGACTACACCGGATAGGCTGAAAGCCGTTCCATTTGATTACGATAAGACGTGGAAAATAATTGGTAATTGATCGAGACGCGACCAGGGAATTCCATCGTATATGACTGAGTATACGAGCAAAAACTTGTAGAATATGGATTGTATCATAGAATTGAATAGTATACGTAGAAATATGTTTATGCAAAGGCAGAATTCGAACTTTGAGAATATCAAAAGTGAAAGTTACAGATGTCAATTTGGACTCCAGATAAATACTTCAAAAGTTCTAAAAATATTTCTCAACGATTCGATTGATTCTTCCAGCATGTCTTGTGTTATGATTATTGTACGTAGAGCAAAATAAATACAGCATCACGTTCGGTGGTAATTTTTATATGGCACAGTACTGGTAGTCTATACTACTGCTCCGGTTGCTCTTTGTTTAGTGTTTCGTGAAAAACTTTTTATATATTACGAGCGCGAGTTAGAACATATGATCGTCATTGTAAAAAGGATAGTAATCTAGCTATCTATGTTTAACCGTCAAAAACGTCTATATTCCTCTCACTTTTTCTTTTCTCATCACTGCACCAAGAGCACCTCCAAGAAAAAGAAATTTGTACTCACAAAATATTTCTTGGTAAAAAACTTGACAGAAATGAACAGATGTCAATTTACATCGAGCACCTTGAAAAGCAAGGCATGACTGAAAATAATCAGAGGAGTTACAGGAAAAGGTGAAGTCTCTAGTTCATGTAAATAGAACTTACAATTGGAGATTTCATATTTGAGTAGCATAGCATATCACGAAATCTACTTTAAGTATGCCAAGGATGGTAACACATTGCGTTGAAGGGGAGCATACGGTGCCTTTTCAAAATATTTCAAACATAAAAATTACTCAACGTACCAAACACGGCCATATTCTCCGTGCTTCACACAGTTCTTTCGAAGGGAGTGAAGGTCATCATGATAGCGAAAGGAGCTTCAACATTCAAGACATGATGAGATCGCACAACCTTTCAACTTATTCTGATAAATTTGATGATTCTCCGAAGCAGTCAGATGTTATCATGAGAAATTATCAAGATGATCTTCGAAGAGAGCAAATGCAACAGATGCTTCATAGATATCATCAACATTACAGATGTCATGATTATCTGAAGACTCATTATACTGAAGATTTCAATGCATCACTAAAAAGTAAAAGAATAGATGAAAACTGCCGTTTCAAGATTGTTGAGTGGTGCTATAAGGTGGTTGATTTCTTTTCTCTTGACCGGGAAATCGTCTTCTACACTATGAACTATTTGGACAGATTTATGGCGCAACATCAAGATATCAGTCGACCGACATACAAACTTGCATCGACCACTGCTTTGATGTTGGCAATAAAGTTGCACCAGCCAAGAAGAATCAATTTGAGTTCTGTTGTGAAAGATCTCTCGAAAGGTCAATTTGACATGAGTGACATTGAGAGAATGGAAATAATTCTTCTCAAATCATTGAAGTGGAGAACTCATCCCACATCTCCTGCGGCATTTGTTCTAATGATGATGAAATTGGAACCATCCATCACTCAAGCAAGGATTCAAGAAGTGAACTGGGAGGAAGTATTGGATAAGGCGATATTCTTCACTGAAGTCTCAGTCTACCACTACTCCTTCGTCACAGAGGATCCCTATATAATAGCATTAGCTTCGATCGTGAATGCGATGGAAAGCATGCATTTGCTTCGAGAAAACAATGATACAACGCAATGGAGAAGAGCATGCAAATCATTAGAGGTTCAAAAACCTCCTGCTGTAGTACAGTTCGTAGAAAAACTCTTTCAAACCCTTGGTATTGATCGTGATGGTATTGAAATTGCTGAATGTCGATCAAAGCTGTGGGGAGCATACAAATGTAGCAAGGAGCATGCAAACAATATGGAGGCATTATATTTTGAGCAGCAGAGGGAGAGAATCGATATGGAACTTGCAAAGAAACTACCAATTCGAAGAAATATTATGATGAACATTGGAAGGAAGAGAAAAGAAAAGGGCAAAAAGTCTGGTGTTCAAAGAAACCACTCACCTCGAACTGTTGGTACTTCCATAGTTTAGGGGAACAATGCGCATACGCAACATTCTTATAATTTCATTATTTATATGTTGGTAGATGTAAGGTCTTTCGCTCGTAGAAGCGATGTTCAAAACATATTACTTGCTTTCACAGTGTTAGAATCCTGTTTGTCTTTATAAACTTGAATACGATGAAAATCAATTTCAGTATGCAGTAACTATTGCAAATGACTTTCAATGAAAGGAAACTTGAATATTATGCAAATCAGTTTTAGTATATACTTCTTTACTATGTAATGGGCGCAAAAAGGAAATTGAAAATGACCAATGACAATACAAAATGACCAATGACAATACAAAGGTTTTTTAATGGTTTCCCTTTGCACCCCCACCCATCAAGAGAGAGTAGATACGTAACGTAGGTACATAAGTACAAATAGTACGTACGTGTGTAGGTAACGATGATCCTTTTTCAATTCAATAATGTTATCATTTCGTTGAAGCAAGCTGCTTTACTTACGAAGCAGCATCATCTTATCAACACTGCAAGTGATAGAAGCTATATTCTAGGTAGCTATAGGAGGACATAGAAAAAAGAAGATTCAATGTACGGTAGTCTGGCTGATTCTGATGAAGATCTCCTTCAGGCACCTCAGAATCTTTATTCGCAGAGGTCGAAATCAAGACAAAGACTTGGAGGCTTGGAGAAAGATATATATTCGCAACGGCTTCTAGTTGAAGGGAAGAATGCAAGCTTTGATTGGAACACTGTGCCCGGACTTGGCGTGTACTCTAAATTATTCAATCGAGATGCAGACAAACAAAAGAGAAGGAGACGTCAAAGGCGTCGGCGTCGAAGACAAAAGAGTGAGAAAGCATTGCCTGTAGGAATGAAAAGATGTGATTCTTCAGCAGACCATAGGATAGGATCACATTCGTATATTTACACAATGTTGAAGAGCCGATCAAGACAAAAGCACGCTGCAGCCTATAAAAACATCATGACAATGATTATCCTCACGGATGTGTTGTTTTTCATCGTGTCAACAGAATCAGAGATATGGAAGCAATACAAGAATATTTTCCATTGGGAAGAGGGCATTGTTTCTGGAATATTCATGGTTGAGTATCTTGCAAGAATTGTAACGTGCACAGAGAGTAGACAATTCAAAAAATTAGGCGCTTTTAGAGGAAGAGTAAATTACATGCTATCATTGCATATGCTGATCGATGCATTCGCTACTTTTCCGTTTTTCCTTGAGATGAGTATGGGTTGGACTTTACCTACGTTGACTTATCTACGTTTCTTTCGCTTACTGCGTATACTGAGAACAAGAGCAATAGGCAAAGCATTGGATTCATTGAATCGAGTCATTTACTACAATCGGGAGATATTATATGTCGCTGGTGTGATGGCAAGTGGTTTGATTATGTTCACCGCTGTAATCATGTATTATTTGCGTCCAAGATGTGATGATGTTAGAGATGACGAATTTCATAGTGATGGACATAAATACGATGATATCAATTGTACAATTTACGAAGAATGGAGCATCCCTACCACCATCTACTATTCAACGTTGCTTTTAACAGGTCAGGGTGGACCACCTGATGGAGATCTACCGTGGTATACCCAGGCAGTTGTATTACTCACTGGTATATTTTCCATCGGAATGTTTGCAATCCCAGCATCTATGCTCACTTGGGGCTTTGAAGCTGAAGCACAGCGTGTAGCATTGAAGACGAGGAAACGTTATTTGCAGGAACTTTCAGGAGAATACAACTCTTCGTCATCATCTTCGTCCTCCTCTGACTCTAGCAGTGGAAGTATTTCTTCCAGTGATGAAGAGTATTTCAAATTGATTGCAGGTGAAGCAGGAGAAGATTCGAAGGAAACAAATGATGCAGTTCCTTTGAAACCTGTTGTTGCAACTTCTGCCGATCACAAAATGAAACAACTTCTCGAAATGTTTGAAGCAGATCCCTTGCTTTCCAAGCAAGAATTCATTCAACGTTCACGAGAGATTGTTAACGCTAGCAATAATAATCAGATGAAAGGATTCTCAAACCAAGGTCTGAATGTTGTCGACAATGATAATTCTATAGCTGAAAGAATTGACAGGTTAGAGTCGAAGTTGGAAGAAACCGTGGAGAAATTAGATATTATTCTAGGTGAATTGAAGCTAAAGAAGGAATCATGAACGTAATAAGTAATATTATGTGAAGAGTAAACTAAAAATTGAATCCATTTTTTCATGAAATTAAAACAAAAACTTTTATTGTACTAGAATAGTAAATTGACAGTCGTAGATGATTCAACAGTCCGACATTGAGCCGACCGCAATGGCGGCTCTTCTTATCAGTCTCATCTTTTTTCTATCTTTTATCTTTTATCTTTACCATTGTATCTACTTTATTGTACCAATAGCTTAGACTACCTTACTATTTCAATTCAAAAAATAATCCATACCAATTGTTTGTACAAGATGGCCGCAGAAAGTGCAACTGATGATTGGAGAAAGAATATTCTCCAGACGTATCGAACAGAAAAGATTAACCACATTGCAAATGTACTTGCAAGCTTGGAACCTTCCGCCACTCCGGCGTCCAAGCTTATGCTTGCAACGCAATTTGAAAATATGATGTTTAACACAGCAGAGAATCATGCAGACTATGAAAAGAAAATTACGAAAAGGCTGAAGAAAATGCAAAAGAATTATAAAGCTCCCGCTGCGACGTCAGAAGAAGATTTGATTGCTACCCAAAGAAGAGAAGTACTTCAAAAACAACGAAATCTAAAATCTCAATATGGAGAGAGCTTACAGCTGATTGTCGAGAATGGTAAAAAGACTGTAGAAAAAGTAACCTCTTCGAAAAATTTGCCTGGTCATATTGACCAAGCTATACGGTAAGATAGCTTCATCTTTGGTCCATCAATAATGAGCTTAAAGATATTATAGTATTCTCACTTGTTTATGAACATATAAGTTGGGCAGCAGAATTTTCAGTGGTACCTGTTGAAAAGGCAATTTTATTATCGACTGGGAATCCGGTAGTTATTCCCAGACGTACTCCAGAAGAGCATCTTCGTTATTTTGATAGTTTACCGCTTGATTTACCGAAAAGAATTGAAAACATTCGTGGATATGTGTTGAAAGCAACAAAGGCGGATTTATTTTTTGCTGAGAAATTAGAATATATGGAGAAGGATGTGATTATTAATCTTGATTCTCCTGCATATCAAATTTTCTTGAAGCAAATAACTCAAGCTCTTCGAGAAGCAAGCATTGAAAATGCAATCCCGGTATCTTCACTTGAAGATATTAAACCTGATCAAGATACAACTGTGGAAGGTTTGAAACAGTTATTAGAAAAGATGAAAGCAATCATTCCTCCGGCGAGGAACCAAGTTGAAGAGAAAGAAGCTCAACTTTTGCACTTGAATCGTGTTCGTTCAGGTTGTCAATTTTATGCAAACTACATATCTCTATCCCCTAACAATCCAAACGCAAAATTGCAACTTGCTGGTAGTATGAGAAAGGTTCATGAAATAGTGAATGATTCAATCAATTTCTTAAGACAAACCTATACAGAGGATAGAAGTAGAGCAGAAATGCCCGAAACTCTATTGGAAGATGCTTGGAATAAGATTCTTGATTACGACAAAGCACAGGAGCAAGATAGTGATGCAATGGTTTCAAATGCAGATAATCCGATTGAACAAAATTCTTCCAATGTGTCAAAAAAGAAAGCTATTGTGACCAAAGCTCAAGTTCTCTTTACAAAGAAGAAACCTCACCCTAGTCTCATGGAATCTTTGCAAAAGAAGCATAATGTAAAGGTTTGTACTGAAGGAGAGACAACATATCTTTCAATTCGCTATGGTAATGCATTTGAGATGTCAATACATTTTTGCCCATTGCTAGTGAGAATAAGAGCTTTGCCAGACAAAGAGGAAGAGTTCAAATTTAAGCCAACTTCGTTTCGATCAAAGATTGTGGACTGTAATTTACATGCATGGAATCCGTCATCTTATGCACTGAAAACTGTCCCATTAGCGCCAGCTGAAAATAAAGTAGCATCTGTACCCGGAGGAAAGAAGCGAAATGCTAGTGGAAAAGTCATACGAACAAAACAAACTGTCAGCGTCATGGGTGTCTCGGCTGATGTGGCTTTACTTGGTCCAATTGTAGAGAAAAGAATGGATTTTGCATCCGCATCTGCAACAAGGTGCCTGCGAAGGATTTTCGCGGATAATGTGAAAAACTCCAAATCTGATTTCGAAATTGAGATTAGTGAAGGTAATGCTATTCTTAAATTTTTGAAAATATCCAAAAGCGCATACACTGTTGAAGAGACTACTGAACAGTAAAGTCAGGCATATTATTAAAAAATATTTAAATCATAGTCGTCTAGACCAGTTGATGGATTATTTTGCAGCCATTTGTATTACAAAAACTCTTCAATAATTAGGTCACGTGCTTGCTTTTCCCATTGTTTTTGTACTTCCTCGAGACTCAATCCATCTTTCCATTGGTATAAAGTTGGGAGTTGCTCTACCTTCATTTCAATCTCCAGTGCCTTCTTTGGATAATGATTCTTTTTATAATCTTCCCATCCAATTTTTCCAAGAGCAGAAGTTACCACTTCTTCAAACTTACAAGGTGAAGCTGTTGAAAGCACTGCAAATGGAAATTCATTTGTGTTATCGTCAATGCGGTAGCCAAGCTTTGTCGCTGCATTGACTGCTACAGCTGTATGAGGATCCACTGTGTAATCAAATTTTTCCTTCAAATAAATCATTGAGTCAAACATTTCTTGATCTGATACTCGAGCACTGCTAAAAGTTGCTTGTAGCTTTGTTAGTATCGAGCTTTCGATGTCGAGCTTCTGTGTGTCCTCCATTTGTTCCATCCAGGATTTCACGCGTTCATGGTCGCCATTATTTGTGAGGTAGTAAAGAATTCTCTCAAAATTATAAGGAACTTGAACATTAATGGCTTCGCTCATTGTTTTCTCCATATTTGCACTCTTGTAAAATTTTCCATTTTGAATGGTCCTATGTACTATGTCATTGATGTTTACTCCAGTGCAAAGCTTTCGAAATGGTAAGCCCATTTTCTTTGCCATCATGGCACCTGTTACATTTCCCATAGCACCAGTAGGAATTACTATATCAATGAAGGAGCCAATCTCTAGTCCTTGTAATTCAACAACTCTAAAATATGTCCAGAAAAAGTGAACAATCTGAGCCAGTGGTCTACCAATGTTAAAAGAGTTAACTCCACAAACAAAAAAAGGACTATCCTGTGAATATCCAGAGCTTGCAAGAATGCGTTTTATGGGCTCATCCATATCATCACCTCCTCCTTCAAAAGATACAACATGTACATATGGACTGTTTGCAGTTGTTAATTGTTTCCTTTGATATGCAGATATCTGATTATTAGGATAATGAACCAGTAAGGTCATCAGCCTATTATTTGCGTCGCTCACAGCTTGACATGCAGCTGGCCCAGTATCTCCAGTTGTGGATACTAGCAAAGTGATGGAACGGTTACTCTTTGTTGCAAAATGAGACAACATTTTTACAACGACTCTCATCCCAAGATCTTTGAAGCATTGAGTGGGACCATGAAACAATTCAGCCACATACATTTGGCCAATCTTTTTTACTGGTACTGTACTCTCCAAAGTTTCGTCGAATCCTTGTCTAAATGACGCATCACATATACTATCTAATTCCGCATCTGATATTTCAGCGGGTGAAATAAAAAGGCGAAGAATATTGTACGCAAGTTCTGAAAAACTAAACTTTGACCAAGCTGAAAGTGTGGGGATATCTATAGATGGAAGTTTTTCTGGAACAAATAGGCCCCCATCTTTTGAAGAATACCCACTGCATAGAGCTTCTTCAAAAGAAACACAAACTTCACCACTGCGAGTAGAAGTGTACTTCATCTTTAATCTACAGAGTTAGTGAATAGAATTGTCACCAATCAATAGATACCATACTCTTCGCAGATTGAAATTCATACTCTCTTTACTTTCAGCTTTTCTTTCGCATCTTTCATGTGTTCTGTGTTCTTTTCATAACTTCAGACCCAATCCGACAAAAATCTGCGTTCCTGTACTTCGTACTGGTACGTACGAGTAAATGACCAAAGTATTCCAAATTACAGTTGATCCCGGCTAAAAAGGCGTTCAGAACAGTATGACCGGTCCTTTCTTGTTTTGAATTCAAATTTATTAGTTTCATTGTAACAAACTTCGTTCAAAGTACAGTGAAAACAACAAACTTTGTTTAGACACAGGCTAAAAGGAACATGAAGATGATAGGCTTCTCTAGGAAAGAAGCATCAAGCACAAACTCTGTGCCAAAACAAAAGAAAAAGTCGTTGGAACATCCTGCAAACTGTAAAACATGTCCTTCAACAACTCTCATAAAAAAGATAATTTCAAAAAAATAAGCTATCCACATCATGATTTTCAACTCAGCAAAATACTTACTTGCTGCTGTAGGGGCTTTGTCCTTCACTTCTTATTCTGGTGTACTTGGACAAGAGGCTGGAATGAATTGTCCAATATCTTCCAAAGTTTGGTGCAAGCTTGACAATGGAGATGATTGTGAGACTCTTGAACAGACCGACTTCAGACCAGATTCGTGTGGACCACGCAGAATCACAATGTACTATGAGTACTGTAACCTGAAGGATTCTAATAATGTTAGACCTATCCAGAAGAAAACTGTAGCTAAATTCCGAAATGAAATCATCGACATTAACCTGCAGAAAGATACGGACATGAGAGGCAATGGATGCCGCACAGCCACTTACACTACCGTGATAAATAATTGCGATATTATCTGGGTGGCTGGAGACTTGAAGTTTGAAGGTAATCGTCTGGACTCCAACAATGAGATTATTGTTGCGTGGGATCCAACTACAAAGCAATCTAATGAAGATTACTGCTATGCATATGATATTTACAAGAAAAGAGTTGTCAGCAAAGATCAAGCCCCGACTGGACCAGATCTTCCTTATCCTAAGCCAGAAATTGATGTTGCCATCGAATGCGAAGTTGAATCTACTCCAGGAAATGGATTCTACAACTCAAGCTGTCAAAAGATTCCTATGGACTCGTCATTGCCATGCTTGCGTGATGTTAAGTATACGTACACTGTCAGAAATACCGGGGCATTCGATGCTATCCTTCACTCTGCCATTGACATTGAGAAAGAGAACATCCTTGGGGGGAACAGTGCAATTGTTGCTGCAGGGACCTCGTGGTCCAAGGAAGAGTTTAAACAGGTGGATGTATGCAAAGATGCAGGCAAGATCATCAAGAAGGATCTTACTGCTGTTGCTGTACCGAAGGCTACTCCAGACGGGTCTCCAGCATCAGCATCCTCAACATACCAATATATTTTGCCGTAAGTTTTCGATCGTGTCATTTTCATCAGTTGTAGTTTGCTTGCACAGCCTCTAACCGCACTCTTCATGAATGTGATGAATTTCACACCTTTTAGTATCTCTTCTCCGTCTTATACTTACGATACTAATAACTGTCAAGGTGAAGGATGTATATCCTACAATGGAATTGACTGCGTTTATAATTGCCAGTCCTGTAACGACTACATCAGAAGTAATGGATGCTTTTCAGGAGAGGTTGAGCTTATCTACACTACCTCCAACGTGGGAAATGGATGTCATGACATCAATCAAGCCACTTCTAGAATTGGCAGCGTAGAAAGAGCTCTAACTTTCAATGGAGGTTTTGGTTGTGCTGATAGAAGATCTTGCCCTGGAGAATACATCAAGTTTACTCAAATGAGATACTTCGACTTTTGCAAGTTTAATGGATTTATCGATAGTGATTTGGACATTGATACCACGGGAGGAAGCACAACTGTTCCAATGAGTTTCACTATTATTAGGGATAATGGAATTGATGTTACTTTGCCGCCTGCTCCCAAGCCTACACCAAGCCCTGTCGCTCCAACTCCCACAAATGGCGAATGCAAAGACCATCCAAGTCAATTATGGTTGACTTTTAATCCAAGAACTTGCAAGGAAAGCTCTAACTCTCACTCCCAATTCATTGTCAAAAGAAATCTTCGTAGGCTGAAACATAATAGTACCGGCAGCAAAACCAAGAAGAGCAAATATGATAAGGATGATAAGGATGATGGTGGAGATGCTGTTACTCCAGAGTACATGTGTCAAGACTACAAAACTTTTGGTCATGATCCAAAGGTTGAGATTAGAATCACATCCATCGATGGACAAATTGTATACACCGAAATGGCCAATGCCTGTGATGGAACTGAAATGGTCATTGGTAATGGAAATCAGAAGATTGCATATGATATCAAGATTCAGATCTACGAAGAAGGATATTTGTATCAGGAAATTGTTATGCATACTGCATGCGCAACTCAGGCAATGAGTTTGAACGATATCTTTGGATCCATCCAGGTTACTGGTATCAAAAATGCGAAGCAAGGACTTCTCGGAAAGTAGAGAAGTGCAACTGAAACTGAAACTGTATATGTAATTGAAAAAGTGGCGCCCAGGGTTTTTATAATTAAACTTTGTTTTGAAATAATTCGAGAAGGCAGCCTATGAAAAGAGAAAAGTGAGTGTAAATGTATTCTAATAAAATTAAAATCATGATGAAATAAAAGGCAAAATTTTTTACGTATGTATACAAATGTATTAAGGCATAATGTGCTATGTACATATTATGTTTCCAAATTGAAATTTCTATCATCAAAAGGTTTTGATTCCCTCAATCGTGTCAATGTCAATCTAATTTAGACGTTTACGATCAACTTGGGACTTGGGAACGGACGGAACGGAACAACTTGGAACACAACGAACACGAGCAAAAAAAGATCTGTGTGGCATCTGGTGAAAAGATTTGAGAACACCACAAAACCCAAACCCTAGCTTCTTCTCATAATTTTACAAAAGGCAACTAGTCAAAAACACACAAAAGAATTCAAAGAAACATTAAAACAAGTATGGCATCGGCACCAATGGAACATGAAATCGGAGTTGAAATCCCAGATCCAATTCAAGCACCTCTCTTTTCCGTGCCTGAATGGAACGATGAAGACGAACCTCTTGGTATGACTCGCTTGAGATCTGGAGAAGGTTTTCTAGATGGAGTCAAGAGATTAGCACAGCAAAATGGAGATAATCCTGTAGCAACTGGTAAAAATTCTATGCTTCCTGGAATGAGAGTTGCACAAGATCAGATTGGTGTCATTCTACAAAATGGTCAAGTCAAGATCAGACCACCTGGAGCGTATGTGACAACTGCATTGAATCCATGGAAGCAAGATGGTGCTGTGATTCCTACTGGTCGTCTAGCTGGTGTTGAGTTTGACCCAATCAAAGAAGCTTCACAGAGAAACAGATCCTTTAGAAATCTTGATCTTGGTCAAACATATAGACAAATTATCCTTCAACCTCAAATGGTTGGTATCTTTGAGGATCAGACTGAAACTCGTCTAGTGAGCAAAGGTACATATGTCTACGCTGCGGATACTGAGCTTCGTGGTGTTATTGACCTCAATCATATGAACCCTGTCATGGTTGAACGTGAGACCGAAGATACAGCTGCTGCTTCAAATAACACTGGAACACGTGTAGATCAGCATGGTAGAGTTGTTCCAGGAAACCAAGGGCATGGTACTACAGTAAAGACTACAAAGCGTTATTTGCCTTCTGGGTACTTCCAATCTGTCGCTGGTATCACTATTGCTAGACCTGAAAAAGGATTCGTAGTTCTACACAAGGATGAGCTTAATAGAATTGGTATGACTGAAGGTATTTGTATTGCACAGGGAAAGGAGGACTTTGTTAGAACTGCTAAGCAAGAATCTCAGTCATTGAGAATTGAAGATCTTATCATTGAGTTTGGAGATCTTAATCACTACGCAAAGTCTACTCCTATGTTGGAACTCAAGAGTCGTGATAATGTAGATGCTTTATGCCGTGTCCAGATCAAATGGAAGCAGTTCCGCCCAGATATTTGGGTTGCAAATCGTGGTGCATTTACTGATCCATTTGACATGCTAGAAGAGAAATGTGCAAATATGATGCGTGATTGGCTACTATCCGTTGCACATCTTGATGCACTCAAAGAAAAGGCACAAGGTTTCACAAAAGTAGAACATCAGTGGACTGCTGAGCTCAATGATACAGGTAGAGAATATGGAGTAGAAGTATTGGTTATTGAGATCACTACTCTTAGATTCCCTCATATCGACAAGCAAGATGAACAAATGGCTTTGCAAATGGCAGAGACTAACTTATTGATCGAAATGTCCAGAAATGATGCAGCCAAAGAGAAGGAAACAAGTAAGCTCAATCAAGCTACACACATTCGTCAGCAAGAAGATCGTGATCGTGAGGCTGAAGCGCAAGAAAGGACCCAAGAGGTACTTCGTAGAAGAAACGCTGCTGAGGCAAAAACTGTCACGAAAAAGGCTGAGGATGAGACTCTTGTAGTCGAGGCTGAAAAGAGCTTGGCTCTTGCTATGGAAAACAAGAACAAGGAAGTTGCTCTTGCCAAGGCAACAGCCGAGGCTGAAGCTGAGCGTGTTCGTGCAAAGGGTAAGCGTGATGCTGCCCAACTCGCTGCAGAGGGAGAGATTGCAGTCACCAAAGAAAAGAACAATGCACAACTTGACTTCTTGAAGCAACAAGCTATATTACTAAAGGAGAATCCTGGTCTTCTTGAGCTCCTTAGAATTCAGAATGACTTGCTCAAGGTACAGGCTCTTGCTGAAGCTGCTGAGTCCAATCCAAATGTAGTTTTGTTAGAAGGACAGGAGGGTCTAGAAGCAAGAAGAATGAATAAGGGACATGCACCACAAGTACCAGGTGCTGCAATCATTTCCAACAGCAACCAGTGAACAAAATGAATGTAATGTGAATGTTTTGTCCTTGAACAAGTGTACCAATATCAATTATTGATCATAGAAAAATAATATTTAAAATTTAAAAAGAGTTGAAAGGTAATAAAACATTAGACCCATAGCACCCGATTCATATTTTTTTCTACATAAATGGTTCAATAGCTGTCTTGCTCCAAGCATACAAAGAATCTTGACTTTCAACGTCATATCCTTTCATCGAGGTTGATCGAAAGTCTACAGAAGCAAATAATTTTTGCGATACTAATGCCATGGCTCCAATGATACCTGTCATAGCATCGTAAATATATGGAATAGCTGGAGACTTGTCAACAAAGGTAGCAACTTTTCCAGTGAAAATGGAGCAATTTGTGACATAATCCTTTGCTTCACCATTTCCATCTTTTTCACCAAGCTCTGGAGCAAACATGGCATACAAAATGGATGAAAGTCCATAGCTATGTGCATGGAATGCAAATACATCCAAAACATTCTTAAATGATGACCCTGCAATATGTGTTGCGACCCAAGTTGGACATATAGATACAACCTTGACATTCGCTCCACTCTTTTCCAGTTGACGATTCAAAGCACGCATATGATAAATCTGTGCCATTTTGCTGTTTCCGTATGCTCTCATATTGTGAATCTTTGCATCAGATGGTAGACTTGCCTCAGGTGCAATAGAATCTAACGAAGTGATTAGATCCTTAGTTTGAGCTTGAAAGTGAAGACTGGAAGATACCTGAACAATTCTAGATCCACCATTAAGTTTCGACTTTTCCAACAACGGCAACAATTTTTCAGTCAAGAGGAAATGAGAAAGATAATTCACTGCAAATACAGTGTCAAATCCTTGAACAGTTTCTTGCTTTTGATATGAATTATTTGTCATGCCTGCATTGTTCACAAGATAGTCAATGCTCTTGAAACGCGATTTAATCTCATCTCCAGCTGCTGAAACAGAGTTCATATCCGATAAATCAGCAAGTACAGTTACAATGCGCTTATCGTCGTCTCCGTCAGGATTCAATTCTTTCACCATGTTGGAAAGTTTAGCTGGTGATCTTCCAATAGCTATGACGGTCGCACCAAGATTGTAAACCTTTTTAGATAGCTCGAGACCTAGTCCATTGGTAGCACCTGTGATTGCAACAATCTTTCCATTGAGAGGTCGAACTGTGTCACCCGATGTCTGCTGAGCTGCTAATGATATGTAATAGTCCAAATCCAATGGAGGCTGAGGGATTTGAAGAAATACAGAAATGATGAAGGTGATGACAAGCAACGCCTTTTGAATGGGGGACCTTGTGATATTCTTAAGCATGACGGTCTATCAGTGTAATGAATGTAATAGAGGTAAAACTTTAACAAGATACTCGGCTTCAAAAATGGTTTGTTGTGTTTGCAATTAATTGGTGGTTGGTGGTGAGTGGTGAGGTTCATTTTTTATTACAGCAGCAAAAAACAAGCAACGGCCAGATTTCCATTGAGGCGTGACTAACTCATATTATAAACATGTGTGCTATTTCTACGACATATCTTTACTTACATAACAAGTACGACATGATGCGGGGAAATGTCTGAAACATGGAAGATGGAACGCCTACACGAGATAACTTCGTACACAGTTACTTACACTAGCGTAGACCATAAAAGAATAACGAAAGGAACAAACTGGAAGCACTCAAAATTTATGAACAAATACTTCTTAGAGATCTCCCTAATATCTTTTAAACTATATTTCGTCTAAAATGACTTCAAACTCTGAAAGAACAAAAGAGGCCATACGTCACTTGGAATCATTGAAACCATATGATGGCTGGTCTGTCGATAAATACATCAACTCGGAAGGAAAAGAATTAGTCATGCTTCAAAGAAGAAATGTGCCCCTATCTAGTACTGGCTTTCAAGCAATCGCATATGATGAGAAAGATACTAAATGCATTGTCGGTATAGTTTCAAGTATAGGTGAAACAGGAAAAACTTCATTCTACCGTGGTGTAGTGTTGGTGGAGAAGGATGGAACTGTATCGAGGAAACAACGTGATGTGCGTGTGAGTCTTCCAAATGTAACATTAGCATCGACGAAAAAGGATCAGGAAAAGAAATTGAATGATGCAAAAGAAGAAGCTCGTGCAAATCGTGAAAAGGCAAGAGAGGCGATGAGAAAAAATGAACAAGAAAAAACTCGTGCCCCCTCTGCTTCATCAGCAAATGATGCAAATTTGAGTGATTTATTAAGTAACATAGACTTTGATGGAATTTTGGGTCACTTGTCTTCTTTGATGAATCGTGTATCGTCTGGAGATTCTACTGCTTTAGGACAGCTGGGTATGCTTTTCATTGCAGTGGTGACAATTATGCGTATCATTTCGGCATTTGGATTTCTGATTAAGACGCTTCTATTCCCACTCATGATTTTATATGCAATGCAAAGTGCACCAAGTACTGATTCTTTTGATGCAAAGAAGGAGTTGAAACGTGTACTTCGTGGACATCATTTGCCAGAGGGTCATGAAGCAAAACCTAGCAATGATTGGTTCTCAAAGACAGTTGCGAGGGTTACTGCAACTGTGGCAACAGAAGCTATGACTGCTTTGGGAATGGAGGTATCTTTTTACCCTATTGTAGGAATTTGTACATTTGCTTCGATCAATGTCCCATCTATAGAAACTGAGTATTACTGGATCGGTATATTTGGATCGTGGAAATATTTGGTTAAAAAAGGGAAAGGAGAAGCATCGACACCCGCTGCTGCATCACAACAACGCTGAGAGCAAAATATTAGAATAGAGTAGATTCGATACATTGATGGAAACTGTTCATTATATTATATAGAGTTTGAATATAATACATGTCATTCGATCGACTTTTAAGCATTTTTGTCTGGTGTCATCCGAATGAATCCATCCAATCTCCATAAATTATAAATCATTCGAAATTGAGTTGTATGTATTAACAAGCTTTTCCACCACTGTATCAAAGTCATTTAGATTTTCTGGATCGGAGTTACAGGTCTTGATAGCAATAGCTGCCAATTCATTTGCATTGCTGCACTTTTGTTCCATACATAGTTTGGCACAAGCTGAAATATCGGCATAAATAGGCTTCGGCATATTTCTCAATCTCTTCTTCATTGCTTTCAGGCCACACTCGCATTTCACGGAGCTCGACGCTAGATTTCTGGCGAGGGAAGATATAGCATAAACATAAAAGAATCCCTCTCTTCGTTGAATTATTGTATCCATTTTAGACAAAGTTGAAGCGAGCAGGTCCAGCCAAGCAGGGTTATCTCTTTCTGAATCATCAAACAGCCTATTCCCACCTAGAAGAAACTTGCTCAATGATAATTGTAGCTTCGCTGGGTCATCTAGTTCCTCTTGTGTAGTTAACAAATGCAACAAGTCTTTAATTTTCTCTAGCAAGAGCTTCTTAACTCTGATTGGAAATGTTGGCATCAATAAGAATCTGATTCCGTAAATGAAAGATGTATATTGAGCTCCAAAATCGATGAAACCAGTGGAGAGATCATTGACAAAGTCATCTATGGCTTGGACACTTTTCCTAGATAGCATATCCATATCATTTGGTCCTACTATATCATTGAAGAAGACCTCAAGCACTTTATCATAGTCTGCTCCATCCATCATACTTTTTCGGTGGTGAGACGAGTGAATATAGCATGAGGTCAAGAAAGACTTGGTATCTCCAGCACTAATCGTATCATATTTACTAAAGGTTTCCAAGAACAAATTTACAAAGTTCTGGCTTCTTAGGACATTTTCTGGAGCAAAACATGAATTTAGCAAAAAGTACATTTTGCTTCCTTTTCCAATGAAGTCTGCATACGGCATCTTAGTATTTTCAATATGGATTATGATTCGTAGAGCTGCATTGATTATGTCTTCGGTGGCTTGTTGGGCGCTATCACTCTCTGAGTCCTTCGCTGATGAACTTGAAGATAAAAGTTTCCAGATCCAATCCTGGCCCACAGGTAATATAGACGGTTCTAGGTCTGTACTATCCGTGCCTGAAGATTCGTTTGGCGGAGCTCTTTTGTCCGTTTCTGAACGTAATGACTCAAGTCCAAAAGGACCTATACCGGAAGGTAGTAAACCAGCAGATCCGCTCAACTTAAAGCTATGATCGAGTTGTGCCTGAGAAACTGAACCAATACAAAATTCTTTCAGCATAATATCTCGTAGAGCAAGAACGCCAAAAAGTTCTCGTTCTTTTGCAACCTCGGAAAAAAGCACATTGTAACTCAAAATTTGAACAGCTAAGGCTTCTTCTCCTCTTTCGAAAGACCCGATCAATGAGAAAACATAGGATTGGATACTAGACATGGGTACCTTACTTTGAACCAAAGGAATTGCGTCCAAAAGGAAGCATGATATAGTACTTCGACATATATTTGAGTATCTCTTAGTTGCCAATGACACATCTTTGTACTTTGAAAGCTGTTTACCAGGAGCAGTTAATGCTTGAGTAGTTCCAATGAATAGTCTTTCCATAATATCCAATAATTGGGCTTGGTTATTTTCGCTCATTTTTCCTTCTTCTCTTGATTCCAAGCTTTTCTGCATTTTGCTTTGTGCGATCACAATGAGCCTGAAGAAAGCGTTGATAAAACTGTGTGCCGCTGCATATTTCTTGCTATTAACTGATTCTTCCCAAGGTGAAATCACAACTTGAAGGCAATTCCAAAAGTCACCAGGTTGAAGAATTATTTCGATGACAGGGATTATTTTCTCAAAGGAAAGAACTGGCACATGAATAACATTTTTTGGCGCTGATATATTTCCCATAATATCTGAGGGTGTTGCAGCTTCAAAATATGATGTAAGGAATCGCAACTTTGACGCAGCTAATTTCAGTCCTTCATCTGTATCTAGATCTATACTGTGTCTGGACAATAAGTTTGCCACATTTTCTACATGGGATGATAGCCACATACCGCTCATCGCAAGGGTTTCTCTTCCGTCGTCGGTTAATAAATTTTTGTTGTCTGCATTCTTGAATCCTTTATGTAAAGATGCAAACTTTGCACAGTCACAAATTACACTGTATGCTGAAAAATATTCAGCAGCGATGTTATGAGTACTGTAAGAACTTTCTGTTAAACGTTCCACTGACATTGATAGTATAGAGGAAAGTATATTCAAACCAAGTCCATATCTCAACATAGTCCTCCATAGAATCAGACACCACTGTTGAAGAACATGCTCTTCATCATTCAAAGCTTTGCTAGCTGTGATATATAAAATTGACTCTAGAACCTTTTCTTCGATTGCTTTCGAGGCTTCTCTAGACTGACGAGCGATTACAGATGACAAATAAATAGTGGGGAAGGCGAGGGAAGTATTAACCACGAAAGACTGACTTTCATCATTATTTGGGTCCAACGTCATATTTATCAAGACTGGAAACAAATGTTTGTTTTGGGCTATTGCTACAGCAGCACCTGGGGATCTGAGGCTGAGTGTGCATAAAATTGAACAGATAGATTCTATTGTTGAAGATTCAATTGAAAAATCCACACTTGACTTTACCCTGACTTTTTGATATGAAAGCAGGATATTTGATAAACAGGGAATAATTCTCATACGTGATAGCAGTGTCCAAGCAGGATCAGAATAAAATGCAGCTGCATCTGCTTTGGCTGATTCAGCAGATGCGTCTGTTGTGTAGCATCCATCAGCTGCTGGTATTACAGATGCCGGAGCCTTCGAATCAGACTGATATAATTTTGAGGACGCGGTAATAGCCACGTCATCATTCATAAAGTATTGTTGGTAGATATCATTTTCAGTATTCCGATCTATCTTGCATCCTACATTTAGCCGGTGTTCAGTATGAACAAAAAGTCTGACCAATATTGATAAAGCTTTCAATGAAGATGAAATAATTTGCTGTTGTTTGAAAGGAGATGGTGCGTCAAGTATACATCTCAAAGCGACAGGCAGAAGATCTGGATAGTCGCTTGATTTTTCAACAGATTCATTACTCTGTTGGTTTGTGAGACGTTCTTCCAAAAGCTCACATGCAATTTTGGCTCCCATTAGACGCTGTCTAGTTGAAGTAGATCTTAGCAATTCAGTGGCTTTTTCTAGAGTCCTTTCGTTTTCCTCGTTGTCTTCAGTGACAAGAGTTGAATTAAACGTTTCGACAAAAGCCTTCTCCAAATCTTCTTCTGTTCTAATATTTGAAAGCAACTCTGATGTGGTTGCTCTATTGTCTATGGAAGGTTTCGATATTTGCACATCTTTCTTTTCCTGAGCTTCGCTCTTTTGATCTATGATACTTTTTTTCTCTACTCCCTTTGGATTCGGAGATATCTTGGTTGTCTTTTTTCTACTTTTTAGAAAGTTTATCATGTCAGGTGAGAGAATACTTTCAATTTCAGATATGCTTTCGTTGATTTCTTCTTTAGACATATTTGCAATCATTTTATCTGCATCTGATTGGTCGTTTTTCACAGAAGCTATGACTTTCTCTTTCTTCACTGTTTGTTCTGGTAATGAAGAAGTAGGTGTATTGAATTTTGGTTTTGCTTTGCCACCACCCCTAGTAAGTTTTCCTACTGGAATATCAAATGATGGAAATCCACTCTTTGTACTTTCATTCTTCTGCATTTGTCGAAGCTTGAACTTGGATATTTTCTTCGTCGGTTCTTTAGGATTCTTGCGCTCCATCACATACTCTGAAATTATTGCTGCTTTCGCAGATGAATTTGATATATCTTTTTCTTGTATATTTGGAACTTCTGACGAAGATGACATTACATCTTTTGTCGTTGTCTCTTCTCCTTCTTCGCTTAATGGTGGCAGTTCATCTTCATCATCCCCACTCAGTGGTGGTAATTCATCTTCGTCTTCACTATCGTCTTGAAAAGTTACAGATTTCTCCTTGCGATCCAATTCTTCAGAAACTTTCCCCGATATCCCACTTCGTTTCTGTTTTGCAACCTCTCTGCTGCTTTTCACGACAGGTCTCCTACTTGACCTAATTACTGTAGCTGCCGGCTTGAATTCAGGATCAATATCAAAATCATCCATCATTCTTTGCCTTTCAATGATCCCTCTAGGAACACCACGACGATTCTCAAAGTCATTTTTATCGATGGATAGAAGCTTTTTCAAGTCTTCATCTGGAATGCCCTCTGTATTCGCCATTTCTCTATAACTTGATGGATGTGATTCAGTGTATTTCCTATTGAGCTGAAGAATGAATGCATGGAAGTTCAGTTGAACATGAGTAAAAAATGAATAAGGCGATGTTTTTGTTCATCGCGAAGATGAAGATGATTGGTTTGTCGAACCCCTTCTTGAGTGGGATAAAAGTAGAGATGGGACTCAACAATGACATTCACTTTCCTTTTATTTTATTTACGTGGGTGGATCAATTCAGAGTAAGCTGTTTCTCTGCTTGCTAATGAATGAAATCTTGTTACAAAGTAGAGCACACTCCATCCAAGTTTCTAACGGGCTACCTTTAGTTATTTAAAAGTTATCGTTGTGATTTCATCGGAACTTGTGTATTTCACGGATGACGAAACTTGAAAGCCTGCTCTTCTCAACATAACCTTTGTAGTCTTTGCAATAAAATCATTTGTAGGAAATGCTTTCTTCAATTGCAAAGCTTTTCCAGACCACAAGTTAGCAGGAGCTGTCAGTATGATGTCAATTTCAGCCCCTGAAAGTCCACCATTCTTTCCCTCCTTTTTGATATTCACTGATCCATTAAATGCATATCCGTTGGTTAGAAATAGATTTACAAGTTGTTGGATTGATGCCTGGATTTCATTAATGCCACTAGAACCAGATCGTATACTTGGAATGGCTGATGCAGTTTGTGCAAAGGTCTCGTTGAGTTTATCCAAAATTTTCTCACCAACCAATTCATCGTGGCGTTGAGCAAGTTTTGAGTTATCTAATGAAGGATCCCTTTTGATTACTTTTGAGACAAATTGTTGTTTCTCATCTTCGCCTACAATAATTGGTTGCTGCTCTTCAAATACCATTGGTGGGTCATAAGTGATATCACGAAAAATTGTGGAATATTGCGCAAAGCTAATAAAGTCAAAGTAGTATGCATCGGATAGATCCCCCTGCTTCACAAGACCTGGACCTAGAGAATTTGTATATGGAAGATATTCTGCTTGTCGGATGAAGAAAAAGTCTTTTTGGAACTGGTCCATAGCTACACAATCAATTTCATCCATTGCATTGTATGAAGATCTCATAAGTAAAACAGCGAAATCCAAGTTCAAAGGTGCTCTAAGAAGTTTAGGGGGAGCTTTCCGTCTTTTACGTTCAAATTGATTTGACGCACTTTCTGCCTCTTTTACAGTCATTGGTGGTGCTGCCAAGCAGATTTCAGGCGCAGGTACTGTTGTTGCTAAGGAAATTATGGATAGTTTTTCAAGTACATCACGACGAGAGAATGCTTTCTCAATTTGCACGTTCTTTCTATTGAAGTTGGACAAATTCAGTCCTTCAACCATCGACGATAGTCCAAGCAGTGCCAACAAAACTAGTGAAGCCATGATGAGTGATAATTTTTGTAAGCTATGCAATTGTTGGATGGTGTTTCACTTTTTTATTTAGTTATCGCAATTATGCCAGTACCGTAGTGTTTACAGACTGTTTCATCGGTTCATCGGCATCGTCATTCCTCTCTTCTTTCTCATCCTTGGTCGGTCGTCCTTTTGTAGGATCCCTTTCTAGGACTGTCATCAGACTATTTTATTGTTAGTAGGGTTACGGAAAAAAGAAAACCAAAAGAAAAAATTTGAGGTCTATGAGAAAATTTTCTAGAAAAAATACTAATGAGAACCTCCAGGCAAGATTATTATTTCTACTGCACCACTTTCCTTCTTTGTAGATGAACTAATGTTTCTACAGAAGTGGTTCTTGGAAATAGATCGGTGATGGTACAGTCTACAACTTCGAAATGAGTACTTAGTACTTGTAGATCGACCTTCAAAGCGTCACGACCACAACTGATGTAAAGCATATGTTCAAAGGAACCATTTGCCGCAAGGTCGCAGACTTCTTTACTCAATCCTTGTCTTGGAGGATCTACAAGGAAGACATTATATTGTTGTGTATACCAATATGACTTTGACAATTTACTTGCGGTGTAAACAGTACCTTCACTTTCTTTCCTTGTACGAAGCATACTTTTTGCTGCCCATTCTGTTGCATCTCCTTGGAATACATAAACTGAAGTGGATTTATCGTCATCATTTTCATCCTTCGGAGAGCATGAATTCTGTTCACAATTGCTTTGACAAGCTTGGACTAAACGTTGATCTAGTTCAACCGCTACAATTGTATCAAATATATTACTTTTGGCAATAGCCATTGTGTGCGCGCCACAGCCACAGTACATTTCAAGCAATCTAAATCTTACACCATCGCTATAATTACTTTGCGCCTTTATTTCATGAAGCTTGTTCAACATCCATTTTAATGCTTGTAGCATGGTATTTGAGTTTGGATGCTGGAAAGCATCTTCTGGTTTTCGATAGAAAATGGGAGTGGTGTTGTTGTCATTAACATCACCTCTGCCAAGTGAAATATTCAAAATGTCATTTGATTCTGATGTTTGTATGTTGATTACATCGTCAATGAAAATAGGAGTCCTTCCCACTATTTCTTTTACTTTTTTAGATCTGAGTATCAACGACGTTATTTCAGACGCTTTGCAAAAGTTGTCCGCTGTATTTAATATTACTTTCTTTGACTCCTCGCACTCAAAGAATGGTTTGCAGAAATTCATAGTCACTATACAATCCAAGTCGTCATTCCAAGATGAGGCAAACGAAATGCTAGAGAGATTTCTTCTCATGTCGTTGAAAGTGTAGTTCTCTTCTCCGTCTTTTTTATTCAAATTCTGTATTACTTTTTTCATGTTATGCTGGATTCGCTTGGTTGCTATGGGAAAATAGTCACCCCCAAGTGGAACGGCTTCCTTTGCTGATCGCATCGAGTATTCTAAGTCACTATTATCTCCAATCACTATTTGGAAAGTACATGAACACCGATAATTGATTGTTTCTTCGAATGATTCACATGGTAACGTTGTAATGTTTTCTCTCGGTATACCCACGATCTCAAGATCTGTCGCTGCTGATTTTGCCTTTTCACTGGAATGCAGAACTGAGTCTTCCTCCAAACTACAACCATACCCAGGTAGCTGTATCATTCTGATGTTTCTTTATTTGATTGTGGGAGCTAGATATCACTTGTATCGGCAATAGTTTGTTTGTTTGTTTTGTCTAATTCGATGTCCAGTGTGGTCAAAATGGGTGGCTTTCATCTCTTCTCATTATTGAACAAATTTAGGCCATTTTAATGGGACTAATGCATTCATGAAACAATAAAGAGTTCTCAAAAAAAATGATTGAACAGAAGCCAACATAAAAACTGTATGCAACCCAATCCCATTCAAATGAATACGCAACAAATGAGAATGCTGAGAAGTAAACTACTACTCATAAAAAAAGAAGAATACAAAAGTAAATACATAAACTCAAACATGGAGAAAGAAGAAGTACCAAATGCCCCTACGGAAGAGGATCTACAAATAGAATTACCAAGACCTATTCAAGCGCCGACCTTCTCTGTCCCAGGATGGTAAGAAGTTATGACAAAGAAAAAATCATCTAAAAGAACTCTTCTCTCATAGAATTTATTTCCTAGGAATGATGAAGACGAACCTCTTGGCATGACTCGCTTGAGATCTGGAGAAGGTTTTCTCGACGGAGTAAAGAGATTAGCAAAGCAAAACGGAGATAATCCTGTAGCAACTAGTAAAAATTCTATGCTTCCCGGAATGAGAGTTGCACAAGATCAGATTGGTGTCATTCTACAAAATGGTCAAGTCAAGATCAGACCACCTGGAGCTTATATTACGACTGCATTGAATCCATGGAAGCAAGATGGTGCTGTGATTCCTATTAGTCGTCTAGCTGGTGTTGAGTTTGACCCAATCAAAGAAGCTTCACAGAAAAACAGATCCTTTAGAAATAAAGATCTTGGTCAAACATATAGACAAATTATCCTTCAACCTCAAATGGTTGGTATCTTTGAGGATCAGACAGAAACACGTCTAGTGAGCAATGGAACATATGTCTACGCTGCAGATACTGAGCTTCGTGGTGTTATTGACCTTAATCATATGATTCCTGTCATGGTTGAACGTGAGACCGAAGATACAGCTGCTGCATCAAATAACACTGGAACACGTGTAGATCAACATGGTAGAGTTGTTCCAGGAAACCAAGGGCATGGTACTACTGTAAAGACTACAAAGCGTTATTTGCCTTCTGGATATTTCCAATCTGTCGCTGGTATCACTATTGCTAGACCAGAGAAAGGATTCGTTGTTCTACACAAGGATGAGCTTAATAGAATTGGCATGACGGAAGGTATTTGTATTGCACAGGGAAAGGAGGACTTTGTCAGAACTGCGAAGCAAGAATCTCAGTCATTGAGAATTGAAGATCTTGTCATTGAATTTGGAGATCTGAACCACTACGCAAAGTCTACTCCAATGTTGGAACTCAAGAGTCGTGATAATGTAGATGCTTTATGCCGTGTACAGATCAAATGGAAGCAGTTCCGCCCAGATATTTGGGTTGCAAATCGTGGTGCATTCACTGATCCATTTGATATGCTAGAAGAGAAATGCGCAAATATGATGCGTGATTGGCTACTATCCGTTGCACATCTTGATGCTCTCAAAGAAAAGGCGCAAGGATTCACAAAAGTAGAACATCAGTGGACTGCTGAGCTCAATGATACAGGCAGAGAATATGGAGTAGAAGTATTGGTTATTGAGATCACTACTCTTAGATTCCCTCATATCGACAAGCAGGACGAACAAATGGCGTTGCAAATGGCAGAGACTAACTTATTGATCGAAATGTCTAGAAATGATGCAGCTAAAGAGAAGGAAACTAGTAAGCTCAACCAAGCTACACACATTCGTCAGCAAGAAGATCGTGATCGTGAGGCTGAAGCGCAAGAAAGGACCCAAGAGGTACTTCGTAGAAGAAACGCTGCTGAGGCAAAAACTGTCACGAAAAAGGCTGAAGATGAGACTCTTGTAGTCGAGGCTGAAAAGAGCTTGGCTCTTGCCATGGAAAACAAGAACAAGGAAGTTGCTCTTGCCAAGGCAACAGCCGAGGCTGAAGCTGAGCGTGTTCGTGCAAAGGGTAAGCGTGATGCTGCCCAGCTCGCTGCAGAGGGAGAGATTGCAGTCACCAAAGAAAAGAACAATGCACAACTTGACTTCTTGAAGCAACAAGCTATATTACTAAAGGAGAATCCTGGTCTTCTTGAGCTCCTTAGAATTCAGAATGACTTGCTCAAGGTACAGGCTCTTGCTGAAGCTGCTGAGTCCAATCCAAATGTAGTTTTGTTAGAAGGACAGGAGGGTCTAGAAGCAAGAAGAATGAATAAGGGACATGCACCACAAGTTCCAGGTGCTGCCATTGTTAGTGGGAGTACTTTACAATGATTCCAAGTGGCAAAAAAGAGTGAAAGCAATAATTTCGGTAAGGAATGATTGTTTTCATCCAAATTTTACAAGTTTATCCCAGAATGTTTCTACAGAATTTCATTTTCCGGAGATTTTTCTTCCAGACGAAAACTCTTCACTTTACATGCGTTTTAGATACAGGAGACTTATACATTGATATTTTACATTATATTTGTTTTCTATGAAGGTTTTATGATTTAAAATTAAAATACATGTTCTCCTAAGGATAGCTATGAAGTGGAAGGAAGTTTCCTCTCGTTATCATTTTATACATTCATGTTCTATCAAAAGAGTTAATCCTTGCGGATCATACTGTATCTACAAATAATAAGGCTTTCTTGTATACAAACAGTAATCAAAGCTTCAGCTTTTTCCTATTCAACGAAGTGAATTTTCCAACAAGAAACAATCTTGTTGTCTCGACTCAATCCGAAAAGAACAACTTTGACACCAGTACTACTCGTATTTACTTGGACTGAATCTTTATCTGTCAAAACGTTGACCTCAGCATTTCCAGATGTGGAGATTTTCCAATAACTATACTTTGTCATTTCGCTCTCAGGAAAGGATTTGCTCCATTTCTTATCAAAGCAGAAGTACTCTCTATCAAGAGGAAAAGGGGAAACTTTTAGCTGTGTTTCAAATCTGTAAAGTTTGTGCGAACCTACAAATCTTGCATCGAAAGCTAACTCCTCCAATCCAAGTGTCCAAGCCTGTACACTGAATGCTATTGCGATAGTGGAAGTGTTTGCAAGTGTAGTAGAAGTAAAAATTCCATCTTGACTCTCATGTAATATAAGAAATTTAGCGTCGTCATGAGCATCACAAGCTCTAGGACAGAGAATAAGTGCATCCGAACTACTTCCAAAATAGATGGGTACAACCCTTTTGTGTTCAAGAATGATTTCAGACTCGCCAATATCAACAGGAAAAACAATCTGAATGGCTTTCATTAGTCCTTGAGTAACTGCCACTTCGCTTTGATATACTTGGACCTTCTCTATGCGCTTTTCTAGAACGTGAATGATGTTCTTCTTTCGATAGACATCAGCTAGGCGCAACTCATCAACTTCGTCGTCCGAGTGCTTATTTTCTCTCATTTCTTCGAGAAGAAGTTGGAATTCGTTGCTCACATCAGCAAGAGGTTGTAATTCTATCGGATTTGTGAAGTCTGAACTCAAAGCTACACTATTTGTTTCATGTACATTTGGACAATCAAAGGACTTTTTGAAAGTAGGCTCCACACTCATCTTAACCCGAATCTCTTCAAGCCGCCCTTGATATTCAATGTTTAACATATCAACCACGATGCTTTTGGGCGACTTGAGACAGTCGGAGATGGTGAATGTTGCTTGTCCAAGCAAGATGTTGGACTCTCGATAGAAGAGATTCAGGGTCAAAATGTTTTTCTCGAGGTATTGAACAAAGTGGAGTCTCTCCTTTTCGTTTGAAAAATCAAGAGTCAATGTTTCTGTGCTTGAATGTATCAGTTGTAAAGTCCTTTCTGGCAAGTTGTAGAACTGAAAGAACACTACTACTTCATCTTCCAGAGTTGTGGTCAACTCCAGAGCAATCACACATCCAGTTGAATTATTGGGCAAATGAATATTATGTTCCTCTTCATTTACTGAAACCTTTTCGTTTATCAAAACATCTTGATTATGATTATGCGCATTCATATCTTCAGGGAAAGGATCGTGCTGAAGGATCTCTCTTGTATCATGACTCAAGGTACTGGCTCCAATTTCATTAGAACAAATATCTCCATTGTGCACCAAGTTCAAATTCAAAGAAAACTCATTCAGATACTCCTCTGTGTAAATCTTTATGGCTGGGTCAATAGATGCAAGTAAGGTCCTTAGACTTGAAGGCATGAAGTGTGCAAGTAGCATTTCTGTGGAAATTTCATTATTTAGATTTGGAAACACCAGTGCAAAACAGATAAGATAGCTTCCATCATTACTCTTTGCTTCTTTTCTGCTTGAGTTCACTGTCAACACAAGGCCTATCAAGATAGCTATATTCTCATAGCCAGTAGGAACAGAAACTACTGTTTGATCGACTAAGCTTCCGTTTCCTTGTGAAGACATTTTTCTTCTCTCAAAAAGAAGAGGGGAGTAAGAATTGTGAACAATGTAAATTAATTCTTTTGCCACCTCATATTTTGACCGCTTGTTCTTTTCTTTGCACATCTTTCTCTTTAGAAAAGATTTCCTTCTTGTAGTTCGTCCTTCGGAATAGAGATTGTCTAGAAACGATTCTTCTAGATCAGTCATGTTGTATTTCCCTCCTACGGTTACTTCGGAAGAAAGCAACAGATTTGTTCGATGCATGTGCGAAGCAATGATGGAAGAAAAGTTACCGACTAGTTTTTCTGGTACAGGAGGAGGTCCAACAGTTTCAGACACTTGAACTGTGAACTGAACTATTGACTTTTCAACTGCATGCAATTCGTTTTGAATAGAGTCGAGAGAGTTGCCATGTCTAAGGTACAGCAAGTTTCTCTTTGCTCCTTCGAACAAAGGGCAAGTAAAAACACCTGGTCTTTGAATTTCTAGCAATGACCATCCAACGAGACCTTGCTGGTTGTCACCCTTGATCCTAAATTCAAAAACTAGTACAGGAGTAGGATTAGAGCAAGTTTGATTCCAGTAAAATTGAATAGCATTACTTAGGTTGTTCCTCCTAGGAACGTTTGTAGAAAGAGACTCGGTCGAACCGTAGAACGCCTTCGTTCTCACGTCAAAGAAGGAAACAGAATAAGAAACTGACTCATTCTTTTTAGTTAAAAGGAACTTGGAAATGCGCACAGAGAATAGGCTAGAAGACGAGAGCGTTTGAGGTTGTACTTCTTTTGAATTGGAAAGTACTAAGCTTTGCGTTTTTTGAAATGAATTCAACCAACGCTGTCGAATCGAATTATCCATTACTTGGTTTTTAATGATTCTCTTTTGATTTTTTGATTATGTAGCAAGTTTGAAAATTTCAAATGGCAAAATATTTACGTACGTAGTTTGGAAATCGAATCCGTAGCTTTCGATCAAAAGACGTCTGTGAGTTAGAATCATGTTCATCCCATTTGTGTGAAAAAACAAAAGGTCACTACTACACTAACACACACAAACCTCTTGTCACATGCACACCACAATGATAACAAACTCCTATCCTCATCCAAACCTCTTTCGTTGCTAAGACCTTGGATTGACAAAGTTCCAATGACAGATAGCCTTTACTTCAATCCAATCCAATCCTTTGGCGTACATGGTAATTCAAGGGAAAACGTTCTTTCTTATCAGGAAAGTAATGGTGGTGACAAACTCATTTTTCCTTCCAGTGGTGGATGTGTAAACTACGATGTGAGGACAAAGACTTCGACCTTTCTAGAACCAAGCCCCGATCAGTTGGTCCATAATTCACCACCGACGAGTTTAGCGATAAATCCAACAAATACGCACCTCGCAATGGCAACGAGCGCAGCAGATGGTGAAGGTGGCTTGGTTACTATCCATAAGATTTCAGGATCCTCAAAGAAGCCCATCACACTGCTGAATCGATCGCGAATAAAAAGCATGACTTTCTCAACAAAGAGGCTCATTTGTGCATGCAAAGATTCACTGAGTGTTTGGCTGTGGCAAGCCAACAAACTGGAATTCTCGGCCGCACTATCCACCAATATAAACAGAGTTTGTCAGTCCTCCTCTGAAGATCTTTTCGCAACAATAGGTCAGGGACACTGTCGCTTATGGATTGCTTCGAAACATCATCGACTCACCAACACGAAACTGACAGAGACAGAATCAATTGAAAGTAAAAATCATTTTCAAGATTGTGCGTGGTTAAAAACAAAAAGCGACGATGAAGGATTACTATTTGCTGTATTGACTATGCCTATGAAAAAGAATAAAGATGGTGCGTTAAGCGTGATTGCATCTCAGACCCAAGTGCAAATAGTAAAGATTGTTGATGGCATCACCTCTGCAAGACCTAGAGTAGAACAAATGCAAAAGCTAGACCTAAATGTAGAGGGAGGTGCAGAGTTTTCGGTGATACAATCATTTCAATCCTCTTGTGGTTTTGCAGTAGGAGGTACATTGGGTCGAATCATTCTTTTTGAAAAGTATGAAAACGATAAATTTGTCCAATCAAGAGTCATCTCACAGCCTAATGTTGGGAGAATTTTGTCAATGGAATCATGTCGGCAAGATGAAGAAAAAATGATTGTATATGCAAAAGGTTGGATTGGCTATCTACGAATCACAGAGCTCGATGATCAGCACGAAAAGTGTGAGCAAGTTCTTTCGAATTGGGGACATGAGGATGGCATTGTCGACTTTGATTGTAGCACAGAAAAAGCTCTAATCGCTTCTTGTGGAAGAGACGGATGTATCAAAGTATGGGACACTGATAAAAATCAATGTCTCCTTTCTTCATCTAATAATAGTGATTTCAGTAGAGCAACATGCATCAGTGTACATCCAAGCGGAGTCCAACTGGCGGTTGGATTTTTGAACAAGTTGGCACTATTTCATATATGCATTGATGGACTTTGCGCGTATCGGGAGATGCAGACAAAGAGTCCTGTCTCAATTTTGAAGTACTCAGAAGGTGGGAATTACTTGGCCGTGGCTATTGGAAATAGTATCACAGTATATACAGTATTCAAGGATTACGATCAAAGTAGATTCTCTACTGAAATATCATTTGTTGGACATTCCGCAAATGTAACCAGTTTGGTTTGGTCAGGCTCAAAACTCTTCTCCTGTGCCTCTGATCGCAATATATTTGTTTGGGACATTGAAAGCGGAGCGAGGCTTGATAATTTGAATGTTCTACGTTCTCATGGATCTTGCACCTCGCTTGCTGTGAAAACCACTCCAACATTCATCAAAGCAGCTGCTTTGACTGTAGATGGGGCAATTCATAAAATTGTATGGACTGGCCGATCAAGGGAAGAGGGAGAATCAAACACCATTTGCATGGCATGTCCCGAAAATAAAATCACCACAATTTGTGTCAATAATAATGGGGAATATCTATTTGCGTGTAATATGGATGGAACTTTGAGGTGTTATGACTGGTTATCCGAGGAGCCCACCATTCTGTTTCACTATGCCTTACATGTGACTCCGTGCGGCTTTAGCGGATTACCTAATGAGGGAGCAGTAACCAAACTAGCATACGGGAGGAGCATGCTTATAAGTGCGGGGAAGAAAGACGGGTCAATATTCCTTGGGAATATTTCTGCATTGAAATCTCCTACACCGCATCAGATATACTCATCAAAAGTGAATGATGACGTTGTTCTAGTCAAGTTAGAAAGTTATAATGAGTTGAAGGAGCAAATATCAGAACTACAAGGTGCTGTCGAAGAATTAAAAACTGACAATAAGTTTGCACTAGAATCTGCAGAGGCACTATGGAAGGATGAACAAGTTCAAAGGGAGGTCATTATGAACAAAACTATCGAGGATGAAAGGTATGTCATAATCATGTGTTCATGAAAGAAAGGCTTGATTTTATTTCTACTCAAAAGCTTTTGTAACATGTAGGAGGAAAAACATGGAGTTGGAGACTCAATTAAAAGAATCCCACGAAAAACACACCAGACAACTAGAAATATTAAATTTGAATGAAGCTACAAGGATCCGAGAGCTAGAAAATAAGTACGAGCAAAAACTTGCCGTTTGCCTAAAGCAACAGAAAGACCTTGAAAGCAGAATATTGCTTCAAGAGGAGTCTCAGCATTACGATGTTAAAAACCTGAAAAAGACTTATGAGCGCAAGCTCGAAGAATTGCGAAAAGAAGATGAAGCCAAAATAAGGACAATGCAGTCCAAGATTAATCAGATGGAGTTTGAACAAATTGAATCAGAAAAAGTATTCAAGGAAATCCTTGAACAGGAGGAAGAGGAATATGAGTTACAGCTAGTACAGATGAGAGCAAAAAGCTTACATGAAACAAAGCTATTGGAAATTGAAAGCCAGGAGATGAAACGTTCAATCAGAAACCTCGATAACAAGAAGAAGCAACTCCTTCGCTCCAATGACGAACTGAGGTCAAAGGCTACTCATAGCGATGATTGCTTTCAGAATGAATACGAAATAAGAAAAAAGGTCCAAAGAAAATGTGATGAGAAGGAAGCCGATCTACAGAAAACAGAAAAATTACTGGAAAGTAAGACTCTACAGATGGAAGAATTAAAAATAGAAAACAACCGTCTCGGAAAACAAATAGAATCACTTTGTGTTCAAAAGAATCAGCTTATCCAGGCACGAGACAAAGATTTGGAAGAAGTTCGAACTTTTAAAGAGAAAATTCAGGATAAAGAACATTCTATAACCCTGCAAAAACGAGTCACCAAAGAAAGAGACTTGAAAATTGAAAATCAATGTGCCAAGATATCAACCAAGAATAGGCAGGTTGCTCAATTGCAAGAACAAGTACGAGCACTGAAACGAGAAATGGTTGTACTAGCGTCAATGGAAGGCGAACAGTTAAACAAGGCGCTAGACGTAGTACATAGAAAGTATGTGACATAATTTCATTTAAAACAAAATTACCACTTTGTGTCCAATATCTCCAAATGGCCATTGGACTTGGCGAACTATTTCATGCCTATACGTCAGCTTCCTTGGCTTGTCCCTGAGTTGACTTGACTGGCGCAATACCCATCTTTACGAGCATCTTTGTAAAGTCTGAGAATCCAATCTTACCAGTTCCTTCCTTGTCATACTTGTCAAAAATGGAATGTAATTTAGACATGTCAATGTTTTCAAATTCTTTTCTGAATGCACGGTCTGGTTCGTCAAGAACTGGAGGTGGAGTTGCCTCTCTATTATCCTCAAGGTAACGCCCAAGTCTCCATGCTACCTTATCAACAAAGTCTTCAGTTGTGAATCCAGTTGGTCCAGCCATATCTCTGGTTCCCTGTCCATATCTGAAAGTATTGTGCATTGCAAGTCTAAGATTATTGGTGTACTTCATAATATCATCATAAGTCTCCTGGTATCCAGCGTCAGCTTCTAATTCCAAAAGTGCTGCATGATTCATTGCACCAATGAGCGCCTCAACAAGTCCCAATGGATTCAAAGAAGTATCCTTTCCAGCAAGATGGTCATTCCAAAGATCAGTTACAGTTCCATGACTTGCTTCGAATTCCTTGATAATTCTTCCGTCTTCATCCTTTCCAATCAAGTTAGAGGTAATAAATCCAGGAGAACGATGAACCTGAGCAATCTGATCAGTCAACATATCTAATCATTGCAATAATTTGGAGATTAGAAATTTGAACTTGGAAAAGTTCCAAAAGATATTCACATGAAATTACTGAAAATGAACTCACCTCCATCGTAGTTATGTGCTGCCATACCAAATCCTCCCTCAGTCCAACGAATAAGCTGCATAGTAGCAGCATCGGAGATAAGATGCTGAAGATCGCCACCACTTCTCTCCAACAAACCAGCCTCTTCGAATTTGGTCTTGTATTCTGCATCAAAAACACTCTTCATGGTCTCCCAATATCCCTCTTGCCACTTGAATACAGTCTTTTTGGTAACAACGTATGGAGTTACATTTGCTTCAAGACAACGTTCAAAGAAGTAATGAGCAAGGTCCACAATGTTATCGTATGGGTTATGGTAAACAACAGCAACATTATGATCATCAGTCAAATCGCGTTTATCAACAATGATTGGCGCAGATCCGTCCGCTGGAATGTAGTTAGTGATGAGAGTTCCTTTTCCAACCTGTGCCCATCCTGCTCCATATTCTCCTCCAACAGCATGACGTTCAAACAAAACAGGGTTTTCATATCCAAGTTTGATTCCTTCAATGTGAATAGTATCACGAGAGATGGTGATTCCATTCCATCCTCTTCTCATTGCACCATTTGGTGATCCGAAAGCTTTTGACAATCCCATTTCCTTCACCTGAATAGCAGAAGGAGTAATGGTTGGCTCCTTGAAAATTGCTCCAATTTTCTTTCCTGCAGCCACAGCATCATGAAGTACCTGATCATTGGTAACATCACGGGATTTACAGGAGAGATCAAAGTGCTCCCAGCTATCAATGTTGAAGTAAGGCTTGACCCATTTGTCTACGATGAGATTCATACAGTAGTGTGTCATTTCCTCTCCAGCAATGTAGACCATTGGAGGTGCATCAACCTTTGACTCGGTAGAAATATTTGCAGTTTGAATGTTTTGGAATACAAAACATTGGGCTGGCGCTTTAGGGAAAGATAAGGTCAGCGATTGATTCTGATGGAAGAGAAGAAAAAGAACATGCAGTTTTGAAAGCGTTCGCAAGTCACATACCTTGTTTCGAGATCAATGAAGATCTGGCAAGAACCGAACTAGAACGAGACGACGATACTGCATATCTTGCAGCACTGCCAAGTGCACGAGCTGATGCTAAACGAAAAGCCATCCTTTCACAAGTACAATTGGTGATATTATGTTAGAACACTATCGTTCTTGTCGTCTCGTCGTCGTATCTTTTTTTCTTCTTTTTGACTTTTGATGAGTGGCTTCGGTTCCTTCAATCGGAACTTGCAACGTCAATATGATGTCATCTTTAGTGTCAACAAAGCATCTTCCGTTGAATTTGCAGAAGAAAATGATGGTCTGTATCCAAATACTTATGTGTGATTAGCATAGTCATCTAAGAGGTTATCATAAAACGACAGTCATTGTTTCATTTTACTTTTTTTCTTTATATTTATAAATATCCTGCTGTATTATTTTCTGTACACAATGATTTTTAAGACTCTTCTTGAGCAAGTCTGACAGGAAACATGCTTTCTTCATCTCCATTTCTTACCGCATTACTGTCGAATCCAGATCCCGCCTTGACGCTCTTCTTGGATGGTAGGAGCTTCATTCCATTAGCTGTTACGATTAGCATCGCCCCAACATCGGATCCAATTGCGGCCCAGAGTGAACTGTATCCAGCAAAAGTAAAGCCCATAACTACTGCTTTTGCAACCAGACTAAACGTCACGTTCTCAATAATGGTGCGAGTAACAGCTTTTCCAAGCTTCACTACCTTGAGTAGCTTCTCAAGGTTGGAATCAAGCAAAGTAATATCAGCTGTTTCCATTGCAAGTGCAGCACCCGCTCCCATCGCTACACCTACATCAGCTAGAGCTAGTGCTGGAGCATCATTCACTCCATCTCCGACCATTAAGATTAGTCCTGGTCTAACTCCTTTGAAACAGCGTCTTTCGGATACAAGGCTCTTTTCATTTTTCATCATTTCTTCTACAAGATCAAGCTTTTCATGTGGAAGTAGATTGCTCTTGATTTGATTATGCTTCAAACCAACTCCGAGTCCAATCGATGTTGCAGCTTTTGCATTATCACCAGTTAGCATATTGACATCGATTCCTAAATCAGTAAATCCATTTATGACACTCTTTGCTTCACTACGAACGGAATCAGCAACACAGTAGGAGCAGACAATTCCAAATCCTTCTACACTCATGAATCCGACGGTGCTTCCATCATGGAGCCAATCCTGTACAGTGGACATTTCTTTAGCAGGTACATGTTCTGTAAGGTTCAATCTATTGAACAAACGCAAGTTTCCAACATGCACTTCTTTGCCATTGATTTGAGCCTTCACTCCCTCACCCTCTAGATTCTGATGATTGTCAACCTTCCAATCTTTTGGAATATCCACATTCTCAGCCTTTGCTGCAGATATCATGGCAGCTGCAAGAGGGTGACTTGCATGCTCTTCCATAGCATAAATATATCTGAGAGATTCCTCGCGGCTGAGCCTGTTCCAAGTTCTGAGATGTAAGAGCTTAAAGTTGCCCTCTGTTAGAGTTCCCGTCTTGTCGAATGCAATACGTTTTACTCTACCAAGGGCCTCAAGATGTGCACCTCCCTTAACAACGATTCCTCTTTGAGCAGCTGCAGCTAAACCAGCAACATATGTAACAGGAGTTGAGATGATGAGCGCACAAGGGCAAGCAATGACAATTGTAACAAGACCGATCTTTGTCCATTGTTTTCCAACTTCGTAGTTCACGATCCATGGGAATGTGCACATGGAAATGGAGAGAAGCACTACAAGCGGGGTGTATCGTTTTGCAAACTCATCAATTAACTTTTCAGTCTCGGAACGATTAGCTTGAGCTTCTTCCACCAGTCGAATAAGACGTGAAACTGCTGAGTCATCTGCAGTAGATGTAGTTTTGACCAAAAGCTTTGCAAGCCCTGCATTGATAGTACCTCCTGACACCTCATCCCCTGGCAATTTCTGCACCGGTCGAGATTCTCCAGTCAGTGAAGATTCATCAACTACAGTGGATCCTTCAACTACAACTCCATCGCATGGGATTTTGTCTCCAGTTCTGACAGACACAATACTCCCAACAGGCACGTCTGACGCAGGAACAAATTTGAATTTTCCACTCTGTGAGTCTTGAACCTGCGCTCTTTCTGGTCTCAGCCTTACGATTGCAGACAAAGCGTTTCTAGCTCTAGATGTTGATAGTGTTTCCAACCAGTCAGAAATACTAAACAAAAACGTGACAGCAGCAGCCTCGCTAAACTCTTGTAGAGCCAAAGCACCAATGGTTGCAAAAAGCATCATACAGTTTGTGTCAAATTGTTTACGTCTCATTGTGAGAATCGCCTTTTGCGCTATCTTTGGAATTCCAAGTGCGACAGAAATAAGTGCGGTGTACTTGAGGTATCCCCAATTGCCTTTATCATCAATGAAATGAAGCATAGACACGATCCAGAAAACGCCCGATAACATAACGTTCCATTCTAGTTTTGCTTCGTGTTCTTCAATATCATTGTCAGCTCCTGCACTCCAGATTCCTTCTTCAAACCCATCTGTAATAACAGTAGCATTCACCCCTGTGTCATTAAGAAATTCAAGCAACTTTTTGACAGTCAGTAACTTTGGATTGTGATCAAATTTGATTGTTTTGCTCGGTACATGAACATCAACATGAAATATCTCATCTCTGGAATAATTACTTTCCAAAGTGTGCTTGACCCTGTCTCCGTCATGTGCCTCAAGAATAGATGCCACAAAAATAGTAGACTCGACGTATTCTGATTTCATTCCTCTCAGTTTGGTATCAGCACCGGCATCATTCTTGATGGTACAATCGAATTTCTTAGAATCCAGAGCTTCTTTGATTCCAGAAGCCGAAATTGATTGGAATTCATGTACAACATAAACTGTCTTATTTGGAACGTTGATAGTGACCTTTTCAACACCTTTCAAGGGCTCTAAAATAGAATTGATTGCAGGAATTTCTGCAGAACAGCATATTCCAGCTACAAAAAATGTGGACTTCCCACTTCCCTGAATTGACGCTTTCTTTTGTGCACCATCTTTCTTCAAAGTTGCTCCAAACTTTTGAGCATTAAGCGCTTCAGTAATTTCATCTGCTGAGATCTTTTTCGGGGAATGTGTAACATGGACGAGTTTTGTCGTGGTAACTACAGCAACATTTTCAATGCCTTCAAGAGGATCAAGGATGGATTTGATCATGGGAATTTCTGACGCACAACAGATGGCCTTTACATGAATTGTAGATCTAACTTCACCTTTTTCAGTGACTGGAGGAGCAATATTCTCATCTTCATTAACATGCTCACAACACGATGACTGAATTACATGACCCTGGCTCCGTCTCTTTGGAGAGGGTACACAACAAGAAGGCACATCACATTGACCGGAAGTGTTTTTCAAAGGTACATGATGAGCACACGGAAATGCATGACGAATGATACTAGCTCGATCTTCTTCCAGCTCAAAAAACTCTGAAAGCAAATCCAAAATTTTGAGAGGAGATCTTGGTATTTCGTAAAAGTTGAGAGTAATCTGCCTTTCACTGTCACTTGAACCTTGCACGTAATGAGAAGAGCTCCTCAAAGTACGCTTTGAAACCAAACTTAACTTTCCATGAACATCTCTATCACCACAGTCTTCACAATCATGTTCTAATGTCATGTGCCCTGTTCTTTCATTGTGTACAAGTGTATCCATGTGGTCATCATGGCGAATCTTGAATACTTTCTTTTGACTTTTAGAGTAGTTGTTTCCACCTACACTCTGTTCAAGTTTTTCTCTATATTCCTTTGAGTTGCAATCACTAGGAAGCCCTTCAGATAGTGGGATAGAGTTTGTGGCACTGAGTAATTGTTCCTCTTCATCCACTGGAAAGAAAACTATACCAGCAAGTCTTTCCATTTCTGGCATACTTTTTCCATCTGCGTCATCGGTACATGTTTTATTATGATATCTATGCGCATGAAGATGAGGCACATCAATACCACAGAAACAACTCTCCTCTGGCTCACCATGTCTTCCATTCTCGTCAAAACATGGAGTTAAAAAAGAATCAACATCATGTCCATGAGAAGAGAAGCAAAATTTTGAGTTTGCAGCATCACTCTTGCTGATGGATGCAGACGAAAATGTTTTCAATACTCCATCAATATCATATACATCAACTTTACCATCATCGCGCAGAATAGCGATACAATTCGGACTTTCATGGTTCTTTACATCGTGACTTATATTTGAACTATGCTCAGATGACGCGAATATCATTTTCGCATCTTCATAGCTGTGAGTTTTTCCAGAAGAGCACTTCTTTGATGAGCAGCAGCTATCTTTCTTTTCTTCTGTATGTTCTTTGTGCGAATCGGAATGACCGTCATGACTGTGATTCTCATTCTCAGTTTTCCCAGAAGAGCATTTCTTTGATGAGCAGCAGCTATCCTTCTTTTCTTCTGTATGCTCTTTGTGCGAATGGGAATGACCGTCATGACTGTGATTCTCATTCTCAGTTTTCCCAGAAGAGCATTTCTTTGATGAGCAGCAGCTATCTTTCTTTTCTTCTGTATGCTCTTTGTGCGAATGGGAATGACCGTCATGACTGTGATTCTCATTCTCAGCTACTTTTCCAGAAGAGCATTTCTTTGACGAGCAGCAGCTATCCTTCTTTTCTTCTGTATGCTCTTTGTGCGAACGGGAATGATCATGCGAATGACTAGAAGAACAGCTTTTCTTCTCATCATTTCCCTCTTGACTCGAACAAATCTTATTCTTACTGCTGCAACATGTTTCATTTTCTTCCTTATGATGATGGTTAAATGGTACGCTTTTCTTTGTAGGTGTGTGCGTATAATGCTTTTGCAAACTAGCCTCCCTTCTCTGTCTTACCAGATCTGTCAAAGATGGGGACTCTACACCATTTTGACTATTCAATAAGCTTTCTCGTTCTTTCTTATTTGGTGTCGCTACTGTATTCTCTTCTGATTTTTCTAGTAGAAATATGCTCTCTGATTTGGAGCATGTTCCACCTGAACAACAGGGTTCTTTTTTCATTTTTCTCAATTATCTTT
The DNA here is from genome assembly GCA_021927905.1 of Chaetoceros tenuissimus. NCBI lineage: Eukaryota > Bacillariophyta > Thalassiosirophyceae > Chaetocerotales > Chaetocerotaceae > Chaetoceros > Chaetoceros tenuissimus. Next base: position 1,299,133 of record BLLK01000069.1, read on the forward strand.
CGTGGTACCTCCTAGTTTTTCCTCAAGAGATTTTTTATAAACAATTACAGTAGGAGCCTATTATTAGTGATTTTCCCTCTTTCCGTTACCATATAGTAATGCTTCAACAAGAGAGAGACTTTGAATACACTACCAAACCTTTTTGTTGTTGTTTCCTTTAGCTAGTCTATTGTTTCCAGAAAAATTATTCGATTGAAATACATAGATGGACGATTTTTTGAACTTGAAGCTTGAACTTCACTCATGCAGTACGTAGGAGATCGGAACCTATACAATACTACTCTAACAATATAGGCAGGCAAATTATATGGTGATTTTGACACGTCACGGACACATGTCACCACTCACACCTCTTCCTTCTCTCTCACTTCCCTCGTTTTTTTCCAAATTCCATTAGAGTGTCCCTCCTGCTCTTTTTAAATTAATTTTAGCCGTTGAGGATAGATGCAAGCGCAAGGAAAAACGATGTGATGCGAAGAAAAACAAAAGTCCCCTCTTCCACACAAAACTGATTCATCTATCTAATCCTAATATATGGTATGTGTGTGTTTATTTTCTTTTCCTTATCAAGCACTCATTTCACTTCTAAAGTATTTTTCACAGTTTTCTTTGTAAAAGGATGGGCTGAGATATATGAGTTAGGGTATGGCATAGTTTGAACAGCAGTTTCTGGTTCATGTGTTACTCGTAGTATCTATTTACTAGCCCTTTTTGCAATTAAGAGGAAAAATTGTATCGCAGTTTCTACTTCTTAATAGTATTAACAAGGATCGACACAAATATGGTACCTGCGAGACATATGATTTAATCCTCTTTTGTTCACAAGAATTGGTATTTTATCTCAGCTGTGTCAAGTTGTCTTTACAGTAGTGGTTGCATTCAAGTTGCTGTTCCTTTTCTAATTTTTGATCTTATTGATCATCAATGGTTATTACATCTACTTCAATGGTGTTGATCATTAATGGTGAAGATATACATGGCATCTGTGGTTGACTAAAAGCCCAAGTGGATATGAAATGCGTGAGATGATGAAGCTGTTGATTCGTGAGTTGATGAAGAAAGAGACTGATAAACGCATTTTCCTTTGATAAATCAAATATATTTCTTTCTTGTAAAATAGCAATGCTTTTATGCATCTTTTCAAATCTATTTATGATATCAAATTGTAAGATTGCATTATAATTGTCAGATTATCACTTCCCTTACGTAGCCATTCAATTTTGTTATGTTTTTGTAGTCAACTGCAATCGTTTGATTATCATACTCAACCTTCTGATTATCAAAGATTGTGTATTGATAATCAAACTAAAAGCTCTGATTAGCAAGGATTGGGCACTGATTATCGATGAACAAATGACTGTTGTCAAAATTGGCTAAATTTTTAAGAATCAGATGGAAAGGCTTGATAATCGAAATCAGACTTCTGATTATCAAACAAATGTGTTTGAATATCATCGCTTTGAATCTGATTACCAAACAAATATGTTTGAATATCGTTGCTTTGAATCTAATTATCAAGTCACGTTTATCTTACAACACTTTGCAATGTTTTCCCACGTTTTATTACAAAAACCATGATAATCAAGCGACAAGTTTAATCTTTCAGCATTCAAGTTTTTTGGTTTAACTATCAATTGATTTTATTCTTTACTTAAAATTGCTATAGTCTGGTTCTCTTAATAATTAATGTGGTGGCTATCAATGCATACGACTTTCTAGAAGTCCAGTCTCCCCTTTTCTTCCTTCTTGTGGTCTACATATGTTTATGATAACTCAGCAGCTCTATGTTTTAACATAATCCATTATCATCCTCTTCCTTGTTTCAAAAATTCAATTGGATTCAATTCCTGGTCTCTACCTCCAAGAGATACATTGCGAGTAGACATTGGCTTTCTAATGAACCATTCAACAGAAACACTACACCGCATATCTACCTATCTTGATTCTGTCTATGAGAAACCGAGAGATCTTCACCATTGTTCCGTTTCGTTGCGTGAAGGTCTTGTAACTAACACATGAACCTGAGAGAGCTTCACCTTTGCAATTCCCTTTCGTTGTGTTGTCACATGAACCAGAAACTGCTGTTCAAACTATGCCATACCCTACCCTTTTTTCTTATTCCATCCGGATACTTAAAAACAAAACTGCAACAAAAGGCAAAAAGCGTGCTTGATTAAGAAAAGATATCAGACAAACTTACCAAAATAGGAGTTTAGATACCTAGAGATGAATCAGTTTTGTGTGGAAGAGGAGCAAGGAGACACATGTTCGTTTTTTTGTTTGGATCGCAAGATCGCAAGCACCAACGGCAGAAATTCAAATTACGAGTATTTTTGAAAAAGAGCAGGAGGGACACTCTAATGGATTTTGGAAAAAAACGAGGGAAGTGAGAGAGGAGGAAGAGGTGTGAGTGGTGACATGTGTCCGTGACGTGTCAAAATCACCATAAAATTTGCCTGTTTGTTTAATTAGCATAGTCATCTAAGAGGTTCTCATAAAACGACAGTCATTGTTTCATTTTACTTTTTTTCTATATTTATAAAATATCCTGCTGTATTATTTTCTATACTCAAAATTTTTTAAGTCTCTTCTTGAGCAAGTCTGACAGGAAACATGCTTTCTTCATCTCCATTTCTTACCGCATTACTGTCAAATCCAGATCCCGCCTTGACGCTCTTCTTGGATGGTAGGAGCTTCATTCCATTAGCTGTTACTATTAACATCGCCCCAACATCGGATCCAATTGCGGCCCAAAGACTGCTGTATCCAGCAAAGGTGAAGCCCATAACTACTGCTTTTGCAACTAGACTAAATGTCACGTTCTCAATAATGGTGCGAGTAACAGCTTTTCCAAGCTTCACTACCTTGAGTAGCTTTTCAAGGTTGGAATCAAGTAAAGTGATATCAGCTGTTTCCATTGCAAGTGCAGCACCAGCTCCCATCGCTACACCTACATCAGCTAGAGCTAATGCTGGAGCATCGTTCACTCCATCTCCGACCATTAAGATTAGTCCTGGTCTAACTCCTTTGAAACAGCGTCTTTCGGATACAAGGCTCTTTTCATTTTTCATCATTTCTTCTACAAGATCAAGCTTTTCATGTGGAAGTAGATTGCTCTTGATTTGATTATGCTTCAATCCAACTCCAAGTCCAATCGATGTTGCAGCTTTTGCATTATCACCAGTTAGCATATTGACATCGATTCCTAAATCAGTAAATCTATTAATGACACTCTTTGCTTCACTACGAACGGAATCAGCAACACAGTAGGAGCAGACAATTCCAAATCCTTCTACACTCATGAATCCGACAGTGCTTCCATCATGCAGCCAATCCTGTACGGTGGACATTTCTTCAGCAGGTACATGTTCTGTAAGGTTCAATCTATTGAACAAACGCAAGTTTCCAACATGTACTTCCTTGCCATTGATTTGAGCCTTCACTCCCTCACCCTCCAGATTCTGATGATTGTCAACCTTCCAATCTTTTGGAATATCCACATTCTCAGCCTTTGCTGCAGAAATCATGGCAGCTGCAAGGGGGTGACTTGCATGTTCTTCCATGGCATAAATATAACGGAGAGATTCTTCACGACTGAGCCTATTCCAAGTTCTGAGATGTAAGAGCTTAAAGTTGCCTTCTGTAAGAGTTCCTGTCTTGTCGAAGGCAATACGTTTCACTCTACCAAGGGCCTCAAGATGTGCACCTCCCTTAACAACGATTCCTCTTTGAGCAGCTGCAGCTAAACCAGCTACATATGTAACAGGAGTTGAGATGATGAGCGCACAAGGGCAAGCAATGACAATTGTAACAAGACCGATCTTTGTCCATTGTTTTCCAACTTCGTAGTTCACGATCCATGGGAATGTGCACATGGAAATGGAGAGAAGCACTACAAGCGGGGTGTATCGTTTTGCAAACTCATCAATTAACTTTTCAGTCTCGGAACGATTAGCTTGAGCTTCTTCCACCAGTCGAATAAGACGTGAAACTGCTGAGTCATCTGCAGTAGATGTAGTTTTGACCAAAAGCTTTGCAAGCCCTGCATTGATAGTACCTCCTGACACCTCATCCCCTGGCAATTTCTGCACCGGTCGAGATTCTCCAGTCAGTGAAGATTCATCAACTACAGTGGATCCTTCAACTACAACTCCATCGCATGGGATTTTGTCTCCAGTTCTGACAGACACAATACTCCCAACAGGCACGTCTGACGCAGGAACAAATTTGAATTTTCCACTCTGTGAGTCTTGAACCTGCGCTCTTTCTGGTCTCAGCCTTACGATTGCAGACAAAGCGTTTCTAGCTCTAGATGTTGATAGTGTTTCCAACCAGTCAGAAATACTAAACAAAAACGTGACAGCAGCAGCCTCGCTAAACTCTTGTAGAGCCAAAGCACCAATGGTTGCAAAAAGCATCATACAGTTTGTGTCAAATTGTTTACGTCTCATTGTGAGAATCGCCTTTTGCGCTATCTTTGGAATTCCAAGTGCGACAGAAATAAGTGCGGTGTACTTGAGGTATCCCCAATTGCCTTTAACATCAATGAAATGAAGCATAGACACGATCCAGAAAACGCCCGATAACATAACGTTCCATTCTAGTTTTGCTTCGTGTTCTTCAATATCATTGTCAGCTCCTGCACTCCAGATTCCTTCTTCAAACCCATCTGTAATAACAGTAGCATTCACCCCTGTGTCATTAAGAAATTCAAGCAACTTTTTGACAGTCAGTAACTTTGGATTGTGATCAAATTTGATTGTTTTGCTCGGTACATGAACATCAACATGAAATATCTCATCTCTGGAATAATTACTTTCCAAAGTGTGCTTGACCCTGTCTCCGTCATGTGCCTCAAGAATAGATGCCACAAAAATAGTAGACTCGACGTATTCTGATTTCATTCCTCTCAGTTTGGTATCAGCACCGGCATCATTCTTGATGGTACAATCGAATTTCTTAGAATCCAGAGCTTCTTTGATTCCAGAAGCCGAAATTGATTGGAATTCATGTACAACATAAACTGTCTTATTTGGAACGTTGATAGTGACCTTTTCAACACCTTTCAAGGGCTCTAAAATAGAATTGATTGCAGGAATTTCTGCAGAACAGCATATTCCAGCTACAAAAAATGTGGACTTCCCACTTCCCTGAATTGACGCTTTCTTTTGTGCACCATCTTTCTTCAAAGTTGCTCCAAACTTTTGAGCATTAAGCGCTTCAGTAATTTCATCTGCTGAGATCTTTTTCGGGGAATGTGTAACATGGACGAGTTTTGTCGTGGTAACTACAGCAACATTTTCAATGCCTTCAAGAGGATCAAGGATGGATTTGATCATGGGAATTTCTGACGCACAACAGATGGCCTTTACATGAATTGTAGATCTAACTTCACCTTTTTCAGTGACTGGAGGAGCAATATTCTCATCTTCATTAACATGCTCACAACACGATGACTGAATTACATGACCCTGGCTCCGTCTCTTTGGAGAGGGTACACAACAAGAAGGCACATCACATTGACCGGAAGTGTTTTTCAAAGGTACATGATGAGCACACGGAAATGCATGACGAATGATACTAGCTCGATCTTCTTCCAGCTCAAAAAACTCTGAAAGCAAATCCAAAATTTTGAGAGGAGATCTTGGTATTTCGTAAAAGTTGAGAGTAATCTGCCTTTCACTGTCACTTGAACCTTGCACGTAATGAGAAGAGCTCCTCAAAGTACGCTTTGAAACCAAACTTAACTTTCCATGAACATCTCTATCACCACAGTCTTCACAATCATGTTCTAATGTCATGTGCCCTGTTCTTTCATTGTGTACAAGTGTATCCATGTGGTCATCATGGCGAATCTTGAATACTTTCTTTTGACTTTTAGAGTAGTTGTTTCCACCTACACTCTGTTCAAGTTTTTCTCTATATTCCTTTGAGTTGCAATCACTAGGAAGCCCTTCAGATAGTGGGATAGAGTTTGTGGCACTGAGTAATTGTTCCTCTTCATCCACTGGAAAGAAAACTATACCAGCAAGTCTTTCCATTTCTGGCATACTTTTTCCATCTGCGTCATCGGTACATGTTTTATTATGATATCTATGCGCATGAAGATGAGGCACATCAATACCACAGAAACAACTCTCCTCTGGCTCACCATGTCTTCCATTCTCGTCAAAACATGGAGTTAAAAAAGAATCAACATCATGTCCATGAGAAGAGAAGCAAAATTTTGAGTTTGCAGCATCACTCTTGCTGATGGATGCAGACGAAAATGTTTTCAATACTCCATCAATATCATATACATCAACTTTACCATCATCGCGCAGAATAGCGATACAATTCGGACTTTCATGGTTCTTTACATCGTGACTTATATTTGAACTATGCTCAGATGACGCGAATATCATTTTCGCATCTTCATAGCTGTGAGTTTTTCCAGAAGAGCACTTCTTTGATGAGCAGCAGCTATCTTTCTTTTCTTCTGTATGTTCTTTGTGCGAATCGGAATGACCGTCATGACTGTGATTCTCATTCTCAGTTTTCCCAGAAGAGCATTTCTTTGATGAGCAGCAGCTATCCTTCTTTTCTTCTGTATGCTCTTTGTGCGAATGGGAATGACCGTCATGACTGTGATTCTCATTCTCAGTTTTCCCAGAAGAGCATTTCTTTGATGAGCAGCAGCTATCTTTCTTTTCTTCTGTATGCTCTTTGTGCGAATGGGAATGACCGTCATGACTGTGATTCTCATTCTCAGCTACTTTTCCAGAAGAGCATTTCTTTGACGAGCAGCAGCTATCCTTCTTTTCTTCTGTATGCTCTTTGTGCGAACGGGAATGATCATGCGAATGACTAGAAGAACAGCTTTTCTTCTCATCATTTCCCTCTTGACTCGAACAAATCTTATTCTTACTGCTGCAACATGTTTCATTTTCTTCCTTATGATGATGGTTAAATGGTACGCTTTTCTTTGTAGGTGTGTGCGTATAATGCTTTTGCAAACTAGCCTCCCTTCTCTGTCTTACCAGATCTGTCAAAGATGGGGACTCTACACCATTTTGACTATTCAATAAGCTTTCTCGTTCTTTCTTATTTGGTGTCGCTACTGTATTCTCTTCTGATTTTTCTAGTAGAAATATGCTCTCTGATTTGGAGCATGTTCCACCTGAACAACAGGGTTCTTTTTTCATTTTTCTCAATTATCTTTCGTGGTACCTCCTAGTTTTTCCTCAAGAGATTTTTTATAAACAATTACAGTAGGAGCCTATTATTAGTGATTTTCCCTCTTTCCGTTACCATATAGTAATGCTTCAACAAGAGAGAGACTTTGAATACACTACCAAACCTTTTTGTTGTTGTTTCCTTTAGCTAGTCTATTGTTTCCAGAAAAATTATTCGATTGAAATACATAGATGGACGATTTTTTGAACTTGAAGCTTGAACTTCACTCATGCAGTACGTAGGAGATCGGAACCTATACAATACTACTCTAACAATATAGGCAGGCAAATTATATGGTGATTTTGACACGTCACGGACACATGTCACCACTCACACCTCTTCCTTCTCTCTCACTTCCCTCGTTTTTTTCCAAATTCCATTAGAGTGTCCCTCCTGCTCTTTTTAAATTAATTTTAGCCGTTGAGGATAGATGCAAGCGCAAGGAAAAACGATGTGATGCGAAGAAAAACAAAAGTCCCCTCTTCCACACAAAACTGATTCATCTATCTAATCCTAATATATGGTATGTGTGTGTTTATTTTCTTTTCCTTATCAAGCACTCATTTCACTTCTAAAGTATTTTTCACAGTTTTCTTTGTAAAAGGATGGGCTGAGATATATGAGTTAGGGTATGGCATAGTTTGAACAGCAGTTTCTGGTTCATGTGTTACTCGTAGTATCTATTTACTAGCCCTTTTTGCAATTAAGAGGAAAAATTGTATCGCAGTTTCTACTTCTTAATAGTATTAACAAGGATCGACACAAATATGGTACCTGCGAGACATATGATTTAATCCTCTTTTGTTCACAAGAATTGGTATTTTATCTCAGCTGTGTCAAGTTGTCTTTACAGTAGTGGTTGCATTCAAGTTGCTGTTCCTTTTCTAATTTTTGATCTTATTGATCATCAATGGTTATTACATCTACTTCAATGGTGTTGATCATTAATGGTGAAGATATACATGGCATCTGTGGTTGACTAAAAGCCCAAGTGGATATGAAATGCGTGAGATGATGAAGCTGTTGATTCGTGAGTTGATGAAGAAAGAGACTGATAAACGCATTTTCCTTTGATAAATCAAATATATTTCTTTCTTGTAAAATAGCAATGCTTTTATGCATCTTTTCAAATCTATTTATGATATCAAATTGTAAGATTGCATTATAATTGTCAGATTATCACTTCCCTTACGTAGCCATTCAATTTTGTTATGTTTTTGTAGTCAACTGCAATCGTTTGATTATCATACTCAACCTTCTGATTATCAAAGATTGTGTATTGATAATCAAACTAAAAGCTCTGATTAGCAAGGATTGGGCACTGATTATCGATGAACAAATGACTGTTGTCAAAATTGGCTAAATTTTTAAGAATCAGATGGAAAGGCTTGATAATCGAAATCAGACTTCTGATTATCAAACAAATGTGTTTGAATATCATCGCTTTGAATCTGATTACCAAACAAATATGTTTGAATATCGTTGCTTTGAATCTAATTATCAAGTCACGTTTATCTTACAACACTTTGCAATGTTTTCCCACGTTTTATTACAAAAACCATGATAATCAAGCGACAAGTTTAATCTTTCAGCATTCAAGTTTTTTGGTTTAACTATCAATTGATTTTATTCTTTACTTAAAATTGCTATAGTCTGGTTCTCTTAATAATTAATGTGGTGGCTATCAATGCATACGACTTTCTAGAAGTCCAGTCTCCCCTTTTCTTCCTTCTTGTGGTCTACATATGTTTATGATAACTCAGCAGCTCTATGTTTTAACATAATCCATTATCATCCTCTTCCTTGTTTCAAAAATTCAATTGGATTCAATTCCTGGTCTCTACCTCCAAGAGATACATTGCGAGTAGACATTGGCTTTCTAATGAACCATTCAACAGAAACACTACACCGCATATCTACCTATCTTGATTCTGTCTATGAGAAACCGAGAGATCTTCACCATTGTTCCGTTTCGTTGCGTGAAGGTCTTGTAACTAACACATGAACCTGAGAGAGCTTCACCTTTGCAATTCCCTTTCGTTGTGTTGTCACATGAACCAGAAACTGCTGTTCAAACTATGCCATACCCTACCCTTTTTTCTTATTCCATCCGGATACTTAAAAACAAAACTGCAACAAAAGGCAAAAAGCGTGCTTGATTAAGAAAAGATATCAGACAAACTTACCAAAATAGGAGTTTAGATACCTAGAGATGAATCAGTTTTGTGTGGAAGAGGAGCAAGGAGACACATGTTCGTTTTTTTGTTTGGATCGCAAGATCGCAAGCACCAACGGCAGAAATTCAAATTACGAGTATTTTTGAAAAAGAGCAGGAGGGACACTCTAATGGATTTTGGAAAAAAACGAGGGAAGTGAGAGAGGAGGAAGAGGTGTGAGTGGTGACATGTGTCCGTGACGTGTCAAAATCACCATAAAATTTGCCTGTTTGTTTAATTAGCATAGTCATCTAAGAGGTTCTCATAAAACGACAGTCATTGTTTCATTTTACTTTTTTTCTATATTTATAAAATATCCTGCTGTATTATTTTCTATACTCAAAATTTTTTAAGTCTCTTCTTGAGCAAGTCTGACAGGAAACATGCTTTCTTCATCTCCATTTCTTACCGCATTACTGTCAAATCCAGATCCCGCCTTGACGCTCTTCTTGGATGGTAGGAGCTTCATTCCATTAGCTGTTACTATTAACATCGCCCCAACATCGGATCCAATTGCGGCCCAAAGACTGCTGTATCCAGCAAAGGTGAAGCCCATAACTACTGCTTTTGCAACTAGACTAAATGTCACGTTCTCAATAATGGTGCGAGTAACAGCTTTTCCAAGCTTCACTACCTTGAGTAGCTTTTCAAGGTTGGAATCAAGTAAAGTGATATCAGCTGTTTCCATTGCAAGTGCAGCACCAGCTCCCATCGCTACACCTACATCAGCTAGAGCTAATGCTGGAGCATCGTTCACTCCATCTCCGACCATTAAGATTAGTCCTGGTCTAACTCCTTTGAAACAGCGTCTTTCGGATACAAGGCTCTTTTCATTTTTCATCATTTCTTCTACAAGATCAAGCTTTTCATGTGGAAGTAGATTGCTCTTGATTTGATTATGCTTCAATCCAACTCCAAGTCCAATCGATGTTGCAGCTTTTGCATTATCACCAGTTAGCATATTGACATCGATTCCTAAATCAGTAAATCTATTAATGACACTCTTTGCTTCACTACGAACGGAATCAGCAACACAGTAGGAGCAGACAATTCCAAATCCTTCTACACTCATGAATCCGACAGTGCTTCCATCATGCAGCCAATCCTGTACGGTGGACATTTCTTCAGCAGGTACATGTTCTGTAAGGTTCAATCTATTGAACAAACGCAAGTTTCCAACATGCACTTCTTTGCCATTGATTTGAGCCTTCACTCCCTCACCCTCTAGATTCTGATGATTGTCAACCTTCCAATCTTTTGGAATATCCACATTCTCAGCCTTTGCTGCAGATATCATGGCAGCTGCAAGAGGGTGACTTGCATGCTCTTCCATAGCATAAATATATCTGAGAGATTCCTCGCGGCTGAGCCTGTTCCAAGTTCTGAGATGTAAGAGCTTAAAGTTGCCCTCTGTTAGAGTTCCCGTCTTGTCGAAGGCAATACGTTTCACTCTACCAAGGGCCTCAAGATGTGCACCTCCCTTAACAACGATTCCTCTTTGAGCAGCTGCAGCTAAACCAGCTACATATGTAACAGGAGTTGAGATGATGAGCGCACAAGGGCAAGCAATGACAATTGTAACAAGACCGATCTTTGTCCATTGTTTTCCAACTTCGTAGTTCACGATCCATGGGAATGTGCACATGGAAATGGAGAGAAGCACTACAAGCGGGGTGTATCGTTTTGCAAACTCATCAATTAACTTTTCAGTCTCGGAACGATTAGCTTGAGCTTCTTCCACCAGTCGAATAAGACGTGAAACTGCTGAGTCATCTGCAGTAGATGTAGTTTTGACCAAAAGCTTTGCAAGCCCTGCATTGATAGTACCTCCTGACACCTCATCCCCTGGCAATTTCTGCACCGGTCGAGATTCTCCAGTCAGTGAAGATTCATCAACTACAGTGGATCCTTCAACTACAACTCCATCGCATGGGATTTTGTCTCCAGTTCTGACAGACACAATACTCCCAACAGGCACGTCTGACGCAGGAACAAATTTGAATTTTCCACTCTGTGAGTCTTGAACCTGCGCTCTTTCTGGTCTCAGCCTTACGATTGCAGACAAAGCGTTTCTAGCTCTAGATGTTGATAGTGTTTCCAACCAGTCAGAAATACTAAACAAAAACGTGACAGCAGCAGCCTCGCTAAACTCTTGTAGAGCCAAAGCACCAATGGTTGCAAAAAGCATCATACAGTTTGTGTCAAATTGTTTACGTCTCATTGTGAGAATCGCCTTTTGCGCTATCTTTGGAATTCCAAGTGCGACAGAAATAAGTGCGGTGTACTTGAGGTATCCCCAATTGCCTTTAACATCAATGAAATGAAGCATAGACACGATCCAGAAAACGCCCGATAACATAACGTTCCATTCTAGTTTTGCTTCGTGTTCTTCAATATCATTGTCAGCTCCTGCACTCCAGATTCCTTCTTCAAACCCATCTGTAATAACAGTAGCATTCACCCCTGTGTCATTAAGAAATTCAAGCAACTTTTTGACAGTCAGTAACTTTGGATTGTGATCAAATTTGATTGTTTTGCTCGGTACATGAACATCAACATGAAATATCTCATCTCTGGAATAATTACTTTCCAAAGTGTGCTTGACCCTGTCTCCGTCATGTGCCTCAAGAATAGATGCCACAAAAATAGTAGACTCGACGTATTCTGATTTCATTCCTCTCAGTTTGGTATCAGCACCGGCATCATTCTTGATGGTACAATCGAATTTCTTAGAATCCAGAGCTTCTTTGATTCCAGAAGCCGAAATTGATTGGAATTCATGTACAACATAAACTGTCTTATTTGGAACGTTGATAGTGACCTTTTCAACACCTTTCAAGGGCTCTAAAATAGAATTGATTGCAGGAATTTCTGCAGAACAGCATATTCCAGCTACAAAAAATGTGGACTTCCCACTTCCCTGAATTGACGCTTTCTTTTGTGCACCATCTTTCTTCAAAGTTGCTCCAAACTTTTGAGCATTAAGCGCTTCAGTAATTTCATCTGCTGAGATCTTTTTCGGGGAATGTGTAACATGGACGAGTTTTGTCGTGGTAACTACAGCAACATTTTCAATGCCTTCAAGAGGATCAAGGATGGATTTGATCATGGGAATTTCTGACGCACAACAGATGGCCTTTACATGAATTGTAGATCTAACTTCACCTTTTTCAGTGACTGGAGGAGCAATATTCTCATCTTCATTAACATGCTCACAACACGATGACTGAATTACATGACCCTGGCTCCGTCTCTTTGGAGAGGGTACACAACAAGAAGGCACATCACATTGACCGGAAGTGTTTTTCAAAGGTACATGATGAGCACACGGAAATGCATGACGAATGATACTAGCTCGATCTTCTTCCAGCTCAAAAAACTCTGAAAGCAAATCCAAAATTTTGAGAGGAGATCTTGGTATTTCGTAAAAGTTGAGAGTAATCTGCCTTTCACTGTCACTTGAACCTTGCACGTAATGAGAAGAGCTCCTCAAAGTACGCTTTGAAACCAAACTTAACTTTCCATGAACATCTCTATCACCACAGTCTTCACAATCATGTTCTAATGTCATGTGCCCTGTTCTTTCATTGTGTACAAGTGTATCCATGTGGTCATCATGGCGAATCTTGAATACTTTCTTTTGACTTTTAGAGTAGTTGTTTCCACCTACACTCTGTTCAAGTTTTTCTCTATATTCCTTTGAGTTGCAATCACTAGGAAGCCCTTCAGATAGTGGGATAGAGTTTGTGGCACTGAGTAATTGTTCCTCTTCATCCACTGGAAAGAAAACTATACCAGCAAGTCTTTCCATTTCTGGCATACTTTTTCCATCTGCGTCATCGGTACATGTTTTATTATGATATCTATGCGCATGAAGATGAGGCACATCAATACCACAGAAACAACTCTCCTCTGGCTCACCATGTCTTCCATTCTCGTCAAAACATGGAGTTAAAAAAGAATCAACATCATGTCCATGAGAAGAGAAGCAAAATTTTGAGTTTGCAGCATCACTCTTGCTGATGGATGCAGACGAAAATGTTTTCAATACTCCATCAATATCATATACATCAACTTTACCATCATCGCGCAGAATAGCGATACAATTCGGACTTTCATGGTTCTTTACATCGTGACTTATATTTGAACTATGCTCAGATGACGCGAATATCATTTTCGCATCTTCATAGCTGTGAGTTTTTCCAGAAGAGCACTTCTTTGATGAGCAGCAGCTATCTTTCTTTTCTTCTGTATGTTCTTTGTGCGAATCGGAATGACCGTCATGACTGTGATTCTCATTCTCAGTTTTCCCAGAAGAGCATTTCTTTGATGAGCAGCAGCTATCCTTCTTTTCTTCTGTATGCTCTTTGTGCGAATGGGAATGACCGTCATGACTGTGATTCTCATTCTCAGTTTTCCCAGAAGAGCATTTCTTTGATGAGCAGCAGCTATCTTTCTTTTCTTCTGTATGCTCTTTGTGCGAATGGGAATGACCGTCATGACTGTGATTCTCATTCTCAGCTACTTTTCCAGAAGAGCATTTCTTTGACGAGCAGCAGCTATCCTTCTTTTCTTCTGTATGCTCTTTGTGCGAACGGGAATGATCATGCGAATGACTAGAAGAACAGCTTTTCTTCTCATCATTTCCCTCTTGACTCGAACAAATCTTATTCTTACTGCTGCAACATGTTTCATTTTCTTCCTTATGATGATGGTTAAATGGTACGCTTTTCTTTGTAGGTGTGTGCGTATAATGCTTTTGCAAACTAGCCTCCCTTCTCTGTCTTACCAGATCTGTCAAAGATGGGGACTCTACACCATTTTGACTATTCAATAAGCTTTCTCGTTCTTTCTTATTTGGTGTCGCTACTGTATTCTCTTCTGATTTTTCTAGTAGAAATATGCTCTCTGATTTGGAGCATGTTCCACCTGAACAACAGGGTTCTTTTTTCATTTTTCTCAATTATCTTTCGTGGTACCTCCTAGTTTTTCCTCAAGAGATTTTTTATAAACAATTACAGTAGGAGCCTATTATTAGTGATTTTCCCTCTTTCCGTTACCATATAGTAATGCTTCAACAAGAGAGAGACTTTGAATACACTACCAAACCTTTTTGTTGTTGTTTCCTTTAGCTAGTCTATTGTTTCCAGAAAAATTATTCGATTGAAATACATAGATGGACGATTTTTTGAACTTGAAGCTTGAACTTCACTCATGCAGTACGTAGGAGATCGGAACCTATACAATACTACTCTAACAATATAGGCAGGCAAATTATATGGTGATTTTGACACGTCACGGACACATGTCACCACCCACTCCTCTTCCTCCTCTCTCACTTCACTCGTTTTTTTCCAAAATCCATTAGAGTGTCCCTCCTGCTCTTTTTCAAATTATAGCCGTTGATAGATGCAAGGAAAAACGACAATGATGCGAAGAAAAACAAAAGTCCTCTTCCACACAAAACTGATTCATCTATCTAATCCTACGTTAGGTTTGTGTGTGTATATTTTCTTTTCCTTATCAAGCACTCATTTCACTTCTAAAGTATTTTTCACAGTTTTCTTTGTAAAAGGATGGGCTGAGATATATGAGTAGGGTATGGCATAGTTTGAACAGCAGTTTCTGGTTCATGTGTTACTCGTAGTATCTATTTACTAGCCCTTTTTGCAATTAAGAGGAATTGTATCGCAGTTTCTACTTCTTAATAGTATTATAACAAGGATCGACACAAATATGGTACCTGTGAGACATATAATTTAATCCTCTTTTGTTCACAAGAATTGGAGCTGTGTCAAGTTGTCTTTACAGTAGTGGTTGCATTCAAGTTGCTATTCCTTTTCTAGTTTTTGATCTTATTGATCATCAATGGTTATTACATCTACTTCAATGGTGTTGATCATTAATGGTGAAGATATACATGGCATCTGTGGTTGACTAAAAGCCCAAGTGGATATAACAACTACGTGAAATGCGTGAGATGATGAAGCTTTTGATTTGTGAGTTGATGAAGAAAGAGACTGATAAACGCATTTGCCTTTATAAATCAAATATATTTCTTTCTTGTAAAATAGCAATGCTTTTATGCATCTTTTCAAATCCATTTATGATATCAAATTGTAAGATTACATTATAATTGTCAAAAGATAATCACTTCCCCTACGTATCCATTCAATTTTGTTATGTTTTGGTAGTCAACGGCAATCGTTTGATTATCATACTCAACCTTATGATTATCAAACATTGTGTATTGATAATCAAACTAAAAGCTCTGATTAGCAAGGATTGGGCACTGATTATCGATGAACAATTACTGTTGTCAAAATTGGCTAAATTTTTAAGAATCAGATGGAAAGGCTTGATATTCGAAATCAGACTTCTGATTATCAAACCAATATATCTCAATATCATCGCTTTGAATCTGATTACCAAACGAATATGTTTGAATATTGTTGCTTTGAATCTAATTATCAAGTCACGTTTATCTGACAACACTTTGCAATGTTTTCCCACGTTTTATTACAAAAACCATGATAATCAAGTTTAATCTTTCAGCATTCAAGTTTTTTGGTTTAACTATCAATTGATTTTATTCTTTACTTAAAATTGCGATAGTCTGGTTCTCTTAATAATTAATGTGGTGGATATCAATGCATAGACTTTCCAGAAGTCCAGTTTCCCCTTTTCTTCCTTCTTGTGGTCTACATATGTTCTTACTTGTTTCAAAATTTCAATTTGGATTCAATTCCTGGTCTCTACCTCCAAGAGATACATTGCGAGTAGACATTGGCTTGGCTTTCTAATGAACCATTCAACAGAAACACTACAGCGGATATCTACTTGATCTTGATTCTGTCTATGAGAAACCAAGAGAGCTTCACCATTGTTCCGTTTCGTTGCATGAAGGTCTTGTAACTAACACATGAACCTGAGAGAGCTTCACCTTTGCAATTCCCTTTCGTTGTGTTGTCACATGAACTGGAAATGGTCATTCAAATTATGCCATACCCTACCCTTCTTTCTTATTCCATCCGGATACTTAAAAAAACTGCAACAAAAGGCAAAAAGCGTGCTTGATATAGAAAAGATAGCAGACAAACTTACCAAAGTAGGAATATAGATAGATGAATCATCAGTTTTGTGTGGAAGAGGAGCAAGGATGACACATATTCGTTGTTTTGTTTCCTCCAAAAGCACCAACGGCAGAAATTCAAATTTTTGAAAAAGAGCAGGAGGGACACTCTAATGGATTTTGGAAAAAAACGAGGGAAGTGAGAGAGGAGGAAGAGGAGTGGGTGGTGACATGTGTCCGTGACGTGTCAAAATCACCATATAATTTGCCTGCTGTACTTACATAATATTTTGTAAGTAAGCAGATTTTTTCAATAAAAAGTTGGCTTTCAACTTTCACGACAAATTAAAAGAAAATGTAAACAAAAAATGATGCATCAAGATAAAATATAGAATAATATTATTTTAATTACAGTGTTCATTTCCGCTGATACATCATCAAGCTATGAACCATGGTATTGTTTGATAAGGTAACTCTTTCCAATGATCTGTGGGTTAAAACTGCTCATTTGCGCCTACACCAAGAATTGAGTCCAGTCTCTTCAGAGCTGCCTCAAACGCATCACACTTTTCACCACTATCACTTTCAAAGTCAATGATACACTCATCGAGAATCCCAAGGGCAGAGTTTTTACCTTGACCACTGAGCATATTGTCGATCCATTTATTAGCAAATGCTTCTGTTTCATCTCCGAAAGCAGACGCAGCAGCTCTTACATCTGCAATTGCTTCCTGCATTTCAGCTGTTTCAGAAGCTACGGCATATATATGCGAATATCTATGAAAAGGACTCTTTGTACTTGGTGCAAACGCATGTGTTGTGAAGAAGAGAGAAGAGAGAGCAACGATGGAAGTGGTAATGTTCTTCATGGTTCTGTTTGTATCACACGATTGATGAGTGTTCACTTTGATATTGTTTTCAGTAAATCTTTTATGATCGTTCGAAGCTTTGAGCTGAGAAGAATACTGAATCGAAGAATAATCGTTTCTTCAAAGGATAAATCATCGAGATGTCACGCCTGGAATTCAAGTCGACATCAGACGACATCCCAATCCCATCTTCATCTCGAAAATAGTTCGCAAAACCTATTATTATGTCTTTTCCACTGTAAATTCTTATCCAAACATAACACCGAACGCATTGGACATTGGATTTTACATCTATCTCTATTTTGGATGTGGTATATTTTTATGTTCAGAGTACTCGCCTTTGTGTCATCTTATGTACTACTAGCTAGTCTACTCAAGGTATTTCCACTAACCTTCCTGATTGTATGAAAAAGAAGCAAAGAATGAGCCTTAAGCAAACATTATATGTAAAATGAGAATTGCATTGATTTCAGACTTCTTCTATCCTCGTCTTGGAGGAGTAGAAATGCATCTTTTCTCCTTAGCTCAACGTTTAATTGCGCAGGGTCACAAAGTTATCATCATAACACATGTATATCAGGATCCAGTGTCAAAGTCGAAAAGAACAGGAGTGAGATACCTGAATGGACCAGGTCCACTGAAATGCTACTATTGTCCAATTGTACCCATGACAGACCAGGACGCTCTACCTACATTTTCAAGCACTCTCTCAATCATGAGGTGGATATTTATTCGGGAAAGGATAGAGATAGTACACGCACATCAAGCTACAAGTACATTAGCAAATGAATCAATTGCATATGCTGCTGAATTAGGAATAGCAAGCGTCTATACGGATCATTCTCTTTTTGGTTTTGACGATTTAGCATCGGTGATTTTAAATCGAGTCATGAAAGCATCTTTATCTACAGTCAATGCTATTATTTGTGTTTCACATACATGTCGAGAAAATCTCATCATGAGAACAAATATGGACCCTACAATTGTTCATGCTATACCTAACGCTATTGATGCAAGTAAATTTACCCCAGATCCTAGCAAACGCTGCAAAGAAAGGATAAAAATAGTCGTTATAAGCAGGCTTGTTTATCGCAAAGGTATAGATCTGTTGGTTGGAATCATTCCTATGATATGCAGTAAATTCGATAACGTCGATTTTATTATCGGAGGAGATGGTGCCAAGAAGCTTGCGTTGGAAGAAATGGTGGAAAGAGAAAGATTGCAATCTAGGGTTGAATTTCTTGGATCTGTTCCTCACGCAGAAGTTAGAAATGTATTGGTAAAAGGACATATTTTCCTTAATTGTTCGCTGACAGAATCGTTTTGTATTGCGATACTGGAAGCTGCATCTTGCGGACTTTTCGTCGTATCAACAGAGGTTGGTGGAGTTCCAGAGGTTTTACCAGAAGACTTAATCTTTCTGAGTAAGCCAAACATTGATGAACTTTGCAATGTTGTCGAAAAAGCAATCAACGAAAAGATTGATTGCCGCCATGACGAGATCAAGTTTCATAGCAGTTACAATCCGATAGAAGCACACGAAAGAATCAATCGACTATATTCTTGGGACAGAGTTGCTTCAAGGACAGTCAAAGTATATGAAGCTGTGTTACAAAAGAAAAGACTGACGCTGGAACAACGTCTTGGAAGATATAGATCTGTTGGACCATTTTCAGGATACGTTGTATGCCTAATAGCGCTGTCTCTGCACTTTTATCTCAAATTTCTTGAGTGGTTACAACCTGCAGACCAAATTGATGTTGTTCCTGATTTAGAACTCTTTCCCAGCAAAAATGAAAATGATGAGAGTTCCAAGAACAAGAAAAAAGATTCTTTACAAAGTTAAGAATAATAAATTCAGTCCTTGTTTATAATTCATCATGTATTTTAGCATCCTGCCCTAGCAATTTGAATTGCAATGGCACGCTTGTATTTTTGTCCATGAGATGCCGAAACCTTTCCAATGTATGTTCTACTTTTGCTTCAAATCGAAATACCTGGGACTTTGTTTCTTGCAGAATTTCCTTCATGTTTGCTTCGAACTTCTTCCCAATCTTGGACTCTATTTCATGAAGACTCTCCGATACCAATTCCCAGTTGTGAAACACATCTTTTCGAAGTGATTTCCATTTTGCACGAGCTTGGTCTTCCTTTTCATCAACAAGGGCATCAATTCTATCTTTTTCTCTTCTTAACCTTACTTTCACGTCATCCATCATATGCGCTACATGATGAAACGAATCATGAACAGATTGACTCCAATCCTTTTCCATTCTATCTCGCACATCGTCTACCATTTCTGTGAACCTCAAAACTTGTTTATCTAAAGAATCGCCCCCTTCGTGGATCAATGCTTCTATAGATCGGCCTACTGTTTCTACAAATGTAGATGATGTATGGTGAAATGTATCGATGATGGATCCTTCTCTTGTCATAAAATTCTTCATGGCCACAACTATGGCTTCTCGGACCAGTACATCAATCTTTGTTTGATCGACCCCACTTGGTCCAGCATTTTTAGTTAAATCATAAAGTGGCACAAACGTGTCATTTGGGATTTGGAGCATAGTCGTCGTTTCTCCTCCTTCACCTTCTTCTTCATCATTTTGAATATGGGACAGAACGGTGACATTTGAAACTCTAGTCACCCCTAATCTTGGATATAGTCCTTCTCTATCTGGAGGAGATGGAATCAAATCTATGACTTCACTTATTGAAAAGTTACCGATCCGACAAGTAGGCAATGGTATTTTGAATCCTGCTTCTTCTATCATTTCAGTCTGGAATCTGAGATGAATACAAACTCCAGATACGTTCATGTCAACAACAGGCTTCACAAAATCATGCCAGTTGAGTACCAAGCTTGATATTTCAGCTGTAGGAACTCTTTTATTTGTCTCATAGATACTGTCATGAGTTTGATGAAAGTCCACAATTACTGTATCTTTAAACGAGAACATTGAGTAAGGTATTAAATTCCACCAGTAATGATGATAAGTATCACTTTCTTCATCCATCATTCTGTCAACGATATTACAGCCTCTAGGTGCATATAATTTGACCTCGCGAAATTCAATTTTATCCCAATGAAAGATAGGGCTCATTCCAACAGATTGAAAATCAAAATGACACCGGAATCGAATATGTGATTCACTGATTCTACACAAATTCGCACTATGAAACCATGAGAATATCTTGAGCAGTTCCCATAAGAAAGTGAGATAGGAATTATCCAACTGGTCCAAAGTGACTATCGAACCATCACTTTTTGTACAATCTGGAGCTAGAAGCAGAACTTTGTCAATAGATGGAAACACATTTGGATTAAATGGTATTGAAAAGATCAATAATGAGACTAGAAAAAATGCACCCGACAAGTATAGTATGAACTTTCTATACATTGATTTTCTTGAGCCAGTGCAAAGACTTGCATATATTTTGCAAGTCCATGAAAGTATGGATATGGAATAGTATTTTTTGTATTATTGTAATACTTACTCAACTATGTACAAGATACCAAGATGTTGGACGGTGTCAAAAGAAAAAGTAAAAAGGAAAGGAAAGAAGGAACGTGGGAGTTGGCATTTCACATTTGGAAATATGTTTATGTTCAGAAGCGTTATATAGAAGTTATTGAGAACGATTTGGAATAGCAAACTTACAAATTGTTGCAAAAACCAGTTTCTATGCAAATGTTGTATTCATTGAAACCGACATTCCATATTCAGGCAGCGGATACCTCAGCAACTTCTAGATAGAGCTTGGCAAATGGGTTCTATAGAAAATGATATTGTGATTGATGACGAAACAGAGAGCAACGATGAAAATTTTCTTCCAAGCAATTCCGAGGGCGAAGCATCTAGTTACTTTGGAAATTTTGATGAGAATTTAGAATCAGAATTTGGTGATTTGGCTACACCTCTCTTGGATGTCAATGGAGAAGAGAATGATGAATTGCAGCAAGATAGACAGGGGGTTCTATCTTTTATAAAATCAAAATGGAACAAATTTTTCCATGATTCTGATTCTCTAGAAGTCGCAATAGCAGCATCATATCTGAAAGATCATGAGCATAGTAGGTCATGCAGTCTTTCCAGCAACATTAGTGAAATTACACCTTTGCAGATACGTATGGTGAAAATGAGATATTCATATTTATGGCAATATTGTATTTTGATAGCTCTCTTGTGCTTATTTCTTGCATCTTGTTTTGAAGGCAAAAGTGGGTGGGGCTCTGACAGTAACAGAGGGGCAATAAATTTTTCATTAACGCTGTCATCTGTGATTATTTTTACAATCGATGTTATCATGAGATCTATTCATGATATGGAAGAAACTAATGAATCATCCATAGGAAACAACTCTAGAATAAGCGATGACGAATCATGTGAAAGCGCAAGTGAAAAGAGGAGACTGAGAGCTAGAAGATGGAAGAAGCCACTGCTAATCATGCTATTTGCAAATGCACTTGAATCATTTCTGAATATGAAGGAAGGGCAAAATGAGTACATGTGGTCGGGTTTCTTGAAGCCAATCGCTTTCTTTTATGTATCAACAAAGGCACGAGATGCATTGACTGCGCTTTATTACGTCAGTATCATTGTTTTCAGAGTCATTTTTATAGAGCTTTTCTTACTGCTATCATTTTCCGCAATGGCATGGTAAGTTATGATTTGGACTGCTAATATCGTTTCCATTCAACATGTTTCATTTGGTTAACATTTCAACAAACAAACAATGAAGTCATTTGTATTTTGACTTTGATGCATTCATAGATTTGCCAACGTCATTTCTATCGTTATTTGAAATCCAGACAGCAGCCGCAACACCAAGCCTATGGATACCTGTGTACAGTCAAGACAAGTCAAGTGCTATTTTCTTCGTTCTGTTCTTGATTATATGTGTTTTCTTTGTTCATTCCATAGGTAAGAAAGAATATCTAGACAATCTTCACTATTTGCAGAAACCATTGCTGAAAATTATCATTTCATAGTTTTGTCAGTCGTTTTCCAAACCTACATACATTCCATGAAGACAATTCGAGAGCGTGCCTTAGCAGATAGACAAGAAGCACTTATGTTGTCATTTACTGCACTTTTAGGAGGAGATGCAGAAGCAAGTATTCAGGTGTCATGCATAGAAACAGCGAAAGTTCGTCAAGTTGTGAAATCTATTCGTCCACATTATAATTCATCCAAGATAGATGCACTAATGCATATATTGGAACCAAATGGTCTTACAGAGATTACATTTCAAGAGTACAAAATTAGAATGCCAAAACTCTTGCGGACATCACTACGTTCAACAAGAAGACCAACGAGCCATTCGGTATTCCTTGGTTCCCTCACCGTTTTTGTGGCAATTGCAAATGTGACATACGTAATGCTGTATTCATCTCCACTGGAATTTCTTCTTTTGTCAAACTTAATATTTCCATTGGGAGGAACTATTGCCATATTAGGGCTGGTTGAAGTTTGCTTGAGGTTACGAATTTGTTCTTGTCTGCGTGATCTTTCAACTTCGCGTCACAAGTTTCTAGACGGCCTCGCAATATTTGCAAGTTTGGTTTCCATATTTGGATTGCTCCAACATTTGTTCGATGACACGATGGGGTTACAAGCGCTACTATTAGGAAGAGCTATAGATATGATTCGTATGCTTAGAGTATCAAGTATATTCCAATCTATTGTGAAGAGAAGTGGAGAAGTTTTGCCCGCAATCGTTGGACCTTTAGCATTGGTTCTTTCATGTTTGCATCTTTACACATACTCTGGCATGCTCATATGGGGTGGTGCAGTGAGTGTAGGGCAACATAATGATTCGGTTGTACCACTTTACGATCTCAACAACTTCAATGACTACCCATCTGGTTTATTGACAATGTTTAACATCTTCGTTGTCAACGATTGGCAAACTATCGCAGGCGTTTATTTGTACGCTGATAGATACTCTTCGCCTTACATAGTATACCCATTCTTCATTGGTGCTAATCTCATCGGAGTAAATATTCTTCTCAACGTTTTGACTGCATTCTTTGTGGGAGCATTTGTTACTAAAGTTGAGAAGAGTAGTCATAGGACAAACTCACTAAATATATCTATGTCAACAGGTTTGGATGTTAGTAGCGCGAACCTTACAATGAATGCGAGTCATAGTCAGGAGAATAGACCAAACTATCATATTCGGAATAGAAGAAGCTACGATCATGTCATATCCACTATTACTGGTGAAGAGGACAAAGATTTGTTCAAGAAAGCTCACGAAATGTTGTCGACATTTGAACGTCTTTCTGGGAGAAATAAAATTGGTTACCTTTTATGTACATCTCGGGATACTGATCGTGTGATGAATTCAGCATTCAAGTCTTTATGCGGGGAATATTTAGACATGCATGAACTTAATTCGATCATTACAGAGCTATACGCTACGCTTTGCAACAGTCAAGATGGGATTGAAATTCGAAAAGATTACATATCTAAGAGTGGAGATGACTCAGTGATGACCATGGGAGCATCGCTTTGTAGCAAGAATCCAAATATAATGCTCTTAGTGGTACAAATCAAGTAATATATTGCCTGTTATTGAAAGTTATTCTACTTCCTTCTGTGCTTTACAATTTTCAAATTTTTTCATTCTTTTTTATCCATTTTCATTGCTTTCAATAATAGGTTCTGAGAACAATAGAAAATTGATGCCAAGAAGAAGAGATGGTGGTGTTCACCACGCCATTCATCTAGAAGAATGAAGAATGCGCAGAAGTTTAGAGTGAAAACAATTTTCTCTCGTCAGCATTGATGTATTGTTTCATTAATATATGATTGTTATACATCCAATCGCGCAATACTATGGAGAGAAAAGGAACTAGTGGAAATGATGATGAGGCTGATCTGCTTGCATCGATAGGAACATCGGTACAGGACTCAAGTATCTACGAGTCCCAAGTGATAAGAGAAGCTACATCTTCAAATGCACCAAAGCTAACAGGAATAGGTTTTCCAGACTTGGCAGCATTGTCATCATCGTATAATTCATTTACAGCAGACCCGTCTAGCAAAAAGAGAAAAGCAGATGACAATGAAATTCAACACATGCTGACTGTTTTGTCAAATATTAGATCATCATTACAAGAAGTTGAGTCAAAGCCTAATACATCCGAGAGTAGGCAAGCTCAAATTTTACGGATGAAATATCAGATGCTGCTTACCTATCTTGCTACGTATACAGATTTATCAAGGGAAGATGTTGGCTTAAATGTTGCTAGGGAAAAATCCAGTGAAGAGCAAAGAAAAAATTACTTACTTAGGATGAAAGGCAAAGAAGAGGCTTCGAGATCGTCAATTATATCTACTGACTATAGTCATGAACGGAAAAGTAAAAATTCAGGGGCTACTACGAAAAGGCCGAGTCGAAATGCCCTTCAAAGGCTCGAATTGATCAAACAGAATGGTGGCATTGAAGAAGATGGTCAGGTTGATGTCTTGTCCACTTCAAAATCTGCTTCATTTGGACAGCAAGCACTAGCATCAAGGCAATCTTCCATCGAGAATGCAAAAAGGAAGTCAACAAAAACTAGTATGATGGGGATGAAAAGAAAACTCGTCGAGGAGAAAGGGGAGATTTGGGTAGACCCTGAGGATCTTTATAAGCGTCGCCTTGCTAGATTAGAAAGAAGGCGAGCTAGACGATTTGGAAAAAAAAGCAAAGTTGCTCAAGCTGAGAGTGCTGATTCAAAAAATGTAATTACCATAGATGATAATGAAGCCACAACTCCAATGGAAGAGAGTAAAGTGCCAATGGAAGAGAGTAAAGTGGAGAAAGATCATGTCTATTGCAGCATTTGTGATACATCACTTGTGGTCCCTGACGAATACATACAAGATTCTGATTCATTTTTATCTTTACATATGAATGAATGTCAGGTAACGAAACCAAGTAAAAGGAGGTCTAGAAGAGCCACAAGAGCAGCAATAAAGCCTATATGTTACAAAGAAGACGAAGATATTGCTGAATATAAAAAAATGAGTAACAGACAAAGGAGGAAAGCGGTCAAAGGATGGGTTGACGATGATATTGGTGAAATTGAAGAAAGCGATGATGAATCTTTGGTTCAAGACTCGTCAATCCATCAAGAGCTTCAAGATTTGAAAGGGCCTTCAGAACAAACATATTCAAGAAAGAGTGCTATCGACGATTACGATGAATATGATTACGAAGACAGAGTTGATGATTGGCTTGAAAATGGTATATCTAGCATGAGAGATATGGCAGAGAAAGACGACGAGGATGAACGACCTGGTCTAGCTCATTATTCGGGTGGTCTTGAGATACCTGCATGGATAAATGATAGGCTGTTTGGTTACCAAAGAACTGGGTTGCGTTGGCTTTGGGAGCTGCATCTACAAGAAGCTGGCGGTATTATAGGTGATGAAATGGTGAGGAATTTTATGAGAGATGCCGACATTGCGACATATATTCGACTCACAAGTTGTGTCTTATTTTATATTCTTAGGGATTAGGAAAAACTGTTCAAGTCTGTTCCTTTCTTGGTGCAATGGCAAGCTCTAGGAAGTTGAAGTCGGTTCTGATTATTGCACCAGCAACAATGCTTAGTCATTGGGTAAGTTTATGTGAAGTCTTCATTAGATCTTAAGTAAAACTCTTTTCTCAGAATACACATCAATAGCTAAGTGAGTTGAAAATTTGGGCTCCGGGGCTTCGAAGGGTATTAGTGCATAAATCTGGAGAGAGCGATGGCTCAAATAGAACTATCACTCGTAGCTTGCTGCTGAATCTAGAGAAATGGCTAGGAAAATGCAGAGCAGATAGAATCAACGAGCCCATCGACGAAAAAGACATAAAGGAAAATGGTCTTGATTCCTTCATAGGTGAGCTATTATTCTCATTATTGCTTGATCTTTTCATCAATTCGGCATATGATATCTTACATTTTCAATTTTTAGGCACTGGTTACGTGCTACTTACAACATTTGACAACATTCGAAGATCAACAGACATTTGGATCTCACACAAATGGAGTTACTGTGTAATGGATGAAGGACAAAAGGTAAGTATTATTGTTTGAATTGAAATTTATCATTTCACACATCACAATTTTGCTCATTTCCCCCCTTGTTTCCAAGATCCGTAATCCTGACGCTGAAGTTACCATTGCATGTAAGCGTTTAAGAACTCCACATAGGCTATTGCTTTCTGGTACACCTATTCAAAATGATCTACGCGAGCTATGGAGTTTATTTGATTTCGTATTCCCAGGAAGGCTTGGAACACTACCAGTTTTCATGTCTGAATTTGCAGATCCGATAAAAAGAGGTGGATATTCCAATGCGACTCCGATGCAAGTACAACTAGCTTATAGATGCGCCTTAGTGCTTCGAGACCTCATCAATCCTTATCTGCTACGAAGACAAAAGAAAGATATAAAGGAGGTCAGTCGAATGCCCGGAAAAACGGAGCAAGTATTGTTTTGTAAATTGTCCACGAGACAGCGTCAAATGTATGAAGCTTATCTTCGCTCAGACGATGTTAAGAATATTGTAAGAGGCAATGGGTCAACACAAACTTTCAAGCCAATCATTATGTTGCGAAAAATTTGTAATCACCCCGACCTTATATGTAGGCCCGACGGAGAATACGAATCCTTCCTAAGAAACGGATTCGTAAATGAGAACGATATAGACGACCTTTCCTCAGACGAGGAGGATTTTCAGGTAGATGAAAATTTTGAAGAAAGTAGCTTAATAGATCGATCGGGGAAACTTGAAGTTCTCGCCAAGATTCTTCCACTATGGAAGAAACAAAACCATCGCGTCCTGATATTCTCTCAGTGGAAGAAAATGTTGGATATAATTCAACACTTTATGAATATGCAAGGATGGAAATTCGGACGATTAGATGGCAATACAAACATTGGTTCTAGACAGAAACTAGTAGACGCGTTCAACAACGATTCTTCTTATTTCGCTATGCTATGCACAACAAAGACGGGAGGCGTAGGATTAAATCTCACTGGTGCAAACCGTATCATTCTTTATGAGTAAGTAACTCTTTGTGTCTGCTATGATCTCCAAAAATATTCTTACAAACGCAACTCGAATTCTTTCAATAGTCCTGATTGGAATCCTCAGAACGACGCACAAGCCAGTAAGTACTATAGATATTGACTTTTTTCTCTTCTGTTGTCAAAACTAAACATTATATTTCCTGATTTTAGGAGAGCGAGCGTGGAGGTTTGGCCAGAAAAGCGCTGTAACGGTTTATAGGTCAGTCAGCATATTCAATGCCAAATTATTTTTACTCTACCTTATGCAAAATGAGTAAATTCTCACCCTTTTCGTAATATCATCTTAGATTGATTACTGCTGGGACAATAGAGGAGAAGATTTATCAGCGTCAAATATTTAAAACCGCATTATCAAACCAGATCCTTCAAGATCCAAGACAACGTAGATTGTTTTCACAGAAAGACCTGCGCGACCTCTTTACCTTGAAAGCTGACGTTGACAGTGTTGCGAAAGGTGGCGAGGGTGTGACAGAAACTGGCGCTTTGACAAAAGGACGAGGAGTAGTCGATATCGACATTGAAGATCGGAAAAAATCTGGTGACGAAAAAGATCAAGAAGGCAACAAAGAAACACTCGAAGAAGTGCTAAAAAGTAAAGGATTAGCGGGTATCTTTGACCATGATGTTGTAGATACACCCTATGCCAAGAAGTCATTCACTGTAAGAGAAATGGAAGAACAAGCGACGAAAGTAGCAGATCGTGCTGCAAAAAGTCTTGCTAGAAGCTCAGCAACTACCGATGTCTTTACGCCAACTTTTACAGGATCTGAAGAAACAGCACCTCAACGTTTCGGAGGTGTATCACGTGCTCAAGAAAGAAAGAAAGAAGAAAGGAGCCACGAAAATAATTTTGGTGGAGCGAAAAGTGCAGGTCTGAACATTGGGAGCGGAGGTGCTCTATCCAGTAGCTCACTATTACAACAAGTACAACGAAGAAGAAATGACATTGCAACAGGAGGTGAACATTCTGCTTCCTCAAATAATCACAAAGAGGAAGATTTTGCAGTCACTTTGATGAAACGTATTCGCAAATTTATCAAGCAGTTCACTGAAAAGTGTGGTAAAGGTCCTTCGACTTCTCAAATCCTAGATGAGTTCAAAGATGTAAAAGATTCTGACGCTGCCTTGTTCAAGTCTATTCTGAAGCAAGTTGCAGTTCCTTCCAAAGGTCATTGGTTTCTAAGATAAAAAAGTTGTTATACACGACTGAGTATAATTGACTATAGGAAGGTGTCAAAGATGAAAGGGAAGAAGAAGAAGCTCCTTTTCTTCCAAAAATCTTGACACGCACCCGAATTGAAACTACATAATCCATCAACTTCTCTCTGTTGTAATCATTAAACTCCAATAAAAAAAAAAAACTTCTCTCTGTTGTAAACATCAAACTCCAATCAAAGAAAGAAAGTTGTCTCTGTTGTAATCATTAAACTCAAACGAAAAAAAGAAAGCAAATATGATATCGACAAGGATAACATCTATGCTCAAATGCAAATACCCCATCTTCCTTCCCGGGATGTCCTGGATTTCAAAAGCTGAACTGGTGGCAGCAGTTAGTAAAGCAGGAGGCGTGGGTATTTTAGCAACTGGTCCATTGAATGCAGAAGAAACGCGAGCGGAAATTCAAAAGGTTAAGAAGCTAGCTCCAGGAAAACCTTTTGGAATAGGAGCCACACTACTAATGCCTGGAGCTGCAGAAAATGCAAAGGTTGCTTTAGAGGAAGAGGTACCACTGATCAATGTGAGTTTAGGAAAACCGGATTGGATCGCAGAAGAAGCACACAAGTATGGAGGAAAAGTATTGTGTACAGTCACAAATGCAGAACATGCAAGTAAAGCGATAGACAATGGGGCTGATCTTCTCATGGTTACCGGACATGAAGCGGCTGCTCATGGCGGAGATGTCACAAGCTTAGTATTGGTACCTAGCCTAGCGAATCAATTTCCTGATATACCCATCGTTGCTGCGGGGGGATTTGCAGATGGTAGAGGTCTAGCTGCAGGTCTATCGTTGGGGGCTGATGCAGTTGCATTTGGTACAAGATTTGCAACGACTATGGAATCGCCTCTTGCACAACATACAAAGAATGTGATTGCTAGCTTGGATAGCACTGAAATGAAAACTATTTACAATAAAAACTTTGACGGCATTCCTGCAAGAGTATTAGCATCTCCAGCTGCTATCGAAGCAAATCGAAAAAGGCAAGCTTTTCCAGTTGTAATGTGGAGAGCATTCAAAGCCGCACAGTCAATGGGTATCCCTCTCTGGAAAGTTATACCAGGTTTATTAACACAATATGAGAAAATGTATGCTGTGGCTCAGTTTGGAGCTGCTACGGAAGCGATAATGGCAGCTACCGTTGACGGTGAATTAGAAAAGAAAGGCGTTCAATTTGTAGGTAAGTATTTTTATTCACAAAGATAAGATTATCAGGAATTAACACTACGTCCCTTTTAGTCTCAACCAATATGTATCTTTTATAACTCACAATCTCCCTCAATTTGTAGGCCAGTGTCAAGGTCTTATTCATGATATTCCTTATGTCGATGAATTAGTCCAAAGAATTGTATCAGAAGCAAAACAGATTTCACAAGACAATGCAATAAAATTTGGTTGCCATTACGATGATTCTAACAAGCAAAGTTACGGAACATAATTGTATTTTGATTGATGCCTCGATTGAAAGTGTATTTATTATAATAAATACTACCTAATTGTACTACGTATATATAAACAACGTTCTTTCAATCTCACTATTTGCAAAACAAGAACTAAACCTATGAACAACAAAAGTCTAGAGCTTGATGACACCTGCTACCCCTACGATTCCATTGAAGATGTAGGTACCATCCATTGGAATGAATTTTCCAGTAATCAACTTCACTGCTTCTTGACTTGCAACTCCACCAATTACACTAGCAATATTGTGTATTTCAGCATTGTTGTACCTAGTCATCTCCTTCGCGAACGCCATATCCTTTTCTTCTTCCGTTGAAAGAAGTGTCGATTGCACCAACTCATTCTCATCTAAACCAATCTTGGAAAGAATTTCAACAATGTATTTTTGAACATTTTTTGCATCGCTCTCGAGTGCTAGGTCCCGATCATCCTGACCAGGATAGTGCCCATGTTCATCATAAAACAAGTCACACGCCTTGAGGGCTATATACCATAGAATTGGTGTATGTACAGGGTCGTCATATGGATCAAAGGTAGACATGGCTACATCCGATAGAAGCTCATCCTTGTCATCTCCAAATTCAAAGTCGTATTCTTGACAGTAAGATCGAGTCTTGATGAGACGGAGGTTGTAAATGTTCTTACAAAACACGTTTAGATCATCATCGGACACAAGTGGAATCACACCAGTCTTATCTGCATCATATTCATCCCCAATAGCTGCTATAATCCTTTTCATTTCCTGAACATCACTTTCAGCTTTAGACTTGTATATTGTCTGGAGTTCAATATATCCTTGGGTCGATGCGGTCATATCCGGAATGCTTCCATTTAGAGGTGGGAAACCATCATGGCTCTCCATGAACTTTTTCAACGCCAACAAGAGAACGTCAAACATGTCAACATCTCCCTTCTTTTCAACCTTTTGATATAGATTCTCTTGTGCTAAATCAATCAATTCTTGAACTTCAAAAGGTATTTCCAAATCAGTATAGGCAAGATAGTAATTCTGATCTGCTTCAATAAAGTTCAATTCCATATTCATATCTCTCGCAAGTGATTTGAGTTCTTTCCTGTACTCTTCTTTTTCCGCAAAGGTCTTTGGCAGAGCATCATCATCTTTTTCATTACTTTTTCTCCACAATTGCATAGCTTTGAGTAATAAAATCACATATGGAACATGTGAATGATCTTTGCTATCCATTTGATCCAAGTTTGTTTTTTCAACCAGAGCAGCTAATTCAGGAAATACACTTGCATTCATGGAAGTCGGAGCTAGACGCAAATCTGGTTTCTCATTATCAGGCTTTGATTCAATGATTGCATGATATGGAGTTTGAATTCGAACAGAGCCAATGAGTCCAAAACTCTTGACAATCACGAGGGGAACAGGTTTGGAACGAATACCGTCCCAGCAAATACTTGAAATCTTTTTCAAAATGGATGGAGGTAAATCTGACGCAATTACTAAAAGATTCTGACCTGTCTCTGCAAGTGAAGAGAAAATAGATTCATAATCTGCAGTTTCGAGCGAGTCTACCGAAGTGAAGGAACCGATGACATCCGGATTCAATTCTGATAAATGCTTCGTAGCAATTTCAGCGCGATCTTGAGGTGTACCGTTCGAATCTTGATCACGGAAGACGAAAAAGTTACTAAATGGATCCTGAGGAGATGTCGATGGAGAAAGCTTAGCATCATCAATGATGTGGAATTTACCGACTCCTGGTAAGCAAAGATTTTTCAAAGTCTCTGTTCCTACTGCCGTAGCGTTCACGAGGACTATGCAGCTCTCGGAGAGTTTCTTTTGTCCATTTGCACCCCAGAGACGAAGCTGACGATCATATTTGTTGTCTGTTGCCATACTAAAGTAATGTGTGATGTTGAAATGTTATAAAGAGGAGATAGTATTGGGATTATGATTCGATTATCACTGCAATGCAAGTCTTCTTTGCTGTTTGCTGTTCATTGGAAAAAAGATACAAAAGAGCTTCATTCTCATTGGCGGGCGTAGGTAGGAGAAGAATCTGGCCTACCATTTATGCTATAAAATTAGCCAGTGTCAATTTTTAAATTTAGTAATGTTGACACTCTTGGGCTTCTTTTCGGAACACACTATGGTACCATTCTACCATACATTTCCTTGCAATAGACTAGTTCATCTCCAAACAAAAAGAGCGGGCTTCTTCTTACATTGTGCGACAAATATCAAAGATTACTCGGACCGATTACTCTTTACTTCTAGTGCATCCTTCTATATCAAAACGGCACGACTAGCTAGGAAGATACAAAGAGAGTAACACAATTTTGTAGCACTTACCCTCCTCATGGATCACTACATTGCAAAGATGCAATCTTCACCACCAACAGCTGATGACAGTGTTGCAAAGGATCCGCCATCTACGACCACTTCCATGGCAAATACACAATTCACACAAGCAACTACTCCAGCAGCAAGTACAAACCATTCAGATTACAGTAGTAATTACAACTACAACCCACAAGACAGTATAGATAGTCTACAGAAAGATTCTACTCACCACACACTACAAAATATAGCTGCAACTGCTGGTAATGTCTTGGAATGGTACGATTTTGCAGTATTTGGATATTTCAGTGATGTGATTGGTGAACTCTTCTTTCCATTAGCCGATGATAGTACTGCAATCGTAGAAAGTTTTACTGTTTTTGGAATTGCTTTTTTAATGAGACCTTTGGGTGGTTGTAAGTTTCTTTTTTCTTTGTACAAACTTATACATCCGAATGAGTAACATGCTGACATTATATTACTTCTTTAGTAATGATGGGATATATAGGAGACAAGATGGGGAGGAAGAAAGCATTAGAGTTGAGTATTTTCCTCATGGCAATTCCTACCTTCTTCATGGGTTTACTTCCGACCTACGCAGAAGTGGGTAAATTATCGACTGTTCTTCTTGTATTTGTGAGAATGTTACAAGGACTCTCAGTTGGAGGTCAACTTGTTTCTTCTCTTGTTTATACTTGTGAAAATAATCCACCTGATCAAATGGGATTCTATGGCAGCCTAGTCGGTTCTGGTGCCAATTTTGGTACATTACTGGGTAGCGTTGTAGCTTTTCTATTGAGGAAGAATTTGAACCCGTTACAATTGAGAGAGTGGGGTTGGAGACTACCATTCATCTCTGGAATTTTAGTCACAATATGCGGAGTTTATCTAAAATATTACTGCGACGACGAAGCATTCAATCGTTTGCATCCCGAGGGAACTACTTGCCCAAATCCAATCAAGGCTACATTTAAGAAAGGGAATAGAATAGAATTATTGGCGGCAAGTTTGATACCTATGTTATGGGCTGGCGGCTTCTATATTTCATTCGTTTGGATGGCGACTTTCATGGGGGAACTTTTATCACCTCCTGTTCCAGATGCTTTCTTTGTGAATAGTCTTTCACTACTCATAAGTGTCTGTTTATTCTTCCCTGTTGCTGGGTCACTTGCTGATACATTTGGAAAAAGAAACATTATGCTTATTGGGGCTCTTGGATTGATGGGCCTCAGCCCTTTATTTCATTTTATCATTAGTTTGGGAAACGACACTGGGGCATTTTTTGCTCAATGTGGTCTAGGCTTCACTTTGTCACTTTACGGAGCTCCTATGGGAGGATTTTTGGTGCAAAGTTTTCCTCCTCAGATGCGGTTGACTTCGATTGCATTCAGTTACAACATTGCACATGCAATCGTTGGAGGGTCTTCACCCGCATTGGCTACTTATCTTGAAGACAAATACGGTGAAATGGCACCTGGATACGTAATCACTGTCATCTCGATCTTCTCTTTGATTGGTTTGTATATTGCGCCTCAGTTTAGAGATCATCTCGAGGGGGAGGACGATATTGAATTCCAAGTTTCCCGACGTCCAGTACAGAATGATGTAGGTCTCAGCTTTCACGATAGAGATGCTGGCCTCGTACAACAGGATCAGAGAGTGGAAAGAGTAGATCAAAGAAAAGCAGAACAAACAATTGACCATACCCCAACCAACACTGAGAACAACGTCTCAAAGCTTGCATCAATAAGAAGTCTGTACACAGATCCTGATGGCCTTTCAGTGGATGCAAGTGAAGCAAGTGAGGATGATGGAGATGATGGTTTATCTGTTGACAGTTCTGTACAGGAGTCAGTCGACGAGGAAGCATCAGAATCACAAGGAAGTCTTGATCATGGCGATGGATTCCTTCAGGCGGAACTGATATGAAAGAGAATATATTTGCATATGAATATGTGTCTAATTGTATTTACTTGATAAATGGTGGTGTTACATTTGATTACATTGTTATGAGTTTATTTCAATTATAAATTAAAAAAAGATACCTAATTCAATAGCTTTTGCCGGGGTAAAAATAGAGGCAAATAGACAGCTGTCAAAAATAACTGGCAAGGGACTCCGATACGATTCTAGTACGCACGACGCAACATAACTGCGTTCTCACACATCATCTACACACTCTACCACATACATTACTTACAATTGTACCATGCATACCAAAGATAAAGGAGATCACTTCAATTGTATTGATGATAAAAATGGAGCTGTAACTTCAGCTTTGATAGCTCCCAGAGCTATGGATGCTCGCAGATCATGATACTCCTTGGAGATGGGCACTTGAAGATGGCTGCCCTATTACTCGTTCCTAGCTCGCTCGTTCGCTCTACTCGATACACTAGTGCTGCTATCTGAGGAGGAGACGCATTTGTTGACTCAGAAGATGCTTGGAGTACCTTCTCAAGTCCAGTAGGTTTGCGGTTTAGGAGCGGATTCGTTCCTAGGAATTATACAAGGAGACATCGAAGTATGAATGCATCTCCAGACCGGCCGGCAGAAGTCATCAGTAAGAGAGGAGAGGCGCTTGAGTAGCGACGTAGCGACCAGGAATATAAATTTTAGTGTGTTGTGTAGAAAAAGCGCAAAAGATTTATTGGCAAAAAATAAAAAAGTAGAATTTAAAAGGACAACTAGATTTACTGGCTGGCTATTTGAATGCAAATAGGAAAGGTAAACGTTTTCGTCTGTCAGCATGCATTGAGCTGCAAGAATTTTCAAATGAATCGTGGTTGACAATCGCTGGATGAAGTGGCGAAGTAGACATATGTAGAGAAACTCGATGAGGAAATAATAAAAGGCTTACTTGCTTGAGTCCATGTCCATGGTGAATTCATGCAAGTGATTGACGAAATCATCGACGAATGAATTTTGAGATATTTTGGTTTCCCTTTGTTGTTTTTTTTAATCCATATGAACATACCATCTGCTCAATCTTTCGTTTAACTCTAATTTACAAATAAAATATATTATCATATATTCTGTGTATTTCGTAGGTTTTATAGAAGTCGTCGTGAATCATGGTAAGTCTTCATGACGGTCATGTACTCTAAACTATCGTACATATGTAAGAAAGTAATAGTGAACCTTGAACTTATTAAAAGCGGTAAGGAAAATGCAAATACATGTCTCCAAAAATAATTATATCTCAGATTGGTGTCTATGATCCAATACATTTCTTTTCAAATTAATGTATTCCATATGAGTGTCTCGCTGGAAGATATGCATTCACACATGTTCTGACGAGTACGCCAAGAAACCAATAATGAACAAAATCAAAATAGAGCATAAAAAGAAGCGAAACTTTGCTAATTTGAAAGTAGCGAGTCGGAGGATTGCAAATATGATTGAAGAAGGTGAAGAACAAGAGAAGAAGAATGAAAAAGTAGAGAATTCTTTGAGGCTCTTCCTTCTGACATGCAAGTTAAAACAGTGTAATCATAGTACATACGAAACAAATAAATACATCAATATATGACGCAAGGTATGTTTCTTTTCCACATAACCATGTAACATGATGTAGCATTAGTAGCATATTCATTATCGTCGTGCATCGTCGTAACTTTGCCGTACTCGCTTAACGGCTACATAATTCATATTGAATTAAAGATCACATCACTATTAAAGGCTATGAAAAACGTTAATTTATCAATATGGAAAGAATATGCACAGCTTCTTCAGCTATGGGCACGTATCACAGTTAGTTTTTTATCGTTGCGATGTTTTGCGATTGAAAGGTGATGTCCATGTGTGAGACAATGATGTGCGATATATGACGTCCATATGTAGCTACTGCGGCAGGTACATTAATTTGCCTTCAGAGGTGCCCCGGCGAAAACAGAAGCAAACGCTTTCTTTTCCGTTTGATATGAAATGAATGGTGGTCTCCGTACAAAAATCGCGCGAAAGAAATCTTGTCTTTCGTTTTTGCCGGGGTATGGCTAGGGGGAAAATCCAAAAAATCACTTAACAAGTGCCCCGGCAAAAGTACAAGATACGACTCAACAAGTCAACTTTTCTTTTAGCTAGCTAGCAACCAACGCCAGCAAAGTCCTTCACTCCCAACCACGAATTTCAATTCTGACCATTGATGACAATCAGAAAGAATAGAACACAACATCAATTTCCAAAAGCTGTCAACGGAAATACATACTTGTATCTGTATTACTTCATACATCAATTCACATTTGTATAGAGAATATGGTTCGTGCTTTAAGTATAATAGCTCTCATTTTGAGCGCGGCGAATTCAGATGGATTTTCCATCAATTATCAAAGAACAAGGCTCATCACAAACTTGAATGGAAAAACTAACGAAGTTACTGACTGGGACAAGTTACAACCAAAAATAGAACGAAAGAATAAACCTCAGACTCAACAGAGAGATGATCCAGAATGGAAATTTTTCGATACAGCAAGAATTCATGTTACTGGTGGTGATGGAGGAAATGGATGTGTAGCATTTCGTCGTGAAAAAGGTGTTGCTATGGGAGGACCTTCTGGAGGACGTGGTGGTGACGGAGGAAGTATAATACTTGTATGCGATGAAGGATTGAATACTCTTGCACCATCAAGAAATCGTGTACATGTCAGAGCCCGCAAGGGTAATAATGGAACTGGTAAAAGTAGAAATGGATGTGCTGGGCTTGACGAACGAATCCCTGTACCACCTGGAACTGTTGTAAGAGAATTACTGGCACAGAAAGTTGCAGGTGAATTAAAAGAGCATGGCGAAGAACTTCTTGTAGCAAGAGGTGGTCGTGGAGGAAGAGGAAATGCTGCTTTCAAGACAGCAAGAAGAACTGCTCCTAAATTGGCAGAGCGTGGAGAACCAGGCGCAGCGAGATGGCTCAGTCTCGAGTTGAAGTTGGTTGCAGATGTAGGATTTTTGGGTATGCCTAATGCAGGAAAGAGCACTCTTCTAGCTGCTGCTTCCGCGGCAAAGCCAAAAATTGCAAACTATCCTTTTACAACAATCGTTCCAAATCTTGGAGTATGTGATATTGGTGATGAGGGAGCTGGTCTAGTTCTCTGTGATATTCCTGGATTGATTGAGGGTGCATCGAGTGGAGTAGGAATGGGTAGCACATTTCTTCGTCATGTTCAAAGATGTAAAGTTTTACTACATGTTGTAGATGGTACATCAGAAGACCCTATTGGAGACTTCAAAACAATTAATAAGGAGTTGGAGAATTACGATGAGTTCCTTGCACAGAAACCACAGGTTGTTGTTCTAAACAAATGCGATGTTTCAGAAGTAAATGAGAAGAAGGACGAACTCATACAGCAGTTGCGCGAAGCAGCTGGACATACACGTGTTCTCCATATTTCAGCCGCTACTCAGAATAATGTAGCTGAATTGATGGGAAGATTGAAGAAGTTCTGTGATTCTCAACCTGTTGTTGATTTACCAGAACCCCCACAGGTTGACTTTACTAAGGCGGCTTTGGAGAGCGACAGTGATGACTTTGGTAAGTTTCAAGGTGACGATCTTTTTCCTGTTCTTTCTTACTATGCAAAAATGCTGATTTCGTTTTCCATAGAAATCATGAGTGATCCAGCATATCCTGGACAATGGAGAGTCAAGGGTGGTTATATTGAACAAGTTGCAAAGATGACACATTGGGAATATCCAGAAGCTGTCGAGCGCTTTGGAAGACAGCTCGATGCTCTTGGAATTGCTGCAGAGCTAGAGCGCCGAGGAGCAGTTGATGGCGATTTGGTTATGGTTGACAAATATGACTTTGAATTTGCACCTGGTATGACGAATCCATACATTCCTACAGATCTTCTGGAGAAGGATCTTATGTTCGAGGAAGAAAAGCAACAAGGTGGAATGCTCGTTGAAGAACCAACTGAATGGAGACCGTACAGATCTGGTGGATATTTGGATGACGACTTTGAAGAATTGGTTGGATTTAACGAAGACGGCGACTGGTCAATGCTCGATGAAGCTGAAGATATGGATGAGTTTGAGTATGAAGAAGATGACGAAATCTGGCAGGCTTAATTATGTTTAATTCTATTGTACAGTATAAACATTTTATTAATTCAGTTTTTTGGGAGCACAATATTCTTCATCATAACATCGTGCCATAGAGGTACAACTGCCTCCGTGCCGTACTCTTCATGAGATACATTGTCAAGATTGATTTGAATGGCATCTTCAAGGTGACCTGCACAACAAGGTACAATACCATCACCGTGCTCATTTCCAATTCCACATACACGTGTGTAACTGTCATATGATAGACCTTCACCCTTCGTTGTACAACTCATTACTGTCATGTACTTTACCTTTGGTGAAAAGTAACTCCCGGGGAACATTTCATCTGTGATTCTCAATGCGCCTCTTGTTAAATCCCAAACTGATTGCGGAGGAGGGATATTTGGAGTTCCTAATGTGACGCATCCGATTATATTATTCAAATCAATAGTTTGCTCAATTCCGGGCACCTCCCCTGAGAGGAATCCAATAGCAGCTCGAGCCAACCATCCTCCAGCACTACATGCAATTAGTATGATATTAGCATCTTTATCTTCTTGAACTATCCTGTTTATTTCTGTTGAAACTTTATCAAGATACCATCGAAATGCGGGTCGTATTGGAGAAGCAGTTCCTTTCCAGAATTCGATATCTGTTATTCCTCGAATAAAAACCTTGAGCCAGTCACTTCTTTTGATTGGAAGAACGCGTATCTGAGCATCATCCCAACCTTGCATCATCAACGAAGTTTTCAGATTTCCTTCTTCAATGAATTCATTGGATCCCTGTCCAAATCCCGGACAAAGCAGTATTCTCATGTGTTCCAAACCTTTTTCTTTAAAAGACGGCAGATACAACTCATGACGATGAGGTGCTTGTTGTTGAATTGTTACAAAGGCTGCAGTATCTACGAAATACAGAAAGAGAGAGATGGCAAAGCAGAGGTAACTTTTCATCTTCGTTTTTTGTAGTTTCATTCAATATGATGTGTTTTGGTATGTGTCAAACAGACCATCATTCATCGATGCTTCTGTTTCGAAAGTTTGCAATACTGATGAGAAGGGTGTTGGTTAAATTAATGTTATCGGCAGGACTAACTCCAGATCAACTAATCTAAATGACTCGTTGACAGCACACTCGGTATCCTAGAGGCATAGATCTTCATTGCAGGCCTCGGACAAAATCGTCCTCACACTTTCGAACTGAGAACCATCATCAAGAAAGATGAATGTGATTTCATCAGACTTCACTGTCAGAATCAACCCTCCTCTTTACAGGTTGGCTGCTCACTCTCTCAATATTTTCACAAACCTTTCCTGCCTTAGCTTATTCTCAAAAAAGAAAGATGCAGATGCAATCCTCGAGTAATCACGAAGTTGCTTCGAACCAGCTGAGTTTTGATGACGACTGTGAAATGATTCCAATCAATCATGGAGGAACTTCTAGTTCCAACAAATCATCATGCTACGACCAAAGACCTAGATATGAATCCTACATCATACTTCTTCTATCTATTTCTCTTCTCCTTGCACTAAGTAAAATATCTCGGCAGGGAGCAGACATCAAGTATTTACTTGATGAAACCATCGAAATTGGGAAAGAAAACAATTTTCCAGGAGAAGTCACTGAAAATCTCACTACTATCGAGGAGATAGCACAATTGAAGCCTGACACAACTATCAAGCCTACGAAATATTCAATTCTTCCTGAGAGAATATACACCGTCATTGGCCTCGAAAGTTCGGGCACTCAATTCATGTCCTCTATTCTTGCCAAGGCATTAGGGCTTGAGCACTATAGAGAGGGTTCATTCCCGTGCAACCGGGATTGTGACGAGTACGCTCCGGTTCAGGTTCAACATTTTTCTTTACCTTGGGGCTCAACATGCGATTCTAATCCAAATCCAAAAGTTGTAGACGTGGTGCTTCCCTCTCAATGTACACGACAAAAGTCAGACTCTCTCGAAATCAGTCAATGTAATGAAATGACTGAAGGTCTGTGGGGGTTCGAAACAAATAGAGATGAACTACATTATCCATCTCGATATCAACTCGATATCGTATCGCACAAGGATTGGTATGATGTAAATGGTGTTCAACAGTACATCATAATTGTAATTCGGGACTCAAATATATCTTCGACAGCTAGGTCAAGAGACCACTGTGGAGATTCAGAATTACTTGAGAGGGAAGAAAAGATAGGAACTCAAATAATAACACGAGCTATCAACAAATATATTCTTGAAGCTGAAGATGAGATTACCCCCGAAAAACTTCCAATGTGGGCAGCAAAGAAAGATCAAAAACAGAGAAACTCCTACGACCCTACTAGTAATGAAGGCTACTATTCATACGAAACCGATGACGACTTTGCAAAAAGTGAAATGGGTCCCGATGAAGGAATGAATGGCATCGATGAGTATGACGACGATGATCATGAATTAAATGACGAATGGCGTAGATCATTGGGAGCACTGTCAGCAAACAACAATGTTGTGGTTGTATCTTATGAATCTTTACTAAAACTACAGGGAACCTATCTAAAGACAATATATTCTGCACTTGATATTCAATCAGACTATATGCCTTCATTCAAAGATGGGAATTCAAAATATATCAATGGAAGAAGAGCCAACAATAATAACAATTAGAAGTGAATATACCTCGACTCGGAATCCACTACTTTCTACACGTATAAGAGTACTTTAAACGCTTTCTAGCTAATATCCACTCTATCAAATATAGTTTGCATTCGGTAACTTTTTATTTTATTGGTAGCATGGAAGGCTGACTGCTTCACTTTGGCATCGAACCATCGCTCTTACCTTGAATTCTGTTCAAGACAGCCTGCATCGCATTTGTATACAAATCTAACATCCCTGCTTCACTTAAATTTCTCAGCGATTGCTCATTAAGTCCTCCTGGCGTCTGCTCTGCAATCAATTTATCCAAACTATCCTCCTCAGCACCCTCTTCTAAACTTGTAACAAGCGCATCCTTGGTAATACCCCAATAATTTCTTGCGACAAAATTATTTGCATCACGTTTTGGTACTCCTTTTGAAATCAAAAAATCTCTATTTGTCCTCATCAAACCATACATCGGGCCCATCATACATGTACTAACCATCATAGCTTCCATGATTTCTTCATTTTCGCATTCGATACAGGTGCCCTCTTGACCACCCAAAGTTGACAATAAAGACGATAAGTTTCGAGTCGAAGAAGTACATCTTGGCACCAGTAATGGTGTGCCCTCATGATCCTGTACAGCTGGTAGACATATCATTTTGAACACATTTTCCTTTGGTAACTTTGATTTCTCCACAAGTGTAGATAATTTACCGGTAGATACCAGCGAAACAATTACTTTGTCATTTCCAAAATCCAACTCATCAAGAACCTGGTCCACTTGTTCAGGCAATACGCATACAAAGATCAAATCAGCTTCATTTACAATATGCTGCTTATCATCTGTGATTTCTACTTTGTCGCCAAATTGTTCTTTCAAAGCTTTGGACTTTGACTCCGATCTTCTGGTCACGAAAACTTTGTTGATTTGAATGTTTGAGTTTGACTCTTGAGATAAAAGACCTGTAGCAATTGCACTTGCAATTGTCCCACAGCCCAAAAATCCTACAGATGGACTGTAAATAGACGGTGCTTCACTAGATAGGGTTTCTTTCTTGTCAGACGACATTGCTAATGATGTAGATGTAGGTGATATGACTTGCTTCGCACTGAGAAAGTTTGTGGAGAATGGCAAAGAATGAGTGTAATAGAGCAGCTGACAAACTGCGATCAAGAGATAAGATTGAAAAGAAAGATGTTTCATGCGTGTTTTCTTTTTGAAATAGAAAAGTGACTAGATGTGGTAGTACATTGGTTACTCAATCAAGTTTGCTTCGAAATAACACAACAGCACCTTTTGCACTCACTTCTTTGTTTCATCTTTCATCAAACCGTGTTGTCGTCGTTTGCCGACATTATTGAAGGAGACGATACTGCGTATTACTTACGCAAAAAGGTCATATATGAAATAGAGGTCTTATGTGTCTTTATGTACGTACTTGATGAGATA
Organism: Chaetoceros tenuissimus; assembly: GCA_021927905.1. Taxonomy (NCBI): domain Eukaryota; phylum Bacillariophyta; class Thalassiosirophyceae; order Chaetocerotales; family Chaetocerotaceae; genus Chaetoceros; species Chaetoceros tenuissimus. The sequence continues at coordinate 1,341,689 of BLLK01000069.1, forward strand.
TTACAACTGGCTCTCCTCTCCTCTTCTCTTTTCCTTCTCTGAACCAACCACTAGCTAGATCGATCTAATAGAGAGAGATCAAACCTAAATACATCATGCATCTCTCCCTCTGTGGACTCTTCCAAGCCATAGTATTACTTTCCGAAAGATTTCTGTTCTATTGCTTAACACTCCTAAGTTTCCGAATACTCATCCTTGAGGCAATCCGTTCTAGCTTGACAATCATAGCTGTACCTTCATATACTTTTTTGCATAATTGAAAGAAGCACCGTTTTCATTTTTGTCACAATCAAGAAAAGCATTGAAAAACAGATCCTTTGGAGAGTAACTATCATCGTCAGAGTATTACTAAACAACAAACGCAACCAACATTTTCAGAAAATTTTAGACAATCTTGTTTGATACGAGGACCATACAGTAGAAAAAAGCTAGCACACATAGGAAAGATATATACAAAAATGAGAGAAGCAGAAAAGCCAACAAGTGATTCTCAATATCAAGCAATTTTAACTCAGCGATCAGTTGCTCGAGCAGCACTGCATCTAGGTATTGAAACTCTACCAAGCAATACACTGACTGTACTTCAAGATGCTCTGACTCAATACATAGAAAGAGTTGGCAGAGTCATTTCGAATAATGTGGAACACTCGGGGAGATCTAGTCATCATGTCAATGTACTCGATGCTATACGGGGCGTTGAAGATTGCGCGCTCGTAGACGTGGCAACTTATCATAAACTATGCCAAACTATTATGCAAAATTCCATTGAAAAGGCGGAGGAAGAGGGAAAGGAAGCGGATGTTGAAAAGATTCAAAGTATAACACGATCTATGGGCTCGAATGGGGAATGGGAGACCTTGGCACAGTTCTTGTTTGGGGATAACTTTTTCGAAGATGCTGACAATGATGATGAGGCAGATGAAATAAGTAGTAGTGCAAGAGAAAGTGGCAAGTTTGCTGGCAAAGCTGCCAGGGAACAAGCAAGTGCCAAAGCTGCAAATGATTCTGCTCGTGGCTGGAATGCACCCTTGGACGAGTATGATTCCCTAGCTTCATTTCCTATCTACAGAGTTGGAAAGAGGGCAGTAGTTTCGCAAAATAGTGAGAGTGGTACATCACTTTACAGATCCAATGAATATGGTTCTATTGGAAAGTCATTATCAAACACCGGAAACGGAATGGCACATTCTGTCTTCATGAATGGATACCAAGCAGCAAACAATACAAGTAAAGGAGCAAGTGATATAGACTCTAAACCATCCACAAAACGAAAAAGGGAAGACGATACACAAGAAAGTGATACGAAGCGTAGCAAAACAGAAAATGGCAGCGCTTCTACCAAGAGAAATACAAAAGAATCTGACGACAAAAAGGGCGACACAGCTAAGGATCCCAATGGAAAGAAAGTTTCCTTCACAAGTGGAGAAGGAGGCTTGTCATCAAAATCAGAGAGCTTACCGGGCTATGTACCGAAATTCTTACCACCATTTCCACCAAAGCACACATATACAAAATCATCCAAACCAGTAATTCCTGCTTTTCATACATTTGATACTCAAGATGTCAAGTCATCTTTAGTTCAACTTGGCAATTCATATTGGGGTTCTATTCCATCTGATACTGAATATAAGACAAAGGAAACAAAGAAAAAAGAAGGCATTTCCATAAAGGTAACAACTCAACCGTTGGATCCTAGCAGAGTTGGAAATACTGCAAACAAGGGATTGAAGGAGGCTGTGAGACCGATCTCCAGAGCAAGTAATGCTCGAGTGAGCAAGATTTTAGAAGGTTCCATGGATTTGAGTTCTATTTAGTAATATTTCTGCTAAAAGTTAAACTCATAATAATATGATTAAAAGTCCGTCAACTTGCGACTATTATGTTTCGCATTGTTTTCATTATTTCTTCATAGCTCATGAAATTAACATGGGTATGCTTTACTGATTGATTGGAACAGAACTCTATTCAGACCATCGCACCATTACATTTGTGTACGACCTTAATAAACATGAAATAGAAGTGCCCGATTATCTATTCGGCTGATAAGGTACTCTAAACAGAGCTACTACTATCACCACTACATTTCGACAGGAAAAATGGCAATATAGAAAGAATCCTTTTTCCCTTTTCTTTTACTGTCCTTCTTTTTCTCTTTTGTCTCCGTACTGAAACATACGTGCAGAGGTGCCAAACCAACAAAATTTCAATTTTTCTTCACTTTTTCGCCTCGACAAGATTGGATAATACAAAAAAGCAAACAGAACACGCCTGAAGCTTAGACAAAACAAGAAATATGCACATGCATAAGATGCAAGTGATTAGAATAATAGTAGCTGTAGTAATATGTGCAGAGATCGAAGGATTCGCTCCAAGAAATCCTTTTAGTAGTCAGTCACAGCGAATTATAGAAAATGAAATCATAGATCGACAGATATATGATCATATTCATATAGACTCAGAGCATTCTTCTAGGATAAAATATAGCTGTCTTTGGGTTGGAGGGAAGAATGACGATTCTATAGAAGATTTATGGTCGATGGAAGACGAAGATGATGACGACGATGATGAAGATATACATTTTGATCTTAATGAAGCATTAGGTTTGTCTCTAGGCGAAGACGACGAAGAAGAGGACGACGATGAAGAAGACGAAGAAGATGAGGGCAGCACAATTGCAAATACGAGCGATATTGAAATAATAGAGAAAGAAATAGACGAAGCAAGTATAGACAACCCAGTAGCTGTGGAGCCTCTCAAAGTGAAACCAATAACTCCCACAATTGAGAGGTCAGACAGAACAGTGGGCGTTGGAAGAAATGGATACAACATGACCACTCTACACAATGTGGAATACGAAGTCAAGCGCTACTTTCCCGAAAATGATAGAATTATGTATCAAATAAGATTGGATCTTTTGAAACAATATCATGCCAAGAAAGGCGACTGCAATGTTCCTTTTCGATATTCTTGTGATGTCAAAGATTATGATGTTGACGGATCCGAGAAAGGTACATACACAATATCGTTAGGAAGATGGCTTCATACAATCAGAATGAAATATGAGAATGATAAATCAAAGATACCAAAAGCTTTTCGTGAAGAACTGGATAGATTGGGAATGAATTGGAAAGGTGTTGGCGCTGGGAATAGACCAACTCAATTTCGTAAAAGATGTAAAGAATTAAAGGCATTTGTGAAAAAGCATGGTCACGATAGAGTTCCAACAGAAGGAGAAACGAAATCTCTTGGAATTTGGGTTGATCGATACCGTGCGCTCTACAGAAAATACCTAGATGGGGGTGATTGTGGAAAACAACTCACTGAAGAAAGAATCAAGTTGCTACGTGATTCTGGATTTGACATAGATTCCATTGTTGACAAAAGCCAAAACGGCAAATACAGTGCACGTCAAAGTCTCTTTGACCAGGAATGGGAACGAAAGTTTTCGTTATTGAGCGAATTCAAGTCAGAGACTGGCCATTTCGACATCATCAAAAATACAGATTCTCCGCACTTTGCAGAATTGATAAGTTTTGTTGCAGAGCAGAAATATCAGTATAATTTAGTTCGAAATGCTTATACCACTGGTACGAAAAAATTCAAGAGTACAATGACACCCTACCGCTTCAAAACACTATCTGATTTGGGATTCAAATGGGATTCCGAAGATACTGGCTATCCAACCCCTTGGATGGATATTGCTCGCAGTAATTTTGAGAAGGAGGAGTGGATTTCCAAGCTCAAGAATTTTCGAAATGAGTTTGGTAGATGCGAAGTCACTTTACGTGATGTATATTCAAGTGATGATATATCATCTCTACTCTTGTTGTATACTTTCCAACAGAGACTGAGATGGGAATACAGACATCTTGGTCAGGGGTTGCATGGTATCACTAGCCCTCTACTAGATCAAAACACTGTTGCAACATTAGAAAAGATGGGGTTTTCTTGGTACAGAGACTCGTATGAAGATCCAGAAATGGCTGTTTTAGAAGAGGAATACGAGTGGTGGGAGTTTTTCCATGATCTAATGCGATACAAAAGTGTAAGTGGTGATTTTCACCTCGAGCCAGGAATTGCTTGGTATTCAGAAGAATTAGACGATTACTTGTCCGAGCAGAAAATGAAGTATTTTATGCTCACAGAAGAACAATTAAAAGCGGAAGAAGACTATGAAGACTTCATGTCTGAATGGCATTATCTTGCATTAAATTCAGCTGCATTTGAACAAGGGGTCGGAGATGACATTTTGCCAAAAACAGCAGGAAGAAAACCAGCTGTACTTGAGTTAGAAAGGGAACTATTTGAAGAACTTGACGAACTTCCAACGGACCTACAAGATACACCTATTCACGGACATCGCATTGACAAAGCAGAACAACTTGCTTGGCTTGTCCGATTTGCATCTCTCCGCCGATACTACGAAAAAGGTGGTACAGGAGCGCTCTCAAATATTAGTTCAGATGATGAAAGTGGCCAGCGTCTCGCTTTATGGGCAAATCATCAAAGAAAACAGTATGCAGCATCTAAAGAAGGAAAGAAATCGACACTGACAAAACGAAGGATAGATATGTTAAATTCGATCGATTTTGATTGGAAGATTAAAAGTCCATGGGCAAAGGATGAGTGGGAAGAGATGAAGCGGGAACTAATAAAATTTAGGGATCATTTTGGTCATTGTTTTGTACCTTGTGAATACAAAAACAAGAGACTTGGTCAGTGGGTATTACTTCAACGACAATTATACAAACAAGCAAGGAGTAAACCCAATCATGATCTTATTCTTCCAACTTCTTTGTCCAAGGAAAGAGAAAAGGAACTGATCAGTATTGGACTTGATCTCACAATGGATAGTACAGCATTCGGAAGTATGGCGTATGAAACGGTAAGTATCTCCTGAAATTCCTCCCTTTACTTCTAGTAGAGTTCTTTCAAATTGATTCTCAATTGCTTCTTTTAGATATGGAGATGTAGAATAGAAGAACTTGCAGCTTTCAAAGAGGAACATGGACATTGTAATGTTGAAATAGATTATGCGAGCAAATATTACGATTTAGGACTTTGGTGTAAGGAACAAAGAATTTTATATCAACGGCACAAAGAAGGTATAGAATCACAACTCGACCAAGCACGCATGGATGATTTAGAGCAATTAGGTTTCAACTTTGAATGGAAGTTTGACAGAAGTGGAGAGTATACATCTTACTAATTATTAATACATAATGCTGTCAATCAATATTATTACTTTGAAAGAAGCCTTCTCGCAAAACTTGAAAATGATCGAATACTACTTTGGAGCCATCGAGGTGAAGCTCGTTCAAGTTGTCCTGATTTTGCAGACTCAATACAATCTTTCATAGATGCAAATCTCAATCGCCTATTAGTTAGAGCCGGTCCATAATGAGCGTATTTACCACTATTTGTCAATATCGCTTTATATGTATTGGATGTAGAATTTTCCTTATAATTCGGAATGATGGGAGGATCTAATAGCATGCACCAGCAAGTATCATTCACAAATTGTATCCCCCAGTTTTCAAGTATTTTTGCATGACTACTTCCTTCCTCAAGCACGTGCCTACTGAGAGTTGCCATAACTTTTACATCTTTATGCTTTGGCCTATTATCAGATCTTATTAGTTCTGAAATGCTCTTTAATTCGCTTACACTCAAGTGAGGGTTACCCAATGCGACTAAACATTTAGAAGATCAGGGGAATGAGAGACTGTAATAGTTATTCGTTTAATGGGGGGCAATTGAAAAATGAAAACTTACCTAAATCTATCTCACAATGTCTTTGTCTATCCCTACCACTGTCGAGAGCATTTAAAGCGGTTTCGACATGATCCATTTCTATTTCTATTCGATTTCGAAGACAGCTCTGTTTCAAAGCATTCACTGTAGCTTCATCTTTGGCTTCTGGTGTGACTTTTGCCAAATGAAATAAAGGTGCAGTTCCCGTGGTTCCAAACGCTGCACAGAATCCTTTCAAGTTATCATTCGTAACAGTGATTTTATCAAAACCTAATATCAATGGTATTTCCCCATCTGATAGCTTTCCACAAATCCATCCCATTAATGGAAACAAAGAATCCAGATCCTCACCATCTTCAATCCCCAACTTTGGTATAATGAAATTGTCAATGAAGTTTGAAGCGTCAATGATAATGTTAGGTCTTCTATTTTCTGTAATATGCACTCCATGTAAAGGCACATGGCCAAGAATAGCACAACATATATCAAAGTAATCCGCATATTTTTCTGTTCTGGCACCAAGTACTGAATTTGAATAAACCACAGCATTTGATTCACCCCAAACAATTTGATCGTTCAATTGTGGCTGTTTTGGAAGGAGATAAGGAGCGCACGTAAAGGAGTCTTCACAACCTAACTTCAAGTAAGAATCCCCAATAGCATTTGCATTATTTGCATATGTATCGTCAACCCCCAAAGCTTTCCATCTCCTGCGATCAACTGACTGAGAGTTTAACGTCGTCGGTACTGATACCTTGCCTGCCATCTCAACAAGCCTTTGAACAAAGCGAAGTCCACCTTGTCCAATATAAGTAACAGCATCGATATGTCCAGATGTAATTGGAATCAACTCTTTCGCTCCGGATATCGAGGCTACTCTCTTTATAGTTCGAAGACACATTTTGTTCACTTCACTATCTTTACATATAAGCCTTTCATCTTCCTCATCCAATTCAATAGTATCATCCAATTTGAGCAAGTCAGAAGTCATACAGGAAAAAGATTTGTCTAAACTTTCAATATGGACCTTTTCACCTTCAAGTGAAGATACTATCAGATCGCCATCTTCATATTGTTTCAATTTCTCAAAGTCTTGTTTTCCTATTGCACATATTGTAGGGATAAATGGACATTCATCACCAAAGAATTCTTGAGCTATGACAGCTCCTGTACACAAAATTGCATCAGCGTCACGAAGAATGATAGATCTAGGCCCACATCCATTAAGAATAAGCTCCAGCATTACTTGTGATCCTGTACAGCTACCTCTGCCTGTGGGTATACATAAGACTTTGTCTTTCACCGTCTCCCCGTAAAGAGGATGAGTATGGTCTATGATCGTTCCATCTCTAGGATCTATGCCACCCCAGAAACTCAAACCAACTGTGGAATATAGTACGCTAGTCATCTTTTTGTAAAGAAGGTATGATGGTCTACTGTGATGTTGTTGTTGTGTGGCTCAAAAGAATTTTGCGAAGCAAAATCCATAATGAGAGTGATGATGAGTGATGTGTGATATGCGAAGATCCACGACGTCATGTCAATGTCAAGACCGACCCACGTCCGACCTTCCTGTTTGTCATTGGACTTCACTGAAACGAAATCACTGTTATGTAAATATCAATACAAATTTAGAAGATTAAGGATTAGGAGAGATTTCATCAAACACTCTATGAGGCATACCCATGGACATAAGAGATTTCGATAGCATTCGAAACCTCCTCTTTTTTCTACACGTTCAATGTCTGTATTATTTGCTATTCAATCCCATCTTCGATAAAAACATCTTTATCATTCGAGGGATTTTTCTTTTGATTTTCTTTAGTATTGTCGAGGAATGCTAGAATCGCTGGTACGAATACCAATCCATGTAGAAAGGAAATCATCACGAAACTGAAAAATACCACAAATATGGAGAAAAATATGTCAGATGTTGAAAATGCAAGAGGAACAGTGCTAAGGATTGTTGAAAGTCCGCCCGTAAACACTGAAGAACCCATAGTTGTAAGACACTCCTTCAAATCGACAATATGTTTATGATCTACTTCTTCAGTCTTTTCATCTTGACTTTCCTCAAACGACTTCATAACCACATGCAACACATAATCCACCATTAGACCAATTGACATAATGATCGAAATGAGGGTCACTGGATTCAACGCAAATCCTGCAAGTACCATCACTGCAAGAACATCGGCATATATCATAAGAACGGCTGGGACTACAATAGCCACAGCGAGGAGATTTGGAACGAATAGAATTGTGATCACTGCGACAGCTGCAATTGCGGAAATTGTTGTCGAGATTAATTCTGTTGGCACAACTTCATAAAACTCCCATAAACTGTAATCGCCTCCATATGTGAAGAATGGTGTGTACTCATAGAAATCTTCTTGCTCAATTGGTTCCGTTTCTTCTCCTTCCTCTGTCGGTAATTGGCTTACCAAGTCTCCTAGATTCTGGAGAAATTGATTACCAATCAAACGCTGACTTTTCAAGAAGTTTACTTGATTCTTTGCATCTTTGAGCCCTAAATTATCGAGCTTGATCTTTGTCACCGTAGCAGTAAGATTACCAATTGAATTTCTTACAAGCCTCTTACTATATAAAGTATTGTAATACTCATCTGACAGAAATAAGTCAACTTGTTCCTCAAAGGTTAAAATTGCAACCTCTGGATTAGTGGAAGTCAAAATATCGATGTAACTATCAAAGTCATTCAACCAGAAGTGATTTGGGTCGGTTGTAATTTGCGGAAGCGCAACAATACTATTCACATAATCCCGAGCAAGAGACCTAACTTCAGGTTGCGATAAGTCTACAAACCTGAAAAATGCATAGGCATTGTATGTTACAGGTTCATCGTAAAGTTCCTTGGTATTAATATATTCTTTCACATAGGAAGTCCTCGAGACCAAATCGACAAAATCAAATGCAATTGGGATTTTCGAGGCTGTGATGGCTGAAAGCACAGATGCCGTGAAAAACAGTAAAATTATCAAAATCCTCGTTACCTTCAACTTAAGCAAAATTTCACTAAAACTTCCAAGTAACCGAACCAAAAGTCCATCTTTGTCAGAGCTAGCATCTGCACTAACGTTTGGCGATGTAGAGAAGCAGATTAAGCAATCATAGCGACCTCCTGCTTTTCGCTTTTCGTCCAAATAGAGCAGTGAAATGAAGAATGTTACTTGGTAGACAAAGTCCACAATTACTCCAACAGCTGCATAAATATAAAATCCTGTGAGTGCAGGAACAACACTTGTCAGACCTAACAAGAATGCTGTGGTTGTAGTCAATGTAGTTAGCACAATACTGACTCCACACTCCTCTATTGTTGTCTTAATTCTCTCTTCGATGCCTCGTTTATGATCAGTCTGATGGAGAGTTCCCGAAATAATGTATGCGTCGTCAAGGCCTATGCCCAACAAGACGAAGGGCACGGTGATGGTCAAACTTGAAAAAGGCACTCCAACACAAAATAGAATACCACAGCCTGTCATGAGACTGAGTATTACTGTGATTACTGACCCTGCACCAAGCAAAAGTGTACTTGATTGCACTTTATCTCTCTTGAAGAACACAGAGCAGCTAAATACACAGATAACAACAAACATAATTGGGACTAATGGAATATCTTTGTAGACAGCAGCCGCACTTTCATCAGCCAGGGATCCCGAGGAGAAGATTTCAATATGGAATTCATTCCCTTCAGCAAGTAGCGCCTGTCTATATGCGATCAAGTTCTTGATGAAGAGTTTCTCAAATGCTTTGTCATGCGAAAAGTTTGCTGTTCCACCATCTTCAGATGGATCTAATTCTGTGGTCATGTTTGCCGTTGGATTCAGATTGAAAGTTGGGAGGCGAATGTGCAATTTCAGCGCCTGAGCTGTCGAAATCAATTCCAATCCAGATTCAGAATCGGTAATAGTTTGGAGCAAACCAAAGGCCTCTTTTACATTCACAGGTTTCCCATTTGGAAAGAAAGGCCCAATGTTTAATGCCTTTAGTAGTTCATCATCTGTAAGAATGCTTGAAGAAAAATCCAAATAGTCATCTGCGAAATAATTTGTGATGCCAATTATCTCACATAGATCACTATTCGCATGAAGAAATACGTCAATACCATATTTAGAGGCTGCAAATCCAGATCTGTTCTCAATCCAGTCCCTAAATTCAAGCGCTTCACTAGTGGTTGGCGTTAGAAGTTTGACATTGTCAGACTCAAGAAAGAAGTTGGTATAATATCCAGCAAGGAACGTTCCAATGCTGAAGTTGATTGATACTATACATTGTAGCTTGTAGGCCTATATGGAGCGAAAAAGACAAGAATCGTTCCTATTTGACAGTTGCAAGATTTTATTGATGTCTCGCTTTCTTTTCTAGCAAGTATAACAAGAAATTGTGTCACCTCTGTTTGACTACTCGTATGCACATAGACAATAGAGCCAAACGCCTGTTGTTTGCAATGTTCCACCAAATTGAACATTCCAGCCTTCTCATTTTCTAATTTCGGAGGAATGACAAATATTTCTCCGAGAGAATAACAAAAAAGTAAAGAATGGAAAGAAGTGTGCACATGAATGAAATGTACTTACATAACTATCTATTTTACAATTTCCCAATGCTTCTTCTAATTAGATAGATAGATATCTTCATTATCTCTATCATTTACGAGAAGATCTAACAAGGTCAGATTGGTTTCTTCATACCTCATCATTGATAGAATGAAAATCCTCAAAGCAGCATTAATCACCTTGTCATATCTAGCTACTTCGCCTACTGCTCATGTAGCAGCGAAAGCTATGGATACATCGTGCCTTGCTGACTTGGAGCAACTACCATATGTTAGTCCAAAAATGTTCTTGAAAGGTGAAGTTATTCCTGTCATTGCGAATGATACACCATTAATGGAAGTAACTGGGTGCTGCTCCTCCACTCCCATTGGATCAATGCCTCAAATGTCTACTGAACAGTCGATTCAAGTTCTGGAGTCGGCAAAAGCTGGATGGAATAAGGGGAAAGGAGAATGGCCACGAATGACACTTTCCGAAAGAATCGCAGCTATTGAAAAATTCATTGAAGAACTCAAGAAATCTAGAGACGAAATAATCAAAGTTCTCATGTATGAAATTGGGAAAAACTTCAAAGATGCAGAAAGTGAATTCGATAGAACTATTATTTTCATTCAGGAAACAATCAAGACTATTCAGACTCTTCCTGATTTTGACTCTGATTTCAAAACCGTTGCTTCTACCAAAGTTATGGTTCGTCGTAATGCCTTTGGGATTGTTCTCGCTCTTGGACCATACAATTATCCATTGAATGAGACTTATGCTACTATTATTCCTGCTCTCTTGATGGGCAATGTTGTAATTTTGAAGATTCCACAAGTCGGAGGCTTGGCTCATCTTTTAACCTTTGAAGCTTTTTCAAAGACTTTACCAAAAAATACAATCCACTTCATAAGTGGAGGAGGAAGAAAAACCCTGCCTCCATTGATGGAATCAGGTGACATTGATGGACTAGCATTCATTGGTGGGACCAATGCTGCTGATAAATTAATCAAACAGCACCCAAGTCCGCATAGACTAAAGCTGTTTCTTCAATTAGAGGCTAAAAACATGGCTATCGTAATGAAAGATATGGTGGACGAAAATGCCATTTTCAATGACAGTCATTACTCACAAGCGAAAATGTTTGACGAGATTATTACTGGGAGCTTATCTTACAATGGCCAACGTTGTACTGCATTGAAAATTGTATTTGTTCCTAAAGGATATGGAGAATTCGTAGCTAAGGAGCTCTCAGCTAGAGTTGATAACTTAGGAAAAGGAATGCCTTGGGAAGAGCATGGAACAAAATACTCACAGATAACACCCTTACCAAATCAGGCTAGAGTGACGTATATGAAAGAGTTATTAGACGATGCCGTATCCAAAGGTGCAGTTGTTGCGAATGCAAATGGTGGAGAAATTTTGAGTGAAAAGTATGAAAAACCTTTTGATTCAACTACACTGATGGTCCCTGCTGTTTTGTATAATATTACTCCAGATATGAAACTATTTAGAGAAGAGCAATTTGGTCCACTGGTACCGGTTGTGGAATATGAATCTATTGACGATGTTTTATCATATGGAATGAATGGTATTTACGGTCAACAAGTTGCAATATTTACAAATGAATCGACTACTGATACAGTATCTGTTGTCGACACATTCTCAACCATTTTTGGAAAAATCAATCTGAATTCTTCCTGCGCAAGATCGCCAGATTCGGTGCCATTTACGGCAAGAAGGTCTAGTGGTCTAGGTATCATGAGTATTGAAGACGCGTTGAAAGAATTCTCTGTACCAACCGTATTCGCTTACAAGCACGATGGAAGCAAAGAGCTTGTTGATTCCATAAGTGAGAATTCAAGTTTCATGCAACCATTGTAGTCTAGGCATAGGTATACATTCTCATTTTACATTAGATACGATTCTACACTAAAACGGAGCATCTATATCGAATATCATAGGCGCCTTCGTTATTGGGTGTAAAAACGTCAGTTGCTTAGCATGTAAACATAAATCACCATTGTATAAACTGTTTGGCAGGTTTCTTCTTCGCCTATTTTCTACCATGTCAAATATCTGTTTCTGCAAAAGTTCAGATGCTGAATCTTTGAATTGAGCGCAAGCTTCTTCTAGAAGCCCTCCATGAAAACTGCCATCACCATTATAACCATAGATGTTATCACCAACTATTGGGTGTCCTATTGCTGCTAAATGCACACGTAATTGATGAGTGCGCCCAGTAATTGGAACTAATTCTACTCTCGTTACAGGTAGAGAATCAATGTACTCATAAGCAAGAACGCGATAAAGCGTAAACGACTCTTTCGGTGGTTTGGACATCATCTTCATATAACCCCGATGCTTCTGTACATTTTCATCAGTTATCTCCTCTTCGAAACCAAAACCGACTTTCATAAATGGAGGCCGATTCCGATCTCTTACCAGAGGCAAATCAATTTCTCCTTCCAAATACTTCATGTGACCACATACAAGAGCTTCGTACGTTTTATGGACAGTTTCTTCACCACCATTGGCACTGCTTTTATTTCGGAATGCATCGTGTAAAATTCCCAAGACATGTTTACTTCTTGCATAACATATTATTCCACTGGTATCCATATCAAGTCTATGAACGATCATACAATCTACATCATCCTCCAAGTTACCAAAATATTCATGGACAAGCCCACCAACAGAAGGATTCCGTCTTGGTCCAGGCACTGATAGCACACCCGAGGCTTTGTTTACAACACATATATGAGCATCCACATAAATTGGCTGCAAGTGAACATTTGGATCCAAAGGTGTGGACGCTCTTTTCTCAGCCGACTCTTTGTTACTCAAGTGAAGTTCTACATTTTCATTTTCATCAAAAAACACGGGTAAAGGTTTTCGTAGCCAGCCTTTATATTGTTGTGGATCCATGACATTTTGAAAGTGCTGTAAGGGCAATAACCCTTTACAACCTGCCCATTCAACAAATCTTATTGATTCTTTATGATTATTTCCGAGCCTTTTATGCGTTCTTTTGTCGACATTCCCAGGTATTTGGGAGGTTGATGAGTAAGCTAGGGCATAAGAGAGAATACTGAGAGATATGAAAGATTTCATATCAATCGTTCTACTACGATTACTATTTCTTTTTCACGCACCCACCAAAGTTGAATTCAAGAGTTTACTACTATGACTTATTGTACAAGAAGTAGTTGGCTGATTGGCTGCGGTTGTGTTGTGTTTTTCTCCCTCCTCCTCCAAACCCACGACTCAAACCCTGTGGACTCGGTATTGTAGGATTTGATGTAATTCATTACCTACTTCATTAGTTCATTCATTCATTTAGTATTCTAGTATGTGAATGTACAGCTGTAATTAATGCGGCATGTTCTTTTCAAATGAAATATGCGGACTACATGCATTACGAGAGAAGGTAAAAGCGAGAAGTTACTCGTTCATTATCATGTCATTTTTATCCTCGGCGATTACGTAATTTTACGGCGAATTATATCATTGTTCAAAAGACACATCATTCCCACTTGTTTGCTTGTAATAGTAGAAGACTTATTACATGAATTCTACTTACCTACATAAAAGTAATAGTTGACAGCAAAAGGCTGAAACCTGCAATAGGCACCCCACATGATTGGAAATTATGCGCTGATTCGATTCCATACTGGAAACAGCATTTTTTGTTATCCTGAAAAATTACAAAATGCGACTTCAAACGTACTATCAGCAATCCTGTAATGAGCTTCCCAGTTTGGACAAAGACAGAAGCAGAGGATGGTTCTGACTAGCCGAAATGTCATTTTTTTTGTTTCTTCGAGTACATTTGGATAAATTCCTGAGGAAACAGGGAACATTTGAAAGATCGGGTCAAATTTCGAAGCAATAAGAACGAATGGATAGAACTGAAACATTTCCTTCATCTGCACTTGATTCTCACTAATAATTAAATGACTTTGAGATGGTTCTGCTGCTCATCTAATTCATGAGCAAAGCAAAGGAAGAAAATTATTCTCACTGACCCAAGAGATGATGACAAAGGAAGTAGCAGGAACATGGACGAGCTAGGAGGGTCATTATTTAATTATTCCGGCTAGTTCCCTCATTCTCGCCTTCCACATTCCGAAATCCCTTGCTACGTCATTCAAACTGATTTAGAAGTACGTACGAAACCCAGTATCTCTGTAGTTTCCATCTTTGTGAGCCCTAAAACATCAAAACATCTGCTTCGGAATATCATTTTTCTCCTCCTTCTCAAAGAAATATCCACAATGCAGCCTCTGAACTATCTTTTCCCGTGGTCAGGCCATAGACTGTTCCTTTGACCTTTGACCTTTGTTTCATGAAGTATTGCTCACAGTTCCTTTATTATTTATCCATCACTAAACACAAAAGATAACCCTTGTTCCTTGCAATTATATTTTACTTTCAATCAGGAGCCCTCACTGAATCGAATCATGATTAGAAACACTGGCTCTTCCAACTCAAAAGATTTCCTACAAAATGAAATACGGTTTTCTACCTTGTGTAGGGAAGCGACACAAAGTTTTGAGGCTTCTTTCATTATCCCCGTGTTAAAGCAAGAGCTCTCGCTTACCACCGGAACTTGTTCAGATGGCATCAGATCGTCGCCTACGCGAAATTTTGATGAAGGTGCATATGCCTTCACAGGACCCGTCTCCCTGATCAGCCTCTATGTTGACAAGGATACCAACAAAAGTGCTCTCTCTCTTTGTCACAACTCCTACTCATATAGGATTACGCAGGCCACTCACTCATTCAATCTTGGTTCGCAAAGAGCTCATGAATCTGATTACAAATCTGCGAGAAGACTTTTTCATGATGCCCTCTCAACGCTTCAAGGTATTGACCTCACGTTCCTCGACAGCTTTCCCCCCTACAAATGCAGCAAGAAGAATACTACTATCCAAGAACAAATATTTGCAAGTTTGAATATTTTATTGTCGCTGACATTGCTGAATGTTGGGCATGTAGAGTGGAACCTCTCCAAATATGAGAGAAGTATTTTCTTCTACAACTTATGCTTAGAATCTCTCAAGTCACTAGACATGTCACTCCGTAGAGACTCCTCATGCAGAGAATATCTTACGGATTGTCGAAGCATCATGGCAGCATGTCTAAATTGCATTGGCATGTTCTATATTAAAACCAGATTGACTACCTTGATAGAAACTGAAGCTAGTGAGAAGGACATTCAAGCACAAGCGATTCAGTGTCTCGGGTACCTGGAAAAATCTCTTTCTATTCATAAGGACATGGAGTTACACGATGAACTCACTGCCTCATTCTTGAGAGCTAACATGGCCACAGTCTTGAATAATATCGGGAGAGTTTACTGCGCCATTGGAAACTTTACACAAGCTTTCTCATGCCATCACTTGTGTCTCGAGAAGAGACTAAAGTCTTTGGATCATAAGGACATGGATGTGGGTGTTGCATACTTCAACTCAGCTGAATCATTGCGTGCGCTAGGATACGAAACAAAGGCACTTCACAACTACCTTGCTTTTCTATCAATACTCATACCAATTGTTGGATATGCAGATGACAATGTTGTCAAGACTGTTCTCATCGTTTCTGATCTTTACGTCAGCTTAGACCAATCCTCCGAAGCAGAAAGCTTGATTCAAGAATGTTTATCATCTCTTGATTTTGAGAAAGACGAAAATCTTCCGTCAAAGATAAGACTGCTGAACACTTTAGGCGACGTTCTCATTGAACAAGATAAGGAAAGTGATGCCCTCGATGCCTTGCTCGATGCTCGTGACTTATTTTCTATATCGACGGATAACGTCTCCCTCACAAAGAACTATGTCAAGAACTCATGTAGTATTGCCAAGATACTCGTCGAAAGAAGGGAGTTCGAAGAAGCATTGACATTTTATTTGAAAGCATTGCAGAAAGCAATGGCATTCAAAGAGGGTCATTGTGGATCAGCATTTAAGAGCATATGCTGCGAGCTTCACCTTCAAATTGCCAATATCTACGATCAAATTAACGATTTCAAAGCAGCTAGTTTTCATCTCCGTCAACTTATTGCGTTGAAAGCTGATATGGGAGATGATGACTACCAACTATCTACCACTCTGAATCTTCTTGGTCTTACGTACTACAAAGCAAACGAATACACCTCAGCATTGTCTGCATTCATCAAATGCGCAACCATTCGTACGAAAAGCAATGCCTCAAAGAGTGAAATCATTGCGGTATTGTACAACATCGCCACTGTTTACAAGTCCATAGGCAAGAGTGACAAAGCACTTGAAATATACATCGAACTCCTTGAGTATGAGCGTGAGCTTTTACACAGTGAGGAAGGAGTTGCACCTCATCCACCTAAAGATTTTATTCTTACTTTACGCCAAATTTTCGAAATTTATGACCAAGATCTAGGCAAAACAGAGGAAGGGCTGAAATATCTCCTTGAAGCAGTGGATACATGCAAAGTCTACAAAGATTATGTCGAAGACTCTCTGGGTCTGGGTATGTTCCGCTTAGCTGGTGATACTTTATCTTCGTTGAATCATAGCTCGGAAGCATTCTCATTTTACTGCGAGGGATTTGAGCTTTTTGGCAATATCGATGAAAACGTCATTGCATCATTTGGGGAAAGAGGCATCCATCTTTTACTTGCACAAGCATGTAATGATGACAGCACTTTTCCTAAACATGCGGCGGCAGCATGAATAAGAAGTTTTACAAACTCACAATATGTACCAATAACTTTTAGTAATCCAATGTAATATTAATTTCATTTTAATTTTAACTTCATTTTTTATTCACTTATTGATTAGTTGCGTCTATTGGAATTAATAGAACCCATGTATTCAAATATCGTACCTCCGGTTCAATTATCTACAAAACTGCTGGTTTCTGTAGGTGAATTGAATCGGAAAATATGCTCAGTTTACATTGAAGTCACAATTATTGTGTGATGGCAATGTAAACATCATTCCGTATGTTGATCACATCGTTCTAATTTTCAATATCCAACTTTCATTCCAACCATCTTTTTAATATTCCATGTACGTAGGAAAAAGTTACTTTCCTTCGTCCTTTTTTCCAGAATCAGGAGCTTTTTCTTCTTCTTCTTTGTCTCTCTTTAGTTCAAAAGCATTCCATACTCCGGTGCCTTTGACTTCATCAGTTTGTCCAGCAGCATACATGAGCGTATCAAACGCAGTCTTGATGGATCAGTAAATTACCATAGTTGGAGCTGCCTCAAGTTGGGTGGAAGTAGAAATTTGTTTATTGACAAAAGATGGGGAATTTGTTGGAACAAATGCCGAGGTAGATGCTGCTCCAATGATAATAGCTGCTGATACAGGTGCAATCTTTACCATAGTAGACTTTGTAGGTATTTATGTTTGATAACCAAACGAAAATGAGAATAGAGAGTAATTAGCAAATTGAAGAAGAAAGCTTTTGCAAAGCACAACAACAACAAGCTCACTTCTTCTCTTCTTCATTGTCTCCGGGTGCGCTTATGCATCAGCAAAAATGACGCAAGTCCATGTTGACGTATGTACTTGGATCCAGTAGTAAAGAAACAATGCTGGAGCAGTGGGTCTACGCGCGAAGAAAAGTGACTAGCGTTGAAAAGTGACTAGCAGCCCTTTACGCGGGAAATCACACACAAACTGGAAAGAAGTCCCATTTTATATACACCTCAATTAGACCTCAACGTATCTCAACATACAAAAATTTCAAATAAACTACTGTTGCAGAAGTCTTGTAAATACATTCAAGAAGTATATTAGCCACTGGAACGGTCATCATAGCACGTTTATTACACTACTAACCCATATGGAAATAAACCTTTTTTTGTGGACTTTTCTACGTGAGTTTCTCGTACTTACACATACCAGAAAATACATTAATTCAAGCGTCTATAGTGCTCGTAATATAAAAAATTTGATCATTGTTCTCGTGCAAAATATGTTTATATATACATATAGGAGATAGATGTGTTATGGATTTATGTTTCTAGAGATTTTTTTTCAAAAATTTACATGGTGATTCTCTCCAGTTTGACCATTGTCCGTTTGTGGTGTACTAGCTTCCACATAATAAAAGAAAAAAGTGATTAATCACTTTTCAACGCGCGTAGTGGGTCTCGAAGTTGAGAATGCAGCCTTAGTTTTTAGTTCATACTTGTATTTCTTTTAATATCAAATCCCACTTCTATTCCAACACCATGAGACTTTCGAGCAAAGCCCTATCTTTGGCTTTTCTATGTGGAGTGGGATATTCAGGTGCTTTTGCACCAACTAACCCTCACAGGATCATTTCATCATCATCTATACTAGCGTCCACTGTATCCGAAGATGAAGCAGCTGGTTCTACATTGGAATTTCCACCTCCTTTGACAAAAGTACAGAGATTGCAAAGAGCTGCCAAATTTTGGAGTTCAGCTATCCCAATTGTCATGTCATACTATTCAAAAAGTGCAGAATTACAAGTAAAGGAAGCATTCACAGGAGTAAAGCTATCTGAAGCAGAAGAAGAATTGATTTGGAACGAGCAGCATTCGAAGGGTGCGACGAAATTAGCAGATACAATCACATCGCTCAAGGGATTTTATGTAAAGACTGCACAAATCATTGCATCGAGAAGAGATCTCTTTCCACCAGAATATACAGAGGCTTTGTCAGATTTTACAGATAATGTTGATCCTTTACCAGTTGCATTGATGAAAGCAGTTGTTGAGAAGGAGTTATTAGTACGTGGAGAAGTTTTTGAAGATATCTTTGCTGAATTTGATGAAAAGCCGTTGGGTGCGGCGAGTGTAGCTCAAGTCCATAGAGCTAAACTTACAGAAAAGTATGGATCCAAAGAAGTAGCAGTCAAGATTCAACGTCCATCCATTGAGTCGAAGTTGATGGGTGATATCGCCAATCTTAAGGCACTAGCAAAGACTTTTAGAGAGAATGATGCTTTGCCACTTGATTATTACACTGTATTTAGTGAATTGGAGTCACAGCTTCAAGACGAATTTGACTTTGTTGCAGAAGCCGTTGCAATGGATAGAATATATGATTGCGTCACCAAAGATGAGAATGGACTTCCATGTGAAGCTCCTATTGTTTTACCAAGACCTGTTCCAGGTTTGGTGAGTAAGAGAGTGTTGGTAATGGATTATTTGGATGGAGTTCCGTTGTCTAGAGCAGCAGAAGAAATGCTAAAGAAAGGTATTAGTCCTGACTCCCCAGAGTCACAATTGTTTGGAAGAAAACTTTTGCGGAGCTTGACTGACGTATTCGGGCGTTGCATCCTAGAAACTGGATTCTTTCACGCAGAGTAAGTGATTTTTGGTATAATATTCTTGCTTTTGTACTTTTTTATGCCATGATCACTGATAAATGACTTTCCAGTCCACATCCTGGAAATATCTTTGTCCTGAAAGATGGATCCATCGGGTTAATTGATTTTGGTCAGGTTAAGCAAATCAGTGGAAGGGCGAGGGAGACATTGGCAAAGGTGATGATCGCATTAGATGAAAGACAAAGTGACGAAAACCCTGAAGACCTCGACAAAATTGGAAATTTAGCTTTGGAACTTGGTGTTGAGCTGACTGAAGACTGTAAACAGGAAGCACCAGCTGCAGTAGCAATGTGGCTTTTTGATGGAAGCGTAGAGACTTTACCAGGAGGTTATGATAAAGGAGAACTATCTCCTAACTCACCAGTAAAAGCGCTTCAATCTTTTCCACAAGACTTGGTGCTAGTCGGACGCAGTAGTATTCTTATCAAGGGGTTGTCTAATCGTTTGGGAATTCCATGGAGTCTATCAAAGGAATGGGCACCAACAGCTCGAAGAGTATTAGAGGGGAATTCTAAGAGATCATCGGCGAGTGATGATGGGAAGATCACTGATGAGAATAGAGTCAGAATTAGAGATGTTATAAAGTTATTAAAGGTATGGGGTAAGAGTAAGGCCTCGAGGGCAGTTACCAAACTTCCACCTTCAATGAGAACGAGAGTTGCAGCTGTTGCGCTGAAATTACAAAAAAGAAAAGAGGCTAAAGAAGCAAAGCTGAAACAATAATTAGTAATACAAAAAGCTAAGTCGAAAGAAACTCTTATTTAATTTACAACTCATATCTTTCACCATAGTCGTAAGTTTCATGATAAGTAACATGAAGACCATCTTTGACCATATCGATGGCTTCCTTGGTCCAAGGGATTGACCCAATGATAATTCCATTAATCATGATTATCCATGGGATAGCAATGTAGAGTGGAATATTCTTTCTTCCCTCCTTCGTTAACAAATCATAGGTAATATGAACAATCTGTAGCGGACCGACAACAGATCTGAAAAATGAGTAGAATGTCGCATAAATCAATTCGATGTACGGATGTGCCATATGCCAAAAAGATCCAGACTGAGCCAATTGAATTGCAAATCTAGAAATACAATGACTGTTTTGCATTGGATTGGTAAATTCTCCAGACCACATCAAAGTCATTGCGGAGATATGTCCCGCTTTCAATACTCTTGTTTGTGTCATGTACATAATAGTAACGAAATGATGTCCAATAAATGCAACATCGTCAGGATGAACAGCCCATCCATTATTCTTCAGTAAGAATACAAAGTCGTACACCATGTATCCGGTACAAAACTGGAGAAGTGCATGGACTGCGTCCTGATAAAATTTTGGAGTACCAACAATGCTCGCTGCAGGCTTGTAAGGTTGATTACGAAGTACTTGCCAAAGAGAAGGAACTAGAAGCAATGAATGAGTCATCGAGGTGTTACATGATGCCATATATAATGTTTTAGGGTTTGCACCATCAAATAGAACCTCAGTATATAGATACTCGTAAATCGTTCTCATGAGAGCGAAAAACATGGATGAAACAAGAGTCATTCCAATAGCTAGGTCAGTCCCTGGGAAATAGATTTTAGGTAAGAAATTGTACACCCCTCCCCAAAATTTCATGAGGCCTGGAACAGTCTCTTTGCTTTCTTTCATGGTAGGAGGCTTGCACATGTCTTGTCGAATTAGATAGGTTGTTGGAAAATGCGACGATGAATCTAATGCAGCGAAGTTGTGTTTGTGCAAAAACTTGGCGGCAAAGGCACGCAAGCAAATGCAAAAAATGTCCTAGTACCCAGTCGACTGCAATAGAGTGACGTTGCAAATTTCAAAAGGTGCGTCATCCAACTAGAGCCACATAAGTCTTATCTCCGATAGCTACTTAGTTGAACTCAGCTGAATAGTATACTTACAAAACTATCAAAGACTTTCAACTTCAACACCAATAAACCTTTTATTGGCTTTTCATTTACTGGTACTCCATTTCTAGAAGGAATATCTTCTTTCATTATTGAAACTTAAGCAAAAAGCTATGAATTGGTTCATCCTTCTGCCATTTTTTTCGTGGGGTCTTGAGCAAGTTGACGCGTTCAACATTGCTCCTCAAAACGTTGTCAAGCAAAGAAAGATTCCATCCAATCAAATGTTGAAACTCCAAAATGCATTTGGAAGTAAGAGAATTCAGTTGCAGACTTCAAAATCAACAACAACTCAGTTGAATTTAGATTTAAATCCACCAATAATAGCTGGGGGCGCTGTTGCTTTGTTCGGCATTTGGCTATACATTGATGGATATGATGCTCGAGAAAGAAATAGACAAAACAAAGAATATGAGGCTCAAGTCAAGGCTATTGAAGAAGAAAGAGCAAGACTAGCATATATCAAACCAAAAGACTATTGGACAGAAGACGAATTGAAACAATATGATGGAAGTTTAGAAAATGATCCAGAACAAAATGGACCGATATTAATGGCTGCGAATGGAAAAGTTTTTAATGTATACAAAGGCCGAAATTTTTATGGCCCTGGTGGCGAGTATCAAAATTTTGCAGGAAGAGATGCAACTAGACTTTTGGCAAAGACCCAAGTTGAAGAAGAAAGTGAAGAAGAGATGAAGAAGCCATTGAATATGGGACAACGTGCTACTCTGCAAGGGTGGATGTGGACATTAGAGTCAAAGTATGATATTGTAGGTGAATTGGAAGGATTCGATAGTGATACAACGTCGACCAAAGCTGTAATGACAAGTGACGACGAAGTAGTTCCACCTCCACAGATGCCATTTTAGATTATATAATATATACTAGCTCTATAGATATTTTTAATTTAGCTAATTGCTCAATTCTCCAACGTAAATAGATTTATCAGAAGAACTCGAAGCAATTACGTTTTGAGTTGGATGAAAGACAACAGAATTAACGCAGCCCTTGTGTCCTGGGAGATAATACAATTCTTCTGAAGTCATTTCATCCCAGATATGAACAACTTTGTCTGCACTACCTCCAGTGACCATGTTTCCGTCACTTGACCAAGCACAATTCAATAGTCCCTTTTCTGCATTATGAGTTGCACCAACAAAAGTCTTGCAATGTCTCTTTGTACCATCAGGTACGAATGGTCTAATATCCCAGCTTTTCATCGTAGAGTCCATAGAATTGCTCAGTAAATGAGTACCTTTTGGATGAAGTGCCAAAGAAGTAATCGTATCACTATGAGCTTTAATCATCATACTCTTGTCACCAGTCCTTAAATCCCAAGCAGTGATACAATTATCGATGCCAGCGGAATAAACACTATGACCATCCATACCAAATACCACAGAAGTCACTGGAAATTCGCAATCAAAAGTGGACATGGCAGGAGCAGTGCCCTTCACTCTAGCATCCCACAATTTCACCAGTCCATCATCACTCGCACTGACAAATAACTTATTGGATAGCGACGATGCAGCAGGACTTACATCCACATCATTTACAATTGCAGTGTGACCATTGTCACCTTTAAATCTACGAATACGTTCACAAGTATGTCCATCCCAGAAAGCAATGGTTTTATCTGCTGAAGCAGTCAAAATATTTTCTCCATCGGAAGTCCAAGCCACATCTAACACAGCGTTCTTATGACCAGAGAGTACATTTATGTTTTCACAGTCACCCGATGCATTCCACAAAAGGCAAGTCATGTCAAATGATGAAGAGAGTAAATATTCACCGTCTGGCGAGTATGCTAGTGCATATACTGACCCTTTGTGTCCTGTTAATTTCATAGTTGGATGCGATAAAGTTGAGGTTCGAAATGTCTCTGTTTGTGGAGGCTGATCATCAGGATTATAGAGCGTTAGCTCTGCCGATGGACCAGCCTCTTCTGTCCGTTGTCTCTTGTGTGGATTCGACATGCTTTTAAATAGTTGAATAGATGGTATAAGTATCCTTAGTGAGAAGTAGATACTGGTACAATGGTAAAAGTGATCGGATTGTTGTTGTAACAAGATGTGTGAGATGTGGCGGCTGTTAACCCATAACGCGATATCTATAGTAAAGTTAACATAAAGGTTAGGAACCTCACAACATAGAACGACGCAACGACAACGGCAGGGCAGCGAAGAATTTTAGTGCGCATCTATGAGTGTTCTTATTGACATAATTGCATCCAATAGTTCCGCAGAAGCAGTACTCGTACTTCTATTGATCTGCATAACTTGGTGTGTTGCTCAAGTGCCTGTACAAATTCATTTGGGTCGTCTATAGCATTCTGTTTTGTTTCAATTCCTATCAGAAAAGTTTCATCGAAAAATAGAAGCTCTCATTCATTCGAGACAAAAGATTCAACAGACATTTTTCTTCTTCTGTTACTTTTTTTCTTCTACCTTCACTCGTTACAGTTCCATCGATATCAAATATAAACTATGCAATCAATGCAACGACTTCGAGCCTTAAGAGCTCATTCCTCCAAGAATAGATTATCTCTCTTTCATTCCAAAACATGCAACATCTCCACTTCCAGTACAAAGAATCGCCTGAATTCTTTCCTAAACACGAAAATGACCCAAAGTCAAACAAGCTACCCATCACTGGATCGTAATTTACGTACAAACATTCGGCTACTTGCAACTTTGACCAATGAAGCAGAGGCAAGAGCAAATGCTCGAGTTGAACACATCAAAACAGAAGTCAAGATTCCAAAAAAGAAGTCAGTAGATGAATCTGATGCCGAGCCAAAGAGAGTCAGATTGAGAGATGTAAGTTGCAAATACTGTTTTTTTATTTCAAACAAGATATTCTTTTTATTTTCAAAAGAATAATGCTAATCTTTCATCAATTCTCATGCCATAGGTTCCAATTTCAGAAGTATTAAAATCAAAACATACACTAAGATGGGTGGAACCAGTCATTTGCAAAGATTCAACGGTCAAAGAATCAATTCAAACATGTATTGAAAATGGTCTATCGGGTATGATGGTTGTTGATAGAAATTCTTCGGAATCTGCGAATCAGACTTTGCATAAAAAAGGTAAAGTGGTGGGTATGTTGACATCTAGGGATCTGCTACGAATCATTAATGCTGGATTTAAAGATGCTGAATCTCCAGAAGATATTATGCAACGTAAAGTTGGGAACTTCATGACTCCAATTACACAAGTGATATATGCAAGACCTGAAGAGACTATTGGTATGTGCAGAAGTATAATGGCGAAACTAGGCGTGAAATGTTTGCCTATTTTGAGTAATGGGAGAGTAGAAGGTTTAGTGACTGCAAGAGATATGAGTGACTATGGTTTAGATGCAGCTGAAAGAGGAGGAAAGAAGCATGCTCTCGAAAGCGTCAGTGAAAGAGTAGGACTTTCAAGTAATACTTCCATGGCAGAACCCCCAGCATATCTAAGAGCGCATTTGGCACTACAGCAAAAACCGTTGTTTCTCAACGTGAGTGCTGCAGCTTTGCCACATCCATTCAAGACTCCAGATTCTTGTGGTTTTAATAGAAGAGGTAAGTGATCTTTCTCTGTACTTAGATAGCTATATCTTTAAATTTGTTTACTCATGTTGCAACATCAGATTATGGTCCATACGAAGAAGCAAACGATTTGGATCTTTCCGAAGATGCTTTCTTCATCACAAAAGTTGAACTACCAGATGAGACTGGACAAGAAACAAAAGATACTACTTACTTGGGAGTTGCAGATGGAGTCGGTAGTTGGAGGGAATATGGTGTCGATCCGAGGGAATTTTCGCGTGCATTGATGCAGCAATGTGATAACATTCTTCGTGAAGCTGCAACAAAAGGCAGTAAAAACGTTGAAAAGGGAGATGAAAAATTTCGAAGGCAAATTTCACCAGCTGAACTCATGGCACAGGCTCACGAACGAGTAAAAGCAGATAATATTATTGGATCTTCAACTGCTTGTGTTGCAATGTTTGATGGATTAAGGCATCAACTTCATTTTAGTAATCTTGGAGATTCGGGTATTATAGTTTTGAGACATATTGATTCGTCAGTTACAGGTACTTTAAAAAGGGACAAGTTACAACCAAGAGGAAAACGTCACTCTGATTTGAGAATAGCATTTGTTTCCCAGCAGCAATTACGATCTTTCAATCACCCTTACCAGTTAGGATGGACTGGCGAGGAAATAAAAGGTGAAGACACTTCTTTCAAAAGTGCGGTGGAATCATGTACTTCATCAATTCACGTTCGTAGGGGGGATATTGTAATTATGGCTACTGACGGTCTCTTTGATAATGTTGAGCTTGAAGATATTGCAAGTATTGCGCTAGAATGGGAAGAAAACAATGGATTCATAAGAGATGGTGACATTGGTGCCAGAGAAAAGCGTTGGGCAGCAGGATCATCTATGACTAACCAGTCAGCAGAAAGCGTGAATAGACTTGCAGCTGCCCTCGTACAAAGGGCTAGAGAGAATAGTCTCGATAAGAATATCGACTCTCCATTTGCCACTTTGGCGAAAGAAAATGATATCATGTGGAGCGGAGGAATGCCTGACGACTGCACCGTTATTGCGATGCACATCGTTGGAGCTCCTAGCACTCTAAAATAGAGAATCTACAAAATATAATCTGCTTTTTGAACACAAGAATACGTAGTTCCAAATGAAAATGCTATATAATTTGTTTTAATGTATGAACATCTTTAAATCTTTTGACATACTATCCGAAACACGGTGAGCCAAATCCTTTCTGTAACTCTGTGCAGCTTTGCAACTATAAATGGTCTTGAACGAAGTCTCGTCATCAGTCGCATGACCCTTAACCGTTGCGGAGTGTACTAAACTCATTTTTCGTTTTGACGTCTTTGTTTGAAGAGATTTAAATGACTTGTCATGTGTCCCCATGTAGTCAATCATTTTTTTGTTACCACCTTCAAGCATTGTTATTATGGAGACGAAGTCCCATGTTCCCTTGTCTATCTGTTTTAATACCTCCTCTTCTTCCTCCAAATTGATCTTGATTTGTACATTAAAATGTCTCATTGCACAGCTCTCACAGAGCAAGGTCCCATACGAAATTGACGCCCAAATTTTGTCGGAAGGTCTGAAACCTTCAGCACAATCACAGCATTTTTCATTGCCTTGAAATAAACTAATTATACGAAAGAGACTTCTTGGGAAAGAAGACTGAGAAGGCACATTCTGATCTTTGGTGTGACTTGCAATATCAATACTCATAGAACTTTTGCGCAAATCGAGACTGGATCTCCTGGGAGTTTTTCGAGGTTTCACTTGTATGTGTCGCTGGAAATCTTCACTCAATGTTCTTGTCAATCTGGCAGCACGACAAACTGACGACAAAACATCTTGTGAGTCTGGAAGGTTAGAGTTTGACAAGAGATGTCTAATATCATTTTCTGCTTGGCATTCTTTTGCATATAGCTTTTTCAAAGAATACTCAAATTTGGCCTTATTCTTCACCGTTATTGCAAACCCAGTGTGTTTTCTCTTTTCTTTCACTTTCGATAGGGCAATTTTTTCTCGGCAGTGTTCAAGCCAGTACTCTAAAGTTCGAATTTCTGAGGTCTTCTTGAATACTGTTGTATTGGGTGCCATGCTATATGTCAATCCATTCATATCAACAGGATTTTTGTTTCTTTTCCTTGTTGACTGCCCAATTTCGCATAACTTCGAAATAGCATCATCTATTTCTGTATGCAAATCTTTTTTCATAGCAACAGCTTCTGCACCAACTTCTTTGAGATTTTCTTTTCGTTTTACTGTGAGAGATTTACCATTGAATTCAACAGTCATTGCCATGGAATCGGCGGAAGCTACACTCCCACCGTCATTATCGATATCATGGTTTATTTCATCTGCTATACCCCCGTGTGTATGGTGCGTTTTCGATAACATTTCTCGGCTTCTTATTTCTCGTTGCTGGCTATGTAAACTTCGAGAAACTCTATCTTCTATAGGCCTGGATGTAAAAGGTATAGACATGGATCTTTGACTAGATTCATTACCATATCTCATTTTACCATTGGAGAATCTTCTCTGGCTATGATCAGTGGACTTGTCTCTCACTCTTCTACTATCATTGGAATGCCTCCTAACACTTTCCAAATTATCACTTTCAATATGGTACCTTCCTTGGTCCCTGTCATTACTAAATCGCCTAGTATCGAACCTAGATCCACGAGATCCTCTGGATTCGTTAGAATGCCGACGACTGTGTTCGACGGATCTTCTTCGGCTTGAACTATAAGTATGGTAAGAGGAATCCATACTACTCTCATTAGATAGTCTTCGTCCTGAAGTGTGATTAGATGAGTCCAAATTAATTAAAGAATTGCCTGAATCACGTCTAGCTGCTTTTGAATGCTTCGAGTATCTGCTTGTTTTACCCCTTCTTGAGCGGTCCGCATTATAAAACGATGGTAAGTTGGCAATGCTTTCTGCCGATATTGAGATGACAGATGATACTTGCTTCTTGGTTTTTGGACTTCCTTGTTGTACATCAGAAATTCCATTGGCACTCTCTGATTCTGTTTGAATATGTCTTGTCTTTTTTAAGCGTCTTGAAAGTAATGGACCAGAAGAAATATTGAAGTCATCAATATTTTCAACATGGAAACCAAGTTTGGCACTTGTAGACATATAGGAGCTAGTGGTATGTGAAGATTGAACTGTACCTAAGGAAAGCTCTGAATCTTTCGCACTATTCATTAACGAGTTTCGCAGAGACTCTTCCTTCTCTTCTTCACTTTCATTGTGTATGTGCTCTGAGGGGCAAACTTTGCTCGGATTCTGTTGTTTGTTACAATCTCTTTGACTTTGAATTGAAGGAAGAGAGAGATCAGAATGTTTTGCATTGTTTTTGAATGAATTTCGTAAAGCCTCTTCGTTTTCATCACCGAGGTGTGGGTTGTAAATATCA
Source organism: Chaetoceros tenuissimus (assembly GCA_021927905.1). Classification (NCBI taxonomy): domain Eukaryota; phylum Bacillariophyta; class Thalassiosirophyceae; order Chaetocerotales; family Chaetocerotaceae; genus Chaetoceros; species Chaetoceros tenuissimus. The sequence goes on from BLLK01000069.1 coordinate 1,370,236, forward strand.
CAGGTTTCTGTCTTGGGTTCTTGTTTGGGTATGTCTGAAGCTTCAGTTTCTTCTAATGATTTCATAGTACATTCTTCATTTTGTTCTATGTAATGATTGTTTTCAAAGTTCTTATATGATGATGATACTGAGTCGTCCATAAGCCCATTTAGGGTAGGCAGAGATAGTGAACTCTTTGAGTGGGAACTTGTGGTAGTGGATTGTTCCTCTGTCTGCCTCTGCATATGGGAATTCCATGAATTGTCTATTCGTTGAATAATTCTTTCGGTTGTTGTGCTTTCACGCCTTTGTTCGGCAGGATTATTTATATTTTCTTGCATATATTGCTTCAGTTGATTTTTTATACTATCTGGGAGGTTCGGTTGTTCACTCAACACTTTCATTGCATCAAAAATTTCAGGTAATGGCCTGTGTTGAGAGCCATCTATGTCAACTTTGTTGTCAGCACTTGCGCCGTCATCATAATCATCAGAAACTGATTTAGAGGGTATCATTTGCATTGTATCTTCTTCCATATCTTTGATATGGTGATGTTCATTATTCGTTTCTTCATTCTTCTTCATGGTTTCCACATTCTGTTCTAGTAAAATAGTATGAGCTACTTCTTGCCTTGATGCTGAGCCGATATTAATTTCTAATTCATCATCATCATTTTTCATATCTCCATTATCATCATTGTCAGATACGTGTATACTTTCTTCCGAAGATTGTTGACTGTCGATCATTACTTGGGTTTCTTCGCCCGGTTGAACAACCTCATTTGTATGTTCGCATTCTTCCTCCTCGCAACTTATACCACCACTCGAAGCTGAATTGGACCTTCTTTGACCAAAGTCAACAAGTAAAGCCTCTGAGTTTCCGACATCTGCTACTGCCCATTCCTCTTCTTCTTGGTCACCAGCACCATTAGGATCAAAAGGTCTTCTCTTGCTCTCGCTCCTATTACTAGCTTCATTTTGCGGATAATTATGACCTTCTTTCACGTAGCTGCGATCCATAGCCTCGTTATCTTTCATATTAATGTTGAATAGGTATGAGTTTTCTATTCTATTATCCACTGTTGATCTGAACTTCCCCAATATCCCCAACAACTTTTTGTGATATTATCGATTACCACAAAAACATGTCGTGTTACCTTCTTCCTTGTTGAGGTTTGAGCTCAGTACTCGAAGTAGGAAGTTGCGGATAACTCCCTGCGATTATCCTCATCTCTAAATTTGACCATAATAGCCATAAATTAAGATAATTTTCCAGAATAAGACATTTATGCGACAACTCAATCACGATAGTAAGTCCGCAATATCAGTAGCATATAAAAGTGTAGATGAACTTGGACTTTACAATGGCACAGCGCTAGCCTGATAATCGTACATAAAAACAAATAATATATAGAAATATTATTTATTTTTTAATTTCATTTTTGGCATCTTGGATTTGTTTTACACAACTTATGGACTATGCGCAAGTGATACGTACTACTATGACAGGCAAATGACCGCGGGCAAATCTAGCATTCCTTGCGGCCTCTAGACGAGAGTACGTGGGTGTTTTGATCACATTTCGCTTCAGAAAAGCGGAACCGCGGAAGCCGACAATGGCTGAGTCACATTTTCATTTCCTTCGTCCTCTGTTTTCCCATTCCTTCCCCCGTCACTCGATACTCGATACTCGATCAGCCAATGATTACCAATTTGTATTTCTTCCTTTCTTCTCTTCTAGAATCGAATCACAAAAGGATGCGATATTCCCACAATATTGTACATAAAATGGATATTGCGTACAGGTTCTAATGCATCAAATCACGTATACGTATTCAAAGAATGTATCTCTTATTTATCACCTTATCCATGCTTCGAGTTCTATCCACATCTGCTTTCACAGCATTAATTAATCTCCGCTCTTCTGGCAATGGAAGAGCTCGGCTCATACATCATGCCGCAGGTACTCAGCCTTCAATCATTAAATATTACGGAAAAGACATCATATCCAAAACTGCGCTCAATGGTGTTCTTTCCAAATCAATCATTATGAATAGTTCTCGAAATAGATCTTCTAATAGGCAAAGTACAAGAAGCTCTGAGCCTCCATTCCTAACCAAGAACTACTTATCAGGTGCCATAGATGAAGCATTGTATCTTCAGCAGGAAGCTTTAGATGCAATAGAAAGAAATAGGAAAAATATAGACGAATCGAAACGTGATGAAGAAAAAGAAAGTAGAATAGAGAAAAGATTGCTACATCTGCAACAAACAATGGACAAGTTGATAAGGCTGAATAATGAACTTGAGGAGACAAAACAAAATCAAAGCGAACTTGAGCTGATTGCAGATAATATGAGAACCATGGGATTTACAAAGATTCTTTCTCAATCTTCTGACAATTGGAAATCCAGACAAGATGCAAAGAAAGAATTTGGACGACCTCAAGGTTTCGAAGGCCCTATATTTTACAGTTCTTTGGGTGTTCCAATTTTAGTTGGAAGAATGAAAGCACACAAGGATGATATCTTACGAAGAGCAGCACAAGGAAGCGATCTTTGGTTTCAAGTTGAAGATTACAACGGGTCAAGAGTATTACTTCGATCTTCCCTTGTTCCTAGTGCAAAACACAGTAAAAAATGCAAACAAATGGCTGCTGATATTGCAGCAACGTTTAGCGATTGGTCAGATGAATTTGAGGATATACCGGTAATGTACACAGATTCACGTAAAGTTGCGAAGAGAGGAGGCCAAGCTGGTAAGATGAAGCTTAAGAAAAGCATTGGAACAATCACTGGGAGACCAGCTTCTGTAGCAGATATTACGAAAGATATTAAACTTTGATATTCGAAAATGAAGTAATATGAAGTGTATTTTACATGTAGTTAGCTATTTTATAAAATGACAAAATTAAGCCTCAACTGGTGCTGCAGGTTCTACCTTCTTTGGACCCCCTGTGGTAAGCTTGATTCCAACAAGACGCTGTTCAGCATCAATCTTTACTACCTCAGCTCCTACACCTGGTCCGAAGAAAGTCTCGTATTTTTGTCTTCTCTTCTCGTCAGCCCACATCTTGAATGGAGTATCAAGAGATTGCCAAACCATTGTAAATGCCAACTCTCCATCCTCTTCTTCTTGTCTCAATTCTTGCAATTGTGGGTAAGCTTTTCCAGGAATAACCAATCCTAACTTCTTCACGGTGGTATCAAGATGTGCTTCATCTCCATATCTATGACGAGTTACATCCTGCTTAATCTTGGAGATAATTTCTGTCGCCTTTTCGTCGAAAATCTTTTCACCTGCTGGAGTAGAAAAACATGGAACTGGGTCAATCTCAGCATATTTCAATGCAGCACCTGCAAGGAAAACTGGGATACCATAAACGAATCCAAGTCCAGATACATTCAAACCCTCGCTTCCACTATCACTAAGGTATTCTGCGAAAGAAAGGAAAGTGATTGCAATTCCTGCAAAAATAACAAGGTTTCCAAGGGAAAATCCACGAATCTCGAAAGGAGGCTCTCCAGCATTATTTACTCCAGCTCCTCCAATCATTGCAGATTTTGGTGCAGACCATTCCTCCTACGATAACAAATTGATGAGATTTTAATTCTAAATGTACCATATATCGCTAGAAATTTGAAGAAAGACTTACATCATCAGACATGTAAAGAGGAGAAAATTTAGTTGGGTTGAAAGTTGCTTTCTCAGAAGCGATCTTGATTTGAGAAGATGGAGCGAATGCAACACATGATGGAGCAGCAGCGATAGCAGCGATAATCAAAGCAGTAATCTTCATTGTTCTTGTTGACGAAAGTATTTGGTAAATGTATATGTTATAAAATGATGGGATACAGACCTTTAGTACAACCAAATCAGGAGGTAATGTTTTGCAATTAATTGAGTGTATCGATGATGTGGTAACGAAAACGTGTTTGTGTCAAAAGATCTGATGGCAGCAGCCGACTTTGACTTGGCAACAACTGCATGGCAATGAGATAGGACCCAAAACCTATTGCATCTATTTGAAATACAGAACATGTCTGCTGACGTAGCACAAGATGACCTCACAATTCTAAATAAACACCATGCTTCTGAAGAACAACATCACATCATGAAGAAGAAATCTAATGCCATTGCAGATCGAGTCGATTGAGTCATCACAAAAGAAAAAGAACGCAGTGCATATTTTCAGTACTGCACGAAGACCTTCTTCTTCCTCTTTCATTCTCTTAAAGTGTCCATTATACACAATCACACAATTAAACGTAACCAAGAACTTTCAGCTTAGATCAACCACCATGAAGAGAAGCCTTTTTCAACTATCAACTTTAATCCTAGTTGTAGACGGATTCGTTCCGCAGAGAATACAGATCCATAATAGATATGACATCGATGGAGATAAAAACAGAATAAACAAGCTATGCTTTCGTAAGGAGGACGACAGCATTGAGAATGGTCAACATATTCTACAAATGAAAGAATTGCCAGAGCATATCTGCAAGAAGAAAATGACAAAGTTTGATATTGCTTGGAATGAAAGATATAGGGAACTGACAGATTTCTTCCACGAGAATGGTCACTCAGATGTACCATATAGCTTTGAGAACAAGAAACTTTCACGATGGGTGACTAATCAACGTCAACACTTGAAATGTGGCAAAATTTCTCAAGAAAGGATAGACCTTTTGGAACAATTAGACTTTACCTGGAATCCTCGTTGTACATGGGATGCTAGATTTCGTGAACTCAAAGCATTCTCATCTAAACATGGACATTGTAATGTGCCTACTGATTCGGCAGAATATACTGATTTGTCAAGATTTGTAGCAGCTCAGAGGCATCAGTACAAACTTCGACAATCTTTTCAGAAGGGAAGTTTAACAGATGAAAGATTCGAAGCGTTGCAGTCAATAAACTTTACTTTTGAAACAAACTATAGGTACGCAGATAGACAAGATCTTCGAGATTGGGAAAAGGAATTCCTTGAGTTGCAAAGATATTACAATGAACGTGGAACGAGTGTTGTCCCAGCTTCTCATCCTTCTTATAGTTGGTCTGAACTTCAGAGAAATGAGTACAAGAAATGGCAGCAAAAAAAGAACTCTTTGATTACTAAGGAAAGGATAAAATTATTGAATTCTATTGGGTTTCTTTGGAGGAGTGATGATGCAGAATGGTACCTGAATTATCAAACTATGAAGGAGCATTATGATGTCCATGGATCCATCGACTTACATGAAATCGATGATATTTCTCTACGAGTAGGTGAATGGACAGAGAAACAAATAAGCCTAGAGAGCACGAATGGCTTGGATGAAAAGAAAAAGAATTTATTGCAGGATATAGGAATCGTGTTTGATACAAAGAAGAATGTTGGAGTAAAGAACGAGGACGATGGAGATGACGATAGTTTCAAGAGCTATCTGCGAGAGATAAATATCCATGATAACTTGCGCCGAACGCACATGAAACTTCGCCGAAAGGAAGCACAAAAATTAGTAGAACATCATGCAGAGCTACTGATGGCAGCTTATGAAAAGAAGTCTTTATGGGGTATGAGTGATGTTTCTCCTTGAGCGTTCTTCATAAATATGAAAGAGAAACATTTTAACAGAGAGACACTACTTTTGTAAAAAATAATTTATTAGGACTTTTTAATTCAGTCTAATCTTCCTCATCTCCATGTACCCGGAATCTGTAGAGACAACTGTATTCTGCACTCCAATTGGAGTCAATGGCTAGTACAACTGATTCAATCATGGGAATTGGCATCCCATTTGATAGCTCCTTGCTCATCTCAAACTCTTGGTAGGAAGACTTTTCAGCATCGTAGGATCCTGATCCCAATTCCCATGGTTCTCCTGATGCATCTTTATCAGCAAATCCAAAGATCCTGAAGTCTTTGATTGCGCTGGAGCGATTACTAGAAATAGAAGACGGAACGTGCTCGATGGCAATACTGTTGACATATATAGGTTTCGATAGTCTAATAGCTAGTGTTGCGTAGTCACCACGATTTCTTTCGTCTTCTAATTCGGAAGAGTCATCCCATTCCTTTATTGTTATTCTCTTCCTGTCGCCTTCCTTTTCAAAGGACCAGCATTGACCAAGTGCTCCATTTGGAACAGTTGGTTGAAGTGCAGCTTCAGGACCATGTCCATAAAACCTCAACCCTACTTTCGCCATGAGTTGGTTACCCAAAGGTAAGTTTTCTTTCAAGGAAGGTGAGGTTTTCCTGAATCCATCATAAATCACACTTGCGCCAGAACGAATGGATGCAAAATCATGCATTCCTGTTCTATCTGCCTTGGCGATTTCTATCTGTTTTCTGATAAGTGCTTCAACTTGACTAACTTCTAATCCTCCTGTGGTTTGTGTGGCGTGGGTGTTTCTTTCGACCTTCACCACATCAATCCCCTCAATATCTGGTGGAGTACCGAGTCCTAGTTCTTTAAACTTTCCATCTAGTGCGTTATCAATGAACTCCTTGATTGGTGCATAGAAATCAGCTACGTATCTGATGTTGGTGAAAACGGATGTAATGTGACTTTCAATTTTTGTCAAGGAAGCATCAACATCCTCTTGAGTTGCATAATCTACAGGTTCACTTTCTACTTTGATAATGAATTCTTTAGATTCACATGCCTCTCCTGGAATATGAATATGGTCGTATGAATGCATTTGGAATCTATCATCAGACAATTCCTGGCCAGTCAACTCAAGAACATCGTCAAAAATATTTGTTATTTTGGTATCAGTCTCAGCAACTCTTTTCAAATCATTTGCTGTAGAAGACAGAGACTCAATAATGACATTGTTTGCATAGATTTTTTCCATGACTTGAGATGATTTTGAATCTAGCTTCTCGTTGGCTTCACTGAGAAAGTCAGGGTGTCCATGAAGTTTCTTTTGAAATGTTCCGATGTTATCTTGAATTGTTTTCTTTTCCTCTTGCCACCAGTTAAGTACCTTTCGCGCACGTTGTAATTCACGCTCGCGTTGTTCAAGCTCCATGTTATCAAAGATAACAGTTTCGTACTCAATCTTTTCTTCAATGATTGGATCAGGTATGACTGGCTCTGGTGGTGGTGGAACAAGTCCTATATCGCGATAAAATGCAATCGTATCATTAGCAGCAACTGGCAAATCGTCCCAGATCATAAATGGACGGATGGAAATCAAATCGTTTACAAGTTCTCCTTTCCCAATGAGCATTGCCAAAAACACATGGAGAAAGATGGCAACCAATGCCAAGAAAAATACAGCTTTTGCATCGGATTTGACTGGAACATTAGTTTTCGTCTTTTCAATCTCTTCGTTTCGTTCGATAGAATGAAACAAGCCATCTCTTCTACCTTCATCTCTTTCTGCTTCCTCCTCTTCCACTTCAACTCCTTGTGGCTTGGTAAGATCCATCTTTTCAACTTCAGAGTCAGTACCATTGTCTGATGAAGGCTTCTTTGGTGCAGGAGTTGCAAAATCTTTCAATTTATTCTTTCCATGGTATCCAACATCAATTTTCTTGGGAGCAGGGGTATGTTGAGAAGGTAATCTTAGCCCTTGAATCGCGCTTGGTGGTGGAGAGTCGACATGATCTGGTGAAGCAACCTGTTGAGATGCATCATTAATGGAAGCAATTGCATCATTGGTTTCTTTATAAAACATTGTAGAATCTCTTTTGCTATTGTCCACCTTTTCCTTCTCAATTTCATTCTGAAGGGTAGTTTCTACAGCATCTGTGATGGAATCATTGAGTTTCAGATCCTGTTCATGAGCTTCCTTATCCGTTTCCTTTTCATCTTCATCCATACTTTCGTCATCCTTTTCTGCTTTATCATCATCTTTTTTATCAGCATCTTCCATGTCGACATCCTTTGCCTCTTCAGGCACTGCATCCATAACAGTAATACTTTGCATAGGTGCATCATTTTGTGATTCCTTTTCTTCCTCTTCTACAGGCTCCAATGCTCTTCTCTTCCTTGCAGATTTGACAGCTGATCGAGTACGTTTACTGACACTGTCCACAGATGCATCATCATCAACTTCACTTGCAGACGCATCATCGTCATCAGATCTACGTCTCTTTTTGTTGCTTTTCATGGGAGTAGATGATCCTCTGGTCTTTTTGAGGGGTGTAGGTTGCTTTTTTGCAGCTGATCGAAGTCTCCGTCTCGTTCCAGGAGGACTGCCAGCTGTGTCTGCTTCGGTTGCCTTTTTGGCTGATGTTTTCGATGCCAATGGTGGTTTACCACTTTCTGCAGTGCTTGTGTCCATTTCGTTGTCGCTCATGATGATTTCCAAAATTTAGTGTATGTCTTGCTGTGAAAATCAATATAGTTCTTAGGGGCTTTCAATGCAATGCCTTTCAATAGGTTGTCAAAAGAATATTTTGCAATGACTAAATCACAAGTAGTAAGATAGCTGTGATAATTCAGAATGCTGGTTTTTCTCATCGTTTTGAAAAAATCTGGATATCCAATGCTTCAAGAAAAGCAAAAGAGAAAGAAAGGAGAAGAAAAATAGGGCTACGGGAAAGAGCCAGAGAGTTCAGTAATCATTCTCTTTCAAGGCAGTAAGAGATGATAATTCTATGTTCCCGTAACCCTGAAGTATGTCTCATAATATCAATTCAAAATTTTCAACTCCGCCAAATGCTGTAGCTACTCGTAGACTACTGAGCACCTCGTCATAGGCAACCACAGAGGAATAATGTGGTATGCATTGTAATTACATCATAGTAGTACAACTCCTAATAAATAGACCCTGTTCCTCGTCGCAACACACTAGCATACTGCGCTACTAATACATTGATTGAAAATTTATCACATAGTACATCAGGATATACTGCTTGACGTGTTGAAAAATGAGCAGCAACTCATCACCTACCAAAAGTCCATCGAAAACTTCTCCACTTAAATCTTTGCTCAAAAAGCGAAGCAAAGAAAATCTAACTGATGAATCAGAATCTAGTGAACTGGAAGATAGCTACCTACCTTCCAGTCTCAGGTTTGACTCCACACTTGAGAACTTTTCACCTACCAAATCTCTAGACGGTATTCAGCAATTTCAGACACAGGAAGTAGATTATGATTTACCCTCTGATTTGAAAGTTGAAAGCAATGTTGAACAGTCAAGTGATGAAAAATTTTGTACTTCGAGCGGCATAGATTTAAGTGGAGATGATAGTCCTAAAAAGGAATTGTTTCCTGAAACTACCGATGATGTGTTGGACAATGTGAATTTTGATAGTTACAAAGAAAAACTCGAAGAAAAGGAACCTGTGAAGGAAGATGTTTTGAATATTTCCAACACGAGTGTCGGTTCTAATTCATCTCTTTGTAGTGGGGAACAAAATGATGAAGGGCATGTCACAGATGTAAAAATTTCACCATCGAATTCTCAAGATGATGAAAATGAAAATAATTCATCTCAGCCGGAACTTTTATCGGAGGTGCCACAATCCACTGTACAACTTGACGAAACTGACGAGGTCGAAGGGAGTCAAGAGAATGAAAGTGAAGATCAACAAGCTTTGTCTTCCACTTCAACAAACATACCGAAACGACTAGGTGGTATTTTACGCACATCGTCTGAGCCTAGACCATGGAGCAGTTCCAATCTCATGGCCAATAATAACAAGGAAAACAATGATAATAATGAAGAAAATGCTGAACAAGCTGCACCTAGAAAGGCAGTCTCTTTTGCAGATGAAAATGGGGGCATCATACACGAGGAACAAACGATAGATGTATCCCCTTCCAAATTATCAAGAAAAGTACGTCGTAGTAAAGAGAGTGGACTAGGATTTTACGATGATGAGACTGACAAGGTCCAAAAGGGGGTTATGGGTCGTGTTCTTGTGTTGTTAATGGATCCACCTTCCAAGCAGTACGAATTGACGTCATTGCCATATCCTCTTGTTTCCAATGAGGATGGAAATATTGGGCCTACACAACTCAAGATTTTGTTGGGTCTAGTCGGACAATCAGCATCTTATGAGCCATTAAGATATAAAACTTACAAAGCCTTTATGCGGCCTGAAGATAAAGAGGGAATGGATAATGAGAAGACGATATTGGATTACAAATTTATAAAGGATGAAGTTTTGGTATCTATACCAGAGGGATACACTGCAGAGGAATGTGCAAGATTTGCAAAACCAATTTTGCAAGACAAGAGACTAGTAAGATTGCTAAAGAAATTGAAGAGACATGAAAAGAAGGCAGAAAAGAGGAAACGCATGGGTAGACCAAGAACAAGCATGAAGCCAGAAAGACATGGTGTCAAATCGAGAGATGCATCCTCAGGGGACGACACACATGAAGCTCTAACAGAAAAGACCATGCGCCTTACTGAACATAGCTGGTTCAGTTCTGTCGCAAATATCTTGTTTTTGTTTGTTGTGATCTTTCTATTGGTTGGAGTTGGACAATATCTTCAAAACAAGAGCTATCAAAAACGCTTGATGAAATCAGCAGCAATGGAAAAACCATGTGGTCGAGGTAAATTCTGCAAACCATTTGGTGTGAAACATACTGGCCCTATTGAAGAGGAGCAGGTATTCATGGCTCGTTTGAGAGATGGAATACGAAAGTGGAAATTAGAGAATGACGACCTAATGCTTTGAAAATAGTGTAGTCCACATTTCATACTTTTACAGTGTTAAAGGACACATATATGGGATAAATATTTTAAAATAGAATGAATTATTAAGGGAATATTAATTTTAGATTTAATCCGAATGGATTTGATAAAGGCATCTAAATGCGATTTGTGTGGGTAGAAACTGACACAGGAGAAAAATAATGAACCACGTAGATATCCATTTACAACAGATTTGTACTACCTTATTTTGTATGTTGAATGTATTATAACATAGGATATGCATATAATTCAATTCAAAATATTGTTTTTGTTTTGTCTTCTTTTTTAATTTTTTTTGAATTTTCCGGTTTTCTATTTTTCTGTGAAAAAAAAGCCAATGCTGTCTGTGATCGTCAGGCCATTTATGGCGTTTGGCCAAACTTACTCACTCCCGAAGTCTTTCCCATCGAAAAGACTGGAGAAAGTCATTATGCAGTAACGAGATGCTCCGGCAACGTGTTGCGAAAAGTTCTGATCATTCCAATTCAATGAACACATCATTTGCATCATTATCAAATAGAAGAGGCGCATCTGATGCAGAAATGGGACTTCCAGGTTTAGACGATCCAAACGCAAAAAGCAAACCAATAAATTTTAGGTCCAAGCTATCACGAATAATACGATATGCATTCCTTCCCGTCGTATTTCTATTCTGTTCTCTCACCATCTTCGTACCCAATTTCCGAGGATACAACCCTGTAAGTAAATATTGATTTGATCATTTGTAACGGCTTGGATTTACATGGAGATTGCATAGAAAAGGCACAACAACAACACAAAGAACTTGACAAGAAAGTTTCGTTTCCGTTGATTGACTGTTCGCAACAAAGATATTTAAATGTCACAATTTCTCCCCTCTACAAGGGGGTATGAAAGTGTTAGTCGTGTGGACCTCAACCCCAACCCAACATTCAAATTGAAGCCATCCAATCATTTCAAAGATTCGTGATGGCGTATTCAACTTCCTGCAATGACTAGAGCTCTTTCCCTTTCCTTCAACCAACCTCGTCACACAATTTAGACAATGGTTGTTCACCCAAGTCTTACCCTAACCTTTGAGGTAAATATCATCTACTAGTTGTGTCATCTACAAGATGTGACCATGTACTGAGGATGCAGGAGGAGATTGGAGCTTGTAGAGGGAGGGCGGATAAACTAGGAAGTGCATGGAGGATGGAGGTCATTCCTGATGTCACTTTATGTCAAGGAGATTGTGTGGACCATCGGTCTTCCTATTTCACATCTGTTGATGAGGAAATGCCATCAAAGATAGTTTGTTGCTCTGCCTACGAATGCAAGGGAACATTGGTCGCTAGTTTTATATCCAATGCAAAGAATCTCCATGTAAAACTTGTCCTGACAGTGTCACCTTCATTGGCTTTTTCACTTATCGACACTGAAACTTACTTATTTGTTTTCAATCTCTTTTTCTAAGCAGTTCTCGGCATCGTCCGTGATTCTCGGAGCAGCTGCTCTTGGAATCTTCTGGGCTTTGCTTCAGTTTTTGATCGTAGCTCGTATCCCAGTTCAATCTGGAACCACCAACGAAGAGACTGGACTTGTTTCTGGAGGAAGCAATGCTACCACTGCTCGTCTTGTTGAGATTTATGAGGCTATCTATGAGGGAGCTGAGTCTTTCCTTCGTGCAGAGTACTCTGTATGTGCTTTCTTCGTAGCTGTTTTCGCTGTTGTAATTTTCTTCCTTGTATCTTGGGGAACCGGATGGGACTCTGCTCGTGGATTTTTCACCGCAACCTCTTTCGTTCTTGGTGCTCTTACCTCTATGGCATCTGGATACCTTGGAATGAAGGTAGCTGTTTTCTCTAACGTAAGAACCACTGTTTCTGCTCAGAAGCCAGGTTGGACTGGATGTTTCAACACTGCTTTCCGTGCTGGAGCTGTTATGGGATTCGCTCTTTGCGGACTTGGAATTCTTATGCTTTACTGCACTATGTTGGCATTCCGTGTTCATTACCCTGCTGCACAGGATTGGGTATACCTTACTGAATGTCTTACCGGATACGGTCTTGGAGGATCCTCCATTGCTATGTTTGGACGTGTAGGAGGAGGAATTTACACCAAGGCTGCTGATGTTGGAGCTGATCTTGTAGGAAAGGTTGTACACGGAATTCCAGAGGATGATCCACGTAACCCAGCTACTATTGCTGATAATGTAGGAGACAATGTTGGAGATGTTGCAGGTATGGGATCTGATCTTTTCGGATCCTTCGCTGAGGCTACTTGTGCTGCTTTGGTAATTGGAAACACTATTGGAGTTTCTGGAGGATGGGATGCTATGGTTTTCCCAGTTATTGTTTCTTCTGTTGGTATCATTGTGTGCATTGTATGTTCTTTCATTGCTACCCACATTGTTCCTGTAAGAAATGAGGCAGGAGTTGAGACTGCACTTAAGGTTCAGCTTATCTCTACCACTATCCTTATGATCCCAGCTGTATTCCTTGCTGCTGATGCTTTCCTTCCAGCTTCTTTCGAGCTTGCTGCAACTGTAGGAGATGGAACTATCACTCTTAAGCCAGATGAGGCAGCACTTTGTGTATGCATGGGAGCTGTTGGAGGACTTACTATTGGACTTATCACCGAGTACTACACTTCCCACTCTTACAAGCCAGTACGTGAGCTTGCTCACTCCTGTAAGACCGGAGCTGCTACTAACATGATCTACGGAATTGCTCTTGGATACAAGTCTGTTATCATTCCAGTAATTGTACTTGCTGGAGCAGTTTACGGATCCTTCTCTCTTTGTGATATGTATGGAGTTTCCCTTGCTGCTATTGGTATGCTTTCCAACCTTGCAACTGGACTTACTATTGATGTTTACGGACCAGTTTGTGATAACGCTGGAGGAATTGCTGAGATGGCTGAGCTTGAGTCTTACGTTCGTGACAAGACCGATGCTCTCGATGCTGCAGGAAACACCACCGCTGCTATCGGAAAGGGATTCGCTATCGGATCTGCAGCCCTTGTATCCCTTGCTCTCTTCGGAGCTTTCGTTACCCGTATCAGAACTTCTTCTGCTGCTTCCGGTGCTCAGCTTTTCGCGAATGGAGTTAACATGCTTGAGCCACTTACCTTTGCTTTCCTCATTGTTGGAGGTATGATCCCATTCGCTTTCGCAGCTATGACCATGAAATCTGTAGGTCTTGCTGCTATGGAGATGGTTATGGAGGTTCAGCGTCAGTTCGACGAGAAGCCACACCTTCTTGATGCTAACCCAACTGAGCGTCCAGACTACGATGCATGTATCGCTATTTCCACCAAGGCTTCTTTGAGAGAGATGGTACCACCAGGAGCTATGGTTATGCTTACTCCTCTTTTCACCGGAATGTTCTTCGGAGTAACTGCTGTATGTGGTCTTCTTGTTGGATCCCTTGTTGCTTCTGTACAGCTTGCTGTTTCCATGTCCAACTCTGGAGGAGCTTGGGATAACGCTAAGAAGTACATTGAGAAGGCATCTCCAGATTCTGAGCTCAAGGGTAAGGGATCTGACATCCATAAGGCTGCTGTTGTTGGAGATACCGTTGGAGATCCATTCAAGGATACTTCTGGACCAGCTCTTAACATTGTTATGAAGCTTATGGCTGTACTTTCTCTTGTTTTCGCAGATACTTTCTACGCATTCAACCAGGGAAGAGGAATTTTCAACCTTTAAAAGTGTGAACTAAAGTAACAAAAAATTTTACATAGAAATTCAATTTGTGTTTGTAGTAACTTGATTTGATTATAGGCAACTTCTATTAGTTATTCAATCTACATCTGTTCAACGAAGAGAGTGGAATCATTCAAAAAAGAATCGTTGAGTGATCCGTTGAACACATCAGATTCATTCAATGACATGTCACCCCCACTTTCATTGAAAACCTTCACAAGAGCAGATCCTCTTAATTCTTCCTTCTCTTTTGATGTCATTGGTTCAATTTCGATACTCTCCACTTTCTCTATCTTTGCCTCTGGCTGGCCGCAGAACATCCAAGAAAATGCCTCTGAGACGTTACATGCACCAAATGAGCTATTAGACCAAGAAGGAACTTGGCAAATGTTCTGCTCTCCAGAGAGGACTGACCTCATACTTTGCCACATGGAAGAATCGTGCGCTGGTGATGGTTTAATACCTTGTTGAGGGCCTGGTCTAGAATAATTCTGATGTGCAGTAGTGGGTGGAGCTGTAACAGGAGCTGGAGGATGTGCATGATTATAGTTTGGATATGGTTCGTATGCATGACTAGTTTCATGGTAATGTCTTTGATCCCAACCATGAGCGTTATGATTATCACTGGCATTGTCCCGTTCATCTGATGGATAATCCTCATCTCTATGATCCCAATGATACCGATTATTTTGCCTTGGAGTCTCGCGATATTGTGGACTGTTGTAGTAACGTTCCTGTTGGTATTGATTGTGATTGTAGTCGTCAGCATGCCTGCGGTAGTTATGATCATCATCTCTCATGTCATTTCCCCTGTGATATCCATGGCCAAAGCAATTCATTCCACTTGTGAAGGTGTCTGCCATTCTTTCTGCATATGAGTTATATTGCCGTGGAGGAGGTTGTGGTCTTCCATAGGCTGTTTCATTTTCATAGGTATAGTCATCATATGGCTCATAATCATCGTAACCATAGTCACCATATTCGTCGTCTGAATAAGCTGTGTTGACCTTTTCATCTCTCTTTTTGTTTAGAGCTTTCTCCTTCTCTTCTGCGATTTGCTTTCGAAGTTTTGGAGCCCCTTCTCTAAGGGCTTGTGATGTTTTATCTCTTGCCTTTTCTTCGGAGATCTCATACCATGGACCACTTTTACTATCCCTTGTGAGAAAACGACCAGGTGGATCTTGTCTCTTGATATCCTTCAATATTCTTTCTGCAATACATCTCTTCTCTCTCTTGAAACGACTCGTGAGGTACACCCGTTTGTTACTATTCACAAGGTTTCTAAAAGTGATGTTTCCAGGATGAGAATTGATGTCTCCTCCCCTTCCACATAGTACATCAGTGTCGTGTGGAGTAACCCCATTTGATTCTGGTTTCTCAACAACATTCTTCATGCTTGTGTTGACATCCATCATTTCGCTATCGTCGATATCCATCGAGCTTCTAGATCTAAGTAGTTGCATCTGAGACATGGTTGCTGGGCTTCTGTATTTCTTCTTTGAAAGTTTTGTGATCGTGAGGGTTGGTAGTCTTCTTCTTATGCACTTATGATTTACTCAATTCTTTCAGAATGTGAAGTTTAGTGGGTAAGATTATTAATCGGCGATGAGGAAAAAGCCTAAATGACAGCTAAATCATACATAATCGTACTAATTTATTAAACTTGTGACTTTTCCTTCGATCTTGCGAACCGTTCCAAGAATGTTTTCTTTTCAATTTGAAACTGCGTTCTTCTTGTCTGTGTGTATTTCGAATTTCTTCCCCTGTATTTTGTATAGTATTTCTACTGATGTATTTGATGAATCATTTCTATAGAGCTTAACAATGTTCATTCAAAGTACTCGAGAAAAGATTATCGCATCAGGCTGATGAAGTTACTAGAGATATGAAAAATGAAAGTATTTTTTCGGAATAGTATGTGGTTATGTAATGTATTATTCCTCTTTTTGTTTATAAAAAATATAGAGAGGAATTCTGCAAATAAACTCATATCATGGAACTTTGCATTCAGAATGAATATGATAATCTTGGCATTTACTCTAAATAGTGGCAGCATATTCCATCTTTACTTCAAAGTAATACATAGTAGTCAACAGTTACCATCTATGTACCAAGTAAAAATGGAGTAATCGAATCTTTAATTATTACAATAGAGAGCATTCTATATGTTATGGAGAGATATATTCGGGTATTTTTCGTGTGAATTCACCAGAGACGACAAACACAGTGGGGCTCATTTTTTATCCGAAGTCGATCTACGTACAGCATAAATAATCCAAAACAGATGATTATCATTTTTTCTTAAAATTATTGGCCAAGACAACATTGCTTCATGGAATTTTGACGAAACAGCTAAACTTATATTGTGAACAAATTGAAAATTTGTACATGACTTTTTCATTCATTGCACGGCTGTCCGAATCAAAATTACACATACAACCTCTTTCCTTTACAACGATCCTATCTTGAAGAAACCTAATTACCCGACAATTAAAGTTATATATAGGTCAAGATTATAAATTTACTTTGCCATAGGGTGTCCAGCAATGTATTCAACAGCATTCTCAATACTAAGGATCTTGTCTGCCTCAGCATCTGGAATCTCAATCGCAAATTCATCCTCAATTGCCATTACAACCTCAACGGAATCAAGAGAGTCAAGTCCAAGGTCTGCTTCGAATTTAGCTGCTGGGGTAACCTTTGTTGGGTCAACCTTATCGAAGTTCTTTACTACTGCAACAACACGGTCGGTAACCTCCTTGGAGTCAAGGAAAGTCTATTTTTCCCAGTGACAATCATGTTAGACGATATAGATAAAATATATATAATGCAATTATTAGCATTTCACTTGTGAATGCAACGTATTGTCAAAGCTTTTTCTGTACTTACACTTCCAGCGAAGTTTCTTACTAGCATAGGCTGCTGACGAACAGCAGTACGGGAAACAGTGCGAAGAGCAAATCTTGAAGCAGAGGAGAACATTTTTAAATTTTATAAACTATAGATGGAATAGATGCAGAGAAATTGTTAGTTGAGTAGAAGGAGATATAATTGCAAGTTGCATGGACGGAGAATAAAGATAGAGCACGCATATCCGATAATTTGCGCGATGTTTTTCATCTTCCGAAAACATCAATACAAATAATTTTCAAAGCCCCCCCACAAATTCCCACCATCCCTACAAACTGAAGGATGTATATCTCGTCTCAAAATGTTTTCATAGATTGCCAGTGCACAAAGGGAAGAAAAACAAGTCGTTCTTACCTGACTTAATTAGTGTGCTTCTTCGAGATTTCATGTTTCTTGTTTGGTTTGGCTTTGGCTTGTTCGCTCTTCGTAGTTTTTATCCCTGACGAACTAGGTAGATTTTCTTTCCTTCCCTTTCTTTTCTATTTCTATGTTCAAATGTTTGAAATAGAGGATCCGCATTTTTTTGGAAGGGGAAATGTTGTGTTGTGCTGTGCAGCAATGCAACAAGCTTATCTTTACAGAGTGATTAGTGTTTTACATGGGTATAACTTCATTTCTACATAAACCTTATACACAGTAAAGCAGCCTCATCTTGATCCAGACTTGCAACTTATTTTTTATCAAAAATCTAGCTAGAGAAAAATATGGAATGGGAGCAACCCTACTCGCCTCGGTCTCCGACAGGAACACAGGGGTATTATACACCTACCAATGATGCCAACGGTGGAGGTCTCCGTCGAAGAACTGGAAACACTTATATGACACCAGAAGCATATTCAAATTCAAGTACAAATGGTTCAGGAAAGAGCAAATCCTATGAAAAAACTATGAAGAAGAGATTACAAAAACTCGATATGTTTCCAAAAGTTGAACAAGATTTGCAAATGTCTGCCGAACCAAATTCAGCTCTAAACATTTTAGCTACCGTTCTGGTTGTCATTATTGTATTTGCAGAAATTTATAATCACTATTCTATAAATAATACCATGGTTCAGCATATTACCGTTGACAAATCACTGGGGACAAAGATGAGAGTCGATCTAGATATTACATTTCCAGCACTTCATTGCAATGACGTACATATTGATATTATGGATGTGGCAGGTGATGCACATAATGATGTTCATGATACTATGGAGAAGACAAGACTTCATCTAGATGGCAGTAGATTGAGCGAAGATGAAATTAGTGTCAGTGTAAATCGTGCACATCAAAAGGAGAAAGCGGCCCTTGAAGCATTGGATAAAAGTTTGGCCAAGGATTATTGCGGTCCGTGCTATGGAGCACAAACACAAGAGGGACAATGCTGTAATCACTGTGATGATGTATTAAAAGCATACGAGGATAAGCATTGGGATGCAAATGCAGTAAAGATGTTGGCTGAACAATGTATTAGGGAAGGAAAGACTAAACCAAAGAAGCTAGAAGAATCAGGCGAAGGTTGTAGAATTGCTGGATTCATGGAGTTTGGAAGAGTTAACGGTAACTTTCATATCGCAATGGGTGAGGGTGTAGAGAGAAATGGACAACATATACACACATTTTTACCGGAAGACACGAGTCGGTACAACTGCAGTCACATTATTAACAAGTTACAATTTGGACCTGTTTTTGACAATGATGTCGGAGACTTGGAATCATCATTTGGCGCAATGGAAAAAACATCACTGAATGGTGTCAAAAAAATAGTAACTGAAGAAAATGGTAAGATCATTTCTGTTTCATATTATATTAATTTTTACTTTTCAACCCTCACATCATGGTGTAAAAAGGTATATCGGGAATGTTTCAATATTTTATCAAAATTGTTCCTACGTCGTACAAGGGTAAAAAACTTGTAAAGGAAATTCAACGCGATTTCGATATGTCGAAGGAACCGTTGTTGGAAACTAATAGGTACTTTGTTACAGAAAGATTCACTCCATTAGTAGAAGTAGATGAAGAAGATTGGGAGATGGGAATGTTAGTAAGTCAAGATGATGATGAACAAGATATTGCTGGAACAAAAGTTGGAGGCAAAACCGGACTAGGTCATGACAATGAACATTTGAAACAGAAAGCGATTTTGCCTGGACTATTTTTTATATACCAAGTCTATCCATTTGCCGTCGAAATTTCAAAGAATGAAGTTCCTTTCATGCATCTCTTAATCCGGATAATTGCAACGATTGGAGGGCTGTATACTATTGCTGGCTGGTTGGATTCAGTGCTATGTTCGAAGAAGAAAAAGAAACCGACAGTCTTCTAGATATGACCAAAGCCAATAGTCAATAGTAGTAATCATGAATATATTATTAGCTCTTTAACTCTTACTTTTTACTATACTTAGTAGCAACGTCTTCGATCGGCCATTCTTCATTTGAACCACCTAGTGATACAGGCAGATTTTCTTTGGAAATAAACTTCAAAAAGAATTCTGTATCTTTGGACGAAATCTTTGAACCTGAAATGTTCACTTTCTCAGCAAATCTGCTTGGGAAAAAAGGACGAGCAATTTTCCAAATACCACTGACCCATACTGGTGCATTCACTGCGACTATAGCCCCCAAAGCTTGTGGATAAAAATCTTCAGTATATTTACTAGCCTCTCCGTCTCTTTTGAGATATTTCATATGCATGTCACGGAACCCAACATTTCCCATATCAACAATTCTCAAGTGCTTGGTAAGTCTTCCAGTTTTTCTAGTCACCGCATCATGAACTTGGAATATGCATTCGTTCAGGTAAATGTAAGTCTGCTTCATATCTTCAATAGTAGTACTTTCATATAATCCTTGTTGGTTCATATCCTGTAGACGAATGTATGTGATAACTCCTCTGTTATCGTCAGGCTGAGTATGAAGCATGCAGTCATCCGTTGCGCAGTTTTTATTGAATGCAGCAGTGAAAGGCCATTGATCATCTCCAGCAGTCTGAGAAGGGAACTTATGTCTAATGTCACCCATTTCGTTCAGTTTCCATTCTTCTCTGTACTGCATTGTTTTAATTGCTGCTTTAGCTGCACTCTTGACATTCTTCTTATGACTCAATACAAATCGAAGAATCCAGATATCATCATAACGCTTAGCATTATCATCTTTGTTGTATAGGCTTTCTTCTTTGATGATATTGCGTACTTCTTCAATCTTGTCTGCGTGTTTTTTTAGCAAATCGCTAATGAGTGGGCGATGGTCTACAGTCTTGCTATCAGCCACCTCAGTTGCTAGATTCAGCTTTGCTAGGGATGATTCTACTTCTACTGTCATGGTAAGCTATGAAAATCTGGAAACTCTATTTGCATGCAAAGTGATGGCAATGAATACAAGTTCGACTTTCTCACATCAGTGCATTTTGTTCTTTTTGTTCTGTTCTCTTTTTCATTGGTGGTCATTGTATCTTCGGTCGTGGGCTCATTCCAGCTCAGTCCCATCTCATGTATGTGTTTACTTACAAAACTAAGTTAAAATCTTTATCCAAAACATGATGTCCACAAGTCATCATCCGATCAATGTCTATCTACTTGTTTGCGTACGTCTACTCTACAGTCTTTTGCAATTTCTTACTTCATTTTCGTCCTCTCATCGAAGTGAAAGACATCAAAGGAGGGAAGCTCTCTCTATTTGTGTGCCCATGTGTTTTGTGGACAAAAATGGAAGGGAGAACCTTTTCCCACTTTTCACAATATTGATTTTACGATCTCCTTCTTGAGGCTCATATATGTGCTATCTCTAATACTAATACTCAACTTGCTACACTGAAGATCGAAAAGAGACGAGATGAGCGATCGCAACATTGAATTAACCAACAAGATGTTGTTGAGAACAAAAGATGACCCAGAACGCTTCCCAGTTGTTTTTGTACCAGCTTTATTTGGAAGTGACCTTGTACAAGATGAAGAGAAAGTATTTGTCACTCCTTCGATAGGATTGAAGCTATCTACCCCTGACCTTAAGCTTCCTCTCAAATGGACTGATTCAACTGATCCAGATAAACCCTATCCTGTTCAAGCTCGAGACTCCATAGAACCAGGTGATGTATTGAAAAAAGTAGAAGTGAAGGTCTGTTGCAAGACAATCACACTCATTGACCAGTATTCAAAATTCTGTGATTATTTTCAAGAGAAGTCAAAGTTCCATACTTTTAGCTATGATTGGAGAAGAGATCTAAATGAGACAACGGATAAACTGATTGAATTTCTAAAGGAAATCAAAGAAAAGTATGGAGAGCCAGCACAAGTAGTGTCCCATTCTATGGGATGTTTGATTGCTCTAGCTGCTTACAATACGCATCCACAGTTGTTTCATTCTTCATTGTTTTGCGGTGGAATGTTCGCAGGTGGGTTTGGGTTTTATCCAACTAACACCGATGGCTTTCCTATTGGATTGAATAAAACATTTCTTGGGCCTAATGTTGTTCATACTTTCCCGTCCATGTATTCATGTGCTTCACCAATGGGTGTACAGAATGATCCTATATTGAGATGTCGAGATGGAAGAAAATTGTGGAATTTCGTAGATTTTGACACGGGCAAAGATATATACATTGACATGTGGAAGATTGAAGATTGGAAAAAGTTTCAACTTGGACCGTGGCGATCTGGAGGAAAACCAGTTTCGAAAGAAATGGAAGACCATGTCAAGAAATGCTTGGAGGTCGGGCATGCATTTCAACTACGCATGCGAAATCTAGAAGTCAAGGATGGGAAATATGTCCATAAAGCTCCGATGCATGACTTGGAAACTTACCAACAAGTACCTCTGGCTGTGCTAGTAGGCGATCAATTTGAGCATCCAGATGATTTTCTATGGGATTCCAAGAAAAATAAAATGGTGGAATGGACACCAAAATTGGAAAATGAATTGGAACCAATGTTTTATTCAAAAACAGACGGAACTGTATCTTATATTTCTGCGTCTCAGCCTCCAGTTCCCCAAGGCGTCGAAGTTGAGCAATACAATGCATTGAACAATGGACCCAAATTGGGCAATCACCGAGAATTAATGAATGATGTCATTCGAATAGAGAATATTCTTCAAGAATTAAGAAAGAACGCTTCGATGCAAAAAAATGAGTCCTTTCGTCGTTTGTCGAGACAGATATCCAGTTCATTGCGTTCAATTGACGTTGACTGCTAAAGGAATCATGTATTGATGTACTGGAAGTATGAAGGGAATCGGGGGTCTAATTTTAAGTTACATTTATAAGTATCATTTGATATTTATTTATGATCTTGAAACAATGCACAGTTTAACTGTCAATACCACTATTGTTGGCATGGGAAAAAGCGTCTGCTATTTCTTGCGAGAGATATAGTCGCTTGGCATTAGCTGCATTTTTCCTTTTTGAATGATTCGACTTTGAAGGACCTGATTTTTTCCGAGGTGCTGGTTCTTTTGGAGTTTTCTTATATTCATATGTATTGATGAAAGATTGAAAGGAAGGAGGTTGACTTTTGATCATGATATCACTATAGGCTCCTTCAGTTGTCTCTTGTTTCTTCTCTGTTTGTGGGTTGTATATGCTTTTCAATAGTTCAATTTGTTGTACTTGGTTTTGTAAGTCGTTAAGTGAGTCATGAGGTCCTTCTCCAAATGAAAAGTTTGTTGCTGTAGATGCAGAAGTAACAGGTGTTTCCAAGTTTTCCATTTTCGGATTCTTCTGTAGATGTTCATCGCCTGTTCCGATAGTGAGGTTCAGACCCCTTTTGTTTCCTGCCAAGTCAAGTCTTTGGTTGTCCATTTTAGTATCTGAGAATTGGAATATGAAAAGGCAGCACAATATTTCTGTTGTATGATTTCTTCTTGAAGCTGATCTGCGAAGATTTTTTGCCTGATGTGTAAAACTCTCTTCTTTCCTTCACGTAATGATTAGATACAGCAACCAATAAGGGCGGTCGGCAAAAGAAGGTAGAGATCTCTTATACCAGTCCTCTTGAACAAAGTGAATAGGCAGCACAGCGAGATTCAGATGTGTTGCATGTTGTGTTGATGAAGTAAACAACACAAAAAGAGGGAAAGGCTTGCCAAATTTTCTTAGGCTATTTCATTTTTGAGCGCGTGGGGGGGGTCCATTCAAAAATTTACCCCACGACTTGATGAATTTGCTGGGATAAGGGAAACGATTCTCAATTGAGTAGGCATCCGACGAGGCAAAAAACAGAGCTCCAGCGCTTCCAGTTCGCAACAGCACACATTAGTTACTGGGGCCTTTATTAGACTGGAGCTAGAGTAACTTAAGAACAAACAAAGTCAATAACTATAGTTTACTTTTTGGTATTTTATTTTCCAAATTGTGAAGAGGAACGGAGAAAAAAAAAGTGAACTTGCTTTGCATAATAAAAGGGAATATCATATACAATGACCCAAGCTCGATCATATAAGGGCACTAGCATGTACCTCTTAGTGGTGATGATCATCTTAACAGTTGCCATCTACACTGCAAAGGAGTTGAATGTTCTAGATAAAGTAAGAGGACCAGTGGATAGTGAGGAGAAAACAGAGTTTGAAAAAAAGCTAGTAAACGAACCTACGAGTGGTGTATCAAATCCTGAAACGAGAACGCAAGTAGATGATGATGCTGATCAAGACGACGATGATGATAAAAGTGAAAAGGAGGAAAAGAAAGATGATGTTCAGGAGGGACAAGAAGAAAAGGAAATAAAAGACGAAGTGAAGAACGAAGTAGAAGTTTCAGAACCTGTGGATTGTAAAAAGTTTGATCATGGTGACTTCTCATCATTGGAAGGAGTAGATAGCATGTTTAATTGTGGATCTGAATCAGGTCAATGCAATTGGTTCTACCCAGCTAAATTCTTTCATGAGTGTGGTCTTGGATCGAAATATATGCCGCACATAGCTGAGATGAAGCGTCAATATGATGCACAGGAACTATGGCTGAGTGGACCTCCAATTGTTCTTCCAAATTGTAACATTGTTCCAGAACGTATGAGAAAGAATCCTTACAAACCTGATCAAGATTGGACCCGCCATAACTTATCAATGACACACGTTCATAAAACTGGTGGAACATCTCTTGTAACGGCTTTTAGTCAGTGTCTCAACTATGGAGGAAAGGGGAAAAGGCGAACATTGTATATGCCAGGGAGAAAAACATTGGAATTGAGTCCGGCTCAGCAAAAAATCCGTGAAGAACGCATTGCAAAAGGTGAAAAGGTTTTGACTGGTCCAAGAAAAAGTGTCATTTATGGTAAAAATTATGAAGAAGGCATTGAATTTTTAAATGAAGCTACAAAATACAAACGACCAGAAGAATGGGGAGATACTGACCATACTCTATTTGGTGTAGTGCGAGATCCAGCTGAAAGATTCATCTCTGCAATTGGTCAAGCTACTGGTGCTTTTGGATCAACCAGTAATGGAATAGGTAAACAGCTTCTGGATGAATGCTTGAAGGAAACGTCGAAAGAGACATTAAATTGTTTTATTAATTTGATGCACACAAATAGTACATGGATCGAAGTGCACTTCACACCAATGGCGATGGAAGTTGCATTTGCTACTGCATATCAAGATATCCCTGTAGCGATTTTCCCTTTTACACAGGTTCCAAATCTTTTAGCGGAACTAGGTGCTAATCCCAATGGAAAGAAAAAGGATGGACATTCATCAAATTACAGAAAGTCACCCATCTTGACAAACATGTCGGTCGATGACTATGATGATGACATGCTGAAGAGGCTATGTGAAATATATGAAATGGATGCAGTCTTTTTGAACCAAATGAGGATGGAGACGAGATGCGATAAATTTTTACCGAAGATTTAATACCTAAGTTGGTCTATTGATAGCTGCGCTTATATATAATTAGTTAAAGAGGTCATTTTCTATAAAAACATTTTTACTTTATATTCCTAAACTATAGCTTGTTTTCAGTCTCATCTACATGTAATTGCTTTGAATGGGACCTGTAATACTCTTTATTCGAATCCACCACTCTTAAAATCAATGTTAGAATCATCGGAGTCTTCGTCTTCACTTTCATCTTGTACTGCAGCACTCGATAATGCATTCTTCATCTCTTCCCTCACTTCAAGTTCTCGGAGGTTATATCCTACAACTAGTTGCCACATGCATAATTGGGCCATTGCCTCTCCACTTTGCTCTGTAATGGTATCGGCAGTGATTTGACCCTCTCCAATACCTGACATTACAACATTCACTAATCCCTTCATCGCACCCAATACGTCATTGGACATTGTGTTTGTCAATGTGTTCAGTTCTTGCTTTGGTAGGGTTTTAATGTACAAGAGCAAGTCTTTGCGAATAGCATCTTCCTTTGCTTGTCGTGTAGAGGATAGATCTTCTTTCAATTTTGAAACTTCATTTCGCAGCTCCGCCATGTATGCTGCTGCATCTACTTCAACTTCCAACGACGATGGTTCTTCCTCATCGCTGTCAGATGCATCATCATCATTCTTGTCACTAATTGGCTTTGACAAATTTTTCGTGTCATAGCGAACTTTAATTTTTCCCTTTACTTTTCCAGAACTTAAATTATCCTCGTCATCGTCCAATGAAAGAGCGGTATTGTCTCCATCAATTCCTAAACTTTGACTTAAACTTAGTCTGTACTCAGCATTTTTAAACATATAGCCTGTCATTTGCAATTGGAACATGAGAGATGCTAATCTTTCTCCAGTTGTGATGGTTGTAGTCTCAAAAGCCATTTTCGGTAATGTACCAATCAAACCTAAAATTGTAGTCCTTACAGCATCCTGTACACGTGGATGAGCTGTAGAGGTAAACTTGGAAATAAGATCCGATGGAGAAAGCTTTGCAACCACATTTAAGTAAGGGTTGCTTTGTAGAAAAGTTATATCCGATGGCGATAATAGCTCTCCAGACTTTTGATTTGTATTTTCATTTTCTGGTGGGTCTTCACCAAAGTTGATGGGAAGTGCATCCTCTGATAGCTTTTCCCTAGCTTTTTTTAGGTTTTCACTTTCTGCAAATGCCTTTTTTGGATCAAGAAAGTCTCCCAAGCCTTCATCATCTGGATCCTGATCATCATTATTGTTACCTCCAATACTTGACATCAATGACGTGGAACATACTCCTTTTGTTTGATATTCTGGAACTTTTACAATGAGTTTTGTATTGAATGTAGGAACGAAAGCAGCTGGAAGCGATGTATAAAATGCATCAGTGTAGCTGAGCATAAGAAGATGTAGAAGAATGTATCGTTTGCTATTCATCATCTTGATATTCAATAAGGAAATGATTAATTGCTAATTTCTTCTTCTTTGCATGAACTAAGTGAAGATCTACTATTGACGCATTCAACGTAAAGTCGTAAATAATGAGATTGCTATTGATGTGTTGTTTGACAACAAAGGGAACGTCACAAGATCGAAGATCGAAGAATCCAAAATAGGCCTATTTCTTTCCTCTTCCCCTTTCTATTCTGAACCATCTCTAAATGGCTATAGAGGTAGCCAATTTCTCCACAACCACGAATGAGCTGGCTGGAGACTGAGCCGATAGATGACCATCATCAAACAATTACGCACTTCGTTGCCATCAATTGAATTTCTTTCGCTCTATTGAAAGGCAATCTTTTGTGAAATAGCTGGTCTCATTGGTATTCCTGCTGAATGCTAGATTTCTCTACTAGCTATTTATAAACCATGAAGATAACAACCAGTGGTGCATTGATGTTTCTCCTATCGGCTGTTGCCACCAGAAATACAGTGGCGTTCACGCCAAAAAATCTTTCCTTCACCAGAAATTATCACAGATCTGTTGTTGCTTTGAATGCTGAAAAGGGTGGTCAGCAACAAGGAGGTGAGTTACTGAGAAAATTAGTATATGAATACATTGCGGTTTTATTTTGGCATATATCTGACCTGAAGAATTATTTGTTTCTCCGCAATTGGATCTCATCTCCTTCCATCAAAAGGTAAGAAAAAGCAAGGTGGCAGAGGAAAGAAGGAAAAGAATGCATATGCATCAACCATTCTTCTTCCAGAGACCCCATTCTCTCAGCGTGCAAACGCGAAAAATCGTGAACCAGAAATTCAGCAGTTTTGGAAAGACACAAATCTTTATCAAAAACTATCAGATGCTGCTGAAGAGGCTGGTGCAGAAAGATTTGTTCTACACGATGGACCACCATATGCAAATGGAGATTTGCACATTGGACATGCATTGAATAAATTGTTGAAGGACTTTATTAATCGTAAGCAAGTATTGAATGGGAAGCAAGTACATTATGTTCCAGGTTGGGATTGTCATGGTCTCCCAATTGAATTGAAGGTTTTGCAGACAATCAAAAGTAAGGAGAGACAAAAGTTGACTCCTATTGATCTTAGAAAGAAAGCTGCGGAGTTTGCAAAGGAGACTGTTGGTAAGCAGAGTGAATCTTTTCAGAGATATGGTGTAATGGGAGATTTCGATAAGCCATACATGACTCTTCAGCCTGAATTCGAAGCTGCACAAATTGGTGTATTCGGTGAAATGTTCAAGAAGGGTTTTATTTTCAGAGGAAGAAAGCCAGTTCATTGGAGTCCATCTTCTAAAACTGCTCTTGCTGAGGCAGAATTGGAGTATCCAGAGGGACACGTTTCCAAGAGTATCTATGTAGGATTCGAAGTAGATGAACCAAGCGAACAATTGAAGGAATTCCATGGGGAAGGAAGCGATGCATTGAAAGTGGCAATTTGGACCACCACTCCATGGACTATGCCTGCAAATCTAGCTGTTGCAGTAAATCCAGATTTGGAATATTCTGTTGTAGAACATGAGAAGACTGGAAGATTGCTAGTTGCTGCAGATTTGGCAGAGTCTCTTGCTGTAAGTTTTACGTCTCAAATACATTCTGAAATATCTCACAATTTGTAAGTATTGAACTCACTATTTTGTACAATATAGAAAAAATTCAATCTTCCAGAGGGAGAGAGTTTCAATGTGCTTGCAACCATGAAAGGAGATGATGTCATTGGAACTACTTACAGTCACCCACTTTACGAACGTAAGTCACCAGTTCTCGCAGGAGGAGATTACATTACAACTGAGTCAGGTACTGGACTTGTACACACAGCTCCAGGACATGGTCAAGAGGATTACCTCACTGGTTTGAAGAATGGATTAGATCTTTTGTCTCCAGTTGATGATGTTGGTAAATTCACCATTGAAGCAGGAGAGCGTTTCGTTGGATTAAAGGTCTTGGACGAAGG
Source organism: Chaetoceros tenuissimus (assembly GCA_021927905.1). NCBI lineage: Eukaryota > Bacillariophyta > Thalassiosirophyceae > Chaetocerotales > Chaetocerotaceae > Chaetoceros > Chaetoceros tenuissimus. The sequence continues at coordinate 1,398,671 of BLLK01000069.1, forward strand.
TAACACCGCAATCATCGAAGCATTGCAGGAAACAGGATCATTACTCTTGGCAGAAGACTACGAACATAAATATCCATATGATTGGCGAACAAAGAAGCCAACTATTTTCCGTGCAACTGATCAGTGGTTTGCAAGTGTTGAAGGATTCCGTGACGATGCATTGAAGGCTGTTGACACTGTAGAATGGATTCCAGCTGTAGGAAAGAATCGCATCAACTCATTTGTAGAAGGAAGAGGTGATTGGTGTATTTCTCGTCAGCGTTCCTGGGGAGTACCAATTCCTGTTTTCTATGACAAGGAAACTGGTAATGAAGTTTTGTTGAATGAAGAGACTTTGCAACACATTCAATCAATTTTCGCAGAACATGGAAGTGATGCATGGTGGACAATGAGCGAGGAAGAGTTGCTACCAGAAAGTTACAAGGCAGATGCTGGAAAGTGGAAGAAGGGAACTGATACTATGGACGTTTGGTTCGATTCTGGTTCTAGTTGGGCAGGAGTTGCAAATGGAAGAGATGAACTCGCTTACCCAGCAGATCTTTACCTAGAGGGAAGTGATCAGCACCGTGGATGGTTCCAGAGTAGTTTATTGACCAGTGTTGCTGCGAACAACAAAGCACCATACAAAGCTGTTCTAACTCATGGATTCGTTTTGGATGAGAAGGGTTTCAAAATGTCCAAGTCTCTTGGAAATGTAGTTAATCCTCTTGAAGTTATCAATGGAGGAAATAACCAGAAGGTAGATCCAGCTTATGGAGCTGATGTTCTCCGTCTTTGGGTAGCATCTGTCGATTATTCTGGTGATGTATGTATTGGAAAGAATATTATCAAGCAAACTTTCGAGAGTTATAGAAAGTTAAGAAATACTGCAAGATACTTGATCGGAAACTTGGCAGACTTCAAACCTGAGGGAACAGAAGGGAGCAACGCTGTAGCTTACGACGATTTGCCATCCATGGACAAGTGGATGCTTGGACGTCTTAATTCTGTATTGAAGGAGGTAGACTCTGCAATTGATGAGTACCAATTCAATCGTGCTACTCAAGAGTTGCTTAGATTTGCTACTGCTGATTTATCCAACTTCTATTTGGATGTTGCAAAGGATCGTTTGTATATTTCTGCCATCAATGATCCAAGAAGAAGAAGTTGCCAAACCGTAATTCAGGCTTGCCTTGAAGGTTTTGCAAAGAGTATTGCTCCAATTCTTCCTCATATGGCGGAGGACATATGGCAAAATCTTCCATATGAAACTGAATTTGAAAGTGTCTTCGAAGGAGGATGGCCTAAGCACTTGATGGAATTCGAAGAGTTTGAAGGAAATCAATGGAAGCTTGTTCGCGAACTACGAGATGATGTCAATAAGATGCTTGAACTAGCTCGTAATGACAAGCTTGTTGGAGCTTCCCTAGATGCTGCAGCTGTTGTTTATGTTCCTGATGAGGAAAAGCGTGCTATCCTCAGCAAGTTGGACGGAGATGAGGATCTTGTATCTCCTCCAGTCAAGACAAATGGTGTTGATGAACTTAGAACTGCACTCATGTTGTCACAAGTGAAATTTGTAGACTCTGTTGATGAAATTAAGGAACTTTGTGATGAGAAATACATTTCAGAGACTACTGTAAGTGGATGCGTTGTTGGAGTGAAAAAGGCAGAGGGAACCAAGTGTGGAAGATGCTGGTTTTATGACAGCTCTGTAGGAAACCACGATCTTAAATATGACGGTGTATGCCAAAGATGTAACCATGCTATTGAAAGCTGGGAAGAAGCAACTGGAGAGAAATTTGAACTTCCAGTAGCAGAAGAGCAACCAGTAGCTTGAATATAAATAAATTAATATCCATATAATTTGAAAGATGACAGTGTTTTTGAGAAATCCATCTAGGATTTGATTCAACTGTGGTTAGGACTATTCTTCCGGAATTGCAAACTAAGGCTCCCTTCTTGAGACTGTCTCTATTTTGAGACTGTCTAATAAGGAAGGATCAAATGAGTGTTTCCTTGTCGAAAACAAGATTGTAAAGAAGTCACCTAATAGTAGTAGGAAATCAATATAAATCACTATTTAATTTTATTATTCTACACACATACGAGCTAAACCATGAATCCCAAATTCTCCTTGGTGCTATTTACTAGCATTGATATTGTTCATGGTCTGCCATCTACAGCACCTTCCCAAGCATCATATATTTACTTTCTGATAAGCTTGACCTTTCTGGTATCCTCTGGTGGTGGGCTAAGGAATCTTGCGTATGCAGTGGTACATGTTGCTGGGCAACAGTTAGGGAATACTACAACAAGGAAGAAGATGGAAGAGATGAATCCGAAAACGAACATCATGAATCCAAAGAATCCCCACTGCTCACTGGTCCATTCCTGAGCTGAAGCAGTGTAGGTGGTGTTCAAGTGGTTGATGGTGTAAGTCTTTGCAGCTTCCTTGATATCGAAGTGAGTGGAGTTACTGTCAGTTGCATTAGTGAAATCATCAGTTGAATCATCACCGTAGTAAAGCTCGCGCTCAGAGGTTCTCAAGTTTGCAGCTTGAATAGTAACAAACTGAATAGCAGAAAGCACAAAGAAAGCAACCTTGGAAATCATGATGGACAATGAAAAAAAGTTATTGTTGGAAAAATAATGGCAACTAATGAGAGTAGAAAAGTGAGAAACAAAAAAATCCTCTTCCTGATCAATCGCCGAATCAGCTAATTAGCCTAGATTTTGACATTATTTTTTCCGTTGGAAGTTGGAACGGAAGACGCAAACCTGGGAATGTCTTAACGTCTTTCTAACGGATATAAGGTTGGGTTGAAAGGCAAGGTAAAAGGGAATGAACATACCTATTAAAATGTAATGCAGCATAGACCAAGAGTAGAGTCTAGTAACAACAAAATTCTTTTAAACATATATTATATTTTCAGTTGGAAAAGTGGTGCTTTATAGCCTAGGTGAAAGTATTAGTCACTTCGGAGACGCATGATGGAATCATAGGTTGCAGTGTCATCGAACTCGGAGCTTTGGCTTCCTTTTGTAAAGAAGGATCCTCTTGTCGATGTTCCAACAGAAGTGTAGTCATCATCAAAGTCATACTTTTGATTCTGCCTCTTTTTCTTGTTTTCCTTCCCCTTACAACAGTTGATGCAAGAGATACACGCACAGGAGAAGATGCACAGAACAAAAATAAGGAAGAAAGAGAACCATGCCCACTGATCTGAGGTCCATTCACCTGGAGAGGTCTCATACCAGTTGATAAACTCTTCCTCGATTATGCCTTCTACCTCGTCTATCTTTTCTCTCCATGTCCCAACGGTGGTGGAATTTCCATTCGCGTTGTAGTAGTATCCATCATCCCCATCGACAGCAGCATCAGCTTCATCTGCATCTGCAGTGGCATCATCGTTGGCAGCTTGATTGTTTTGGTAATACTTGTTCTGATGATAGTATCTATTGTAGTATCTTCGCGCATAGTATCCTCCACCGTAGTATCTATGTTGTCTATAGTATTGTCTTGCTCCTCCTCCACCGCCGTAGTAGAGCTCTCTATCTGCCTTCTTTCCTCCAACACGAGCTTCAGCAAATACAGCCAAAAGCGCAACGCATGCAATTAATAGGTGGTGTAATCTTAAGTTCATGTTTTCTATCAGCACAAATGAAAATGCTTATTCTATTTGTATTCAAATTGTTCTATTTATTGGCGAGAAAGCAATAACAAGGGAAGAGGAAAATGTGGGTTATGATTTGTGTTTTTGGCGATCATGCTGTTCGGCACAGAGTTTTTGCGACTTGTTGACGTATTTTGACAAGATAAGAAGGTTCTGGGCTATTGTAATTAGGCAAGACTCGAATAATATTTTTTTAGATTACCGTGGCACGCTCTCTAGCTGGCGATCTCATCACAATTCTATTTCATGGGAATTTTGTTTTTTTTGTTCGTTACAAAGTAATAAAAATCCACCTTATCTGCAGATGTATGCACAAAAATAAGTTTTGTGAAGCGATTGCACACAGTCATCAACTTTGGCTAGAATTTGTCAAACGGCATTTTCATTAATAATAATGATCCTTTTTGGAGTGAGAAATATTGATTAGAAACAATAATATTTTAAAGTTTACAAGTTCCAATTATTGAACCTGGTAAAGGTTCAAGATGCATATCCCTTCCAGTCGTAAGAGGATATGTAATGGATCATCAAATTCAAATTCCAGAATTACATATCAGAGCAGAATGAGCTATCTCAAGTCCAGAGAGGGAAGGAGTAACAAGAACTTGGTTGGAGAAAATAAACCCTCAACCTTTACATTTGCTCCACACCTTCGACCAATTACACCGGCAAAACTCTTGCCACCGAAGCAGTTCATGACAAAGGAAGTTTCATTCAGGCACCTTTATCGCAGACATCATCCACCAAAAAAACTCGCTAAAATGAATCTTCTCACAAGGAAGGAAAATCCTCAGCGTACGAAAAAGAGAGAACAAATTTATGCAAAAATACGGGCATCCGAATTAGCTATGGAAAAAATGAAGCATGAGAAAGAGATCCGGCAGTCGAACAAGAATGAACGTAAAGACACAAGTGAAATGTCGATATCAGAGAGATCAATATCAGAAATTAGTCAAGACGAAGGAGATTTTCGAGAGCCCAATATAACAAAGAAAGGAGTAATAGTATCAGGATTTGTAACTGAAAAGAGGAGACATTATAACAAGTCAGGAAATAGTTCTGTTTCAACAAATGATGATATATTAGGCGGAAATTTTTCTTTCCTATCAGACTGGAAAGGAATATAGTGGTACAATGAGGTTTTATTAACATTGTAATAATTATGTACATTATCTTACAATATCTGCTTGATTTCATATAAATCAAATGAACCTTTGGGCAATTTTATTAGGCAAATCTAGTGCTGAAAAATTGATAGGCCGTCGAATAAGTCGTCAGTGTTACAGCGGCAGACGGGCAACCTCGACCAAATGCTAATTGCCATCCATTGTACAATTGTTTAAAAGTTGCAGTTGCACCATCCCTCTTGAGAAGATACAAAAACGTTTCTCTTGCGGAGTTTGCTTTACCAGTTTGTACCAATGTTTTTAATGCATCCAAAGGTAAAGAACTTGCCCAATAACTACAGCCTGCCATCATTCCAGCTCCAATCGTATTGATCTTTGATGATGGTTCTGCTCCTGTGATACTTGGCAGATGCTTCTGTCCTAGTGCAAACGCCAAGAAAAATGAACCACATCCCACTGAATCTCGGACCAATGTAATTCCTGCTCCTTTCCACAGCCCAAATATACCCTTTTCTTTATAAGTTGCCTTTACAACATCTATTGGACCTTTCATGATACCATACTTGAGTAAATGTGTTGTACCTTCAGCGATATGTGTATGCTGAGCAATTAGCTGACTTCTTACATATTCAACAGGGCTCACAAATATTAAAGCATTGACTGCACCGGCTGAAGCCCCACATATAAAATGGTCTACTAGTGTGAGCTGGTAGGAAGAAAGAGAGTTACTTCTTACATCTTTGATCAAACTTTGTGTAAGGCGATTAGTTGTAAAGACGCACGACTTATAGCATGCTTGTGCAATCAGTGGTGAACTAAATCCGGTGTAAAATGCTCTCAGACCGCCGTTTTTTATTGTGTGAGAAAAAACTGTAATTGGGCCACTTTTGGATGAAATTCCAGATGTTGTCGCAGCACTTGGTGCTGATTTTGCAACAAGTTCTGTGGTTGCTTGCATTTTAGTTCTGATTACATCAAATGGATGGAATAGTGTAACTGAGACCATACCAGCAAGTGAACCCGATATGATAGAGTTCCGCACTTCATGTGTACGATTGTCATTATCGTTCTTTCGTGCACCTATTATTTTTGGAGGAATCTTTTGATCCACCAGCATTCGATCGCTCTCCTGTTGAAGTTCCGTCCTTGTAACGTTCTCATCATTGTCTGCTTTCAACTCACTCATTATATGTTAATTATATGGTGATAATTCGCAAAGCGAAGTATGATCTTCTTTGGGATTGCATCAGAGAGAGAGGCAGAAAGTTTTTCTTTTTTCTCAAAAATGAATGACGATGTGAAGCAAATGGGTGACAGACAGACGACCTAGGCCACATTAATTTCATTTTTGGTAAATCTGTCCCCACCTACTACTAATACCTCTTAGCCTCTATTAGAGATAGAATACCATAGTCTTATTTTTCGTTAGGAGATAATTTTGTTTAGACAGTTATTTTAGCCTGTGATTTATAACAACATAATATCACAATAAGTGAGAGGATGTTGGACCGTTAACCGGAGGTTACAGGTTTTGACGTCAGCATCCAACGGATCGCTCATCGAGAGAGCACAACCACACAACTCAATCAACCTAACTAAGCTAATACTCACAATTACCTTATCAATCTACTTGACTAGTGTACTTGTATTCTATCTCGTTCTATAGATTAACAGTCTCGGTTGTCCCTACAACCGATTGATTGCTTTAGTCTACTGTAAACCGCTATATTGATCTTTCCAAGGCAATTGTTCACCGATACATCGTTCGACGGAATGGGAGACGACGACAGTCAGCAGTCACCAGCTCCATCAAACGGATCTACTGCTACCCAAATTGTTACCGCACCCAGACATGGGCCAGGTAACAATGGTGCTTCAACGACGCCGGCTGTGAAGAAGAAGGTTGTGGCAGATCATGGTTTGATTGCCAGTAACCTTCCACGCTTCCAGACCGTACGTTCAGGAAAAACCGTGCTGGAACAAACTGATCGTCGCTGCAAGATGATGAGTTTGGGTGAATTAGTCCGAGTGCTGCGTGAGTTTTATATTCAGGAGGATTGCTTAGATCCTCAAGACGCAAATTATCTCGATGAATGGACGATTCACTTCGCAACCTATCTTCATTTCTACAATGTGAGAAATGAAGGTTTGTTTCGTTCGGCACGCTTTGAAGTCCTACATAGTGAAGAGGTTGAAGACACCCAGTTGGTGTCTCACTTCAACACTGAATCCTTTGTGAATAAGCTCAATTCATACAGGGAGCTGAGCTCTAAGCTCACTCTCCTGCCTGATGGAAAGAGATATCTCACCGGGGAAACGGATGTGCTTCTCTTACGTAGGGAATCCGCGGTGTGTAATGATACGACCACTGCAGGACATTCGTTGAGTGCTAGTGTGGGAAACAACCAGGCTGAGTTCGAGGAAATTACTGTACCTATGTACAATAAGTTCCAAGATTCTCAGGAATGGATAAACAAGGTGCTAGCTGTATTCAAAAGGAAGGCAGCTGCTAAGTATCTTGTAGATGGTGATGCTTGTCGTAACAATCCAGAGATTTCTGAAGCGTACACTGTTTCGCTTTTGGATTCTTTGGATAAGAGCGACCTGTCATACGTTGCTGAAGAGAATAAGGACGCTAAGCTATGTAAAGAGATTTGGGATATCATACTTGATAAACTAAAATCTAGTTCACATAAGTTTAACGTCACTTTAGAGACCTACAAACAGCTACTGAACCTAACTTGTTCCTCAAGATCAGAGTTCAGTAACTTTTACAACGTTTACCGTACAAGCTTGGCGAAGTTGAAGTCACACGGTTCAGTTGCCGTTACTGACGATGTATTCATGAGAGCTTTATTGAGAAACGGCATCCACATCAACGATGATGGTGACGAGCTCAAGAAGTTTCATAATGAAGATGGTGATCATGAAGCCTTGATGAAGCATTTTCTTAATAGATATGCTACAGATGAAGAACCTACTTTCGGTACTAAAGCTCGTAGAGCCACAAGTGACGAAGGAGGTACGTCAAAACATAAGAAACAGAAGGTAACGTTTGACGGTGATGAAAGGAAGAAGATCACGCCTTTACCACCTAATGACGGATTACCAGACGCTGTATATCAACCTTTTGTCTGTTGGAACAAAAATACCCAGATTCCTTCACACTTGCGTTCCAAGAAACAGAAGGAAGCTTACCAAAGAGCCAAGGACTTGCTGACTAAGATGGCAGCAACTTCCAAAGCCACCAACGACAAGAAACGTAACGATTTCAAGGCACGCCAGCTTAAGGCTGCACAAGAAGCGGAGTATCCTCCACTCGCAGATCCTTCGGCTCAGGAATACGCATCTCGCTATTATCCACATTCCCAGCAACAAGGCTGGCACCAAGGTTACTATGATCGTACTCAACCACCAGCAGCACCAGCAGGTGGTAGAGGAACTGATCTAGCTGCTGCACGTCGTCTAACAGGTGGACGTGGAGGAAGAGGTGATGGTGGACGGGGAAGAGGTGACGGTGGACGAGGACGTGGTGGACGTACTGCTTATCGTTACGACAATGTCTTTGGTACCAGATACTGAAAAGTTGGCCAAGATGATAGAAAACGAAGAAGAGTTGATTTCAGTTTGGAACAGTTTGGACTAGTCATCCCCACGGATGATGAACCTTTGGCTGTTTTCGATACTGGCTGCGATAATAGCTTAATAAATTTAAATTCATTTATCGTTGGAAATTATCTTGGCGTTCGATACAATTTAAGAGGAGCATTAGAAGGAATGACTCGCTCGGAAACTTTAGAACTTGCTAACCATTGTTTTATGAAAATTGTTTGCAAGGACAGAGAATTTATTGGTGTAGTAAATCAATGTCTAGTTGATCCAAATCCAGACCAATTAAAAACACTACTACAGCCACATCAACTGCGTGCTAGTGGAATCCTCTTGGATGACATTCCACCATGCCATCTTCGTATAGACAACAAACCAGGCACTTTGTGTCTTAAAGCAGGAGAGACTACAGTCCCTCTTTACTTTGATGGTTTGAAAACTTTTATTATATGTGTCAGACCGACAGAGGAGGAATTACATTCCTTACCTCATGTCGTTCTAACTTCAGAAGAACCGTATGAACCACGTACTCGCCTCTATACTAGGAGAGTTTACAGTGGAACGTTTGGTCCTGTCAAATTTAGAAGGAAACATTCCGAACCCTCAATTGAACAGTGGCAGGCTATACTCGGTTACTGTAGTAAAGATGTTGTCAAAGAGACATTGAAAAATACTACAAGACATATTAAGACCTTGGATATGGAGACACGTGAATACATGCGTGACTATGCCAAGAGTCGTACTAATCCATTACGTCCGTATAGGATCAATGATATTCTGTTCACAGATACATTCTTTTCTACAATACGGTCGATTAGAGGGAATACTTGTTTCCAAGTGTTTGCGCTTAAAAGAACAATGTATTCCGTAGCAACACCTATGAAAGCAGAGCGATTTGTATATGGAGCTTATGAAGACTTCATTACAAATGTTGGCGCGGCCAATGCTGTTGTCAGCGATAACGCAACTGTTTACAAATCAGAAAAGTGGAAGGAGATAAACCGTAGAGTCCATACTCAAATTCGCTTTACTGTCCCTTATCACCAGTCATCGAATTTTGCTGAACTGATAGGAGGAAAATTCAAATATGGTCTTGTGAAGTTGTATCACTACACTCCACAAGCACCTTATGTTTATTGGGACTTTGGATTAGAATACATGTCTCTTGTAGACCACTTCTTATCCAAAAGAAAACTCAAAGGTAGATGTGCTGCTTCTTACTTGAGAGGAGAAACAGTCGACATCAGTATATTTCGATTCCCTTGGTTTTGTCCAGTTTGGTACTATGCACCAAATCTGGATTTTCCTACTGATAGGATGAAACCAGGATTCTTTATTGGCATTGAACCAACCACAGGTGATGGTTTTTCATATATAATCGTGGAAGGTGAGAAATATGAAGATATTCCTCTACGTAACGTTCGACCTATTGTCCGATCGATCGTACGTTCACGTAGCCTAGAAGATACTGTACCTCCTCGTGTAGAGAGAGATACTGAGGAGAACCTTATTTTTACAGATGCTAATGGCGTTCCTCTTGCAACTAACGATGTCAGTGAGGAGGAACTATACGAAGCTATCACTGCATCTGAAGCTGAAATTGTAGAATATTCTGATCCAAGATCTGATGTCTATCAGGACTCAGAAATCGACAATGGAATTCTACTAACTACTACTTTCAATCCTCCAGATGACCCAGATCAACTTGAGGATTCGGACAATGAAACCTTACCTGATGATAGTAATGTTATCCCCGATGATGACGTCTCTATGGCATCAGAAACTGAATACCCTAATCTTATCCTTCGTACAGCGTCTTCGGAAGATAGCGATGACGATGACGAAGACGAAACTAATGATACCCCAGCTGAAGTTCAAGAGGAGGTCGCAGGGCCGACTCCATCTTCAGAGGAGACTACAACTCCACCTGTCTCTATTCGAATTGAAAACTCTTATGGAGAAGAAGGACCTGTATACATATCACAGAATGATAATGATGCCGATGAGGACGATCCCCACATCGACAGCATTGGTGAACCTCACATGACGAAGATGAACATAGCAACAGCACATTCCGTCAATGTGACTCAAGACCCTTTCACTGATGTAACTGATGATATCATTGAAATAAGAGGTCACAGATGGTGTGGTAAGACACTTGAACTAGAATGTCTTTACCATACCGGTGAAATAGAATGGCATCCATTTGACTTGGTCTACAGTGACAATTCAAATGACCTTGCAAATTACTTGGCTGATCGAAAATGTAAACTTGGTCAATCAGCACAAGCACAAACATTCAAACGTTGGGCTCGTTCTCATAAACGTGCAATCAGACGTATGTTTAAGAAAGTTATTAGATCAAACGTGTTTCGTTACTACTCTGGTGTTCATCATGGTACTAACAAGAAACGACGTTCCAAAAGAATAAGACGTGCAGCTAGAGCCAAATTTGAGGATGAACAATCTGAAGAAGCTAAAGCTTGGGTTGATCAAACCCTTAATGCACGTAAAGTACGAAAATTCGAATACGGAGTAGAAGTTCCCCGTAACTGGGAGGACGTACTACGTATTGATATGGAAAATGGTAACACTGCATGGCAGGATGCTATCAAGAAAGAAATAGGAGCACTGTTAGCGCTAGAATGCTTTGACCCACAAGAGGAAGGTTACAGACCTCCAGAGGACTACCAGTATGTTAGGATGCATCTGGTATATGCGGTTAAAGTCGATCTGCGTAAGAAAGCTTGACTAGTATGTGATGGAAGCAGAGTTGATCCGAGAGGACTTACGACTCGTGCTACTGTTGTTAAAGGAATTTCAGTCCGCCTGTTGGACCTTATTGCAAGTCATTGGAATAAGAAGATTTTAACAGGAGACATTGGTAACGCATTTGTTCAAAGTAAAACCGAAGAAAAAGTTTACACTAAGCTTGGTCCTGAATTCGGACCAGACTTAGCTGGACGTATTGCACTTATTGTAAAGGCTCTCTATGGACTTACAACAAGTGCGGCTGCATTCAGAAAAGCATTTGCTGATTTTCTACGATCTTTAGACTTCAAACCTACTAGATACGATGGAGACGTATGGCTCAAACCTTGCCCCACAGGCAATGGTTATGATTACATTTGTACACACGTCGATGACTTCAAGATCATTGCAGATGATCCACAAGCCTACATCGATATGATTTCAGGTGCTTTCTTTATCAAAGAAAGTGGTGATCCTGAATATTACTTAGGAAACGATTACAAACTCATTGAAGATTTTCAATGCTGGACTTATAACGCTGAAACCTATGAGGCTGAAGCTATAAGAAAGGTAGAAGAAATGTTCGATGAAGACTTGAAGAAGGTGAAGACCCCACTACTTGTTGAGGATTTTCACCCAGAAGTTGACGACTCTCCTTTACTGAAACTGAAGGAGCATCGTCAGTACCAATGTATGCTTGGTATGCTCCAATGGCTGCATACCATTGCTAGACCTGAACTTGGACCTTCCCTTGCTACATTCAATCGTTTCGGGACATGTCCAAGAGAGGAGCATTTACGTCTGCTCAAAAGAGTTTTCGCTTACTTGAAATTCTCCAAAGGCAAACGCATCAGAATAGATAGCAGGCCGATGAACTTTACACGTTGCGTACCTGACTATGAGAAACTTATTCCAGACTTTTTGCAAGATTATCCTGACGCTTGTGAGGAGGTTGACCCTAACCTACCTACACCTTACGGAACACCTTTGCAAATTACTATCTTTGTAGATGCAGATCATGCACATGATCTTGTTACAAGAAGATCCCTTACAGGGATAATTGCATTTGTTGGATCAACACCTGTCCTATGGAGCACCAAAAGACAAGGTGCGGTTGCAACAAGTACGTATGCAGCTGAATTCGCGGCCTTGAAAGCAGCGACAGAGGAGGCAATACATTTAAGATACTGTTTACGATGCTTGGGCGTACCAGTTCCAAACGACGGTAGTGCACCAACACAAATATTCGGAGACAACTTCAGTGTAATTCAAAGCGCAAGCAATCCTGAAGCTGATCTCAAGAAGAAACACGTAGCATTGTCATTTCACTTCGTTCGTGAAGCAATTGCTGCCGGAATTGTTGAGCCATACTGGCTCAAAGGCGAATACAATCTTGCTGACATCATGACTAAGCAGATTAGTTCGACTGAATTTTTGAAACATTTAGAATCATTATATTGGCGTCCTGATTTCCACATCAGAGACAACAATATGCTTGATGAAGATTACAATAGCTAAATGTAGTAGATTCTATTTTACTACATTCATGTTTACTATAGACAGTGTGATAGTCATTTCTCGGTCTGAGAGGAGCTAGACTGGAGATGTATCCGGGTTATACTCAATACATACTTTCCATTTCCGTTACATGTGCGCCAAAGAGGAGTAACAACATAATATCACAATAAGTGAGAGGATGTTGGACCGTTAACCGGAGGTTACAGGTTTTGACGTCAGCATCCAAAAGGGTTGCTCATCGAGAGAGCACAACCACACAACTCAATCAACCTAACTAAGCTAATACTCACAATTACCTTATCAATCTACTTGACTAGTGTACTTGTATTCTATCTCGTTCTTTAATTTATTATAGCATAGAACGTATATAGCTTTAGTATTTATTATAAAATGGACTTTGAATTCAATTATTATTTTCAATCTGTTTACGCAGCTTGAAATAGCGCGAATCATGATCTCCTTGGTAATGATATATGATGTAATGAATAGCCTAGCATCATCAACATGCCAGCTTTGATTATACTAGATCCCTTGAACCACTTTTCTTCCAATAAAATTTGTTGGGGAAGCAATTCCTTATATCCAGTTCTCTCATCAAATTGCCTTTGAAAATTCACTCCATGGATACTACCTAATACAACTTCGCAAGTTGTAAAGACTGTACCTGCCATTAGATGCCCGCCAAATGTATTCCCCTCGTCGTCAGAAATAGACATGTGCAAATGACAAGATCCGTCTTTAGAAAATGTGCCTACTAAAGATACTATCTCAAATCTTTGATTTTCCCATCTCTTCACTTCGTTCTTCGAAGATTTGATATCTTCTTTTGATTTCGATGCATTTGCTAATCGAAGAGTTGCATCTTTCAGACTACCAACCGCGGTCATTACAAAGAGTGATGAACACTCCTCAGGTGGAGTGCGCGCAAACACAATTTGCGCAATATCACATAGATTTTCTTTAATGGAATCTCCTGGCTGAAGACGAAATGCGTGGGCTTTTACATTTCCACTTGGAGGAACAAGTATCGTCATGGCTATTAGCACTTGGCTTTCAGATGCTTTGAGCAGCAAAGATATAAAGAGAAGCTCACAACTATGCAGTAGAAATGCTGTTTATGTTCTTCATATGAGGTGCGCGTTCAGAGATGATTGAGTCATTTTTTAAAGCCAATCAAATTCTAAGCTCGAAGTGACGCAATTCTAATGTCAGGAAACCGAGTCTTTTTCGAGTCTGAAAATGCATCATCTTCAACGAGGAAATGCCGATGAGGTCCAATCAGAAGAGGATTAGTGGCTTAGATTGCTTCCACGAGAAAAACTTTCAATGATATGGCTAAAAAGTGGTGATTTCGAAGATTTGACACTGCATCACTGATGCCAATAGGCCTTTTAGCTCCATTTTGTCCTGCCATCTGCCAGGCAGCTGTGTCTTTTCGATGGGAAAGAGAGGAAAGATAGTTTGGATCTGATCGCGATTTTCTCATTTCTCATGCCAATGCAACTGTATCTTCATAAAACGTGTGTTTGCCCAATACAAACCTCCCTAAAAGTTCCTGAATTAGACCAATCTAAAAATATGAGGAATACAGAAAAGACTATTCCATTCCTAAGGTAAGATAGGAGTATTGTTTCTACAGAACTGAAAGTGAAGTGGAATGAACATATATATGTCGGTATTTTTCCAGTCGGTAGGAGGAAATAAGGTGTCACGGTTGTGCAGCAGAGAGAAAGGAAGCCAATAACTTGGAAAGACTACTTTCAATGAAAGTAATATGCTCCATATATCATGCTGTTATGTGAATGGCATATACATACCTTCCAGTGTGTTTGATGATTCACCCGAGATATTAATTTCCCAGTAGGTTCTTTTTCACACAAAGACAGAGTTCTTTCCTCCATTCTTCCCGAATTTCGATTCTCACCTTTTGTCTTCTTTTTTTTTCTACAGACGGCTTATTGATATGCTAGAAGATGAAGGAACAGCTATCACGTTCCAGCCTGGAGGTGAGTGTACCTATCTACTATGACATATGTTTTTTCTCACTCGAATAGATGATAAAGAACTAACACATATGGTTCAATTTTTTCCTCCATTGGATAGTTCGTAAAAAAAGAGTACCTGGACGTATAGTTGTTCATGATCGTTCGCAAGTAGAATCGCAAGTACTTCCGCGTTACTTCAGTCATTCTTCCTTTGCTTCTCTCCGAAGACAGCTAAACTATTTTGCATTCACCCGTATGGGAAAGGGAAAGCAGAAAGGAGCTACCTATATCAATGATCAAGTCTATGATTTGGAAGATATTCTCAATCTCAAGCGTCGTCTACCTGGGACTTCAAGTCCAGTTGGAATTATTGGAGAGCAAAGCAATGAAGTAGAAGAGAGTAGTCATATCGACAAAGTTTCTGAGAAAGAAGATCCTGCAGCTCTCATTGATGATAACTCCCATGAAGACTCTCATGATGTAGAGTCTAAGCCAAGAAAGAAGCGATCTCATCCAAAGAAAATTCAAGAGATTATCAATTCAGTTGTTCCTGTGATCCATATTTCGCACAAAAAGCCAAAAGTTTCTCTTGAAAAATCCTCATCTGTTAGCAGCGTGACAACTTCTTCTACATTGCTTTCCTCCACGCCGCCACTTGATAGTCCTCGCGAAAGTCAAATCACTACCTTTATCGACCTCACCAAGCCAGCTGACAAGGAATCAAGGGAAGAGACATCTTTCTCGGCTGATGCTTTCTCATTTTTCAAACCAAGACCTATGACTCTAACTCACAAAGTCTGGAGTTCACCTGCAAAAACAGAGTATGAAGAACCGAAGGAAGAAGATATCCTAGCTGGATGTAGTGCTTTACTTTCTCTGGGGTGGCAGAAATAGATGTAATATATGCAATTCAAATTGCTTATTTACTATGATGCTTATCATTATGTAATTTTCAAATAACATGGCATATGTTCCAACAAATATAGATATTATACATTTCAACGAAAATAACTTTAGAAGAAACAACTATTATAAAGTAATTATATTTCATTTTCGGTAGTAGTCAAAGAGAGTAACTAACATTGACGCCTTTTAGCAATATCCATTTTAAAATTTGGTTTTTTTACGTACGTATGAAAATGCAAAGCAGAACTTCACTTCCACCTTGAACCAATGAGCCCATCAGGTTCAAGAACAAAATGGAACATCTTGGACTTTTTATTTTTGGTCTTCTTTCCACACCCTCTAAGGTGTCCCTTTACCCACGATCTTTCACAGCCATACAGCCATCAATTTCAATTGATCATCGATCAGTCGATCAGTGAAAAATCTCTTTCCATACTACACTGAATAGTGCAAATAGGAAGCTACAATAGCGTTTTCAATCTGGAGGAAAGAAATAAAACTATCTTCCTTGAATGTGCAGTACGTGCATGTCGTGTAAATTGAAGTGTAAGAACCAATGAAGAATTCAGATGTGATTGACGTTACTCGAAATAGACCTTCGACTAAAGGATTTAAATGCTCTGAGAAAGTTGAAATTGTTGATGGAATGCCTACTGTTGTTTTTCAATGTAATCTCCCGTCAGGAAAAGTTCTTGAGTTTTCCTGTAGGGAGCCTTCCTGTGGTGCCCTCGAACAAGAGGAGGAGGCAGCAGTGATTCCAGATGAAGACTATGTTGTCAACCCAGATTTTTTCAATGACGATTTAACCATGGCTGGTGTCACCGGTTTTAAAGTGTGGACTGGAACGAGGTTGTTGGTGGAAACGTTGGTATGGCCTCATGAAAATGACTGTGATCGGCTTGTTGAAATACAAAAATGTATAAAAAATTCTAGTAGGATAGTTGAACTGGGAGCAGGTGTAGGAGTGGTAGGAACATATTTAGCTGCAGTAGGGTCACAAGTTATGATAACCGATTTGCCGACTCTTGTAGAGACAGTTATTGAGGAAAATATTCAAAGAAATCATGGTGAATCATCAAGTAGTAGTGAAGAAGATGACATACCCACATGGCTCACAACTGGTGTGAAAATTGGGGAAGGGTTTGTTGATGCAACTCCATTGAATTGGATCATACCTCTTGAAGATCAATTGCAAAAAGATCAGCGCACAAATTTAGACTTTATTGTGGCGTCAGATGTCGTGTTCTTGAAACAGATGCTTGAATCCCTGCTGAATACAGCAGCAGCATTATTTGAATCTTCAAAGGCAACCCAGCCTACATTTATACTTTCGTTCCAGCGGCGGGATTCAAAGGATGGAGAAGAAAGTGATTCTTTTACCACAGTCGATGGAATATTACAGGCAGTTCAAGAACGAGGGTGGAAGTTAGAATGCCTTGCATTCCGACATATCATGGTTGAAAAGGAAAGAGGTGAAAAGATTGTGAAGGAACCATCGGAAGTGTTTGTCTTCGAAATTAATCCTTGGTGAACATCGAGATTGATAAAAGTATTGCCTGTTTCTATTCATTCCAGTATCCATGGCATGCATTATTTATTTTTTTATCAGAATAAGCCATGGATGAATTTGGAATTGTGACCAAAAATGTGTGTAATCGTGTAATTGGCTATATTAGATAGAGGTCTTCCGAGACTTTGTCGACGTGTCTTCTCTATCAGCATCGGAATTCAAAAAGTGCGCGATGATAGAGAAAAGAATTTTGGTTTTCTTTTTTGAATGAGGTCTCTGCACATATCGGTGGTCTCAATGCAAGTGGTATTTTCATATCGCAAGTCAGATGAACAAATATAATTGTAACTTTTACACTTTATTTCAACAATATGGAATTTCTGCATAAATTTCGCAGAAAGAACGGGGAGGAGGCCTCGAATTCTGCTCTGTTCGATCATATTTCCATGCAAACACCAAAACTATCTGTGTTAGATGAAAGAAATAATGAAGGATCTAAAGCGTCGGGCTCTTACATTATTGGCACCATGAAAGATCAGCGTGAACTGTCAATTTCTTCTCAAAATGCATCTGAAACTCATTATGAAACCCAAAGAATGATGGATATCCCATCTCTAGCAGTAAGGCAGAATAAATACTATTCTGATGGGAAATCCAATGAAGTGCGCAACTCCATTCTAAGTGGCTCCTTAGCTGGTATGCTATCCGTATCCATTTTCCATCCATTTGATGTAATCAGAACTAAAATGCAATCCACTACAAGACTTGCGTCCAAAGAAGTGACAAAGACTATCTCTCCAAAGGGAGGCATTTCATCTTCCAGCGGCCCACTTGCAGTTTTTTCTCATACAATTCAAAATGGTGGATTCAGAGCATTTTACACTGGATTTAGTTTCCCTCTTGCAGCGCAAGCATGCTATAAAGCAACTGTGTTCACAGTCAACCGCGTTACTCAAAACTCCATTGTTTCATATAAATCAAAGCAACAACAAGAGTTGGGAAATTTTGAACCTGTCAAGCTTACTCTACAAGACCATTTCCTTTGTGGGGCAATAGCAGGATCAACAAATGCATTGGTTTTCGTAAGCCCTGTTGAATATGTACGAAGTCAGCTAATTGCTCAGCATACACATATTGCTGAAGGTACAACACATTTACTCAAGTATGGCGTCATGAAAGGTCCAATAGATGTTGTTAAGGCAACTTATAAAGACAAAGGTGTATTTGGGCTGTGGAAAGGAGCAGGTATCACTCTTGTTCGAGACTTCTTCGGCATTGGTACATTCTTTTTATGCTTTGAGCTGGGCAAGAGGACTGTACCAAGTATCACAGGCAAAGAAACATCATCAAAGATCAATACGATTGGAGCTGGAATGATGGCCGGTTTTGGTTGCTGGTGTATTGCATTGCCTATGGATGCATTGAAAACACTGGTACAAACTGGAAAAGCAAAGTCAGCAAAGAATGTTGTACTGAAGCTATTAGCACGAGATGGTGTGGTATCAACAGCAAAACAATTGTGTACTGGATGGCAGTTGGCATTTGGTCGCGGCACTCCTGCAGCTGCAGTAAGTAGGGATTGATTTATATTCTTTCTTTCTTATGAAATCCATTCACTCACTAAAATCTTTTTCTCCATTTTCAAAGGTCACACTCACAACATACTCCACGGCATATCATTTTTGTAACACTAGATTTGGCTAAATGGAAAGAGAATCCTATGCACTTTTTGTGGTTGCCGAGAAATAGAAGACATAACTCTTCAAACTGTACATAATACTAGGCTAGCACTAATTTGAATAAGATAAACAAGATAGAACAGAGAAAAAGTATTTTGAATTTATTTTCACTTATTCAAAACAACTTTCCTACACTCTTCAACGACTGTTTGATTGACTCCACAAATCATGCTCTTGGAGTAGATATCAAATGAGGAATCAGCTTTGACTTTGCCATCACTATCAAAGTCATCTCCCTTTAGTGAACGAATGGTACATCCTGCTTCTTCAGCAATGACCATTGCTGCACAGTAATCCCAAGGCTTCCAACCTTCTTCTGCGATTCCGGTATACACAACATCTAGTCTACCTGAAGCAACATAGCACAAATCTAGCACACCACTTCCATAAGAACGTGTTGATCTACATCCATGTTTCAATACGTTACGAACAGCATTGACCATATTATCTACACCCTCTTCACTTCTCGCATATCCAAATTCAAAACAGACAACTGAATTCTTGAGTGTCTTTTCACTCGTCTTATCCGATGACGAAATCTTTTCACCATTTCTGTAGGCTCCGAATCCTTCCATTCCAAGATATAACTCTTGAGTTTTTGGAGAGAAGGCAACTCCCATAACAGGCTTTCCTCCAACACAGAACCCAATAGATACGCAAGTCAAACAACATCCACTTGCAAAATTCGTAGTTCCGTCAATAGGATCAATGATCCAAGTAGGCTTATTTGTCAAAGGAGCAACTTCTCCAGTCCCTGTACTTTCTTCTCCTATGATTTCATGTGATGGAAATGCCTTTTGAATTCCAGCAATAATCAATTTCTCATTAGCAACGTCAATCTCAGTTGCAAAATCAGCATCATTTTGTTTGGTATTGATTCCCAATTTCTCCTCTGCGCCTTCTCCTCTTTTGGTACCTTTGGTGTCAAGGTGAAACATCATGTTTTTACCAGCTTCCAGAGCGAGTTTGACTGCTAATTGCATCTCAGCAGCATGAGGTCCTTTTAATAGGGCAGAAGGAATTTTAGCAAAGGAAGTTTCATTCTTTTTGCGAAATGCTGAATAAAGAATAGAACTTGACGCGATCAGTGTTAGACCAGCTATGGTTGCTTTGGAGGAGGAGGTCATGTTGAATTGATTAGCAAAAGACTGGACAAACAAATGAAATGAGCAGTGGTGAGAAGATGAACACAAAGACCGAGGAAAAAAGGACGAGTGACGAGGTGTGAGGTGAGGAAAAACTATGACGGTGTATATGTAGTACGTACTCCATTGGTATTGAAAACTTCCCTTTAACTGCTTTTTCTACAGTTACGAACTCGGGGCTGGACAATGAAATAAGTAAAATGAAGGTCCCAGTTGTTTTTATGTTAATATGAAGTTTTATGAAGTACATGCTATGTATGTGCCTTTACCCTTTACATAGTTTCTAGAAGATTTTGCTCCTCCTTGGTCAAAATTGGTAAATATTCCTGCTGATTTTCAGAGAATGCTTTCAGATCTCGCAAAGCCTCTTCTTCATATGCCTTGAGTTCAGCATAGTATTGTAAGAACTCGTGAAATTCCTTCAGTACTTGTTCCTTCAATGCATTATTTCTACTTTGCTGCCCATTTCGAGATGCTTCCAGCTCTTGCTTCTTTTGCTTCAATTCCGATATCGATCTCTGAAAAGAGTCTTCATCCTTGAGACTTTCTACTGTCTTTTGAAGCATGTCCAGATCACTCTCTTTCTTTGACAATACTTGGTCTTGTTCTTCTTTCTCTTTTTCCATACCATCCACTGCTCGCCTCTTGGTAGGAACAATTGCATCTACATCACTTTTCTTGTCTGCAACCAAGTCTTCACTTTGTTCCTTTGCATCTTGAAGGTCAAATATGTCGCGTCTTAATGCTGAAATCTGTTCTCTCAAGTCGTCCTTTTGTTTTCTCCATTCTGGTAAGAGAGATTTTTTCAATTCAACTCCGCCAAATAAAGCAGATTGATCTTGATGTGCGCATTCTTTCTGTACCGAAATCAAAGTAGGACTTCCAACATCCTCATGATCCTGATCTGGAAAGGTCTGTTCTACTTGTTCATTGAACTCATTGACAATATCGTACAATCCATCTAGTAATGTCTTGAGTTCCATAGCTTTTTCCAAAGTAGTGGTCTCATTAGATTCCTTCCACTGACGAGTTTGACGAATCTTTTCTTGCAAATTGGCCTTGTCATTTTCAAGTTTATGAATATCGTCCTTGGAGTACTCTTGACTTTGGATAATGGATTGTAAATGCTCAAGTTTCGCTTCCTTCTTTTCAATTTCTTCCTTGTGTGATTGCAAATGAGCAGAATAATCATGAACCTTTTGCTCCAGTGTTGCCTTATGTTGCACAAATTGTTCAATGATACGATCAAGCTTCTCACTGTCACTTGCCAAGTCTTCAAGATTTTGTTGACGTTCTGGTAGACTAGTAATGGAGAAATAAGCAAAGATTTAATGAGTAAAGACAGTGAATTTTCTAGTTCAAACAAAGCAAACATCAATCCTATATCTATGGAACTTACTCTCCACCTTCACTACCAATCAATTCAATTTCCCTCGCCTTTTCTTCATTGACTCGCATTACTTCTTCAATCTCCCGTTCAATCATAATGTTATCATTCTCAAAGTACTGCAACAATTCAACCTCCTGCTCTTCCAACAATTCATCATCTCCACTCAAGAATGAATTATAACTCATTTCTACATATTTCAAAAACGCAAGTTCTGATCGTTTTTCCAAAACCTGTGCATTCTCAAATGGAACACCAGCCTCACCTGCTACACAAGAAATAGATGCATTCTGTTCATCAAATGCAAATGGCAACCAACATTGCGGCTCCAATAATTCCACGAGCCACGTAGAAGCCACCAACAAAGTCGGCCAAGTATGCTTACTCCCCGCAGCAGCCAATGCAGTTTTGGAAATATTGTAGGGGTAACCCAAGACTCGAAAGGCGTAAAGCACCTCTTCGTCAAACTTTTTGTTCCCATTCATAAATGTCGCATCAATATTTTGCAATAGAAAAGTAAGAATAGATTGAAAATCCTTTTTGGAAGGGTTATGCAGATCCTTTTTGGAAATGGGATGTGCATACTCTTCGTATTTGGAAACGGTAAGGTAATTGTGAAGAACTTGAATGCATTTGAGTTGATAGGCTTTTTCAGTAATGGGACGGACGTCCTTTTGTTTATTGTGTGCTGGTCCGAGTGAGATTCTTCGATCATTGTGTCGAGATGGAGTTGCTGCTGACGATGATGAGTTGACTCTTGGCATCATGGACATTCGTTGCTTGCGACGAGAAGAGGTTGGCTTGGCGAGGTCGACATCTGCTGCAAGGGATACTCGGCGATTGTTGGAGATTCCTCCTAATGTCTTTCTTCTAGAAGAGGACATGGCTTTTACTTTTATTTCTTCCAGTGAATAATTAGCTGCTTGAAGTAGCTTTGTGATTAATAGAGAAGGGTACTACGTAATGAAAGGTGTAAGTAAAATAGAGTTGATAATAAAAAAGAAAAGGTTGCTTCCTGAAAGTTCGTTATTCAGATTTGAATTTAGTCCCATCTCAATACCTACCATCATGACATGGTTGAATGTGGGGGCTATGGAATTGACCCTCTTGAACTCATCTTTTGCATTTCCATCGTTGAAACTCAACCTATTTGCAACACTTTCACTTGACCTGAAGTTACTTTGATATTACATACTTTCCCTAAACCTCCAATCAATCAATTGAATTGATCTTGTATCATCATCATCGCATTGGATGGAAAAAGGACAGACTCGACTCCTTGACTTCTCTTTGACCTCCTCATTACATCACCTTGTCACTTTTCTAGATTGAAGGGATTCATCGTTGCCTGTCAAGAGTCATCATCACTAACTTGATTACAACATGGACCTACAAAACATACCACAAAATATAACCCAACCAGATTGCATATATGCTGTTCGAAAAGGGAAAGGTGTTCAAAGATGCCTTTTCTTTTCATGGCAAGATGTTCAGCCACATATAGACTATCAAGATGTAGAATATAAACAGTTTGCAGCACATGATTTCCACAATGCAATGGTATATGTCAGAGGTGGCGATGATGCTACTCAATTTGCTTCGAGCAAAGAAGCAGCAGCATCTGTGACGACGAACCAGAACATGAATGCTGCACTTGCAGGAGATCAGTTTCAGCATCAATATGGACAGAATATGCAACCGGAACAGGCTCCTACACAAAATATTGCAACTGCTGCAAGAATGCATGCATCGCAAATGAATACCACTGATGGACTGCCTCCCTTGCCTTCGAATATCAACAATAATGGACTACTTGAACCCCTTGAAGATCCTGTTCATGTAGATATTCAAACTGAAAATGCGCACAATTTTGCACTGAGCAATGACCTTGAACCAATTGTAATGGGTATTGATGATGCTGCTGCTGCTTCTGCGGCTGTTACTGCTTCTGCTGTCATGAATGGTGAAATTACTACGGATGCATCCTTGGTTGCAACCTTACATAATCCTACTCAAGAATCGGCCAAACGTAAAGCTGACCCGTCCCATGACCAAGACTTGTCCATTCCAGAGCGTCCAGATATCGAAGATCGTGAACCGTCTGTTACTTGGAAAGCTGGTTTCCAAAGACTGCAAAAGTACGTTGAACAGCATGGAACTATGGAAGTAGATCTCAAAGTGGAAGAGAACAAGATAATATCGAGATGGATTGTAGATCAAAGATTTCAGTACAGGAGATACATCAATAATGAACAAACTTCAATGACGCCAACCAAGATAAAGTTACTACAAACTCTAAACTTTGACTTCAAACAGAAGCGAAAACACAAGAAACGTAAAGTTGAAGTGACTAGAAATTCTGAAACTGAGAAAAAGTGGAAGGAAATGTTTGATGCATTTATTGAGTACAAGAAGGAGCATAATGACCCCGATGTAAAGAAAACTGAAGAAACTATGGCTTTGTACAATTGGATGATGCAGCAAAGATCCGAATACAAGAAACTTGCAACAACCGGTCAGAGCAAATTGTCAGCGATGAAAATACAACAGTTGAATGACGCAGGGTTCAAATTTGCAAAGAGGCCTCGATACACAAAGTGGTCTGATCGTATCAAGCAACTCCAGATTTGGAAGCAGAAGAATGGACATTTGAAAATTCCAATCAATGATCCAGAACTTGGTGAGTTTGCTAGTCGTCAGAGAACTGAGTACACCAGATTTCTGGAAGGGCATACGGATATCGGTCTAACAAAAGAAAGAGTGAAGCAATTGTCAGATATGGGATTTGTCTTCTCAAGCGGTAAACGTTATGACCCGTCAAGAAAGGGTATTAAGAGAAAAACGTGGGAAGAAAGATTCAACCAATTTCTTGAATTCAAGCAAAAGTATGGTCATGGATTTGTGACTCAACAAGGAGATACTGATGGTCTAGGAGAGTGGGTCAAATCGGTAAGTTTCAACTTTGCAATACAGTATTTTTTTAGTGAATGTTACCATATTTACTCATTTTCCTATCTCACTTTTTAAATTATTTTTTACAATTATATTTTAAATAGCAACGCAAGTACTACAAACGACTAAAAGCAAATAAACCCTGTCCATTGACAGCTGAGAAGGCAATGAAACTTCAAGAGGCGGGATTTGTATTTGACGCCCTTACGCATCGCAAGACAAAAGTATTTTCATACGATGATGAGGTTGAAGGGGATCAAAAAATGGGAGTAACTCTATAGAATTGATATGCTATTATTCAAATAGAATCCCAGTTGTAGCATTTCTTTTCTTTAATTATTACATAGCTTTTGAGTTTTGCTGACTTGATACGACACTACTTCACTGCGTTCAATATAGAACTAAAAGAAGTTCTATGAGGAATACATAGAATATAAAAACAAATTTAGATGCAGCGACAGAACGTGATTTCCTAAATTAAACATCCTTCCTTTTCTCTGTCCATCGTTGCCATGAAACTGCAGTTTCTCCTCTTAGTTTCGCTAATAACCTCGGTCAAACCATTAAGGCTTTTTTTAGCATAGTATACATTTGCTATTACAATCCATCTTATTTCATTGTGATGCAAGCTATAATATTATGAAGAACAAGAAAGGTCTCACTTTCACCCTTATGAAACACTCAAATATTGATGAAATCTGCTTTCTTCTACATAAAGACCATTGACGTAAAGACCATTGTCAAAACGAAAACACCAGGCACCAAACAAATCTAAAAAGAATTGAACAGATTTAATGAAGACTTTGCTCTGCGAAGTACATGCTGGACATCTAGCTTACTCTCCCCTTGCTTTCTACAATTTCATCTACGAAAAAGAAGAGTATACTCCAATTCAATCAAGGAAATCCCAGGCGAATTTCTTGAGTCATTGGAAAAGTATGTCGCTTTGAAAAGTGAAGATTCACATTATTGGTTTTGTTGTACATGCAACGACGACAATACAGAAGTAGATCACGAAAGCAAGTCTATCAAGGATGTCGAATTGTGTCTTACTGCTGCAAAGACCATTAACGCTTCAGTCGCTTGCTTCAATCACATTCATCATAAAGAGACGGGAATTCGTGCTCTAGGTCGCAAGCAACTATGTTCAGATGCTTGCTCAGTCTGCGGATTGATTGGATCAAAATGATGAGAGCAAGTAGAGTGAGAATGCAACTTCGAATATATAACGTTGAGCCTTTTCTTTTTTCCATCAACGTCTTTGAGATTACTCATATCTTCAATGACCAAGACCTTGACCATATGTAATACTAATGCTATCCATGCATTGTTCCCAAAGGCTTTGTGCGCATCCATACCAAAGCCAATGGATGTAATATAGAATCCAACGAGAGTCATGAGTGTTGAAATAGATATGGTTAGTGCATCTGTTTAAGCAGCATCCAATTTATTCTTGAAAATCTTGGTTTTGGAAAAAAGAAAAGGAGAGTCCCGCATCAACTTTCCCAAACAGTAAGGTTGCTTTCAGTAGCCATGTTGAGAAACGTAGATAAATATGAATTGTCATGCAGAAAGAAGTGCTTGACATTAGCGAGAACCTTCTTATGTTACTCGTATATTGATAGACTCCGCTCTTATTTCTTTATCTGAGGTCAAGAGAAGAAGAAACTCAAACAATCCTTGAAGAGGTTCGAGAGATGAGGCTGTCGCTCAACCTACTACCATCTAGTACGGTCATTTAGCTAATTCTCTACTTGCTTTTTACAATTTCATCTATAAAGAAGAGGATCATTCATCTGAATCAGCCAAGAAATTCGCAGATGAATGCATCGAATCATTACAAAAGTATACCAATTGCAGAAGTAGAGATGCACAAAACCATGCAATGACGAGGATACTCCAGACCGTCAAGGCCTTGTATGTCAAGGATGTCGAGTGGTTTCCTACTGCTGCAAAGACCATCAGCGTCTCAACTACCTTCATCACGAGGAGACAGAAAGTAGAGGTCTAGGTCATAAGCACTACCAATTTATCATGAAACAAAGAGGAACCCAGTTGTAGCCAGTGGGAAGAAGAAGTGTAAATAAGATTTTCCTTGAAAAGATACTGACATGAAGTGAAGTAAAATGTGAACTCAACATAGATCAACCATTCTTTTGCTTATATACATGTGTACGTACGTTGCTGAACAATGAGCTAAAATCAAATACATTTGAATTTCGATTCGAACTGCTTCTTAGAACCATTAGAATTCTCAGAGTCAATTCGATACACTAAAGAAACAAGTTCTAGAAAAGCATGGGAAAGAGTAGCAAAAGCAAAGACAAGAAGTTAGCAAAAGAAAACCGAGCCAAGCATTTAAAGAATGTAGAGAGTTTTGAGAAGACCGTCTCAACAATCGACAGAGAACTTCAAATCTTAGCAGAGGGAAGGAGGCGTGATATAATCAAACTTGCAGAGGAAAAGCTTCAACTTCTCTTGCAAGTTGAAGAATCGTACGCCCTCATCAATTCTTATCAGCACTATAGACATCAATTATCCGAAGTATGTTCAACAATACTGTTCAACCAGATTCTATTACGAAACTATAACCAAGCTTCCAAAGTCTATAGTGACATGGTAAAATACCCATTATTTGAGGACTTGAAGAATTGTGTCATGCCTTTTTCGTATTTTGTACTTTTGTGGACAAAGAGAGAAAATGTTGATAGAAACGATACAATTGCCAAGATTACTGAACATGCTATTGACATTATCCGCACCCCCAAGGCTAGATACCCCATTCATTTTCTATTTGTGAACGAGACTTTGACTGTACTAAGTCGACAAAAACTTTGCAAGCAGCATTTCAAAGGAGTTGAATCAGTTTCATTAGCTATGATTAGGGATATCGGCGAACATGAACCTAGGATGAAGAGTTCTTGGGTGATGCTAGCAAGAACCTTCTTTGTATTCTCTCATATTGATGAGCTACGCTTTTCTCTGCTTGCAGGCCTTGAGCAAGTGCGATTCAAAGCTATAGTTAGAGAGGCGATTAGTTCCAGTTCTCTCCGCAATCTGCTGCAATCTGACACTGGGCATTTGGCTCATTCTCTTCTCACTTTTTACACTTATATATTTGAAGAAGAGGAACACTCATCAGAAAAAGCTAAGGAAATCACAGACGAATACACTGAGTCCTTGAAAACATACGTATCTTGCAAAAGTGTTAATACGCAAAGAGTATTATGTTCTACATGTAGTGATGAGGATACTGCAGATCATGAGGGCCTTGTATGTCAAGGATGTCGAGTTGTGTCTTACTGCTGCAAAGACCACCAACGCCTCAATTATCTTCATCACGAGGTAACAGGAACTAGAGGCCTAGGGCACAAACAACTATGCCCTGTTTTCAAAGCATATCGTAGGAAGAAGGATAATAGTGATACCTCCAAACAAGGGCACCTCGATAGAAAGTTTCAGAGAGCATGCAAGAAGTTCTTACGAGGAACAATTCAAGCATGAACCTTATCCATAGTGTAGTTCATAGTGACGATAATTGGCTTGCTTTCTTTCTTTGCTGAAACTATAGATAAACTATGAATGAGCGATATCTAAATAAAACAATTGTTCTTTTACGTACTGTTAACTCTTTTTAATTAACGTGATAATTTCAAATTGTTTTGAGCTATTGATTCGATTTTTCAATTTGGAGCTTGCAATGAACTATTTCAGCAATTTCATTCAAAGATGGGAAAGAGTAGTAAAAGCAAAAGCAAAAAGTTAGCAAAGCAAGAACGAGCTAAGCATGTAAAGAATATAGAGGTTTATGAGGAGACAATGTCTACACTCGACAATGTCTTTTTTAGTCTAGGAAATGAAAGAAAACGTGAGCAAGTCAGAATTTTAGAGGAGCAGCTTGAACTTTCTCTCAACATTGAAGGAGCTTATGCTTTCATCAATCGACATCAATCTTATAAAAGTGAGTTATCTAGAGTATGTGCGGAACTACTGTTTCAACAGATTCAATCATCAAACTACATCCGAGCATCTAATGCCTATAATGACATGATGAAATATCCTCTGGAAGAAGCATTGTTAGATTGTATCAAACCTTTTTCAAATTTATTTCTCTTGTGGGTAGCGGAAGAAAATGGAGATAGAAAGAATACAATGGAGAATAAGATTGAAAGAAAGAAAACTATTGAGAAGATCGTACAAAATGCTTTAGACATTATCCGCGAAGTCAAGGCTAGATTCTCTTTCCATATCTTATTTCTGAAGAAGGTTTTGAATGAATTAAGTCGACGTCGAAGTGCTTTCATTAGCGATGTTGAAGAATGAAGGTTAACATAATTTTAAGAAGGATTGGGTGGCAATAGCGCGAACCTCCTTCGTTTACTCGAATATTGATGAACTACGCTTTTCTCTATTTGGAGGCCAAGAACAAGTGAGATGTCAAACAATCCTTCAAAATATTGGTTTGAGGCCTTTGCATAGACAATTATCATCTGACACTGGGTATTTGGCTCACACTCTCCTCGCTTTTTACACATTCATCTACGAAGAAAAGGATCACTCATCGGAATCAGCCAAGAAAGTACCAAATAAATGCATGGAGTCATTAGAAAAGCATATTGCTTTCAAAAGTGAAGATTCACATAATTTGTTGTGTCATACATGTAGTGATGAGGATACCCCAAACCGTCAAGGCCTTGTTTGTCAAGGATGTCGAGTTGTGTCTTACTGCTGCAAAGACCATCAGCGTCTCAACTACCTTCACCACGAGGTAACAGGGAGTAGAGGCCTGGGGCACAAACAACTATGCCCTGTTTTCAAAGCATATCGTAGGAAGAAGAATAATAGTGATACCTCAAAGCAAGGACACCTTGATAGAAAATTTCAGAGAGCATGTGAGAGGTTCTTGCGAGGAACAATTCAAGCGAGAACCAAAAATGAATATATCTATTCTGTTGATATTTTTTGAGTTTAGTTCCCACAAAGAGGCAGCAAGGATCCATCTGGCTGTAAATTAACTTAGAGATCTTGTTTTTCTTGTAATATGAGTGGATATACTTCATTTCCGACTTGGATGCATTACTTCTCAGTCCTCGTAAAGTAGAGGTAATAGCTTATAAAATAGTATTTACTAAATGAAAGTTCGATCAA
Organism: Chaetoceros tenuissimus; assembly: GCA_021927905.1. NCBI lineage: Eukaryota > Bacillariophyta > Thalassiosirophyceae > Chaetocerotales > Chaetocerotaceae > Chaetoceros > Chaetoceros tenuissimus. Next base: position 1,428,104 of record BLLK01000069.1, read on the forward strand.
CATCCAACCCCACCATACTCATACGGTGTTCAAGTGTGAAGTAATACAGAAAGAAAACTAATTTCTACTCAGAGCTTTGACTTTCTTGCGGAAGTAAATATGATGGAACTTTTTCTTTCTTTCAAAGTCGCTTTGTTTTGCTTGAGATGGTGGTTAAACTACTCCATGATGCAATTTGGCCACCTCAATTCATGTAAAAAGTATAGTGGCGTTTGCGCGCTTATCTAAGGTCCCTTCGCAAAGGAGGCAACTAAAAAATACAACTATCTTGATATTACTATTATTTACTTCAAGATTTCACTCATCTTTTTCTTACACTCATTCGCTATGGAGTTGCGGTTTTTGTCATTGTTATTCACTCTTCCAATAGGCCATACATCATTGGCCACATTTTTTGAGAACTCATAACCACAATAAGCGCGAGTCAAAACATGTCTATAAACTTCTCCATAGTCATCAACAAACTTTTGAGAGAAACAAAGATCTCTTAGAGCTAAAGTTTCGGAGAGGAATTTCTCACATTCTCTACGGTAGCGTAAACGGTACTTTTCCAATTTGGAGTCTTCATTTCTTGCATTCTCGAACTTTCGATAAGCCTTTAGTAGAGGACATAACATTTCATGTCCTATACCAGTACCACATGAATTTCTTTTCCAAGAGCTACGTTGATGATCAATATTACAAAATGATACATGACAGTTGCTGCATAGAAGGAGTGGGTCTGAGCAAGTAGACTTTTGCCCACATCCTTGACAAGCACTTTTGCCAGACATCGAAATTTCATCTAAATAAACGTGGACAAAACTAAGTGCCAATTCTTCATTGATGCTTTGCTCATAGGTTCCATTGCGGTTGAGGTATAGCCATTGAGCCCAAAGTAGATTACGATAAGGATGATACTTCGACATGAACATTGCGTCATCTTTCTCAATCGTCAAATGAGAAATGTATTTGTATAAGGAAGCGGACATTTTGTTCTGCTGGATTGCTGGTCTTTTCCTTGCTTCGACGCGGTACCTTTCGATGTAGATTGTAGCAAGAATGAGAGATGAGTCATACACATTTTTTCCTGCCTCAAGATAAAAGGAGCTGACTTTGTTGTGAAAGTTCAGGGCCTCATTCCATCTTCTCATGCGACAAAATTCAGTGATGAAGACTATACAAATCTTGACAAAAACAGACTCTATGCCATTCGTTATGTAACTTTTCGATTTGTATCCAGTAATAAGATCGGTACAAAGATATTCCTCCATTACATGAGTAGCTGTATCAGACGCACTCTTTTGTCCTGTAGCCATCATAGCAATGATGTAATACAGTGCAATCGTGCTAAAATGGGAATCTAGAGACTTCACACAGTACTTGTATTGAGAAACAACTTCCTGAAAGTTTCTTTGCTCTATTGCCACTATTGCTAGATTAGTACGGATTCCGACGTTAATTTCTTTGTATCCATCAAGATTTTCGGACCGAATAATCGCCACTTTGTTAGCTTCAACTAAAGAAATCAATTCTTGATACTTGGTGTTGCTCTGAGAAAGAAAGGTGTTTGCTTGAAGCTTATCAGCTTCCTCCAACAAAGAGGCAAATAGCTTTGCAAAGTTGTCATCTCCTACCATAAAATTCGAATCATCGATTAGAGAATCACTTCCTGAAATTATATCTCAAATAAACAATTCTCCTTTGACTCACCACCAGAGCTTTTGGTTTCTAGGGCTCCTTTTCGAATACGACGTTTGCTTTTCTTGCCCATGATTCTACAATCAAAGCAAGATCAAAGTAATGTAGTATTGAATGAAAAGCAAGCCAACTGAAATTGTCATTGGAAACAAGCCAAAAGTAATCAAATTCAAAATCTAATTTCTCCTTCTTCATTGCTCATTCTTGTCTTTTTCTTTTATAACCACCGATAACGGCTTCTACATTGATCATAAAATAAAGGTTTGACACACTCTGATGACCATTCATCTCTCATCTCTTCTCGAAATGATACAACATCGACATCATTCCAAATCACAATTGAGGAAGTCATTTGATTCAATTGCAAAAATAAAATCAAGTCAACAGCTTCGACATCTAACAGAAATCTATCCATAATCGTCCATATGCTTGGTAAAACCTTTGTATTCTTCAACATAGCCATGAATGTACTAGGCGTATCTTCTTTTCAAACTGTTTTCCGGTGTAGAACTCAAGCACAGATCAATAGCAATAGAATCAGATCTAGATTAAATAGACTATTCGGCACAAAACGTGGTAGTGATGGCGTAGGAAGTATTGATATATACAACGAACAAACTACCATTCCAGATCTTGACATTGCAAAAATCGAGAAGACAGTCTCTACCATTCGTGAAATTATTGGTTATCCTACATATGATGTGAGTTTGATACTTACCGAAGATGAAGAAATGCAAGCGACAAACTTGGAGACAAGAGGTATAGATAGACCCACAGATATTTTAAGTTTTCAATTCCAGGATGAACTGATTGAGCCAGGAGTTCTCGCCGATCCTGATTTTGATATCCCTGAGTATTACAACCTTGGTGACATGATGATAGATGTGCCTTATGTAATTCGTAGATGTGAAGAGGATAGAGCCTTTAATGAAGGTACAGAGCCAATAGAAGAACTCGAATCAGAACTTTATGATGATGCCGATTATGTTGGTGATGACGATAGAGGCGTTAGTGGTGTCATGTCTACAATATATAGTCCTGAAGATAGGATTCAACTATTATTAGTTCATGGCATGCTTCATCTTGTCGGATATGATCACATCGAAGATGATGAATATGAGCTGATGGTTACAAAAGAAGAAGAAGTGATTAAAGAACTACAGACTAGACTGAATACAGACTGGTGCGACGTGGAGGAACTCTAATTTGGTATATTTCGTACTAAAAAGCTTAATTTTATACTAGAGTTATTGTAAGATCTGCAACTCCTCCTGGAGTTTGAGCCTGCGAAGTGGAAATATATCACTTCGATGCAGTATCAGATTTGCCATTCTTAAGGAACTCCTCGCACCATGCCTCAGTGAATTGCCGATGAATTTAAGGATTCCGCTGTGAGGTGTATCACTGTACTGTATCAACGTGACGAATGTCAAATTCATTCACATGTTTTCTCCGAGGCTTAAGCTCTTCTAATGAGAAGGGTGATCTTTTACCCTAAAATAAATAATTCTTTCACTCTTGTTTTTTTGGAGAGGAAGGCATGAGTATCATTGTTTTAGGATATCTGACTTTGATAAGGATAGCTTCATATTTCGTTATTCATCAGCCTTGTGAGGTGGAATAGAAATCCTTAACTATCATCAACTTTGACGAGAAACCTATTGAAAGTTTCATGTAAGGTCTCCAAATTTCGGTCTGCTTGCTTCTAAGATTTCTTTTTTCGGCTGTACAACTCTTTGGAAGCAGCAAGCGCAGCAATAAAAGGCAACAGAGATGAACTTATTAATCGTCTGAAAATGTTACAACACCGTCGTACCACTAAAGGGTTATATTGCTTCCGGCATGAGTTGTCCCTCCTGCTGTTTATTGAAGGTATCTTTATTATCGGATTGTTGGTGCGATCCTTTACCCCGATTATCGCGTCCATCCATCCTCCTCCTCCATCCATCCTCCGTTCCGTGGTTTCACACTACCAACAGAAACATATGTTCTGTACGTATTACATAGTTTACAAATAAATCAATAGCCAATCATATTGCTGCGTTACTTAGCTTCTATCGTATTTTCGCTACCTCTGCCACTTCTTTTTGTTCACGGTTCACGATACGTTTTTACAACCACTGCAATGAAACTACTTACCCACGTAAAGTACCATATCGTTTACAAGTAAAAAACCTAACAATCCGATTTTTGCTTGCCTTGTAGGACGCAAAGACTTGTGTCGTGTGAAGATCGAAAAAGACACGAACAAGGCAGTCTGACGTGACTGTGTGACAAAGATCGTTACCAGTGTGCCGTGTAAAGTTGCCGTTTTTTAAAATTTTGCATGTTGACGTTCGTTGAGGTTTTAAACACATTCGCTTGGCGCCCAAACAAAGTGCCGGCTGGCGACCGAGATTGACGAGCGAGTATGTATGCTGCATTTCATACCTTCTTCACCAAGAGATGTGGGCATAATAAGGTTAATAGTTTTCCTGATTATCTGAATACCCATAAACACACACTTTTATTAGTCATATTACAAAACAAAGTCCAATTCAAATTTCTCTTCATTTGGACAAGGTCCCATTCAATTGCAGATACACAACCACAAGTCGTCACAGAGAAGTAAAGCGAGGAGCAGGATGAAGTTACATCACCTATTTTTAGTTGCACGCCTACTCACTTGTACATTCCAGGCTCGTGCTAAGAATCAGCATCACGGGCAAGCACAGCAAGTGGCAGAAGTGAATATTGATAGCATCGATATTGTCGATTTTGAAATCTTGGATATGAGGAGCCTCAAGGATGACGACATTGATCATTCAAACATTGCTACTGAAACTGTGAGCAATGACGAGTGCAATGTTAAGGTGAGTACTCAACTATGAATTCGTATCCTGTCCTACCGAAAGAGATTTGTTGAGACTAACCTTGAATTCTTCTTCGGACAAAGATGTCAATTGACTGCCAATTTGAAGATCCATTGGTAGGAGGGTGGAAGTCCTGTGTACACAAGCTCGAGTCCACTCAAAAGCCAGTTCTTGTTACAAGACCACCCATGGAGTGCAAGGACAATGCTTTTGATGCATACATCACAATGATCATGTGTAATGAAGGTGGCGAAGACCTCATTCCACTAGTCATGGACTCAAAAAATAGACCCTCATTCGTGTTTGATGGAAACCTTGTTTTGCCTAGAGAGATACTTAACGGAAACGGATATGCTAACGTGATGGGTGCATCGGGTGTAACTCAATGCAAGAAAATCACTTTAAAAAAATCAATTGATGCCTGTAGACGCTTTGTGCCAATGTCTGTGAAATTGTTTTCTAAGACAACAGGAGGCAAGATCTGTTCAGCCTATCTTCACCGAAAAATTTATATGAAGAACAAAAACAAAAGCTCTACACCTGAAGACACCAGTGCTGTTGCCCAAACACTAAGCCCTACTTTGCATACTTCTGTAAATGTCACCACAGCAAATCTCTTGAGCCACGATACAGACCCAAATGCAAAGGGAGCGAGTTTCTTCCTAAAAAGACTTTTGTTCAATGAAAGCTCTCTTGTGATCCAGAAGAAACATGATTTTTCTTTCAATCTTTCCATCCATTTTGAAACCAATGGGCTATCCTCAAACCACACTATTGATACAATTGCAAGTAAATTTGATTTCATTATTCGTCCTGTAAGAAAAGGAGTAGTTACAACGAACAATGTGCCATTAGAACTATTTTCCGAGTGTGTGACAAATGCACATAGATCTCCAGGAAAAGTTGACAAATACGGAGAGATTTTACCACTTGCGGAGTCCATAGCCGACAATGTAGTTGTTTTTGAACCTTATAGTGACCAACCTACCTCCTACAAATCCAAGAAACACCGCGATGATCTTCTCAGCACTGCAAGACCATTTGATGAGACTCTACTTTCCTACCTTACAGTTCTGATTTGCGTGGATCAAAGCATTCCATGTGATATGTCCAAGATTGGCGATGGCACTACCGTGGCGATAAAGGAATATGTACCAGACCAGTTGCTTTCATCAAAGAGCGCAAAAGGTTCTAGTCCACCATTGCCATACCTTGAGCTATATCAAGATACATATTATGCTCGCTGGAATATCGAGGATATGCCAGCCCTGATGGAGAAGGATATCAGGGTTGAGTTTTATGTTATGGATATGTTTCTGGATACATTGTTGCTACCATATGACACAAGTAAAGGATGGAAGTGGAATATGAGGTCCCCAATCAGCTTTCATGTTGGATCTCATCCAGCCATTCGTGCTCGTTTGTTACGAGACAGTGGCGATTCAGCGTACACAGTTGCATCACATTTGATGTGCGAGTTCTATGCTTCTGCAAGTGCGAGTTTGTTAATTCTTTATCGAGAGGAATTCTCACCTTCTGACGTAGCAAAAGCAATGAAATTTGCTTACAACATGACAGCAGAGGAGTTCGCACAATTTGGTTCTGATAATAATATCAATGATGACTTTGTGTCGACCGGGCTGAACGATTGCGCCTTTTCATCTGATAAATTGCCTGTGTCTTCCAGTGTTCCTTTAGCACGTACCACGGAAGTGGAAGAACTTTTAGATGCAGCTTTGAAGTCTCGAAAGAAAGACACTGAAATAACTTACAAAGAGAGACTAGTAGAGATTCTAAAATCCATTGGTTATATTTTCACAACATACTCCACACAAGGAAAACAAGCTGAGATTTCTCAATACTATACTTTGCCAAAAAAAGCACAGCTTGAGTTTGTATCAGAGTCATTAGAACTGAGACCAGGTGTTCTTAATTCATCACGGGAAGATTCAGTATCATTTTTGATGTCCGCCAAATTCGAAGTTTTGGGATTGTCGAAATATGAAAGACCTATAGTAGCTATGGATATAACCCAAAGTTTCGATTTCTTTTTTGAGGCTTTTGAGAAAGATATCCGCAATGATTTAGTTTCGATGTTGCCAATATGTTTATCCATTTCAAGAGATCCGGATGGTAGTTCAGCAACTACATACGAAGATATCATGCCTATTGTGGAGACCCTAGCCGACAATGTAGTTGTTTTTGAACCTTATAGTGACCAACCTACCTCCTACAAATCCAAGAAACACCGCAATGATCTTCTCAGCACTGCAAGACCATTTGATGAGACTCTACTTTCCTACCTTACAGTTCTGATTTGCGTGGATCAAAGCATTCCATGTGATATGTCCAAGATTGGCGATGGCACTACCGTGGCGATAAAGGAATATGTACCAGACCAGTTGCTTTCATCAAAGAGCGCAAAAGGTTCTAGTCCACCATTGCCATACCTTGAGCTATATCAAGATACATATTATGCTCGCTGGAATATCGAGGATATGCCAGCCCTGATGGAGAAGGATATCAGGGTTGAGTTTTATGTTATGGATATGTTTCTGGATACATTGTTGCTACCATATGACACAAGTAAAGGATGGAAGTGGAATATGAGGTCCCCAATCAGCTTTCATGTTGGATCTCATCCAGCCATTCGTGCTCGTTTGTTACGAGACAGTGGCGATTCAGCGTACACAGTTGCATCACATTTGATGTGCGAGTTCTATGCTTCTGCAAGTGCGAGTTTGTTAATTCTTTATCGAGAGGAATTCTCACCTTCTGACGTAGCCAGAGCACTAAAAATATTATATGAGATGACACCATTGGATTATTCTAAAGAGGGATATATTCAAGCTCTTACGGCGGTATCAGTTGCAATTGGATTGAAGGATAAATGTGCTTTCAACATTCAAGACATGAAAAGGGCCGCAGAAATACTCAAATCATCAGGTTACTCAGCTGCAGATAACTACAAAGCTCTGAGGGACGTATATAATGCCTCTGTTAATGACGCAGAGCAAACACTTTTAGATATTCTCTACCCAGAAGAAGAAGTAGACAAGGCGATTCTTCCAGACCTGCTAATCTTATATGATAGATTGGCAAAGCAATACGGCCCTAGAGTGTACTTGCATTCAGAAGAAAAATTCAAAATGTCTTCTCTTGATTGGTATCTTGAACAAGATAAGATGTTCATGCACTATGTCACTGAAAAGCCTTGCACATGCAGTAATGCGTGTGGATGTGATTGCAACCTAGACGAGTATGAAGTGTTAATGCACAATGAAACAGTTACTAAAGCCAACATTTACAGGTTAGAACAAGATCTCTTAGCTGAGGGTGCAACGAAGATTTGGATTCAACATGAAAACATGAAGGGTCTGCAGACCCCAAACGGCGAAAAAGCATTTGATGCAGGTCATCCCCTCGCAGAAGGTTACTTAGAATCAGCCAAGGCATATATCAAGGCTGTTCGAATCAAACCGAGACGTCAAGTAGATCTTACCTTCTGGATTTGGTACCCTTATAATGGACCTGGAACGATGCAGGTAAAATTAGACGTCAAAGGCACTCTTGTGTTTGGAGAATTTAAATTTGAAACAGGTAAAAAGAAGGGAAATACTGATCCACTTGGTGATCATCCTACCGATTGGGAACAGATCATTCTGCGCTTTGACGAAGCAACTGAGGACTTCATAAGTCTCACGACGTCTGGGCATGGAGCTTTTACCAAATATAATGCATCCGAAATTATCAATGTGGAGGACACTGATATTCCAAAGACATACACCGCCCTTAATGGTCATGCAATCTTTTCAGGAAATGATACTGGAGAAAATATGCACGAAACTCTTGTCCAAAATGATTTGAAAATTGTCAAAGAAACTCCATTCACTCTTTTCCTAGACATGGAAATGCGAACTTTTAACTTTTGTGAGGACAACGAGAATTTAAGGTATCTTGAGACCAGTTCCTCGTACGAAATTTTCGCTGTTGATAGACTTTATGTGGACCTTGATGGCAACATCGACGAGTCATCATGGGCTGCTTTTTCTGGAGCTTGGGGTCCAGATACAGACTATGGCACATATGATAGAAGAGAGTTGATTGAAAATATCATTGATGGGGGTAATATTTCCGGGAAGCTTCAGGAATTTTTGTTACTCCAATGTGGGATTTACTCAAAACTTCTCCTTGCTATCCCTATTGTCGGTCTATACCTTTCAGCAGCAGCAGCAGTGGCGTGTGCTGCCGCGATAGCTTTCAACACTGCCAATTGGTGGACCACTCTATTTACTGATAGCTTTTTTATAAAGGCTGTCGACGCTCTCGTGGATGAAGTCATTGAAGAAGATTTCCTTGAATGCGCAGTGGATTCACAATACTCAAGCATTGGAACCTCAAAGAAAGGTCCAGGACATTACCGACAAATAACAAGTCAGTGGTTACGTGCAGTTAAAGAAACACCACGAATGATTGATTTCAGCATTAACGAATCAACCAAATCAGAAATTAGTGTCTCAGGGAACAATATAGAATTCACTGTCAAGATCTTTGACAAATTTTTCGAGGAGAAGCCCCACCTTGATTATAGAGACACAGATAACGGCATAAAGTCAGCATCGTTCTGTACGGAAAGTGGTTACAAATTGGACTTTCCAAATAGTCTTACATCCGGTGGGTCCTATACATTACTGGATTATGATTTTGATTTTGAGATGGCACATGTTCAACTGGTCATCGACAATTATGAATTTGGTGGATCAATGCTTAGAGTTTTGACTGTCTCAGGAGATTTATCAAATAGTACAGAGACCTTGTCCCCTTTGGAACCTGACCGCTTCTCCAACAATGGCAACATCACAATTACGAATTACATTTTTAGCTGGGATAGTGACCAAGTTCCTAACGGGAGATACAGCATTAGAGCTCGTATCATTGGCACTGACAAGAGAAAGTATGGATATGATTGGGATTTGAAAACCATCAATGTTTGCAATGGAAATTGTGATTTCATTGATCCTATCGAAGTAAACCAAACTAGAATTTCTGAGGGAAGTAAGGTTCAGCTGGAAGTCGATTTCATGTGCAGTAGTAGTGATAATTGTTCGGTTAGCCTTGATTGGGGCGATGGAGAAGTTCTACACGATATTGGGGTTTTGGTTATGGGCCAGATTCAAAAGCTTTTGATTGACCACATTTATTATCAAAGTGGGAGCTTCGAAATTGCCATGTCTATGAGAGATGGTGAAGACAATACTCAAAGGCAGAATACGTTTGTAACGGTAGTGAATGAAGATCCGAAGCTTAAAAGTATATCCGTATCTCCCAGTGAACCCGTTGCAACTGAATCAAAACTTGGCATCACCCTAACATTCCAAGATGACGGAAGACTGGACAATCATACAATCGTCACTAATTGGGGCGATGGTGATACTGTCAACTCAACCTATAACGGGGACGCATCAACTGATACTCAATTCTTAATTGACCACGAATACAAATCAAGCGGTGTGTACTATGGCACAACATTCATCGAGGATTCTGACGGTGGCCAATCAGTTGAAGAAACATTCATGGTCACAGCGTACAACAGTCTTCAGGACAAAATAGCATCTTCGGGACAAATAGAATATTCACGTTTCGAATTCAACCCTATTACAAATATAACCACTGTGGTAGGAACTGGAAACGCCACGGTTGCATCAGTATTCAGTGACGACGATGGGAAGTTAGTAATTCATTTCTCAGATAGCATATACTACATGAGTACTAGTGTTTCTAATGTTGAAACTAGGACAAGAGAGGTTACCGCAAGAGGGGATGGGGAGTTGATTGGGAGCAACCACAACGGCACTCTTGCGTTCGAAGTGGTACTGAGAGACGCAGAAAACAATCGTAATGACGACTCCTTCGAGCTGAAACTATTCAACGCATCCGCGATCGAAAATCCATGGTCTAATGATCTAGATCCATTCATGGCAATAGAGGACTTGTCTGTAGAACAACAAGAAGAACTGAATATTACATTAGCATATAAACCTGTTCGATTCTTGAGTGGAGGAGTGATTTTTGTGTCTGGCTAAGTTTGTAAGGTGTTTCTTCTGATGAAAACAGGGCTAAAAGAGAAAGAGGATTTTTTCTATCTGATTTCGTGATGCTTGTTTTTTAACCATATCTAGTGAGTTAGAGGTGCTCAAATTTAATAAAATAAATTTTAATTTAATTACAAATGTAGAGGTAGAAAACATTTTGATACGAGTGCATCTATTATGAGCCGAGAACAGTATTTGTATGGTAGATGATAACTACTGTATGGGTGGAAATGTTTCTACCCTGGAACTTCACATATTTACTATCGTAAGGTCTCGATGAAGTTTTTGGATATGATCACATCGAAGATGATAAAAATGAGCTGATGGTTACAAAAGAAGAAGAAGTGATTAAAGAACTACAGGCTAGGCTAGGCTGAATACCGACTGGTGCGACGTGGAGGAACTCTGATTTGGTATATTACGTACTGAGAAGCTTAATTTTATACTATAGTTATTGTGCTCTTGCCTTCTCCTTCTTGTTGTTGCTGTCAGTATGGTGGATTTACTTTCAATTACCAAAGTTGATGATCATGTCTCAAATCATAGCATTCTTCTTTCAACCTAAGTCTTCATCTTTAGGCATGAATGGAGCTTGTAATTTTATAAGGATCAATCATAAACTCTTGGATTTCAGAGGCAAGCGAGTCTGTGTAGGTTTTGTATGCTTTTAGATTGTTTTCAAAGTCATTGTAAATATCTTTCATCTTCTGATCAGGTAGAACGTCTTTGATGGACTTTGTCTTTTGACCATCTTTTGGCAATAGGTAGTAGCGATGTTTGTAAGCTGCAACGATGCTATTTCTTTTTTCCAATACTACGCCCTTTGTAGGAAGGCCATTCTTGTCAATAGCAGTTGGCATTACATCAAAGCTAAAGAAATATCCCGCGATATTATCATTACAATTGTGATGCCATAAGGAACCAGTATAAATCAGAGTCGCAATAATGTGAGCAATATCTGAAACAGTGATGTCATCAATATTATCTTTCCCGACAAGACTTGCAACTCCTCCAGGAAGTTGGGCCTGCAAAGTGGAAAGATATCTCTTTGTTGCACTATCCAATTCGCCATCCTTAAAGAATTCCTTGCACCATGCTTCAGTGAATTGCCGATAAATTTGAAAAATTTTCGCTGTACTTTGAATAGTTGGCAAACTGATGTCATCCAAGGGTAAGCCGTTAGTAGTGTATCTTTGTACAGGATCCAAGTAACGAATATCAAATTCATTAACATATTTTCTCATCATCTGGGCCAAATCCTTTAGATTGAAACCGGAATAAGAAGGCACATTGCTCTTCTCAAATTTGATGAGACCGTCAATTAACTCATTATTGACTTTGGTAGTTTCGGTAATGAAAGGTTGCATTAGTATTCGTAGATGATGACCCGAAGGCAAGTTCTCAAAGATAGCAAGGGCATTATTTTGAGCTCCAAGAATATGACAAAACGTCAAATGGTCGATAAAAGTAGTATAATTATTCAGAGCAGCCAAGAAGCGTTTCTGAGCCATAGGATACCCGTTTGATGCAGGTTTGTAGACTGTACCATCAAATTCAATGGATTTAGTAACGTACTTTGTACCGTCTTCATTCAATGATACTCTGGCAACCCCTCCAACTTTTACAAAAGGTTTACGAGGCTGAAAATTCTCAAAAATACTCAAATCTATGACTAAGTCACCACTCTCTTTGTCAACTTGGGAGAATACTGAAAACGGTCCACGAGTCAACACGCCAGCAACCGCATCAGCATCTGGCATGAAATCAAGAGGACGCAAAGGAAGGTCTGGCATCAATTTTTCAAATGTTGGATTCCACGGAGTACCTTCTCCAGTCCAAGGTCCCTTGTACTTAAATCCAAGGCTCAAGCGCTTCTTAATGAGAAGGGCAATCTTTTTTACACCTTCCAATTTAATCCTTTCACTCTTTGGGGTATTTTTAGAGAGGAAGGCATGTGTATCATCATTCTTAGGGTATCTCTCCTTGATGAGGATAGTCTTCGTATAACCGTCATCATCCTCGTGTGGTGGATAAAAATCCTGAACTATATCATCAGCCTTGATCTGTTTAATGAGAAACCTATTGAAAGTTTCATAAGGTCTCCACATTTCAGTCTGCTTGCTTCTAAGGTCTCTTTCTTCGGTTGTATAGGACTGACCAGAGACTCTTGAAGCAGTAAGAGCAGCAGTAAAGGCAACAGTCATGAACTTCATCTTGACTACAAATTTATAATAATGTGCCCAATAAAGAAATGGCTTCTCCCGTTCAGGCGCGTTAGTTGTTGCGAACTCTTGAAGCAAAAGCGACAAGTAGCGCTTCTCGCTTTTGTTGAAGATATCTTTCTAGCTAGCTGGGACTATCTACTGTCCAAGATCGCAAAAAGATACAAACAAGTCAGTAATAATCCTGACGGTCTGTGCGACAAGTTCCCAAGTTGATATGGTTACTTGCGTCGTTGTTGGCTAGGTACTCGTATGATGGTCGCTCTTATCGATCGCTTGGTTATTATTTCAAAAATAAATGATTCATTATGGACGACCCCTCCTCTTCAAATCATCAACAAATTGGAACAGATCTTCGAAAAATCAATAGCGACAGCTGATATGGGGATTCTGGATGCATCACTCTTTTAAATGATCTTGTAGTATCGTCATCAAAAATGTACCCAAGCTGTTGAAATCTATCAATCAGGTAAAAGTTTGTGTGTAGATTAATGTGGCCAATGCCTTCTTGTTCTGGAGTTTGCCAAGACAACACAATTCCTTTGCAATTATTGGCGTGTAGATTACGAATGAAAAGACCTTCGGAAGTTGATGGTACATGTTCTCCGACATTGATACTCATTGCCCACTCACTTTTTGGCACGTTTAGTATAACAGTAAGGTCGGCATATTTAATGAATCCATAGGTGAACTCTTCGACGTCTGGAGCACCATCAAAACCACGGTAGATGAATGATCCAGGCAGCTTATTTTTCAATTCTACACCGAGATTACCGATCCCCGCACCAAATTCTGAAATGGACATGATTTCTTCCCCTTGCAGGAAATTCAAAAGAGCCGTAGTAAGATAATGAGATGGAGCATGCATTTTATTTGGAATCGTAACACTTTTGCCATTTGGGTATGTAAGTATACCTCGAGAAGTATCCGTCTCATTCTGTAATTGCTTCAAACAATAACCACCTAAAGGAACTATTAACTCATCTCTATTCATCGTCAAAGCTTGATGACAATAATTTTTGCCACTTTCTTTCAGTTGATTTTGAGCCTTAATCATATACCTGAGAATACGATTTGACATGGTCACTCGTGATGAAGTTTGAACATCTTTTATATCATACATAGGAGGACAATCAAGTTTCCCAAAGCATCCACAGGTGCAGTCACTTTGGTCTTGATATTGTGGTGGTTTTAGGAGTCGCTTCAACGTCTGGAAGAATATTTTCTCTGAAACCTTGTCTGTCTCCTTTCCAACTTTGATGGCGCTTGTGAGATCAAAATGTAGCTTCAACACTCCTAGGCAAAAGATGACCGAGATTGCAATCAACTTGCTGTTCATAATAGGATTCATGAAAATAGTCATTGTTCTTTTGTAGTTCCACTCCTAGCTTTTCTTTACTTTCAATACCATCAATTCCTTTCCTAGTAGAAAAGCTCTAGCATGTATCTATACAATTCGAAATCATTGGCAGTACGTATGAAAACGATTTATTTGCTGGGTGATGATGGATGTGGTTGGTGTGGAATACCTTGAGGAAAAAGAAAAAGACCGCTCCTCGGAGAAAAATGACTAAACAAAATAAATGGTTCAGTCCCATCTGGGAATCAACAAAAAATCTGTACCAAATTATTTTGAAGAAAAATTGGTACAACTCATGCAGTGCTTTCAATCATGCAGTCATCTTCCTACTTCCTATGAATGAACAATAGTTCACACAATCATTATATCAAATATTATCATGTATTCTACTCTATTTCGTATAGCTCTCAGCATTGCCGTCATTTTTTCGAGAGTAGATGCAACGTCTGTATCTCAATTACATTGCGGTATAAGCTACAATGAACAAGTTGAAGGGTTGGCAGTTGAGGAATGCGATGAAATATGTGCCGTAGATGAATTTTGTGCAGGTTATGAATATTCATCTCAGTCAGAAACATGTCTCTTCCTTTATGGCTTTGAAATTCAAGCAAAAATAGAGCAGAGGAAGCTTATGTTACCAATGATGGATGGACTTTGCCTCAGGAACGAGTCTGAATTCATTCGCAACGAATTTGATTGTATGAAACGAGAACTTGTATCAGTCTCGGCTGATATGAATGAGTGCATTGCTCTTTGCGATCAAACGTGCTCTGGACTTCGGTTCAATATGGTTGAGCAAACTTGTTTCTTATATACTAGCATTTCTACTGGAAATGAATCTGACATTTGCTTACGATCAGACTTCATAACTTCTGATGTTTCTGAAACTGAAACAGAAGAATCAAATATCAAAACGACAGCAAGTCCAACTGTAAAAGATGCTCCTACCATTCCTGATGAGTCTGAATTACCAGAGAAACCTGCTTTGAACAAAACCAATACAATCACATGCCCATGTTTTTCTGCTGCTGATTTCAAAGAATCCTTTAGAACGTCGAAATTGAACAAAGAAAGGTCCTGTAGGAAAGACGAAAATAGGCTTTGGGGGCTTGAGTTTGATGACAAGTCATTCTTCAAAATCAATTTGAGAAAAAAACTTTGTAATAGTAATGGACAACAGCAACAAATATCTTCTCGAAGGGAAACAAAGGCTTGTAGAAGGTTACTGCGAAAAATGTGTTCTAGTTGAGAGAAATGCAAACTTATTGATAATATATAGGTTTTGTAGACATCCTTCTAAAATGATATTTAGATTAGACTTTTACTTCTTCCTGGTGAATACCTTTACTCTTGAACTGCTAGCTTCATCAAATGCTCCATGAATACTCTGAGAGAAACATCATCAGTGAATACAGCTGTTCCAGCACCTCCTTCACTATTGTGTGATACACTTGGGTTGAGCTTTGCCATCAAGAATCTAGCTTCAGACTTGTGTTGATCACAAACAATGTATCTAGGAACAGGGAAACGAGAGTCCATGATCATTTGAGCATCAGTCTGAGGAGCTTCCAACAAGTTTCTGAATGCCTCATGCTCATCCTGCTCATGGTATTTAGCCTCTCTCCACGCAGCAATTGTTTCACCATGAAATACAACAACATGGAAAAATGTATCGAGAAGTAAAATTGTATTTGGCTGCACCGAGACAGAATCCAAAAGTGCAGGTTGTGGTGGACCGTCAAATGAGTATGATAAGAGTGTAGGCTGAATCATTACCAAACTGTTCGTTGTGTTTTCACGGTTGAGAATGTATCGATAATATGTAGCTTCATCAGGACTAGAGTTGAATAACTGCAAAAATTGTGACCGACGAAGATGGAACATAAACTGTGGGAACAAACTAAATTGTGGAGTCAAACGGAATGACGAAGGATCGTCTGGAACATAATCTGCAAATTTATTGCACATTCGAATCAGACTTCTATCAACCCAACGCATAACATCCGAAACATCTTCATTCTCAGTGCGGTGAACAGCAAGACGCGCAGTAAGCACAGCAGCTGCTTCCTGATCAAAACTGAATTTAATTGGAGAAATATCAGGTCCCATTTGTTGTCCTTGTTGCTGTTGTGCAGGAGGAGCCATGTTATGCCATGGCCCACAGATAGTTGTACTTCTGAGTCTTGTTCTTCCATTGGAATGTTGATACTTTGTCAAAAATTGTACATATCTTCTCTTTCCTTCTGGAAGTTGCGTGTTGGCTGGAACAGCAACTTCAAAATACAAAGCAACTGTAGTTCCAGGATCAATTCCTCCAAGTCCCCATGCGCTTGTTCCTCCCTTTCCAATTTCAATATCACTCACGTTTCCTCCCTTCTTATCAAAAGATGAAACTGGTCCAATCGCTCCTTGAATCTTACATTCTCTAGATGTTACAACTTCCAAAGACGCACCGAATGCCATCGACATCAATCCTCCGTCTGGATTTTGCCCAACTCCTTGAATCTCGTCTGGATATCTCTTGAAGACTCTCATGAGACTCTCCTTGAAAACACTCTGACCAAAAGAATCTCCAAGCACCATGAGTCCACCAGTAGCTTCAACTAGTCCTTGCATTTCCAACATTCCCACCTGATCCAAACTACAAGCGAAAATATCCACAACATGCATTGGAGCTGAAGTCTTTGGAGCAGTATTCCCCTTCTTTCCTGTAGTAGATCCACCAGACTGTCTTGCTGCCAACTTTGCATAATATTCACACGCAGGTTTATGCATAGGCTCTGCATTCTTTGCCAAATCAGCATGGGATCTCATATCACAAGTTTTCATTCTCGAAACAATTGCTCCTGGTCCAGAAGTACATGGCCCTCCTGTGAAAAGCATTACACGTCCTCCACGTCTTGGACAACCCAATTCCAAAATAGAACTTGCAACAGACAATGCACATCCTGTACAACGAGCAGTACGTCTATCAGCTGGAACTGGCCATGGATCTTTCTTTAGATCTTCTAGGATAGATTCAAGGGTAAGACTACATTCAGAAACAGGAAGAAGGAATCTAGATAATATCTGTGCACCTGGTCCAGCATACTGTGGTGTAGGCGCAGGAGGCGGTGCAGATCCAGGAGGTCCAGGAGGAGCTTGTTGCTGAGGTTGTTGTCTAGCTTGATTTTTCAATCCACAACCGAGCAATTCTTGGACTTTACTAGGAACGTACTCCTTGTTTCCACGAAGAACGTAATTCTTTTGGATACCTTCAAAGCCAAGTTCATGCACTTGAACATTTGTTCCATAGGTGATGAGACCAACAAGGCAATCTTCAGGAAGCAGTTGCAAAGCTTGTGAAATGCTATCTGCAAGCTCCTTCAGTTCTTCCTCATGACTACAGATATCAACTACAAAGATGAATACTGGCGGTCCTGCTGGAGGAATGGACGGCAATTCATATTCACAAGTAGTGTACTGAGGAATAAGTTCAGCTGGAAGATTCTGTTCGCTAATATTCTCTGCATAATGTGGAGGAAAATGATTACGAGAGTTACAGAAAGGACAGACCCAGAGCTTGCTACGGAAATCCACCTGGCAGTAAGGATTCAGCACTGCTTTACAGGAAGTAGAAGAGCAACGTACTGGTTCGTATGGTAGAGCCTGCGGAGGAGCAGAAGTTGGAGGTAGTTGAGCTAGAGGAGTATAAAGTGCTCCAAGCGGTGCAATGATGCGTGTTGCTTCAAGTCTAGAGCTAGGCCATGTGTGGAAAGATAGGCGAACCCCATGGGTGACTTCCATAGACGTAACGTCCCAACCTTGATCTTGCATCTTTTTTCAAGTTTTTTAGATGTATAGAAATTAGGCGAATATAGAGAAGATCTAACAGCTGCTTTGTTGAAAACAGAATGTTTAGAACGAGTAGGAAGCTAGTGGAATGTTTGAATGATGGTCGTTGTTGTTGGTGAAAATGCCATTGGATTTTGGATCTCTTGATCTCTTTCTCTTCTCTATGCTGTGTTCATCGCTGTGTAATAACGGTTGCATAGTGAAACCGTTACCTTATTAAAAACGTCTTGAATCAGGCTCACTTTTTGTTCACCTCGAAGAATAGAGTGAGTCCAGTGAAGCGACTACAAAGTACTCATGCATTATCATACCTACTAAAAGGATTGAAATAATTTATTACTTATTATATTAGTCCACGTTCCAATCAATTGGTTCTTTTCCGTATTTCTCGAGGGCAGCATTACATTTACTGAAACAATGACTTCCCTATTCAAACAGTGAGTAAAAAAATACATGAGATTTTTCAAATATATCCATCTATTCACATAAAAGAGAGAATTCAGTAAATGCACTTACAAGAAAAGGATAGGCAGTTTTAGTTGCACCTAAAGGAGAAGGATGGGAGGTCGCAATCACCTTGTGTTTGGACTGATCAACAACACTTCCTTTCATCTGCGCTGGTTTTCCCCATAAAAGAAATACTATACCTTCCTTCTTTTCATTAAGTTTCTCCACGACTTCATCAGAAAAATCTTCCCAGCCCATCTTTGCGTGACTATTAGCTTTACCTTCTCGAACAGTGGATACAGCATTGAGGAGCAAAACACCTTGCTCTGCCCACTTCTCTAGGTTACCGTGATCTGGAATTTCAATATCCAAATCACTATTTAATTCTTTGTAGATATTTTTCAGAGAGGGAGGGACTTTCATTCCCTTTTGAACAGAAAAACTCAATCCGTGCGCTTGTCCCTCACCATGATATGGATCTATGTAATGTGATTAGGTACAGTTTTAGTTCTTGATTGTATATACATACAAGGAATGAATACGAAGTAGAGCTTACCTTGACCAATAATCACAACTTTGACTTTATCAAATGGACACTTGTTCAAAGCAGTGAAAACATCCTGAGATAATGGATAAACTGTGTGAAATCTTCTCTCGCTTTGAACAAATCGACTCAGGCGATCAAATTTTTCAGACCCAAGGAATGTAGATAATTCATTCTTCCAGCTCTCGCATTCTAACGCGTCAATAAGTGTGACATTTTCGTCTTGTCGAGGTACATATTCATATTCCACAGCTGGTTTCGTTTTTCTCGCTTTTGGAGTTGCACTCTTTTCATTTGCCATTGATAGTCTCTCTGATAAAGGCATGAATAATTGACTCTCTACATACCAAATTGTTCTACCATGAGGTCCGTTTGTATTGCGAAGTATTGCTTCACCATCTGGACTAATTTCTTGTCCATAGCATTGGAGAGAGAATGTGTAGCCACCCTCATTCCCATCTACATCTCTATATGACCCCCCTCTTCTGGTCATTCCTTGTTTTTGATAGGAGGAGGTTGCTACATCAATGATTTCATCGTACAGTGTCCTAGCTTGAATGTCAGATATCTCGTCAAGCGAGGCCCAAGGGTCAAGTTTAGAGCGAAATAAAACTTCTGCAAGAATGTAGTTTCCAACGCCAGCGATCTTCTTCTGATCCATTAAGAATTTTGATAGATTCATACTTTGTCTTGGCTTTCGGAATAGGTCAAGGAAAAGTTCTGGGCTAATTTCATCATCAAGAATATCTGGACCTAGACTGTTCAATTTGTCCACCAACTCTTGCTTTGACAATGAAAATTTCAATGTACCAAAGTTTCGTGTGTCATAGTAATACACCTTTTTAGTTTGTTTTTCTGGGTTGGTTGGGCCTTCATCCAAGAACTCAAAATACCATCGTGGCTGTTTGTGAGCTGTACCATCATCTTCATCAGCATTGAATGTATCTCTTACAAATCTTCCTGACATTCCCAATGTAATCCAGATTGAACGATAAAAGTCATCGTCTGAATTATCAACCCCATCTTTCTCTTTCCCTTGATCAAGAGATAGCCAAATGAATTTCCCTTTACAATTCCAACTAGTCACGACATCAATATTTTCAGTAGGATCTGCCATGTAATTTGTCATTGTATTACGAAAGTCTTCAAAGCCAGATGGTTTTCCATGTGTTGTATATCGCCCAGAAACGAATTGGAGGTTCACAAGACGCTTGCCAACACCACCTTGGAGCTGATCTACGAGTGTCTTCACCTCCGGCCCTTCTGGCATCATGGTAATCCTGCTTCTTTGAAACCCTCTACTCAATTGTTTTCGATGTGGTCTCATTTTTATCCTCGCTTTCGAAGCAAAAGACGATGTAAGCGACAATGAAAATCCATGTTGAAGAATAGACAGCATGAGAATAGAGCAGGTGTAAATATGTCTATTCATCTCAGATCATTAGCTAGTATTTTTAGATTTATGCCTCCAGAAGAGAGTTGTATGTGAAAAGTAATGGTGGTGGATGTTGTGTGATATTTATTTGCCAACGTCATTGTGGAATGAGGTGTCCTTTTCTTTTATGTCTCCCTTTTCCCTTCTCTTCTCTTTCCATACTTAAAACTCAGACACACCCTATGTTGTGAGTGTCATTGCTCATAGTCATTGGATCACATCTTATGATGAAATTTTGGCATTATATCCTTTCCACAAGCACTTGGTTCTTCCCTTATCCACTCACAATGAAGTGCAGCTTCTGCTGATATCCTTTTTCTTGGATCGAAGGCGAGCAAATTCTGAAATAATTGGATTCCAAGTGACGACAAATCAGCAAAGATATCAAATAGAGTACCTTCACAATCTCTTTCAAGCAACTCAGCTTCCATTGACCCTTTATTGCATGACTTTATATCTCGACAATTCCGTGAACCTAGCACTTCTATGACTTTTCTTAATTGATCAAGATCATTCTTTCCTTTGAAAAGAGGTTTACCTAGCAAAAATTCAGACAATACACAACCTGCACTCCATTGATCAATTGCTATGTCATACTTTTCATGATTCAAGAGCAGTTCTGGAGCTCGATACCATAGAGAAACTACTTTCGGGGTTAAATTCCCTACATTATCAACACCCCGCGAAGACGGAAAGAGAGATGAAATCTTGCCACTAAATTTTTCACTTTCTGTTCCAATTTCACTTCCTTTACATGTATCTGATGAAATTCTCCGCGCGAGACCAAAATCAGCTAATTTTAGTAAGCCTCGAGATGGATCGTAAAGCAAGTTAGACAGTTTTAGATCCCGATGAATGATTCTCTTTCCATGCAGAAAAGATAGTGCGGAGAAAAGTTGTTTGCTCAAACATTTTGTTTCTGCAAGCGAAAATGGAGACTTTGAATACTTGGCATAGTGATCATCAATCAATTTTGCAAGCTCAAATTGTACAAACTCAAATACAAGGAATACACTGCTTGATTTCGATCCCACAGCTATTTCTCGTAGATTTACTATATTGTCATGACCTTTCTCCAGTGCTATCTCGCGTAAAATCTCAATCTCCCTTAAAGTCGTGATCGGAAAGCCATCGCTTGCTTCATGATGAGGAAGACATCTTTTTAAAGCAACGACATTAGGTTCTCCTTTATTAGCTTTCTTATCGTAAGCTTTGTAAACGATACCATAAGTCCCTTCTCCTATCCTTGCAATTTTTTCATATCTATTTGAAACATTTGAACATCTCCCATATGGTGTGCAAAGGGGATTAGAAGAAGAACTATGTCGCTCTAAAGAATCCAATGCACCCAAATTTATTTCCTCTGATGGACTTTTTATTTCGCTTCTTGGTCGCTTGAAACTGATACCTGGACCCTGGATTTGAAGCAATCGTTTTTGTGCTAGCTCTCGTTCACTCATTTTTTGGTGGAATTTTCCTCTCTTTTTCCTTCTTCTCTTTAAATCAGTACCCTTTATGATAGGTCTACAGTCTCACCAACGGTAATGTGCCTGCCTGATATCCTGCTCAGCATTTGTTAAGATAGGACTGAGACGCTCGGAGAGAAGAGCGATGAATGTACGAGTTTGAAAGATAGCAAAGAAATCAATTGAAGGTCGTACGTACTTACTGTACCAACATTACCGTCTTTACTAACGCTCATAATTTCAATTTAGAACTTTGCTCTTTCAAAAGTTCCCGAACTTTATGTGATAAAGTGTCCTCGAAATCCTCTTTCCATTTTCTAAAATCGTACGTCGCAAAGAAATAACCGTTCTTCTACTCCCTACCTAACATAAGCAAGACAATCCGTGTCACCAGAGTGAAAAGATAACCATCACATCTCTAGATCTCGCATGCTGGTGTCACAAAAATTCTTTTCCAAAAAATGAAGAAAACAAAGAGTTTTGGTAGCTTTCTAATTCCACCACAGAATAATACTCAAAGGGAAAAAAGTCTCGATAGTCAGTCCAGTACAAAGAAGTCATCACTTGCAAATAATGTTGAGAGTTCTCCCAGCCGGAATACAAGGCAGCGTCATGTATATGCTACAGAGCGGGATGAATTATCAATAAGTAATAGTAGCAGTAAAACTGGTGGTGGGCTTAAACGTGTCCTATCAAATATATCAATATCTATGCGATCATGGTCAAAGAAACCGAGCAGTTTAGATGGGAGTAAAGGAAAGAAAAATCTACGAAGTGACAAGAGTAAAACCCCTGAAAAAGAATTAGATGCAAAAAGATTAAAGCGATGTCTTGAGGATGCAGGTAGAGTAGCAGATGGAATTTGTGCTGTAGAAGTGAGATTATTAGATCGATCGAAGAAGGGACCCGCTCGCTTGATTCAACCAAAAGGAGGATTTTGGTGTTCACCTGATTTTGTTCCTGAAGATTTCGATGCACTTGCACGGATAGAGGATTCATCGCGGAGTGATTTCGTTCCTGCAGATCCATTACTACCTGGAACAGGCCTGGCTGGCACTCTATGGAATGAACGACATTTTGATGCAAAAGATGGAGATAAACCAAATTTCGTTATACATTCTCCTCCTTCAAGTCGAGAAAACAGTTTTGTTGGAGAAAAGAGTTACAATACCTTACCGCACTATCATAAACGACCCAGTACAAAGAAAATACATACGTTGACAGGGATGCATTCTGATTATCGAAAGGTAGAAACTATGCTTGAGAAAACAAGAAAAACTATTGTAAATAACTTGAAAACAATGACATGGAGAGATATTCACTCAATCACTCAAGATCCCTATCAACCTACATTTAAAAGACTGGAACTGCTAGAAGAGGCGGGACTATCAAGATGTACAGGCATTCATTTTCAGATTCAAAACGTTGAAGGTATGGTCATATTCTTTACGAGTAGAGGTTTTCCGATATCAAGGTTAAATGCCCAAGACAATATTGAGTATATGCAAGCTGCAACAAATTTAGTCGGTTCTGCTGCAGCATTGAACTTGTACCGGTCAAAGTTAAGCTCTAGGTTGGACAAAGATCCATTGGATAGAGTTGGGGCAGAATTTCAGAAGAAGAACTATCTTTTAAACTATCTCAGTACATATGCAACCAAGTGTTTGGGTGGAAACTTACAACCGCTTCCTCCTGCTCCATTTGATGAGGGACTATTGACGTTTATAGGAGTGTTTTCCACTCTTTTGGTTTTGCATTCAGCATCAGGATGGATAGAGCAGATAACAGGCACTGCATTCATACTCGGCCCATTCGGGGCTTTGATGTGTTTGCAGTTTGGCTTAAGCATGGCTCCAGTGGGACAAGTAAGTTGACAAATATACGTGGATTGATTTTATGAATTGAATTAATTCCGTCTGATTCGTCAAATTTATAGCCGCGAAATGTCATCTATGGTCAGCTGATCTCAACTTGCGTAGCATTACTTTTCTTGAATTTATCTGAAGACTTTGTTCATCGATACATTCGTATTTCACTTGCAACAGCCTCAGCGATTGCCTTAATGACTGTATCTGGCTGCACTCATCCACCAGCTGGTGCGTCTGCACTTCTTATCGCTTCTAATCCAGAATTTTCTTTGTCGCTGCTGCCTCCTGTACTTATATCCAATTTTATAGCAATCTTCATGTCTACACTCATCAATAATTTGAGTGAAAAGAGACAATATCCAACATTTTTCTACATGGGCGAACGAACCATAGCAAACGCATTGTTTGGTTGTTGTGCTCCTGAAGGTGGATTCGAAGATATTGATATGGACGATAAAGTTGTAGCAAAGAAAGCCTCCAAACTTCTACGTGAGGCTAGCTTTATTAATTTGGATAGGGAGGTGGAAGCAGAGCTGAGAAAACCTGTTGCGAAGGAGGAGGCATTATCAGCTTCTCAAGGAACAACGATATCCAAAGAATTACCATCAATATCTGCAGTAGAAGAAGATATTGATTTTGGATTTTTCGGAGACGAAGATGAAATGGTTCCCTTGAGTACACAATCTGGTTTTGGGATTTCATCTATGGTTGGTAACATCCCTATGAAGAATGAGGAAGTAAAACCTAATATGGAAGTAGGGCCACTAGAGCAGCATGAGACCACACTGATTGTAGACATCGAGAGCGACGAACGACGAGCAAAAGAAAAGACAGATAAAACACAAAACTTTCGACTACTTTCACCATTAGAGGAAGATACTACACCACTCCGAGGTAATCCTCGATCTCCTGCAAACTCTCCAAAACCTGGATACAGTATAAATTACGGCAGCATGTTCATAATGGCTAAGTCCATCAGCGAAGAAATAGAACAAGAGCGGGATAATGACATTCTACCTAGCAACTCTTCTGACCTAAGTCTAGAAAGTCTCAATAGCGTTGGGAGCCTCTTGAGCTATGATAACAACAGATGATGATTCTCGTACTTTCGCAATGTTTGAAGTACATTTATTTAGAAAATACTTATAAAATATATCATGATACAGCACTATAGCATACATTCTACACCAAGAAATATAGATATCACCTCTATCATACTTCCTTTCCTGGGATTATCAGGGGATGCAGAGTTTTCAAATCTATACTTTCAAGATGTTCCACTAGGTTGTTAATATCGAAACCATAGGGTTTGCTTTCCGAAGTACTTTCAACTCTACCAATTTTACTTAAAATGGTCCATTCAATATTAAGAATATCATACCACGGGTTGGGATACCTATGGTCAAATGCACCTTTGAATCCTGGCTGAGAATTCATTTCAAGCAATGTCACCTTTCCATTCGGTTCCACAAGAAAATCTATACCAAATAGAATAAATTGTCCAATTTCACCGTGCCACCGTTGAGTTTTCACAAATAAATTAACAAGCTCCACAAGGACAGAATTGATCTCTTGCTGCACTTTAGTGCGAAGTTTTTTGTTTGGAATTGCATCAGCAAT
This sequence comes from Chaetoceros tenuissimus, assembly GCA_021927905.1. Classification (NCBI taxonomy): domain Eukaryota; phylum Bacillariophyta; class Thalassiosirophyceae; order Chaetocerotales; family Chaetocerotaceae; genus Chaetoceros; species Chaetoceros tenuissimus. Next base: position 1,453,524 of record BLLK01000069.1, read on the forward strand.
ACCTGCGTTATTACGTTTGATACTCCAATGAGGATGCTTTGCACCAATTGCGTTATTACAGACGTGTTGAAATTGGTTGAATAGGGAATTGTTTGTGGATCCAGGAAATTTAAGTGGATTTTTCTTGTTCCTCGGTTCAGCACAGATACTGACGCGCTCTGCTCCAGAGTAAACTATCAATGGATCTAGATTGGCTACTAGAAGGTGAGCCCGTAGATCAAACTTCCTTCCACTTCCATCTCCCATGAGCATTGTATCCTTCAAAACTTGAATTGAAATATTTCCATCTGATTCTTTACATCTCAAAATGCACCCATCCTTCCCTCCTTCTGCAGCACTTGTGATACCTTTTCCCTTAGCTGAGTGTTTTGGTTTCCAAATCCATTTGGATAAGTCATTTTCATTATTACAAAACGCAACACATTCTTTCATTGAAGAAAAGACTCTTGTTTCAGGAAATATTTCCTGTAATATACTATCATCTGTCGCCTCACTATCAATAATCTGCTTCAAGGTTGATTTTGAACAGAAACTCCCTGACAAATCAGTTGTGAGTTGCTTTCCTTTTTGATGATTTTCAATTTGCTTCCTTTGCTCTGGATGCTTCCCTCTATCATCCCATAGGATTCTAATCATGCTCGATGCACATGCCCTAGAATTGCTTTTATCATCAACAACAAACTTCCATTCTGAAATATTTTGAAAGATTCTGCGCAGCGTAGGAGCTGGATATAAGTTGGGGGCGGTTGTGCAAACTGTTTTCTTTAGCTGTTTTGACTTCCATTGAATTAGACCAATCAGCAAATTGTTTGTATCGATTGAATATGAAGTAGTAGAATAGTCTCTAATATCAGCAGAAAGTATGTATCCCATTCCTATTGTCACTACTAATGACAATAGGACTAGCAGTTTTGTGGAGTAACGTTGAGATTTCCCAATCCTCTTTTTTCTACTCAAAGTACTGAGTTTGGTTCTATTCATCTTTTCTGCAGTCACTGTGGTCGATTGAACTCTACAGTATTCTATTATTTATGAACCTTCAAGATGATTTTTGTATGTGGCAAAAGTGTGGTGCAAAAGGTGCAAGTATCACAATCACAACAGCAGTCACCAAAAATCAACTGTTTAGTCGTGGTTTATTATTGCGTACGTAGATAGACAAGTTTCACAAATAATAAATACGGTTTGGTAAGGTACCGTACACTTTTAATAGGCAAAACTCTAAATATCAATTATTTCTTCATAGATTTCGTGAATAATGAATTCCTATGGACGTTCGAAAGGTTATGCTAAAAATATTTCCACAATATCAATCAAGATAAATGTAAAGCGTTCGTTACTTTTATTTTACACGACTTGGAAGTTTGTACTTCTTCCTTTAGCAGACAAGATGTGGCAATTTAATCATTTCGCTCATCTGAATTTCATAAAAGTGATGATATCTAACTCATGCGGACTTTTTTGATTTCACCAACTCCACCGCATCTGCCTCATATTTGGATTTGAAGTCAGCAAAAGTCATAGACTTGTCACTAGCCTCATATGCAAGCTTTGCAGCTGCATCATATGGAATGGAAATATCAACTGGCTGCTTTGATTTAACAAGTGCAACTGCATCTGCCTCATATTTGGTTTTGAAGTCAGCGAAAGCCATAGACTTGTCACTAGCCTCGTATGCAAGCTTTGCAGCTGCATCATATGGAATGGAAATATCAACTGGCTGCTTTGATTTAACAAGTGCAACTGCATCTGCCTCATATTTGGTTTTGAAGTCAGCGAAAGCCATAGACTTGTCACTAGCCTCGTATGCAAGCTTTGCAGCTGCATCATATGGAATGGAAATATCAACTGGCTGCTTTGATTTAACAAGTGCAACTGCATCTGCCTCATATTTGGTTTTGAAGTCAGCGAAAGCCATAGACTTGTCACTAGCCTCGTATGCAAGCTTTGCAGCCGCATCATATGGAATGGAAATATCAACTGGCTGCTTTGATTTAACAAGTGCAACTGCATCTGCCTCATATTTGGTTTTGAAGTCAGCGAAAGCCATAGACTTGTCACTAGCCTCGTATGCAAGCTTTGCAGCCGCATCATATGGAATGGAAATATCAACATCTTCAACATCTTCTACCTTTGCCGCTTCAGTCATTTGGCTCGCAAATTGTTCAGCAGTTACAGTTACACTTCTTGCATCATGTGCCATAATCACCTGCAAAGTAAGAGCAAGATCTTCCTCCTTCGATGAAGCTGCTTTTCCATCAGGACCAGTTACTACTGAATTCAAAGCGACATTTCTTCTTCCAAAAGTGCTTGGGGCAAATGCGGAAGTAGACGCTAAAGTTGAAAGTACGAGTGCGCAAGAAATCTTCATTGTAGATTTTATTGATGTTTGCAATGAGTATCGACAACAGATGTGAATCGAGAATTGAGAAAACGCGAGAAAGATGTTTTGATTGGAAGTTGGAAGCGAGATTGCGCTTGCTTCACTTACGTACCCCGTCTACCTGCCCATAGTACGAAGCGCTACGTAGACCAATTTTATGCATGTCTGTACTGGTAAAGATACCAGTTCAAGGAGGCCTTATAACGTCTTTATAACTCTTCTTAGTGTTCTCATAAAACGAAACCCATCCCTTTCTCTTTTTTTTGACTTGAGAACAAAACTAGAAACAAGTAGGACCTAAATATTTACTTTAAAAACTAGTCTCTGTGATCAATACTTCTTTCTTCTTGGATTGTGGAAAGATCTCCTCTATGCCACGGGAGACTATCATCATTCTCAATTTCTTCGTGTGTTTTCTCTAGAAATTTATTCAGCTGCTGCATTGATTTTTCCATGTATTCAGCTTTGGTTATTCCATAATATGAAGAATTGTGATTGTTTGAAAAGTCAAGATTGCCCGATTGATCAATATCCATATCTTGTGAAAGTTGGGCAGAAGGGTCTGAACCACAACAAGAAGGCAAAGAGGTCGACGAGTGCTCATGCGAAAACATGTGCTCATCACCATCACCTTTGTTAGAATGAGTATCATCAGCATTGCCATCCAATCTAATTTCTGCATCAATTTCACCTATTGTCCTATCGTAAACACTATCCAAGCCAGAAAAGATATAGTCTTGTTGTAGAGGCTCTACCAGCACCTTTCTAATTGCCTCCTTAGTATTGGTTCCTTCATGAGAAAGTTTGTACATAATGGCCTTTTCTCCAATAAAAAGTATCATATTGAAGAAACCTTGAAGAGGTCTAGTTGCCAGGTAGTAAATTGAAGCAACTCCATGATCTTGATGATAGTACTCTTTGTCAAAGCTTCTACTTATCAAAATAGTTCGAAGAGTAAATCCACTCATTGTAACGAGTAGACAAATGAAATAACCAACAGCTAAAAAGAACATAGCTCTCGCCTCGCTTGCAGTAGGTTGAAATGATTCTGGATCCACTCTACTTTCTTGACTTGATCTTCGTAATATTGAGATAGATACTTCGTTACTAGACTTTTCACGCATCTCCTCTTTTTGTATTCTGCAATATCGATATCGTATAAGTATTATCAAACCAAACGCAAATAACAAAACAATCAATAAAAACATTCTATGGACAACTTTGGCCATGTGTTTAAACATATCCAAGTCATCATAATGGGAGCAAGCCGCTTCCTCTAGGAATGCACCACACCAGTAAGGGCTTGGATTGTACCCACAAAAAGGAAGATCTGGACTGGCATTGAAATAGTCAAACCCCGAGCGCATTATCAGGCAAAGAATCATAATGAGTGGAACAGCAAAGGTAAGCACGGCGAGGAAACGCTCAAGCTTTCGATTCATATTCCTTTCTTTGACCCTTCCATTTATTGCACAGTAGAAATAGGTTGACAAGACCATTGACTGCAAATATGTGAATACATGACTATACACCTGACCTATCGCCTGTGCTCTACATGTTGCATTTGTACCAATGTATGGTGCTTCAAATTGTGTATAGATCATATCTCGTGGCATAGGGAGTGTCGACAACGCTATACATGTCGAATGTAAAACATCTCCAACAGACATGAAAAACATGATCCTATGGTATGAGATCGAAAGCTTCGGTATGGATCTTAAAACAATGAATATTATAACACACGATGATAGAGCAGATAGAGAACCGAGTGTAGTCGAAAGCAAAGGACCTACTAATCCAGTTGAAACCGTTTTGCGGAAAGTCAACATTTCAGGATCATATTCAAAGTCATCCTTCATCTTCAATACAAGAACCTAGGTCTGCGTTCGGTACCAAGATATATTATTCCCCAGTTTCTTCGTAACTATTTTCAATTATTAATATTTTAAAGTATGTTTGATGGAAACTAATACAAGCATGAATGGAAGGAAGTGGTGGTGGCTGTTAATTTTCCAAAACCAGAACAAAACAAACAAAACCATCCTGGAATGTCTGAGCGGTCCTGGGTCTGTGGTGGCGACTGATCAAATTTTACAACATATTTAGTACAAATTCTGACATTTCATTATGACTATAAGACAAAAAGAATTGCGGTCATGGGTGGGGATGCTAGATGCAATCCCCCGGGGCATAGGGGGATCAATTGTATACAATTTGGAGCGACATCCATGGTGTAGAAGAATCAGAATTCGAGTGTGTGTGTTTTTATCACACTACGTGCTGAAGCTTTTGAAAAAACAACTGAACATTGTTTCTCATGTTGTGGAATGAAGACCTAATTGAAATTACGAAGGACTTGCACCATGAGCAACAATGTGGATTCACGTTCTCTAGCTATTTTTAGAATCCTTTTAGGATCATATTTAATCTACGACATCATTTCTCGACTACAACACGGAAAATACTCTCTCCTTTGGTACACATCAACAGCTGAAGGATCCTATTTGGATGCTGATGACACTCCTCATCGATCGCCAATTCATAGAGTATGGTTTTATCGCGGAAGTGCATCGTTGCAGATTATCCTTTTCTGCATTACCTTTTTTCTTGGATTATCATTTACTCTAGGTTTCAAGTGCAATAGATTTACCAAAACTTTGCTTTGGCTCAATGTAACTGCAATGCAGTGTCGATGCATGCCAGTTCACGACGGATCAGATACCTATTTTCGGCATTTATTACTGTGGTGTACATTCATACCTGTAGAAAAGGTCTGGTCTATAGATTCAATCAGTCAAAATGAAAATAAGGGAAGAGAAACAAAATCTGACTTGCAGAAATCTAAAGTCATTCATATTGAAAAAGGCTACAATACTTTGCCAATTTTTGCAGTAAAATTGCAGATCGTATTAATGTATGTTGGGACAGTCTTACACAGATCTCTGGATTTGTATGGATTCTCTATGAAAATTTTTCAATGCAAATGGTTGCCACCACAACTCACTGCAGTGCACTATGCTCTGGGTGGATCATTTGCAACCAGAGATATCGCTCTTGGTGATTTTGTGAGATCAAACATTTACATATCGAAATTTATGACGCTGACTGCGATTTTAATTGAAGGTATTGCACCAATAATGTGCTTGGTACTGAAGAAGAAAGCATACATTCCTCAGATTCTCTTGGTAAAGCTACATTTTGGACTTTTACTCCTTATGAATTTACCGGTAGCAATGGCAGCAACAAGTATATTTACACCTACTTCCATGATTGACAAGATGCAACGGCAGCTTTCAAAGATATTTCCAAGTACAGTTAAAAACCCAGTACCTTCTAGTCCAACGTCAATGAAAAAGAAAGATATGGATGATTGCACAGTTGCAAAGAATAAGAAAACAAAAAGGAAAAGCAAACCATTCATTGCATATTTTTTCTTCTTTTACATGTTGTACGATTTTGGAGGGAATCGCAACTGGTACAAGAAAATAGACTCAGGAGATGTAGGAGAATTTTTGAGGTTCTCGCAGTATTGGGTTATGTATTCAGGTCCTCCAACTACAACTTCACATGCACTTCTCACAGGATCGATAGGAGAAACAAGAGGCATAAATGTTTGGCAATGGATAAAGACTCGTGAAATCCAAGTGGTCGATATAGAGGCGTTTCAGGACGGTGAAATATGGACCAATTTTACTCATGTCTATCCCTCACCAAGATTTGAGAGAGCCATGTTGGATTGGAGCAAAATACACGACAAAAGAAGAACGCAACGATTACTTCAAGGTATATGTGAGGTGACACCTTTTGACGAACTGACTTTCATTGTACAAAACTTGGACATCAATCCACCAGGCATTGACACTAGATTTTCTCGTAGAAGGCCAGATACATCAACATCTGTAACATGCAAAAATTAAGCATGTCAAAGTATGCCAGACACTTTCAAAAATTAATTTTTTTTTTTCAAAGTAGACTAGTACTATTTGAATCGGTAGAAAGAACAAAATTGAAATATCTTATTTCTTTAAATATTGAAATAAAGTTAACGCCCTCCTGCAGTCAAAGGTTTCACAGCATTTACAGCAGGCAACTCAATATCATTGGGAGTTGTTGTGTCTCTATATTGTACAGCAGGTGCTTCAGTCTTTGGAGCTCCGTGGCCATGTCCATGTCCACCTCCTTTTCCTTTCTTTCCCATGAAGTTCATTACCATTGACGTTACACAAATCACCAAACCCGTTATTTGTACTCCATTCAAATGATGACCATAAAAGTAGATACTAGCAACGAGTGTGGTCACTTTTCTTGCTAGACCAATGATACTGCAAGTAAGTGCACCAAACTTGGATATAGTAACTAGAGGAATAATAAAAATGAGATGATGGAAAAGGCGAAAAAGAAATATTAAATGAAATACTCACCAAATATGAAAACCTGGCCCATAGCACCAGTCAGTCCAAGCGCAACCAAAACAAATCCCATATCTTGACACATTTGCAGAAAGACATGAACCTGGTTTAGAACAAGAAGAGATACGCCTGCAATAATCGTTTTTCCCAACTGAATGTTGTACATGAGATCAAAGGGTCCAACAGAATGAACAGCCATGAGCTTATCCTCATATGCTCCCGTACCACCATCAAAACAAAGCGATATGAAAAGTAAAATGATTCCCACAATTTGACTACTAGAAGAAAGCTCACTATCACCCGAAGATTTCTTTGATGACGAACCACCTCCCATGAAAAGCCCAACTCCTGCAACAATTAAACATACATTGATGTATTTTTTGAGAGGATATTTTTTCCCCATGAGTGCTCCCATAATCATTACTGGCACAGGTTTACAACTCTTGGCGAGTACCTGAATAGGAAAGATGACATATCTGCACATTTGATTTAGGTAAAATCAGATTGGTGTTGAAAATATTGGTACTAGGTAATATCATGACTCGACTCACCTAAGACTCCTCACACTACAAAAGGTACTTCCCATACTAGTAATTCCCAATACTGCAAATCTAGCAGGCGGAATAGTTGTAGGCACCTCATCTCTCACATGTCTTCCTGCTGCAGCAGTAACAGTATATAGCAAACTGGTTACAAATAAAAAGCTCAATTCATGTAATTTTCTACCACCACTAGTAGCATATTCCAACAAAAGTCCATAGCCCACAAAAGACATCATGATTCCAAAGAAACATATCGCAAGCCAAAGCAATTTTCCTTTTGAATTTAATGACTCATCATGATCATAAGTTGTGCTGGTATTGAGAACATGTTCGTTATTCTGAGTATTATATAAATCATCAATTTGACGCTGACCATCTTCATGAGATAATAATCCATGAAATTCGGATTGACCTTCGATATCTTCACTATCATCATAGCTTACTTCGTCATCACTTGAAGACAAGTCTCCTGAATATGCGGCATTCAGTTTTTCATTTTCTTGTGATCCAACTTGTTTCACTGGAGATGATGGTGCTGATCCTGCTGCCCTATCTGGTGATGCTTCATCGTTTGTATCGGAAGATATAGATGCCGGTGGTGACTTTTTATTCTTTTGCAATGACAGTGATGCTGCTCCTCCAGCTGTGAGTACCGTCGGTGCCATTTTTACGTGAATTTTCTTCCTTCAAATATATAAAAAGGAAAGAACAATGTATGGATAATCTATATTTTTACAATACCAAGATGAAGAGTAGTATGAAGACTCTCATAAGTTGGTTTTCCAAATCATTTCGATGTTTTGTTTGTTTTGTTTGAAATAGTTCCGTTGCAGAGGTTTGTCCGTCTACTCGTAAGTACGTACAGGTTTGTTTAAACAGTCATTCTTGTTCTCCCTTTCTCTTCTTTATCTCTTGGGTTCAACCGTATTCAACTAGGGAGTACCATACCTAGAAGCTTTCATTTCTTTACTTTCTTTCTGCGCTTTTGTTGGAAAACACGACTGTGTTTTGCAGCACTTTTGCAGCCACAACACGAACAGCAGAATGCAATTGCATTTCTTCATAGTTTTTTCATCGCCAATTCATTCACAGTGTCGACTTCTTCATTTCTAATCTACCTATACAGGAACTATGTCAGCAGCAGTAATGACCTCACCTATACCTCAAGAATGGGACAAGGATGTGATTCGTGAAGAGGAGTATAGAAATCTTTTAACCACCAATGTTTCATTTGCCTCCAATCCCATAGTTGCACCTAGGTGCGCCGATGTAAATTTTCAAAATGAAGGTAGTGAAAATGAAAGTAGCTGTGCAGACTATGACATTCAAGGCGAAGCCATGGACAATGATTCATCGTGCTTGGAAAATAACGATGATGGTGTATTAGAAATGGCAGAACAAGCAGAAGAGGTTGGACCTTTGCACCATGAAAATGAAAACAAAACTGATTGTCTTGAAGAAAATGTTGATTGTAATCTTGAAGAACATTCTATCTCAAATGATACTCAGGAGCAAGTTGCGTCAAATCAGCAAAGTAGTGCAGAAGATACAACGCCAATGTCTCCTCCTGTCCTTTCGACAACAAATATCAGTCACAGAGGCCTTCGAAACTTGGGAAATACATGCTACCTTAATTCAGCCATGCAGTTACTCATGGGAGTAGGAGGATTCTCAAAAGACATTATAGATTCTTATCAAAAAGATCAAGCACGTGATGATGAATCTTGCTCAATGCGAGATGCCCTAGCTTTGTTTTTTTTATCAATGCAACAGCAACCAAGCCAATCACCTAATGAGAATGATTTATATCAGAACGCAGGTGATCCATCAGAGTTGAAAAAAGTGATTGATGAAAAGACATCACTGTTTGAAGGATTCTGGCAACAGGATGCTCACGAATTTTTGAATACTATTTTAGATTTACTGCATGATGAATTAGATAGTGATGAGAATGATGATGAAACGAAGAACGACAGTGATGAAAAGTCGATAAAGACGGAAGCAACTGTGGACTGTAATAGTGAAGACGAACAATTTCAAAGTCCAATGAATGACAATGATTTTGTATTTGTCGATGCTGTGCCTTCTTCATCACTCAATATTTCCAATCACACAATGGACACTAATGATACTAGCGAGCGCGAGCATAAAAAAGCAAGACATAGCAGTGCTTCAACTTTAACAAAGGCACTATCATTTTCCGATCTCGGCTACAGAGGAATCAGTTCTCTATTACACGGTGATAGTGAAGACTTGACCACCGAGATGGTTGAAACTTACAGCTTATGCCAGGAAATACCAACTTCAACTGCGGAATCTTTTCAAGGTAGCGATGTTGAGAATCCATCAGAAAATTCATCAATGGCAACAGAAAGTGTTGATAAAAGTGAAGACAGCACAAGTAAAGAGAAGCCGTTGTGGAACCCTTGCAATATTGTCGACAATTACTTCACCACAATTATTCGAACACACCTAACATGCGAATCGTGCAAATTTACAAGGTCGAAAGATGAAGTTTATCGTAATATCTCTATTGATGTTGGACAGTCTAATGATGCATGTCAGGAAAATTCAATAGAAGAAGGGTTGCGAAATTTTTTCAAGACTGAAAAGCATGAATTGAAATGTGAAAAGTGTTTCTGCGAAGCTGCAGTCGTCGAGAAACAAATTGCAAAATTACCAAAGGCTTTGATTATTCATCTCAAACGTTTCATAGTGGATATTAGTGATGATTACTCATCCATCTCGTATCGGAAGAACGATAGTCCAGTGGAACTCGATAATATCTTATCCTTGCGTGATAATGACAACAATAGCTCTCTTGCTACTTCATTGACAAACGATGTGACATTCCCTAATCACTCCCAAACAGAGGACGACGAAATTGATGCAATGTCAGTTGAAAGCGAAGTGAGTTATATCGATATACAGAAAAAGAATCAGCGATATGAAATTCGTGGAGCTGTTCATCATCTTGGTGAATCAGCAATTTGCGGTCATTACACTGCAGATGTCTTGAGAGAAGAAGCTTGGCTAAGATTCAACGATGCCTACGTAACTAGTATGGGGGATAATGAAATGCTGACTAATGGGTTTCAGCAAAGTTGCTATATGGTTTCTTATGACCTGGTTTAATTAAAAAGTAATGTAAAATCGAAATTTCGACGGACATGAAACCCGCACTATTCAAATTTAACGTCACTCTTCTTCCAGGGGTTACGGTAATTATCGTTTTTTCCATTTTTCCATTGGAAATACCACACACAAAATGGAACTGTCACAAAGTTCATATAAACGTACGTAGTTCTAGTTTGTAGACAAAAAATACGTACGTATAAAGAATCTTGTTTGAAATGTCCACTTTCAAAAATATCATATGTCGGCTCCTACGTTTTCTTATCATGACAGAGTTTGATGATCAAATTCGTAGCTTCGCGTCGTATAGCATCGTATAGCATCGCATCGCATCGCATCGCATAGCGTAGCATCGCGTCGTATAGCATCGCATGGACAAAATACTAAGAAAAATCATGACATGCAACCGTAGCATCACATAGCATCACATCGCATCACATCACATCGCATCACATCGCATCGCATCGCATCTCATCGCATCGTATAGCGTCGTATAACATGACATGACCATTTTCACTATGTACGTACAATGTAGGATCCGATTTCTTTATGCAGTCTTGTGAAGTTTTACTGAAAAAAAAACAAAAAAAGAAAAAGAAGCACTATTCGAAATGTATGGTAAGGCACCTACAAACCTACGGAAAAAGTCTACCAAAATTCTATATTTTTTTTGGAGAACCAGAAATTTCCATCAAAAAACATGAATTACCGTAACTCCCCATTCAACGTATGATTTTTTGGCGAACTTCATCCCTTTTCGCCAACCTTTTTAGCAGCTGGCTTCCTCTCTCTCTTCATGAGCACATCAGCACATCTGAACATACCACTAGGTACATCACATTACTAACTTTCATCTCTTCAATTACCAAGAAGGAGTACATTTTGCACAAGCATATCTCCAAATATCTCTATTCAATCAAAACATGTCTTCGGGTGCAACTAATACGGCCGGTATGGTCGAGATGGCAAAAGCTGCGTAAGTTTCCATTCTTTTTCGTCCATCTACCATACATAAAGCTGATACAATCTCACAATTTCAATCACACAGTGATCAGGCAAACAAGGCAATGAATGCAGTGTCGGGAGCTATTCCAGATGAAGCTAAATCGTACATGAGACAAGCAAAAGAAAAGATTCTTGACAGTGACAAACTTCGTTCATTCTCAGATTTTTTTGGGTTCGGTGAACAAGGAGCATTTAACGTAGCACTCAATCCGACCGTGCTTTGCCCTAGAATCAAGGACAATATTGTTTTCTTCTACCTAAACTACATTCTTCTTGCGGCAGTTATTTTCCTAATTACTTTGTTGGCCACCATGATCAACCCAAGTACTATTGTAATGTTCATTTGTTTGGCAGCTGCCTGGTTTGTTGTAATGAAAGCTACTGCAGAAGATAAAAAGTTTGGACCAATCACAATCACCAGAAAGAATGCAACATTCCTCATGATGATAATCTCTGGAATCGTAGCATTCTTTGTTGTCAAAGACATTTTTTTCATTACGCTTGGATCGGGTTCAGCTTTCTCTTTGATTCATGCAATATTTAGAAATGGAACTAAGGAGAAAATCGATGCACTTAGCAGTAGCGCAGTACCAAATGAAACTGAAATGCCTCATGTTTAATTGATCCAAGTTTGTAGACGATTGTGTATGTGAGAATCAAAATCGACGACGCAATACTATGGAGAATGGAAAACATCGCTGACTCTGGAATAATAATGACATGTACATATTCAGATTTATTATCACAAAATGAATGATTGGGCTAATTTACTAACCGATAAAAACCCTTATATTTTGTTGCACCACAAGCGAATGGAATACGCTGTAAAGTACGCTTTTTACTGCTTGATGCATTTGAAAGGTTGAAAGAAATCACACATCAAATACTATTCATGGCTTTCAATATTAAAGTGTCAACTATAGACGAAAACAGAAAGTATAGAGATTTCACAATATGGAGGAATAGCTTTCATGAAATAAAAATGGTCAAAACAAGGGTCACCAAATTTTTCAAACAAAGAACACAATGACGTTTTTTTTATTTTTGCCCGAAATTTACTAACTTACTAAGTTACTACCGAAAAATAAAAAATGACTATCGTTTTTTTTGTAGTAGCCACACAATAATTTACTTACTACTATATAACTAGGAAATCTATCGTTCGCATCACCTAATGCTGTCTACGGATCTATTGATGTCAAATGTCAGAAAGCTAGAAAATAATAATGGAAGACTAAAGATGGCGTCGATCTGCAGCATTATTAAATAGCTACAGAAAGTAAAAAATGGAGGCGAGGTCATGTAGCAAGTTGTCTTTGTTTCCTTACTTTCTCTCTGGAATGTGCAAGCAATAATTTTTAAAGGTAATCTCAAACATGCAGCTTCATCTTCTATGATTTATTGCATTGAAGAAAAGTAAGTAGCATTCTAATAAAATTCGAAAGGAAAGATTGTACAATACTTAGGTACGTACTACATAGTAGTAAAGCAAAAGCTCAAAACCTATTTTTTACTCTTTTTTTAATTTCTGGCCCAAAAATTACTAAATTTACTAAAAAATTTCAGAAGTCAAAAAACTTTTTTTGGGATGAAAATTTACTGTACTTACTAGTCATTGTGTAGGAAACTGAAATTTTTGGTGACCCTTGGTCAAAATGAAAAAAAGTAAAAAGTCTAAAAATGGGACTAAATGAGAGGAGCCAATCCCATGTGGCATGTGGGACTTGGCTTCCCTAAAATGTCAGTTTCCGAAATTTTGCATCAAACGCTTGTTCCAGATCCAACTTCATTCTTTCATCACAAGTGCAAGTAATCATTAAAGTTCCTGCAAATATTTTCTATTCATAAACCATATATATAGAATGGCTAACTTTGCCATTGGAGTAGGATCTCCTAGCGACAATAGTCGCAAAAGATCTAGAAAGAAAAAGAGTAAAGGATTCTATACAAACAAAAAATCCAACATGAGTAAGAGTGAAGGGACAAAGAAATCCACAGTATATTTAGATGATAAAGAGATTAGAAAAGTATTTAAGAGTTCTACAAAAGCAGAAAGAGAAAGATTTGTTGCTCTAGGCTTACCTCAAAGAGATATGTTTGAAAAAATGGACAGGTATTTCATGTGGCGTAGGGAAATGTACCTTGATTCAAAAGAATTTAGAAAACAAAAGAAATCACTCAAAACAGATAGCGATGTATGGGATTTTGCCGTATCTCATACAGCTCAATATACCAAAACCAGTCTATCAAATAAAGGAAGCATTTCATTACCTCGTATCATCAAGTTCAGTACCTCTGATGCAGATTTTACAGCCTCCGACGACAGGCGTGTTGCGCAAGTACTTCCTGGCCTCATCGACAAAAACATCGCTCCTCTCTCATTCTACGCACAGTGTGTTGCTACATACCTTGAGCTCAAATTCGATAGAAAGAAGAACGATGACATTCATGTACATGTTGATGTTCGTCAAGGAGTGAACTGGCCTAACTTGACACCTTTGACTTTGATCCCATTTACAACAGAGCTGGCAGGACTACTGACTGACTATATGCCAAACAGATTGTACAAGATCTATGTATATCCTTTGCCAACAGTAGCATCACCAGTGTGGTCAATGTACAAGGCGTTGATAGGATCAGAGTATGCTAATAAGGTGGAGGTGTTTTGGGGCGAGTCAACGTTAGCAGATGCAGAGTTGCCAGAGGGTTTGGAGGATGTTGGTTGTAGGGGTCAGCTGCTGAGGGATCTTGAGCACAGTAGATATGATGAATTTATTTCTTTTGGTAATGATCGCAAACAAAGTTCTTCGCTGAATGGTATTGATCAGTTTTTAATGTGCTTTGGACTCATGAGTGTAAATAATGATTTGACTCAAGAAGTTGTCGAAGAGCCTGTGACAGAGGAAAAGAAACGAAAATTATCTTGGTGGAAGAAGGTTGGTAGAAGAAAGCGTCAGAAACTAAATCCCGAATTTATTGACCCTCCACTTCGAAAGAAGTTCACGCCAATTCATGATAGATTCCAAGATGATACGGTTGTGTCAACTGAGTATGACTCTCTACGTGAAAAAAACAGTTTTCCTGAATATGATTGGTTGATAAAAGAAGATATGACTACTGAGATGATTCCTCTTGTTTCATCCGACTCTGATGTGTCTACTTCTACTTCGCCCAGTTCTACGAACGGAACTCTATCGAAAACTGAGATTCCAAAGGTTGAAATATCCGATACCAAGGCACACACCACAAAGAAGAAATGGGAGAGAAGTGAAATCACAAAAAGAATCAAGACAAGATCGAACGCTCGCGTTGGAATAGGAAGAAAGGCATCAAAGAGGAGATATGAAAAGAAACAAAGTAAAACAGATGAAAATATTGGCCTTTTCCTTCAAAAATCTAAAAAGAAGAAGAATGGAGTTTACTTTTTATTCGCTGATGATGGAGATATTGATGATAAATCTATGGTTGTGATTCCTGTTGATCCTAATGAAAAAGAATCAGCATCATTCGTCAAAGATCTTGTTCGTGAAGAAGAGACAAGAAAACAGTCTTCGGCAGTTCCAGCAGAAGAAACATCCGAAGATAACGCTTTCTTCCACTTCACACAAGCTATTCCATCAAAGGCCTCGAATTTTGGTGTATCTTCCGACTCTTCTGTGGAAGCATTTTGGTCTATTTCAAAGGATGAGACTTGGCGCACGTGAAAGTTATTCATATAATCTTTTTCTGTAAAACATTAGGTACTGTATTTTTATTAATTGATTTTAATAAAAAATAAAAAATGATTTCTTTCTCATCATATACCTAGAAAGATCGAAAAATTGAAGAAATATATTCAGTTATGATGAAATGGCAACGACCATACAAACATACGTTATAAATGCATGAAATTGAACAATTGTTCTGGAATTTTTTAATCACTTCAAATTTAGGCTAAATTCGCAAATACAGAATTTAAATCAGACAATTATAGCTGAGTAGTTGATCGTTCGTTCCCGTTCTTGGGATTCCGAAATAAGACAATTGAAAATTTAATCGCAACGGTTGAGGGTAGACGAGGCTATCATTTTTTGCAGAAGTTACTGATGCCAATAGGAACATAATACTCCTAATCAAAACCATACTTACCATGTCTGACTTTAATATTTCCAACCTGTTTATGGGTGGTGATAACGTTGAAGAGAAGAAGTCTAACACATCAAAGAGAAGAAAGTGGAGAAAATCAAAAAGCAATAAAAAGAAAGATGACTCAAGCTCTACAAGTACTGCAAAGACAAGCGAAAGTGTAGACACTAACAATGATATGAAAGAATTGAGACGAAGATTCCCAAGGTCTACAAAAGCAGAGAGAGAAAGATATTTGACAAATGCACATCTCATTAGAGCTACCGAGAGAATGGATAATTACCTTGAATGGCGTCAACGAATGAAGTTCGACACCAAAGATTTCAAGAAAGAACGCTCTAACCTCACATCCGACAAAGAAACTTGGAATTTTGCCGTATCTCATACAGCTGAACTTTGCAACCAAGAAGAATTAAATCTTCCAAATAAAGGAAGCATTTCATTGCCTCGTATCATCAAGTTTGGTGATTCTAAGAAAGACTTCAGAGCATCTGATAAAAGGCGTGTTGCGCAAGTGCTTCCTGGACTCATCGACAAAAACATCGCCCCTCTCTCATTCTACGCACAATGTGTTGCTACATACCTTGAGCTCAAATTCGATAGAAAGAAGAACGATGACATTCATGTACATGTTGATGTACGTCAAGGAGTAAACTGGCCTAACTTGACACCTTTGACTTTGATCCCATTTACAACAGAGCTGGCAGGACTACTGACTGACTATATGCCAAACAGATTGTACAAGATCTATGTATATCCTTTGCCAACAGTAGCATCACCAGTGTGGTCAATGTACAAGGCGTTGATAGGATCAGAGTATGCTAATAAGGTGGAGGTGTTTTGGGGTGAGTCAACGTTAGCAGATGCAGAGTTGCCTGATGGTTTGGAGGATGGTGTTTTTAGAGGTCAGCTACTGAGGGATCTTGAGCAAAGTAGATACGATGAATTCATCATTGATGGTGCTAAGAAAGAGGAGACTATCAAGAACAAGAATTCCACTCCAGTAGGAAAATCTAAAAAGCGTGGATTATTCCAGAGAAAGAAAAAGGGAAGTTCCGAAACCAATGAGACTGCAATTGTTGAACAAAAGACAATGTCATCCTCTATGAAAGCTATGGTTGTTGGTCTTTTCATGGTACTTGGATTGCTGAGTGTGAATAAAGCAAGCTCTCAAGAAATCGAGGAACCAGCAGAAGGAAAAAGAAAACGCAGTTTTTTCAGGAAGAAGCAGGAAAAGATCACAAATGAAGAATCTTCTGATGAAGAAGTGAAAGAGAATCAATCCAGCAGTGTAGATATGGTGAAGACAATGGCTTACGGCTTTTTAGTAACCATCGGACTTCTTGGAATGAAGACATGTTATGATTGCAACCAACCTAAAATTGAAGGACAGGTTGTAGATGCTGTCCCAAATATTGATGACGACAAGAAGAAGGACAACGAGAGAGAGAAGAAGAAAGGCCTTTTTGGAAGAAAGAAGAATTCAGTTCCATCTCTCACAGGGTCTGGTTCATCATCGGACTTTGGATATATTTACGCTTTCCACAACAACGATAGTGATACTGCCCTAACTGATCCACCACTGAGCCCTCGCAACGAGAAGAAATTCTTCGCGAGGTCACCGAAAAAAGCCTTTACAAACACTTTTGAAGATCCGTACTCATTTGATGATCCTTTTCTCCAATATGGCAAATAATTGCATCAAACAGAGCAAACAAAATTTAATTTAATACATGCCAATTTTCATTTAAATTGAAGACTGTGTAGAGATCAAATTCCAAAATTTATAAACTAAAATTAAATGGAAACCTCTGTGTGAATGTAGGCACTGTATTGTAATTACTGTTCTCTCAATGACCTTGCAATAGCTTCTGCCAGCATCTCCTCTTCGGTCATTTGTTGATCATTTCCGTTTCCACTATTACCATTATTGCCTTGGTTTTGTTGTTGTTGTCCACTAGTTGCACTATTAGTCGCATTATTGTTCGCAGAAGTACTTGATGAATTTGTACCATTATTTGCTCCAGTCATACTTGCAAACTGTCTCATCATCTCCATCTGTCTCTGAAAATCTGGAGCAGTTGAGTTTGTCCCAGTATTAGAAGCATTTGTTGCTGGAGCAGCTGGCATATTACCCATTCCCATACCATTTCCACCACGCATAGTCTGCATCATATTTCTCATTCTCTCCATAGTTGCAGGGTCAGCCATCATGCGACTTAACTGTTCCAACATCTGAGGATTATTCGCCAGCATTCTCATTTGCTGCTGCATCATTGGATTATTGGCAAGCATAGGATCATTCTGCATCATTTGCTGTACCATTGGATTTTGAAGCATGGACTGTAACATTTGTGGATTAGACATCATGTTTTGAATCATTGCAGGGTCTGGCATTCCCATCCCACCCATGCCTGGCATATTGAAATTAGGCATGCCTCCCATATTATTACTATTCATACCACTCCCGAAACCCATATCATTAGAACGCATCTGTTGCTGTTGTTGAAGCTGCTCAGCTTGTTCTGCATCAAAATCTTTCAAAGCTTGATCAAGAGTTTTCTTCGCGTCAAGCAGCTTTGGCCATGCCTCAGGAGAGGGAGTTAGAACATATTCCTCTCCAACTGTCTTGAATCCAATTGATGTAATGGCTTCATCGGCCCCAGTCATACTTCCTAGTCTTTTCTGAAATGCTGCATTTGACTTCTTGACCTTACGATATTTCTCTTCAATAGGATTGTCGATGACATTGCCAAGAAGCTTTGTCAACGTTGTAACTGCAGTTTTATAGTCTGCTGCAGGATGGTTGCTTTTAATCTTTGCCAATGAGGACTGAAGAGTCACTGGACCCGAAGGAGCAGCTGGAGTTGGAGCTGCTACTGGATTTGATGGAGTACTAACAGTAGAAGCAACAACAGGAGTAGATGCTGCTGAAGGTATGGACGTAGATGTACTTGTTTCAGCAGCAGGAAGAGGCTTCTCAGCAGGCTTTCCCATACAGTGAATCACCGATCCTTCCTCTAGTTTAAATTCTTCCACTACGCTGATATCATCGTCCCTGCTGAGAATAATGCGACCGCGATAAATAAGTTTCATGCCAGAAGCAGGAATTGTAGTAGCCGAAGAAGCCTTGTCGAAAAGGACCTTTGCAGAAGCACTTGTGTCCAGCTCTATTGGCACACGACGAGGTGGATTCATCAAAGATAGAGAAATGTTGATAGTACTCATTGTTTTGTTGTAACAGTGCTAAATTTGAATAGAAACATGTAGATGTAATCAAAAGAACTTCACACGAAAAAACAATACTCGTAGTCATCTTTTTGCTTCTTTGGAAAAGGGAAAAGGATCGATCGCTGTTACTCTACGACATTTGTTTCATGGATTAGACATCACCCCTACTTCCACCCCCTGTGTCCCATCTTCCAAAAACCACGTTCGTTTCGTTTCATATGCGCCACTTTTTACTTCTTCCATTGCTCGTTTAATCATAAATGTACTACCCAATTGAATCAAAATAGGTTTCACCATGAAAGATAATCTCCTTCTTATTAGTTTTATATCTTTGATTTTAGGTGCTGATGGCTTTTTGTCAGGGCTTTCTCCTAAACCAAAGCAAAGACTAAGTAGAATCTATCCATTACTTGCTCAAGTAACATCCAATAATGAGGAGGACAAACAGGATTATCTAGCATTTGGTATGCTCATTTCATCATTTACAGATGGCATGACTGAATCAACGTCAAATTTCTTCAAATATTCACTAGCTTCAGTACTAGTTATGGAATCCATCCAGCAAACACAAGTCGGTATCGAAGAGAATGTCAAGTTTTCTCCATGTAATGGTCCTGATATAGATCTACTTGGTAAACTCGAAAATGGCGACGAGTTATTGATAGATGATGGAAGAAGTCGAGAAGATAAAACTGATAAAATGATGAAGTTTTTACAAAAAGGACAAGAATTTAGAGATATTCGTGTTTTGTACATTCCCACTGCGATGTACGCTTTGAGGGCTGATTCATCCAATACACCTGGAAAACAGAGACAAAGAGCACGAGCTGATGGTAAAAAGAGAAGAAATCAATTGGTTGGACATATCGAAAAAATGATGGGTAATAGTGAGAAATTCAACATACTTGCAGCCACACTTGATTTTGACGATGGAACCATCAAGCAACCAACAGGTTCAGATGATAAGTCAAAGTTTCCTACAAATGGAAAGGATGCACTGACATCGTGGAATCCTCATATTATCTATATCGAAGGAGGGAATACATTTTGGCTCTATCATTGTATGGATAAAAGTGAGGAAAATTATATGGAGCTTATCAAAAACGCATGTTGTACACAACGTGACGATGGAGACTCATCAAAGTTTCCTTCTGTCTACATTGGAAAGAGTGCTGGGGCAATTGTTGCTGGAAAGTACGTCGAAACAGCAACATGGAAAGGATGGGACGATCCTTCAGTTGTGCCAGAGAAAGAAACCTACGATAAATGGATGGGAGACTTGGCATTGGATATGGTTGGAGGAGCATCAATATTTCCTCACATGAGTGATGATTGGATCTCACTCGTTGCCGAGAAGAAGGAGTCCTCTCCACAAATTTCTCAGCTGTTTTGTCTGGAGGAATGGGATGCTTGCTGTGTGGAAGGATCTAAAGAGGAGGTCTTTGTAAACTAAACCTAAGTTGATGTAAACAATTAAAATTTGTAATTCTTTTGTGTGATTCATACAGGGAATATTTTATGATGTCAAAATTTATTCAGGTAGTTTTATTTGTTTAAAGAGACACTATTTATTTACTTCTTAGCCATCATCTTTTGGTAGAATGCAAGCTCTGGTCCCTCAAGGATGTATCCATCGCATCTTCCACTTTGTCCTGGGCGGGAGGTGATCTTAGCATAAAGACGTCCAGAAGCAAACTGGTGGTCAAGAGCTCCCTCAAGGGTGCGTCCCTTCTGTCTAGCAGCAACCTTACGCTGTACACTGTCGGACTTCTTGGTCTCATCAGCCTCAGCGGTCTGTCCCTTCTTAAGTCCAATCTTTACTCCGTAGTGACTCTCGTACCACTCCTTGAATGGATGAGCATCTACAAGAACAATTCCTCCCTTAACGAGGGTCTTGGTACGAACCAACTCGTTATTGGATGCATTGTAAGTTACATCGAGAACACGAACCTTGCGGGTGCATACTTCGGTTCCCCATGAGAAGTTACCAGACTCAAGGCGGAGTGCACGTTGCTTGAGGTTTCCTCCACGGCAACGAACAACACTTACGTGCTTCTCTCCAATCTTGGTCATAGCAGCTGGGCGTCCGTTCAAGAACTTACGCTTCTTGGAGAACTTAGAACGACGTCCTCCTGTCTCGCGTCTCTTATTTCTTCCAGTACGAGTGATTCCCTAAGAAGAGAAAAGTTCAGTTAGTAAAAATGTTTCAGATAATTTGTCAAGCATCAAATAGCATCATTCGTATTCATTATGGAGGTTTTTCCAATATTCCCACATTGAAATCTCTTCACACGACTTTGCTTCGGAAGATTGTACTTTTCTTGGTGTCATCTTCATCTCAACGCATAACTTCCATGTACGCGACATGTCTCATGGCACACATGTATTCCTCATGAACGTTGAACCTCACGCCAAACGTTTCACAGTCTTAACATGTCCCCATCTATATCTGTACTTTTGAATATCTCCTTTTTATTTACTACTGGCTTGACAAATACCAATTGCCAACTCTTGTGTTGTATGTTTCTCGAATAAGTTTTGTAATCAGTAAATTCTCAGTTCAGGTTCTTCTTGTCTGATTATTTTCTCCACTTTCTTCCTTGCAGTCTTTACACCTTCATTGATGAATAACGAATGATACTATTTACGATGACTATGTGCTTCATATACCATCTGCCACTAACCATGTTGCCTCTTGTTTGATCCTATCGATAGATGAAGGTAAACTTTCGTTTCGTCTACAGAGTGCTTTTGCGTGGAAATGCAGCAGCCCAATTTTTAGTAAAGGGAAATTTTGTGGGGGCTCAAATGAATTTTTCTCACCCCCACCCCACCTGAAATGAAAAAATAGCTGGCCAGAAAACATTATTTGGCTATTCAGCAATCACACTTTCATTGATGAATTCACATGCGTGTTCTGCTGCATCAGCGACCATACAACTCAATGCAATCAAGATCTGTGGAATCCAGCAAATCTTTTTTCGTTCATCGGATCACAATTCTTATATTTGTAAAATGAAGACCTTCTCTGCTTTCCTCGCTATTGTTGCTTCTGCATCTGCTTTCGCACCTTCCTCCTCCTTCAGCGGAAACGCTATGAACGCTGGAGTTTCATCCACTTCTGCTCTCAACATGGCTATGGAACAGACTTACATCATGATCAAGCCTGATGGAGTTCAGCGTGGAATTGTAGGAAACATCATCTCCCGCTTTGAGACTAAGGGATACAAGCTTGCAGCTATGAAGACCAAGCAGCCAACAAAGGAGCTTCTCGAGACTCACTACTGCGACTTGGTAGAAAAGCCATTCTTCCCAAAGCTTAGAGATTACATGTTGTCTGGACCTGTTGTATGCATGGTTTGGGAAGGAAAGGAGGCAGTTTCCACCGGAAGAAAGATGCTTGGAGCTACCAACCCACTTGAGTCCCAAGCTGGAACCATCAGAGGAGATTTCTGCATTGAGGTAGGAAGAAATATCTGCCACGGATCTGACTCTGTAGAGAACGCAAAGAAGGAGATTGATCTTTGGTTCGAGGAGGGAGAAGTATTGGACTGGGAATCTCACTCTCAAGACTGGATCTACGAGTAAATATGTAATTATAATTTAGAATGAAAATGTAGTAGAGAGAAGTTGAATTTTAAAGGACTGCATGTATTAAATTCACACACTTGTTGTACTCTTCAACTTGACTTGCATCACATTTTCATAACAAATCTTGTAAGAAATATGCGAGCATCAGTCTAGCAATGTCATGAAAGTAGTTTTGTCGAGAGAGGATAGAAGCAGGTTTTCAATGAAATTAAATCAATCCAACAGCAGAAGAACGGAATGCATTTTCTGCAAGAGCGACCTATCCAAGCCAAAACTCAATTTTGGCGCGAACATACACCTTCATGTTTGACCACACATCGTTTTGCTACAACGAGGAACTACGACACACAGCAAATGCACGAAGACCACCACCGACAACAAAGTACTAATTAGAACCTATTCGTTTGCAATATACTTTATTTTTACTAATTAAAAGCAATAGAGAAGTATGTCGAACGCTTGCGCTGAGTTTTTCGCGAAAAAGAACAGGAAGAAGAGGTCTTTCAAGCCTTTCAACGCGAACCTCATTGATCACTCTGAAGTTACTTCTTCTGTCCATGTGTAAGTGATACAATCCAGTAATACACATCTACTGTAGTATATTTGTACGAAACTAGTAATCTCACATAAACCATCACATTCTCCTTGTAAAATATTGATAATTATAGAGACGCACCTGCAGTATCCAACGAGTCTGAGGTTCCAGTAGCAAGTGCTATTGCATCTACTAACAATGATACTGGAGATTGGGATGAGAATGCACTTGCATCTAGAGTAGCAAAGGCAGCTGCAGCATCTACTGTAGGAACTGGAGCAGCTGAAATTATGGAAATGAAGGGAATGAAGAGGAATGAACAAGAAGATATTGCAGAGAAACTTCGCGTTGAAGAGACGAAGAAACAATTGGAAGCGGCAAGAATTGGAATGGAAAAAGAGGCACAGAGACTTAAGGAAGAGCAGGCAGCTGCAGAAGCAAAGAAGAAAGAGCGTGAATCAAATAGGTTTGGAGCAGCTGCTGCAAATGTTGGAAGTGGAATTGGTGGTGCAAGCAAATGGGTCCCATCACGTATGCGCAATACTATGCCAGCCCCTTCGGTTGGATCTAGATTTGGAGCAGCCGCATCGGCAACTGGATATCAAAAGAAAGTTGATACGAAGGATGAAGAGCTTTTCCCTGATTTGGCAACTGCTGATAAATTGATTCAACAGGAAGAAGCGCAGAAGGCAGAGAAGGCGGCAGCTGCAGCAGCTGCAAACAGAGCTAGAGCAATTGCATCAAAACCAAGATGGGGAATGAAGGCAGATAAGGAGAAGGAAGAAGAAAAGAAACCTGAAGAAGTAAAGGAAGCACCAGCACCTACACCAGCACCTGCTCCTGTTGCAGCTCCAACTCCTGCTGCAACAGCTGTAAAGAAGAAGAAAAAGAAAAAGAAGGATTTGTCTACTTTCAAGACTTCTTAATTTTCCAAAGTAGCCTAGTGAAAATAAATTTCTATTAAAGAGCTCTAGGAAAATCTATGCGTTAAGAAATGATTCAATTATACAAATGCCTACTACAAGTATTACTGTCGATTTTTGTTAAAAGAACACTTATATTATATATATTATTGATACTTTTTGTTTTGTATTTATGTGGATGTCGGAGTTTGGAGGTGGAGAATTGTGGTTGTATATAATGCAAGTCAAATGTATTGTATAGTATCTGTATAGTGAGAGCGTATACCCTAAAGTATAGATGTTGCTACGTACGCCGCAATATTCTATTCAATCTTGATTTGGCGAATGTTCTCTGCAGGTAGTTCCGCCTCAGGAATTTTGGGTAGAGTTACTCGTAGCACACCATCTTTCATATTCGCGAGAATATTCTTCGTATCAATGGTCTCATCCAACATCCATTTTCTGTCAAACTTCAATTCAGAAGTTGCCCCATCTCTCTCCATCTTTCTACCACCAAAGATGTGAAGAAGCTTGTCATCCTTGACTTCTACTTTGACGTCATCCATACCAACTCCTGGCAAATCAAGTGATATGATATGGTGCTTGTCATCGCTTTCCACATCAAACTTTGTTGTTAGATAATTCTTTTTCCTCGTGTCATCAATCCAAGACATTTCCTTCAACATTGGCATCAAGTTTGGAGATGGAGAAAAGAATGGTTTCTGAAAGAAGTCATCCATATCATGGAAAAAAGATGCAACTGGACTTTGAGTAGTTGAAGGATTGGAATTAATACCTTTTGTACTAAGAGCTGTTGAAAATCTTCGAGCATAATCCCTGCACATGTATCCCATTGCTGGGTATACAGCTGGTGAAGAGAGTTGTGCTCTGAGAACAGCAGGTACAGTTGTAGTCAATGTTGTTGATAGCATTCTTTCTTTTGTAATATCAGGATTATGAGAGTTCAAGATTCATCTTAATTCGTGTGGTATTTTCAAAAAGGGTTCGGGAATGAGCAACCGATGAACTTCGAGCATCGAAGAGTTTCTATGTTGTATTCAATCGTGACATCATCTGATTCGGAAATTGTGAACTGATCTATTGTACGACATTTTTGAATTATTGACAGTTGTCAATAATATAACTGACATTGGATCTCGCAGCATGCAGCAGCTGCAAGAAGAAGCATCAAGCATCATTGCTTACACTCTATCGCTCTGTTTCTCTTTATTTGATTCCTAGTTTGAATACTAGCTAGCTGGAAAGAGAAGCATTGAGAATCTTCATCATGCGTTTGATTGTAGCAGCAGCTTTTTCCTACCTATCTGCAGCATGTTCAAAAACATATGCGAATGAACTCAATGATTCGCCTTGTAGCTTGTACATGGCTACTTCATCTACCATTGAGGAAGATGAAGAATTCAAGTTGGGGATGTATGCTGGGAAGAACTTCAAGATAGGCGAGGTGATAGGTATTCCTGAAGTTGCTGTACCTATGACAGATATATATTTGCACAATGACATGGAAAATCCTGAAGAGTTTATGCAAGGTCAAATCAATTTCATGTGGTCAGCAGAAAGTATTCATGCAAACTTTGAAGTATTTCCCAATGACAATGGCGAAATCGATCTACATGCTGCTGTTGGAGGAATTGGTAGCTTAGGAAATCAGCACATTGTTTCCTACGCGAATGCAGAGCTTGATGTTGAAGCTCCATTGAATAAAATTCCGAGTGTTGATAGAGATTCTCCTGCATATCTTTCAAACTCTCATTTTGGTGATTTGACTTTGAAAGCAAATCGAGAGATCAGTGTAGGCTCGGAAATTCTCATGAATGGCTTGAGAGATATTCCTGAGAATGATTTCTTCACCGGTGAGGATTTCGACACAATCGAAACAGCTCTGAAAAAGATCCACCCTTTCATTGAGAAATACAAAAACACTGTCGATGAAAATCAGCTTCAGAAAAATTATGATTATCTGATCAATACTGTGGTCCAGAGTAATACAAAAGAATTACTTGAACAGAACGACAATGATGCGGATGATTGGGTCGATCTTCAAACACTGATTCCTAACAAAGTTACAGAAGTGGCTTCGTACTTGGAAAATGGAGGTCCTTTTTATGCTGAATATCCAGATGCAAAAAAAGACTTGGCTTGGTTGGAAGAAAATGGCCAGTGTATTGACGCTCTTTATACACGAAAAAGTACGATACCTGCTGCTGGAGATGGAGCATTCACAAGAAGAAGTTTCAAGAAAGATGAAGTTATCACTCCAGCCCCACTTCTTCTTATTCCAGAGCAAGAATACTTAGATAAACATGAACACGAAATGCAAAATGAAAACGGAGAAGACGAACTTTATTTTAACACAGATGGAGAAGTTGTTTCCAGTCAACTGCTCAAGAACTACTGTTTTGGACATTCGCAATCCAATATGCTTTTCTACCCATATGGTGTTGGAGTGAACTCCATCAATCATAAACCAACTGGTAAAGGTGCTAACGCAAAAGTAGTTTGGTCCAAAGCTCCATTTTACAACACCGAGGTTTTGGAGCTTTCATCGGATGAGCTACTTGAGGAATATTATGATGGTTATGTACCAATTGGATTTGATATTGTAGCACTCACAGACATTGCTACCGACGAGGAAATTTTCATTGACTATGGAAGTGAGTGGCAAGCTGCCTGGGACTTGTATATCGATAACTGGGATCCAGAGAAGAAGAGACCTCCATCAGCTTTCGACTATATGAAAGAGATCGAGTCAAGCCCTTATTTCACTGAAGATGAAAGGGCAAAAGAAGATCCAGTTCCAGAGAACATTATGTCTGTTTGTTATGCAGATATGGGTGACGATGATTTTGTAGAAGAAAATGAGACAGGTTTCAAAGTGTACAACTTCACAGTCAAAGAACCTGGCTTAGATGCAAAGATTATGAAGCAGTGTGACGTTGTGAAGCGTCAGGCATTGGAGGATAAGAATTCTTATGAATACGTAGTCCGTGTGTTGGAAGGCGACGACGTCTACTTCATTCAAAATATGCCACACAAATTTGTTCGTTTTGTGGATAGACCATACTCAAGCGCAATTCATGCGATGGGGTTCAGATATTCCATTGCCATTCCAGATGACATTTTTCCAGAAGCATGGCGCGACTTCTAATCCACAAACTTTTTCTCACTTAGAATTTTAGATATTGGTACTTCAGTAATGTAAATCGTATAGATACGTATGCAATTATGGACTAATTATTTTAATTTAAGCTAGAGCTGCTTCGCTCTTCGCCTTGTTTTTTGCAGCGATACCATTTGGTCCATCTGCTCTAGCAATAATTTCATCAGCAACCATCAAACCTGATCTAGTTGCACCCTCCATAGAATCCAAGTAATCTTGGTAAGTGTAAGATCCAGCAAGGAAGAAGTTTTCTACAGGGGTTGCTTGCTTAGGACGGAACTTGTCCTGTCCTGGCTTCTCTCTGTATAATGATTGTCCAAGCTTGACTACACTAGACCAAGTGCAGTTGAGCTTCTTACTAGATGGGAAGAGAGAGTTGATTTGCTTGATACAATCCTCAACAATTTGATCGTTGGAACGATCGAATGCACGCTCGTCAAATACAGCTTGGATGAGAGATCCCTCACCTGGCTTGTAGTATTCCCCAGGACTGGTCAAAGCAAGATCTGCAAAACAAGAGAATTCAGCATCAGCAGAGTACAAAAGATTGTCAATTCCAGGTGCCTTTCCATCAGATTGGTCTCCACTAGTATTCATCATAAGAGCTTCATCTTCCATTTCAGTCACCCATCCATCAAAACGAACCTGTACGGTTGCAATTGGTACAGTGTCGAGGTTGTAAATATTGTCAAACATTGGAATCTGACGGAAGTTCTCTGGAAGAACCTTCTTGATTCCTGGAACATCAAGAGCTGCTACAACACAGTCAAACTCCTTAAGCTCTTCCTTTGGTCCAACCTTGATTCCAGTGACACGGGTTGGCTTTCCATTCTCATCAACTTCATGAACAATATCACGACATCCGGTGGAAAGGTTGATCTTAACTCCACGGTCATCAAGATATTTGATAATAGGATCATGCAACCCAGTTTGTGGACTTCCATCCAACATTCTCAAAACACTTGCCTCCGTACGAATAGCGAAAAGCATGAAAATAGTCAACATACATCTTGCAGAGATATGATCACAATCGACGAATCCAAGAGCATAAGCGATAGGATCCCACATACGGTCCAAAGATCCTCTGCTTCCTCCAAGTTGGGTAAACCATTCAGTGAATGTAATATCATCTAAATCACGAACCATGTCCATACCACCATCAAAGTCGAAAAGCGCACGAACAATAGGAGAAGTTCCAAGTCTCACAGCATTATGGAATTTATCAATTGGCTCCAACTGCTCAGTTTTGAAGAAAGCCTGAAGACCAGAAATAGGTGCTCCAATTGGAAACTGAAAGTCAAGAGCTCCAAGATGTCCTCCTTCATTCACAAAGGTATGAATATGCTCCTTAATTCTCAAATTTTCATCGAAAGATCCAGTACGCTTCATGATTCCAAAAAGATTGTAATAGCACCCGAAGAATACGTGAAGTCCCATCTCAATGTGATTATCATCCTTATCCTTCCATGAAGACACCTTTCCTCCTACAAATGGACGAAGCTCAAACATTTCTACATCGTGTCCTGCATCTGCAAGATCCATAGCAGCGACCATACCTGCAAGACCTGCTCCAACGATACCAATCTTGAGCTTTTCTTTGTTTACTTTTCCTGGACCATTTTGTGCACGTGCCATAAGGTCTTGGTTGAGGAAAGAGTCGTTTCCGATTTGTCTCTTTGCTCCTTCGGAAGTGAAATCATCTGCGGTAGTCGCTACCATGGAACGAGCAGTAGCAATCGCAGGGCTGCTCTGAGGAAGAACAAAAGCAGATGCAAGTGAAGTTGTGCATGCAATTGCAAGGGTGGTGAAACTGAAGCGAACCATTTTTCTATAAGCAAATACGATTACACGATTACTATTTACTTGTGATTCCTTACTTTGTAGAAATATAATTTGTAACGAGGCAATCAACTCCTATCCAGTGATGTTATCCAACAAATAGATGAACACGAAGCATGAATGCGTTGTTGAAGAATGCAATCAGACGTCAGATATGTGTAGACCATTTCATCCATCTCAAGTTGGGATATGGAAAAAGGCCTTTTGGCACAGCGTACAAATTTCAACTGAAACACGCTTTCCCACGAAAGCACACAGCAGCACATTCAAATGCAACCACAATTTTCCATTTCAATGCTTTCAAACCACAGAATATTTGAGTTATTTCCTTGAATTCTGAAATAGTTTTGAAACATAGAACATTTTGGTGAAACAAATCTTTAAATAAAAATCGAAGCAGTTGTCCTTGACATTGAATGATATAGTCAATCTACATATAAACCTTGAAATATTAAACAAGTGTGCGAACTCTAGAAATTGACGAAATTGAGAAAAAATGGTTTTGACAGATAGACAAAGAGCAGATTTACATGCAGGAATTTACGAATATCTAAGATCTCAGAATGGAAAGTATTGGGACGAGGCAGCTGATGCACTAGCTGAAGCTGATCCTTCATGTGTACGAGATAATACAAGTGCAGCTGGAGATGATGCATCTGTGACTACGGCATCTACTCGAATGAGTAGATTGACCACAGCATCGTCCATATCACGTGTGGCAGGTCTTCCTGTATTGGAAAGAAAATGGACAGCAGTGCCTAGATTGCAAAGGAAAGTTTTGGAACTTGAAAAAGCTTTGGCAAACAATGCAAAAATGTATGCTGCAAATAGGTCTGGTAATGGAGGTGGACTTGTTCCTCTTCCTGGAGGATCTAATATCGAGCGTAGAATGTTGCCTAGACAGCCTCAAACGCATACTCTTTCAGGACACGCGGGAACAATTACTTGTGTGGCTCTTCATCCAACATTTACCATAGCAATATCTGGATCTGAAGATGGAACTATCAAAGTATGGGATCACGAAAGTGGTGAATACACAAAAACATGTAAAGGGCATACAAACACATTGAGGAGTGTGGCATTCACACCTTCTGGAACTCATTTTGCAAGTGCAAGTAGTGATTTATCGATCAAATTATGGGACCTATCAACATATCAATGTATACGAACTTTAAGAGGACATGATCATACAATTTCAGCAATCAAATTTATTCCACTGTCCATGTCTGCAATTAAAGAAGGTAGTGGCGGAGAGAAAAAGACTAATTCTGAATCTACTTCAACAGGAATTGATTCTATTTCTGCTGGAACTGGATTTTTAGTATCGGCGTCCAGAGATCAGACAATCAAGTTTTGGGATGTCGAGACTGGATTTGTGGATCATACAATTACTGAAAACAGCGATTGGATTCGTACCATTGCAGTTCGTGATTCCGATGGTCAACTCATGGCATCTTCTGGTAACGACCAAAGTATTTCCATTTATGAGACCACTGGAAATCGAAACAAAGTGGCATCATTGGTTGGGCATGAACATGTAGTTGAATCTCTAGCATTTGTGACAGCAGCGACACCTGCTGAATTGAAAGATAAGAAGATTCCTGACAATAAGGACTTGAATGACTTGCTTGCTTCGGGAGGAAGAGATAAATCTGTAAGGCTATGGAAAATATCGACTCAGGAATGTCTCAATGTTTTCAACTATCATGAAAATTGGGTTCGAAGTGTCATACTTCATCCCAGTGGAAAATACATCATTAGTGCTGGCGATGATAGGTCTATTCGCATAATGGACATCAAGTCCAATAGATGTTTGCGAACTTTGGAGAATGCACATCCACACTTTGTAACATCACTTGCAATGCATCATACACTACCAATCATGGTATCTGGAGGAGTTGACCACAATATGAATTGTTGGCAATTGGAATAATTGAACTATTATTTCAAGAAGTAACAGCAAGTTATGATAATATGATAACTAATATAGTTACAAATTTCAAAGGGAAATATTTATACTTATAAAATACTATCTTCGCCAACCTGAAGGATGAAGCCACCCCATCTCTTTCCACTATCTCTCTTCTTAACATTCAACTGAACTATTGGAACCATACCCTCTCCATCTTCTGTGATGAATGAACAATCGTCTGCATCAGAGAAACCCATTTGGATAGCACTCCACACAACACGCCCAAACGCGGTTATTGATACAGTTGTTGTGCTAAAAAGAACAGATAAGCACGCAGCTGGTTGACCCCTGAGTCCTGGAATGCTAAGAGTAACATCAAGATCATCTTGGTTTTCGACCCAATAGCAGCCTTCATCATCTACATCCGGAAGTCTAGATGTACTTTGATATCCAGAAAGCTGAAATGCTTCATACAAAAGTTCTTTAGGTAAAGGTTTTTCTAAATCCTCCATCGTGAGATTCAGATCTGAGACATCAACAACTACTTTTCCATTTTTAGTGCTTTCTTGTTCACTTGCAAATAATTTGCTACTTGGTTGCACTCTCGTTTGAGAACTAACAGTGAAACCAGTTGCGGAAGGAAGAAAAAGGAGAGCAATTAGAGACAGTATTGACTGCATGGTTACAGGTGTTCCTAGTAAATAAGATGTATGAGTTGATGCCAACATCAATACAATAACAACTGAACAACAAAAAGAACGAAAATGTGAAGAACCAACAACCACCATCGATTGCTTCTCCTTACTGCGTCACACATCCCCCCTTTTCAGAATGCAAAATGGAGGGTTGTCGATAGCCTTCAAGCTAAACCAGATCCAAACAACTTTTCCTTCAACCACTACCACATCAATCACCCTCATGAAGGTGTAGTTCGACTGTGGCATATGATATCCAAACTGCACAAATAAATAACAATATGTTTCATATCAATTGTACTTGGTTTGCTGCCTTACGTATCATTTCTTTTTCGGCGTTACTCGGAACTGGGAATGCATTTACCACACCTACAACTAGCCTTCTTGCTCAAAATCTCATTCTGACAAATCAATTGAACAATAATGTATCGCCGTACTCGTTTCCAAATATAATCATTAGTAGCGATCAAGTTGAAGCCGTCGACAAAGGTATCGAAGAAGCATTTCAAGATGATTTAATATATTTCGATTCGACAATTCAGTTAATTGGAGGAGCTGCAATAGTACTTGTTTTGCTAGCAGCAGCTGCAAAGTTCTTTCTCAACAAGATGGATGAGGCCATTGAAAAAGTACTTGTAGACTTTGAAAAAACTATGAAAGATAAATATGCTTCAAGATGGGTCAGTATTGAAGCGAAGTTGGACGGTCTACAAGAGCCTGAAAGGTCTCAAAAATTGTTTTCAATAATGGAAGAGTTGCAGACATCAGAGCCTCAATTCATGGACAAAGTCAACAAAGATGTGGCTAGATAAAGAGAATATTTTTTCCTGACAATCATATGAGTAATGGTTCCAAAATCAAAAGAACAGCTTTTACAGAAAAAAATAGACGATTCATCAAATTTCATTCCAATTTTTATCGAGATTCGATTCATTCCATGCAATTATGTAATTTTTAGATTTATATAAATTTCATGTAAATCATATAATTCAAGAAATACTACATGCAATGGTTTATAATCCTGTGCTTCTTTTCGAATAGCAAGATGTATGTAGTCTATGATATGCATTTTAGCATCTACAATAGCTAGCTTCGTAGCTACTTAGACTCTTCGCTTCCCTACTACTACTACGTAAAGTACTATGTCTCATCTTTCATTGTGTATTACTATGTTGATTGAAAAGTGACTTACGAGTAGTTACAAATATCGCAACTCAACAAACACTAATCTATTTATCAGCCATCGATTATCAAGAGACAATGAATAGCGAAAGTGAGAAGTCGACAGCAAACAAGTTGAAAATCTCTATTCAAGAACTAAAAGTGGCTCAATCAGAACTTGTGAGCGGGGACATTTCTGGCAACGTTTATATACAAAATTCTCCAGGTGCGGTATTTTTACCGATAGATAGGAATGATGCGCTTCGAGCACTAGATGACAAGATACGAAATATGCGCGCTAGAGGTTCCAAATAGGATCGGTATGCATTCAGTTCAAATTTCAGTCATGGGCCGGAACGTTAGATCAATGAACGACGATTATTGAAGACGTGATTAGAAAAAAATACCATTGGAAGCCGAGTATGTTGTTTACATCGAACTATTTGCACTAGGAGGATTTGCATATGAATGCATTTTGTAGTGGACCTAGCCAGGGAAGAAAATGTATCTCCATTTGTTCACTGGAAAATGTCTAGCTAGACCGTTCAGAAACGTTTATATTATCATATATATCAATATTTACACCTCGCTAAACCTCTTTTGAATTCTAATTCGAGATAAATTCAAATCTAAATTTCAATTCAAAAGAAGAATGATTAAATTTCAATTCAGCAACATAGTAAATACAATTCTCCCTTTTACGTCTGTCCTTCCTACCTGGTGGCGCGCCAAAATCGACATCAACAAAACTGGACCACCACTTTTTCCATTTTCTTTTTCTATTGCATATTGATATGATTACAATTCAATTTCAAATACAACAATCATAAAGGTACCTTCAAATGAGCATTGCTTTCAGTAAATCATTTCCTCTTAGGAGCCAGTCGCGACGATGTCTTTTGGGCAATATTGCATCAAGTAAAACAAATAATGTCACACAGCAAAGAACCTGGAACAGGAACTTTCATTGTACAGTTGTTTCTCAGCAGTATGGAAAAAATAACGAAAAGGCTTCCAAATCAATCACTAAAATGCATACAATAGGAGGAAGCGAATATGATGATATGAAACAAGTCCGACTTCTTCAACTACCTTCATCAGATGGACAGGATGAATTGAAAACTCTTGCTTCTATATGCGTGAAAAGAAATATAATATTTCATCCGAAGCTACACGTAGATCCAGAATCAGAACATGAAATACTTAGCAAAGGTTTTTCAAAAGCACTACTACCACTTCTTCGAGTTTGTTTACAGCATGCATCTGTTGAAGGAGAGCAGCCTCAAGGACTGGCTCAATTGACCGGATTGACAAACTATGCACGTTCAGCATTGTCAGGCGATTCAATGGTTACAAGCCCTTACTTGGACAATTTATTAGCAGAAAGCACAAAAAATGATGACAAGAAAATTAATCTTGATGCAATTTATGCGATATCTATGGATGAAGTACGAGAGGGCAGTACATCAATAGGTATTGGTAGTTATCTAGACGCCAGAGATGGGTGGACAGTCCTGGCAAAAGAATATGCTCAGTATCCAGCTAATCACAAATATTGCAAAGAAGGTTACGTTGTCGAAGCAGACTCGCAACTTTTTCAAAAAATGGGAGGCAATTGTGTTAGTATTGAATATATAGGAGACCATGAAAATCCTGAATATTGGAAAAATAGTGGAGGTGCCATGGCTCGATTCTTCTTCCTGTAGAAAAACTGTAGACTAATATTTACAAATCTAGAATTATTTCTGTTATCAAATTTACTCTTCTTCATATTCAATACTAAGCTTTTCTCTCAGCCATACAGAGTCAATAGCTGTCGCCACACACGCCGCCACAATTAGCGCTCCACCAACTCCATCCCATAAACTCAACTGTTCATTGATGAGAAAGCTAGCGAATACTGCCGCCCATAATGGTTCTGTCGCAAGCAATACCGAAGCTTCACTCGAAGATAGTTTTCCAAGTGCAATTGTTTCACCCACACGATTTCCAGCAGTCGTAATAAATCCTGTGAATGCTGCTGCAAATGCTACATTTCGCAAAGCATCATTCATAAATAAACCTGGAAGTGTAAAAGAAGACTTGACACTTTCGTCGAGAAGAAAAGCTCCGTGTGGAGATCCAAATGAAAAAAGACCATCCATAACACCAAATCCATCGAGAGCAGCCCATATTCCAGCAAATGCAGCAGACATTGCACATTGCATTGCCGTAATTGGAAGAGCTTGATCTGGTTCTTTCGCCATCATTCTTTCAGTGATGAAGAAAGATGTTCCGAATCCAATAGCCTGGAGTACACTCCAAAAGTCACCCCATCCAATCTCACCAATACCAAATCCACCATCTCCACCTAATTCCAATACTCCAACTCCAACAAGGCAAGTTATTGCAGCAATCCAAGTCTGTGGTGCATCAGAGAAGCCCATTTTCTTTTTGTCTACTAATACTGCAAGAGCAGGGCATACAATTACAACCAATGCTCCTAGAAAACTCACTGTTGCAGCTGGAGTATCAACTAAAGCAATTGACTGTGAAATATAACCTAGTGCAGTGAATGTTCCACATAGAGCTGCTGTTCCTCGGAGATTAGGCTTTAACTGCAAAAGGAAAGGGGATAAAGCCAAAGCTGCGAGCACCAATCTCGACGAAGTTGCAGAAGATGCAGGCAATGCATCATTCATAAGTCTACCAAGAGGGAAATTCGTTCCATACAGTACGGAACAAGTAAGTAATAAGGCTCTAGGCCATAGATACTGAAATGTGAAACCTGGTTGTACAATGTCATTCTCATTTTGAACACAGTTGAAATCATTGCTTTCTTCATCAAAAGTACATAATTCTGATGCAGCGTCATCATCAGCTAGAGCACATACTCCTCTAGCACAAACAATATTTTGTACTTCTTCATCATCTAAATCATCATCAACTGCTACAACTTCGTCTGTTTTCTCTTCTACCTTTGTTTGAGTGGACTGTAATGAAAATGATTTGTGTGGGAAGCTCAAAGATGAACTTCTTCCAAGACCAAAGTTTAATACCGGGCTATGAAAGGCAGTCACACTACCACCAGTGAGAAACAAAAGCGTTCCTATCGATGATGGCTTTTGCAATTTCATTTCCAAATTTCCTGTTATCCAATAATATTGTTAAAAAACGAGGCTCACATTTTAGGGAAAACGAGAAAGCCAAGCAAGCAAAAAAGGATCGGTTGGCAGCAGCTGCTTCGTGGAAAAACACCGTCACTAAAAAGACACTGAGAAAAAGTTCAATGTGACGTAAGCAAAGACACACGTTGTGGCTGACGAGGAGGAGGAGGAGGAGGAGGAGGAGGAGGAGGACGGAGGATGGAGATGATGTTCAATTTATATGGCTAGGAAGCATTTCACCCATAGCCACCAAAGATATGAAGCGTATCTAAAAAAGTCCTCACCTCATCACTCATCACCTTCATCATTATTTTTGAAGAGATAGATACCTACAAAAGATTCTCCTTCCAAATTGGAAGTCATATCTTTATCAAAGGTTGAAGTAGTTACAACCCAAAGTGAAGTATGGGATTTGGAACAAGCTTTCGTAAGGCTCGACGCAAAGGCTGGGAAAATGCGTATATCGACTATGAAACACTCAAACTCTTGCTGACACAAATAGAAACAGTCTATGAAGAGAATTCTGGACAATCTGGAGATAGCTTATACTACAATGGACTTAGTGGTTTCGGCGAGGATGCATTTGATATGACATATGATCAAAATCATGATGAAAGGCTTACTTTGTTAAACAGGAATAGGAAGCGACAGAGGAAAAACAGACAAAAAGAAAGTTTACTTAAAAAAAGCAATGACTGGCGAGATGATTTGTTTGCCGAATCTGATTCATCAGCAGCTTTTGCTAGTTCTGAGTATGAATCCGATGACAATTATGATGAAACAGAGGAATTTTCCATAACCAAGAAGGAGGATATTGAGAACTATCCTAGTCTTGATGATGCAAATTTCAATTTTTCGTATGACAATATACAGAGCTATGGTAGCTCAACTACTAGTTTAGGAGGATTTGGGAGCGGTGGAAATATTATCAGTTTTGATTCCAAAGGTAGCCTAGGAAATACATCGGGATTTTCAATTGAAACTGATCCAATTGTGAAGAGATACAATCAAAACGAGGATAGAGACTACGGTAATATTCACGGCTTTCAAAGTAGAATTGGACTGTCAAAAAGTACTGGCACTGGATCAAAAGTTTCATCACCCGAAAACAAGAAGAAAAAAGGAGTCGCGACAAAATCAAAGACAAAACGCAGGACGAATAGAAGAAAGGTGCCAGCGAGTCTTAAAAAGGCCCATAGTAAGGCGAGAGCAATTACGGGAAGATTCCTAGGTCTTCTGAGAGCAGAAATTGATAAAGTTTCTCTTTTTACTCATTCAAGGATGGGCGAGTTGACTGATACAGTTGGCAATCTTCGTTTTCCATCTGATGATATGGAATATGGTCATAATCATCCACTTTCTGATGGAGGTATTCATGCATCTTCGTCAAGTTTTTCTGATGAGGATATATCTGATGATTCGGATTCGGATGGCAAAGTCATTGACGGTACCTTCCTGGTCCAACCGTCTTATAAACAGCGCCAGAAGAGTAACAATGGCAAAATAGACCAAATAAGAATCACATCTGAAACACATGATGATTTAGAGATTGATAGAGAAAGATCTTCGAAATTACGACAACTACAAACAGCAGAGAGAATCAGACAATCTAGACCAATATTCAGAAGTGACCAGGTCCTGGGAGAAGATTTTATGCTCATGAGTGCTGTTGATGAAGCAGATGCATATACAGCTGTAGGAATAGAGTTCCTTCATATCTTGCGATATGTAGTTGTGAATGCAATTGCTATTAGAAAATTGTGTAAAAAGCACGACCGTCTATTGAGATGCAGAATGTTGGGAGGATATTACCATAAGTTGAAGCACGCCATAGAGAAAGATACAGTTCCACGCGGTGCATCTAGTCTTCAAGACACAACCCCTAGACGAGGGAATGTGAAACTACAACAGGCATATTCTCGAGTTGACGCAACGGCAACAAAAATGTCACTGGTCCCGAAGAAAAGTAGTGGCACGCAGACAGCGAATACATTAATTGGGACTTACGATGCCAAAATCCAAAACTTAGCCAACTCTTTGATTGCAAATACTTTGACTGAGTCGCTCGAACTTGCCTTGTCTGAGTTTGAGGTTTCTAGACAAAGGGCTGATCGCCTTTCCATGCATCCAAAGCAAAATCAATTCGCCTTCACATCTCAAGAGAGCTTGACAGATCTAGCAGCACACGAGAATGAAAATCTATGTTATGGATTCCCAATGCCGAAAACTTTTGGTCTATCCTCTGCGCCTGAAAAAGAAGGAAAATTTCAACACACTGGTACAGAAAATATCGACAATACCTCTACTTCATCTGGTGTCTCACTAACTAGATTGAAGTTTGTTGTTTCATCAGCTCAAATCATTAGAGAAGAAGCGACTCTGAAAAATAATTCATTTTTTGAATATTTAGCTAGATCAGCTCTTATAAGTCAGGGGAAATATTTCGCTGGAGAAAAATATGGGTTGAATGGTGGATGTTCGAAGGAAGTTATGGACTTTTTTTCTTCGTACGATCCCGACCTTGCATTGATTTCTGATTCGACCATCTTACAAAGTGCAATGGGTTATGAAGAACCAAAGCCGATTATAATCAGCAAAGATTTATCACACAACACCTCA
Organism: Chaetoceros tenuissimus; assembly: GCA_021927905.1. Taxonomy (NCBI): domain Eukaryota; phylum Bacillariophyta; class Thalassiosirophyceae; order Chaetocerotales; family Chaetocerotaceae; genus Chaetoceros; species Chaetoceros tenuissimus. Next base: position 1,491,935 of record BLLK01000069.1, read on the forward strand.
GCGTCTGCACGATTCAGTAGAAGTATACATAGTACAAATGCATCTATACTATCTGCAAATATACCTCACTCTAGCAACAATTTTGTTCCTCCCGATTTCGAGAAAAACAAGAGACTACATCGTCTCTTGGCTTTCTTTATGGTTGTATTTATGGTAAGTTTTCCGCATGTGTTTGGTCTGACGTTTTCGAAATCCACTTTTTCTCATAAATTGATCAGTCAAACTATTATATAGTATTTCCGTCATCGCCTGAATTTTGGTATTGCCCGGAGCATGAGCCAAAGAATTTAGATGACTTAGAGGACTCAGACCTAACTTTTAAGTGTGATTTTGGTTGGAAAAACTATGGATTTGCGGCATTACTGATTGGAATAACAAATCTTTCGTCTTTGCTATCAATGACCTTTCAATGCTGTCTTACACACAAAATATTCTCTGGAGAAAGCAAATTTACTGGGAAAATGTTACTTTTACTCATGTGTCTCACTTCCATTGGAGGTAATATTTGTTATTCAAAAGGTTATCAACAGAAGTCTTTGTTAAAAGCAGTTTTTGGAAGGTTTCTCATTGGATTCGCTTCCGTCGACTTGATGGAAAAGTACGCAATGGATGCTTTTCCAATGAAAGGGGATATCGTGTTTCACGCCTCGCGCAAAAAGGTGTATGGAATTTTAGGAACATTATTGGGGCTAGTGATAGGCTCTCTTAGCTTAGATCAACAAATGCAACAATTATTCCATGCATTGGTTTCTCAAATCGTTGGAGATAGATTGGGGTCTCATATCTTAGGAGATATAAAACTGGAAGTAGACGCTTTCAACATTCAAGGGTACTTCATGGCACTGATGTGGTTTTTATTACTATTGATTACAAGCTGCTCTACTTTACCAGATCATACAGATGAGCTTCATGTCGAAATCAAAAGTGACATATCAATATCTGCTTCACACCATGATCACCAACGTTCTTCTTCTATGGCATCTACTGATCCTGTTGACCATATATCCATGCTTATCGGTAAATCCTTTTCGCATTCAACAAGGCCTATTACTCATGACCAAGTACCAAAACCAACGATACAAAGTGCTATGGAAACGATAAAACGTTCCTACAAATTGGTAATGCATAATATTGCCATTCCGTCAATGCTTTGTGTGCATGGTTTATCTCTTTTCGCTTTGGAGCTCCTATTTTCATCGAGCGCTATCATCGTCCAACGTTATTTTCACTGGAAAGAGTTTTCCGGGGCCCTTCTACTTGGGCTTACTTTCTTCGTATTGCCTCTCTATTTTCTTAACGCAACGTTGACCAATGTGGCAAGCGAACGAACAATGATTAAAAGTAGTTTGGTTGTTGCAGCCGTGGGTGTTGCTGTGCTCGTGAATTATCAAGCTCTTTACGTACTCGCATTGGACGTTAAACACATTTTTAATGAAAAGGAGCAAGGTAATGGAACTGATTCCGAACCCTACAATTGGAGTTTTGGTAGGTTTACATATTGCATTGCTATGTGTATCCTCTTTTTGTCCTTTACTTCTATTGAGGGACTATCTGCCAACCTCCTTGCCAAAATCAGCTCTGCGAAATTGAACAATTCAATAATTAACTGCGGAGTCATTAGCACCCTGCTAGCGTGTATCTTCAGATTATTAGGCAACACTTTTGTCATGATGGCAAGTTTTTCTCACCACGTCATTGATACAGATTTGGTTAACTCTATTGCGATTATGTTAATGATCGTATGCTATATCAGTTTTCGAGTAGTCCGGAAAAACTACTTCTTCTTACATGGCTAATGTGTTAATAATACACTCTTGTTAACAACAACACTCATTTGAAAGTTATAAATTCAAATTTGATGAATATAAAACGCTTACAAGTAGCTTTGGATTACCATGTTGAAAACAAACATGGTTGACGTCTACGTGTGCGACATTCCCCCTTGACACTTTGACATTTCCAAAAAAGATTAGGGTTCGGGTTCGTGAAGCTATTCTAAAAAAGAAGCTCGAGGATGTGAGCACTTTACTGCACTTGTCAGAAGTATAGAAATACACATCTTCATAAAAACAATAGATTAAAAAGTGAATAATATACAACATGAAAGAAACTACGAACAAAGTAACTCCTATGGTAGAGGAAGGCATTGTGAAAGAATTCTTCAATGAGCTTGAAAATGACTGTGACAAGAGAAAAGGTGTTTTGGGAAAGAAGATTGAACAACTGGTGAAATCTCACCCTGCGCTTTTAGAAGCAACATACGATCATCCAGAATATGGTCTTGTCACAGCAACAGAATTTCTTTGCTGTCATCAATTGTCAACAAGTAGTAGAGATTTACTATACGAGTTGATCCAATTGGGAGCAACAGCTACAACAAAGTGCTACAAAGAGTCTCTCCATTATTACAATTTTGTGGAGTGCCTTCTCATTACTGGATACATGCCTATTGACCTCGAAGGAGGTGAGAAATTCTTGGATCAAATGATGGATCATCATAGTTACTTCAAGGATGATGTTGAAACACAGGAGGACATCCTTCGTTTGCTTTTGGGGCTCGCTGAAGTAGGCGATCAATTTTGCTTTGGAGAGCTAACTGAAGCAAACCTAAAGAGACTCAAACAATTGCCAGATCTCGAACCTGGAGTTACTCACAAGGAAGGAGGTCAGTTTGACGATATACTTCAAGATTATTTAAGTACCTTGGAAGATGACGAGTCAAAGAGAATCAAGAAGAAGCACAAAAATGTGCATGAAGAAGAGGAAAACAAATCTATTGAAATGCATGTCGCGCAGTAACTTTTACTGACTAGTATCCTTCTTTTCAAATGTATTAATTAAAAAGTGACGAGGATGGGCCGCGGGGATATGACACTCAATGTTTCTCGGTCGAAGGGTTTGTACAGTACATTAACAAAATTTCATTTATTATAACATTCAAAATAACATAGTTATGTTATCCTCTAATCTGATAGCCTTCCCCTGTAGCTACTTAGTCTAAAATTTGAACTTTTTCATTAGACGCGATCTCGATGTGCCCTTAAGCTTTTTCCCAGCAGGCTGAGATCTCTGGGTTGGTGTTGACACTTTTCTCTTTTGCACCTTCTTCTTTGGATATTCAAAAGGGACATATTCAGGTTCAACTTCTTGATCTGGCATCCACTCATCATCCTTAACATTGATGCCTTTTGATGAAAGATATGTGCTATTACCCCTTGGTTCACTACCAATTGATGAAACATTCTCATTTTTATCCGTATTGAATGATACTTCAGGAATATCATCATCATCGTTGTCTTCATTTTCTTCTAGGAAGAGTAATGGTTGCGGATTAGCGTTTTCAGTTTTTGTCTCTATTATGCTTTGCGTATTCTCTTCCTTTTTGATAGAAGTTTCTTTCAACGGAGTTCCCAACTTTATTTTGAGTTTTGGCTTGGAAGCTTGAGGTTCACTTTCTTTCTTAACTTCTGGCATCTTTCCGTCTTTATCACTTTCAGTTTTTATTGCGTTCGATGGTGCTTTCCTTTTAAGAGATAGCTTGAGTTTTGGAACTATGTTCTTCTTCGCTGTCTGTGAAGTTGCTGTATGCACTGTTGTTAAGTCCTTCATAGTTGTTTCAAGTCCAGCTATAAATCTCTTCAAGAAATGGTCCAATTCTACGAAAAAGTTGTCCAGAGAAGAAATTCCATAGAGATCCTTCACAATCCCTGCAATCTGTTTTTGAACCCACATGACACTCCCTATACGATTAGAATCACCGTCTTCTTTCTGGTGCCACTCACGGCAAGCCTGAAGCATGTATTCCAATCCATCAATCTCTTCTTTGTGTACTTGAGATTTCAGAAATCTCCGAAAGTACTCCAAGCATGCATAGAAGTTCATCTGCACGAAAGTTGGGAATCGAAACTTTGCAGGAACTCTCACCCTGATTTCCATACTATTGACGTCGATTTGTCCCTTAATATCGAGCCCATGTAGGAAGTTACCACCAATGACTAAGCTGTCAACGGGAGTAAATACAGCATGAATCCACGCTGTTGGAATGATGAAAGTCTGGCCTGGTTTGAGGTTAATTCGAATACCACCTTCTACTCCAATAGTTTTGCTATCCGCGCCTTCACTGTCCACAGTCATTTTCATATCTGGGAAGAAGATATCATTTTGATCTTTACGACATAGCCATTTTTCATAAAGCATCATGTTATTTGCACTAGGAGGTATCAGTACAAAGACCTTTTCTCCACTTAAGACATGGTAATACACACTTGTTCCGCCAAAATCAACATGGAAGTCAGTATAACATCCAGCAGTAGATGTCAAACAATAATACTGTACTCGAGGATAGTCTTTCTGCTTTCTTCTATTCTGGTCCCATACATTATCGATCCAATCTAGATCTCGTACAAACTGTGGACTTCTCACTTCCCTCGCAAGTGGCAAGTTGCTGAATTCCAAGCTGATTTGATTCAGCACCCTTTGATTATTCTTTCTCCTTTTCTGCCGTGGAGAGGATGTTTTTGTAGATGTATAACGTCGATCCTCATCTTCAAAATAATCCACCATATCTGCGAAAATCATCCCATCAATTTCTTCTTGAGATCGAACGTCCATGACTGTGATTGGATGATTCATTCCAATTTTTTTGCCAATCTCCCGAATTGTGTATTCTTTCTCTGCTTCATTTTCACCAGAATCAGATTTCTTCTTTTTGGGAAGTTTCATTCCAATCGACGTTGCAGTGTCTTTGATTAACATTGGTTTATGAATTGTCAATGGATGATCTGGATCCAAAATATTTTTTGCAGTCAAAATAGAACCATCGGTAATTACTTGTAGATCCCCCTTGTTTACAATTTTATCATTCTTTACATCATTCTTTTCAATGTTAGTAGGAAATGGTTCAGGTATTGATGGATTCGAAGTGCATTCTACAAAGTCGTAGGAAAGTAAAGTGCGAATATGCTTGTTGACATAACCCTCGTCCAAGTCTTCGCTAGTAGCATTAGCTATTTCGTTATCATCATAGGTTTCACCAGCAAGTGCAGCGAAATCTATTTTCTGTAGAGAAAGGAAAATAAGGAATAGGAATTGAGTAAACACTGGAGACCATATCTATAGGCATAGGCACTAGATCCCATCTGTTCCATTTGCTATGGTGATGTACTAGTAAGTGACATTCAACAAACTCCTTGTTTCTACTTACTCGACTTCTTGAGCTTCTTCCAGTAACTGTAGTAGCGCTTTTACTAATGTCAGGTAAATGGAAACCATTGGATTCTTTAGCTAACTCATCCATCTTTGTATTATTAGAAGGAGTGAGTCGTCCTATCAAAATTACAAGGCAACGTTATTTTCAATTTTGAAAAGCGCACTATCCGATGTTCACCCCCGAGCAGCACTAGCTAGTTCACGTATCTCTATACACAAGTGAATGTAGTGAGCCAAGAGATAATGCTATCAACCTGAGTGTATTTCCGTTGAATACTCTCTGTGGTAAGAAGTGGAGCAGTGTAGGGGTTCTTCTGTTTCAGGTTTTCGGATTTTTCGAAACTTGCTTCACCGAAGAAAGCTGTGAGCCGGAATAGGTTTGTCATAGTACGCCAAACTCTATGAAAAAGTTGGAAAAACACGATGTCATAGAGATAACTATTCTTCATTATATTGTCGTATAAAGAGGGTTCTCAACCCCTCATCACCCTTTTCTTTAGAAGGGGGCTATACTCTTCTTTTTCATATTTTGTAATAATTTACATCGAAGCCAAAAGAATGCCACAGAGAAACTAAATGCGATCCTTTTTCTTTGATTCAATGATGTTACCATAGATCAGCAGAAGGCATAGTAGTTGCTCATCATATCATTCCCTAATTACCAAATATCGCATTGCTTTCCTACATTGACCAGAAACACTGCAAGCACACAATAATGCCTAGCTATAAATTATCTCAGAGCCTCATTACAGAAGGCGAGCCAGTACGATCTCTGGCATTCACATCGAAGCACCTTTTATCAGGGTCTGAATCAGGCACTCTGTCTAGTATTCCAATCTCTTCGGATGGTGATAAACTCTTGAATTTAGAAGGATCAATTCTTCAACCAGGTGGAGAAGGAACTCGTCATTCTCATCACATCACAGCATTGACATCTATTGCTTTGGGGTCCAATGATGACTCATCGTTTTATGCGACAGGATGCAAAGACAATTTGATTCGAATCTTTGATTCTGAAACTCATGCACAAGTTCAAACTCTCCGTGGACACGAAAATGCAGTCACGGCATTGTCAACTTTGTACATTCCTCTTGACAATGGATCATTGAAAACCATTCTTGTAAGTGGAAGTTGGGATGGATCGGCGAAACTATGGGATGTGTCCTGTTTATCCTCTGGTGATGTGAATATTGCATGTATTTCAACTCTTGACGGGCATGAAAATACAGTATCAGTACAAGGTCTACCGCCTATTGATCACACAGGAAGATTGGCAACGGGTAGTGCAGGTATTGCTCAAAATAATGTCATTTCACAACACAAGATTCGTATCTGGGAAATCACTTTTGTAAATGATTCTGTTAAAGTTGATCTGAAACATACCATAGCTCAAGATCACGCAGGGCCAATTAGAGATTTAGCTTATGATTCTACTTCTCAGATGCTTTTGAGTTGTAGTAATGATGGAACCGTGAAAGTTCGTGATGCCATGAATGGACAAACAGTAACAACTTTGATGTGTCCAGCTTCCTTGTTGAATAATTCACAGCCTCCAATGCTCTTGAGTGTAGATTCGACTGGTGATGGAAAAGTCATTGCAGGGTCAGAAGATGGAAACTTGATTATCTGGGATGTTCACGGAAGTGGTGACGATGCAGTACAAGTTATTCCACATCCTAATTGTGTGTGGAAAGTACTTTCTGCAGTAGATGAATCGAATGATATTTTGACTGGATGTCACGATGGAACGGTTAGAGTCTTTTCAACTAGTGATGCCAAAACAGCGTCCGATGCAGAACAGTCTGCTTTTCAAAATTCGGTAATGGAAGCTAGGGCTAAGACTTCCTCAGGACCATCCGCTGATGAAATTGCTGCTCTTCCTAAATGGGAGATGAATGCAGGCCATATCGGAAGAAGTGAAGGTCAAGTACAAGTATTCAATAAAAATGGGAAGGCTATTGCGGCACAGTGGTCAATGGCAAGTGGTACTTGGATCGAAGTTGGGGAAGTGACTGGAAGAAACGAAAATGCCGGTACAATTGACGGAGTTGAATTTGATCATGTTTTCCCAATTGAGATTGATTTGGCATCTGGAGGGCTGCAAAAACTTCAAATTGGATACAACAATGGTGAAAATCCATTTACTGTTGCACAAAAGTTCATTGATGATTATATGCTCGATCAGGGGTACTTGGCTCAGATTGCCGACTACATTCGTAGCCGTGTTGGGGAAGCAGCTGGTCCAACCCTAGGAATGGAAGGAGCAGCGCCAATGTCTGGAGATGTAAGTTCCAACCCAGTTCCTATGGATGTTACTCCGACACCAACACCTGCTGCTTCATACACACATTTCCCAATGAGAGGATACAAGGCATTTGAAACCGGTGCAGATCAAAACGTTTTGTCAAAAGTTTGCAACAAAATCAGGGAGTTCAATTCGTGTCTCAACAACAACCTTTCTCCAAACGAAATCGATGGCACACTTGAATCATTATGCCAAACCATTGCAGCAACCAATAGATATCATGCAACTACTGTTTCTGATGAAGAACTTGCAATAATATTGAAAATGATGCAAGGATGGTCTTTAGAAAATGTGTTTCCGTCCCTTGACCTGGCAAGATTAATAGCATTGCATCCGGATGCTGCGAAGTCTAGCAGGAGTATGTATTGGGATAAGATTGTGGCGTGTGCACTGGATAAATGTGAATCGCTACTTTCTTCAGATATCACAGGTACGCCAAAAACGGCTATTCCAATGCTGTCTTTCCGTTTGTTTGCGAATTGTTTCAGAGGAGGAGTTGGATCTCAGAGTGCAGTCGAACTACATCTTCATCGCATTTTGAAATGCGTCGATAGCTTTGCTGCATCTACAAATAAAAATGTGAGATTGTCATTGAGTACAGTTTTGTTAAATGCAAGCTCTCATATGAAATCTGTGGGTCGATTCGACGATGCTATTCCTGATCTTTTTCTAATAACGATTGGCAATATTTGTGGTTCTGGAATATATGAAACTGAACCTATTGTAAGAGTATTAGTGGCTTTTGGAACTGCTTTGCTAGTTGACAACACTTTTCAATCTAAAGCAAAAGCAATGCACATGGGATCGATGCTTAATCTCGTTGCTAGCCAGCACGGGGAGAATGCAGGGAGTATTGTTGCCGAGATTAGCTCCATTCTTCAATAAATTAGCTATTTAGAGTTTTTGTAACACAGTCTCTATTTCAGTCTAGTAAACAGTTTAAGAGGTCTTTCTTTATTTCATCTTTGTTAATTAATTGTAATTCATATTATACCGAGTTTAGTACCAAAAGCTCTAATAGGAGACAAGACCATCAACAAATCTTCATTGTCTAAAAGATTCTCATCCTTTAGCAATCTGACCAAAGCTTTGAATTCTTGTACAATGTGTTGCGAGATCTCTTCGGATTTATTCTCGAAGTTTTCGACAATCGGAAGCATGCGAAATGTAATGATATCTCCTAAAACGAATTTAGCAAGCTCTACAGGATCACCTAGCATTGGATACCACCATTTCAGAATATTTTGTACCAACTGCTTCAATAGTTGAGTTTGCCCTAAACTAGCGTACTCATAAGCTTCATATTCTTGGCTGTCTGGACTTGGAACAGAGGATTCTTTCTGTACAATAATCACCGCTCTTTCCTGAATGTAATCGTTCAAGTATCCAAGGAAATCAGTGATGATCACATTTTTTACATCCAACGATGAAGTTTTGGCAATCATTGATGTACAAAACATGCTTAGACATTCATTTTGGCGTCTAGATAGGGGATCAAAAGACCAAGAAGGAGTGTCTCGACTAGTTGATTTAGTACCTTTCAAGAAAAGTCGAAAGTAACTGACACAATATTTTTCTATCATCAAATGGATTGGCGATTTAGAGGATTCGGTATTCAAAATCTCTTGTATTTTGCTGGTTTCCTTTTCAACAAACACAAATACATCGATATCATCGAGACTTTTGATGTTTTTCTTTCCCTTTCCTGTCAGACATAAAGGGTCAAAATCTTTGTTGATTGCACACCGCAAGAATACTGACGATAGTTCAACCATGGAAAGTACAGCAAAACACTGTTTAAAGTCTTCATTCTGTCTAGAATCCCATGTTTGAAAGACTTCAGCCAGTCTTTTGATCGATGAATAATTATCATCAAGTTCGTCTAAAGTAACCCTAACTGCATCGCTGAGAGCATTTCGCCGCTCACCTCTATCCATGACTTCATTATCGCTCACATCATTTTCCGAATCTTCGTATTTACTTGATTCATAATCCGAGGAGTTTGTCTGTCTCCGATCTCTACTTTCTTTCCATATCCGCCTTCGCTCATTGTGCCTCTTGGTTCTTGCTAGAACTTCGCTCGATTTCATATCTCTACCAAATTCATCGACTAATACTTCCTTCGATGAGGAGCTGGTATCTATTGGATTTCTACCAACAATATAATCTACAAGATCCTTCTCGCGAAGAGTATTGGCAACATCATCTTCCCATTCTTGGATTTTGCCTAAACGTTTTGCTCCCACATCTTGATACAAATCAGCAAGAGCATTTTCAATAGTATCAATTCTTTGAGATAAGTATCTCAATGCCCCAATCCAGTCTGCAAAATTTGACCTCAAAGATTGATAATATTCAAAGTTACGTCCAAAGTCGGCAAGCTCTTTCTCTTTGGCAGTTGCTTCTTTGTTTGCTTCTTGAGCATCGTGCTTTTTCCGAACAATTGCTGACTCCAAGTCCAATTGTTGCTGAGATATATTTTCAATGGCCGAAGTAATAGTATGCTTTATTTTCGACACTTCTTCCGAACCGTGCTCCTTCTGGAATGATTGACGGCGAGATGGAATATCATTTATTTCATCGTCATTTTGATTGGTAACTCCAGCTCTCTTTGCTATTTGATCCTCCCAATTTTCATCATCGGCATCTGCAGTATTTTCGTTTTCAGCATCTTCAAGTTTTGCTTTAATCTCTGCTTTCTTTCTGTTATCATCATTTTCGTAGTGATCATCATCCATTGAATATTTCATAGCTTCATCACCTGTCATGATAACATTTTCAGCTATATCATGAGTTTTTTTGTGAGAAGGATCCAATGAAATAAAGTCTTCTTCCAAGGCTACCGGTTTTGCAATAGGTACTGTATCTGGACGCGGGGGAAGGGGTATAGAGCTATTTTGTTCTTTATTCACATCTTTTTTCTCATTCTTTGTCTCTACATCGACTTCTTCTGTCTTTTCTGCAATATAGATCTTTTGTTGTGATTTCAATTTTGCCAAATCATCTTTACTGTATCCTGAAGATGCTGTTGAAGCTTTTCCTAAAGTCTCAGTTTCAGTAATTTCTTCATCGTTCTCATTTTCGAATGCCAATGAACCGCCAAAACCAAGTCCTTTTCTTTTGCGTTTCTTATCTTTCTTGGAAGACCTGCCGTCCAGATCATGATCATCACCTTCATCTATGGAAAACGAAAGACCACTAGCTCCAGACTTTTTCAATTTCTTCTTTTTCTTTCGTTTCGCCAGTTTTGCTTTTGTAGCATTGATTGCATCCTGTGTCGAGGTGTTGTTTGCATTTTGAACTTCTTCTTGGTTCTCATCATCGCTATCATCTGTTCGTTTGATGACTGCGGGCCGCTTTCTTTTCGGAGCTTTGAACATTTCAAGCCTTTTTCAATAAGCACGTATTGCTGTATTGATGGAACTACTATATTTATGTAGCAAGCAATTCAAACAAACTTATCAATTAATCAATTAAGCGTAACATTTGTTTTGATGATTGGTTATAAATGAGAGTTTGTCTATTTATCTATGCATATGCTTTGAACTAAGGCTATATAGGTTATGAGTGCATAGCTCCTTTCACAATGACGTAGATGTGTCAACTCATCAGCAAAAACACGCATCATCAGAGAGCCATCTCAGCATCTCAGCGATCTTTGTCACATCACATCTCGTTCAGTTACCAAAGTACATCACAATCCTACTGAGAATATAATAAAGAAAACATGAAGGTCGCACACATCATTTTATCACTCGCATGTATCTTCAATGGAGCTGAAGCGTTTGCTCCTACTCAAAATGGCGTTCAAAGAACTGGTGCACTGCAAATGGCAGATGAAGTATTTGACTTTGAAGTGAATATGCCTCCAAAGAACAGTGGATTAGCAGCACAGATGAAAATAAAGCCTATTTTAGATCAACCGTCAGAACTTGTAGAAGTTAGATATCAAATCCCATTTGGATTGAATGTTGAACCCAAAAATGGAATGGCCGTATGTACTCAAGCGGGAGAAGGTGGTGAACAAGTTGGAGACGTGCTCAGATTTACCTCACAATACACGATGGGGCTTCCACGAGGTGATGGATTGGTGAGCACTGCGGCTAGCTTCAGTGGAGCTATTGGATGGCAATGTTCACTATTTGATGTAACAAAAGCAAACACATGGGAAGAAGTTGTTGAAGCTCTCGTTTCGAATACACCGCAGAGAACTGATGAAGTTGTCCTCATTTTCGAGAGAAAGGTTGCAGACGAAGAATCATAGGTTGTTAACCAGACTAATTTGAAATTTTAAATGTTATGCTGTCTTCAATGCTTGCTCTTTTGAAGAAAATCCATGTACATATCCAAGATATTCTTCATTTGGATTTGTTGTCCAAGGTATTCCATTATTTTGTGCTCCACAAAGTACTGTCAACATTTGTAGTTTAGTCGGTGGAAACTTGCACATTGGACCCATAAACACATCGCAAAGAGTGCTGACCACTTTGGAATGAGATTGAAGGACAGGAGTCAAAAGACGGGAATTCAGCTGATAGAATCGTAGTCTCCATTTTCTCTCTTGATCGTATTTGTACATGGCTTCCTCTCCAGTAGCGCAATCTGAAATACATTTGGACAATGTCCATGCATCAACCAAGGCGAGATTGGCACCTTGTCCCAGCTGGTGAGAAGTCGCATGAGCACAATCGCCAATAAATACCGTCTTGTCTATCTCCGAGTACATTCTTGGCATGAATGTGTCACTATACCAAGCTGGAATCAATTGATCAAAAGATTTGACTTGTTTTAGCAAATTTTGTACCCTTGGCTCTCTGGAAATCAAGTCTTTCTTGAATGAATCTAATCCTCTAGATTTGACATCATTGAAAGTGGACATATCCAAGGACCAGAACATTGATACTAATTTTTCTGATGTCTCATTCCGATCAGAAAACATGGTTCCTGTTGGAAGTAGACCAAGCATTACTTCTGCTGTGTTCAATCGTTGATAGAGCTGATTCGCCTGTCTTATCAGGTAAGATGGTCCATAAGCAACCAAAGGGATATTGATGCTCATAAGCTTTCACATGAGTCATATTTCTACGTATAGAATTACGTCCGTCTGAAACAATTACTAAATCAAACGGACCTTCTTTTCTATCATGTTGAAATTCAATCATTTGCTGATTGACATTGACAGCTGTTGATCCAAAACATATTTCAACATTATCTAGATCTTGTAACTCTCTATATAATACTTGGAAAAGGACATCTCGATGAATTCCAACTCCATATAAATCTTTGTGAAAATCTGCATAACGCAAATCTAAAACTGGTCGATCTTTCTCAGTAATAGAGTACAAATGATTAATTCGAGCTCATCTGAAATACGACGTAAAACTGTGAGGCCCATTGGTTGTAGCCCCAATCCAGCACCAACTGGAGATGATAGCTTCTCATATTCTGTGGATTCGTATATTTCTACTCGATGACCTTGCCTTGCGAGAAAGATCGCAGAAGCAATGCCACTTGTTCCAAGGCCTATAATTCCCACATCCAAGGGACGTGATGCGATTGAAGATGTAATTGCTCTTCTCAACATTGTACTTTTATCTGAGAGATATGTGTGAGTGATAAATAATGAATTCTTCAAGTTTGTGTTCTAAACAACTGTTTTCATTTTTGGAAGAAGCATATCATTATTTTTAGTCCCATTTTGTGGAGTTCTTCTTTCCCCTTCCCCTTCCCCTTCTCTCTATTTTCTTTTCTCTACCACTCCCTACCTAGCTTATTCTCTCATAAACGAGCAGAAGAATCAATTCAAAACCTTATTTGTATTACTTTAGAGTACTTGCACTTCAACAAATCCAACTATATCACCGAACATGAGCACAGCAGAGGAACACAAGGCGTAAGTAAGCAAATGGGAGCTTGTTTCAATTTGAAAATTTGGATTTGTCGACAAAATGTCGTTGATGGCGTTCAGTACGTTCTGCCAAAGAATTGTACGTTGCAAAGAAGATGAGAATGTGTATTTTCAGTCCAACTTCTTGATACAACAGAAGTAATCATTTCAAAACTGAATATTCCAGTTATTCTTTTTTCTAACGTCTCTTCTTTACACCGTCACCAAATAGACTCGGAAACGAGGCATTTGCAGCCAAAGATTTCGAAAAAGCAATTGGGCATTACTCTGATGCCATCAAGGCAGATCCAAAGAATCATGTATTCTTCTCAAACAGATCAGCATCCTATGCATCTCTCAAAAAATATTCAGAAGCAATCGCGGATGCAAAAGAATGTATCAAACTCAATCCGACATTTATCAAAGGATACTACCGTCTAGCAACTGCACAAATTGAAAACAATGACCTTGATGGAGCAATTACTACATGTAAGCAGGGAATGAATGTTGATCCTGGTAATAAGCAGTTGGAGAAATTATCACGTCAAGCGAGAGCTCGTAAATCGTCAGAGAATAAAGCCAAGACATCTGGAGGAGTCAACAATGTGTCCATTCCAACAGGTATGGGAGCTATGGATTCTGCTCATCAAAAGGAATTCATGGATCTACAAAATCAACTACGTAAAACTGGAAAAGACTTCCAAGTTGTTCAAGCTTCTATTGCATCGTGTGAAAAATCGCTAAAGATGAATGAAATTACAATGTCTGAGTTGGAAAATATTCCTGCAGAACAGCACGAAAGGAAAATGTACAGAGGTGTCGGCAAAATGTTTATGCTTGAGTCCAAGGATGAGATCTTTACTCATTTGAAACAAGAAATGACTGATGACGACAAGAAATTGAAAGATATGCAGCAAAAGAAGGAATATCTTGAAAAGAGAATCAAGTCTCAGCAGCAGAATATTATTGAATGTCTCAATTCAGCAAAGAATTAGGCACAAATTCGCTCTTTTTGTAAAATAAAAGAAACTAAATCGATTTAGATGCTTTAGGTGAAGATATTATGACGGCTATGTAAAAGACGAACCTCAAACTGAGTTTATTTAGACTAGTTATGAGGCCCTTCCCCAGGATTATATCCATCGTCACAAAAGTAACCATTTCCGTATTCTAAAGTATGTACACCACCTCCACAAATGCAGCATGCTTGCAGAGCTGAGCATTCGCCATCTACTGCATCTATTGCGCTGCAAGGGAAATTTTTCAATTGGGCCTCTATTATGGCACATGTAAGCTGAACATCGTCTTGAGTAACCTCCCAATCTCGGTTGTCGGCAGGATTTGGACTTGTCCCATATCTCCAGTCTATGCATTGAGAAGGTTTTGCAGAAGGTTCGGAGGATGGGTACAAACTAGGCTCTGATGACACATGCTTTGACCCGCCACAAGTGCAGCACTGTTCAGATGCCGTTCTGCCATTTGCGTCTCTAGTCTGACCCCAATTTTCAAGATCGCAGACATCTGCAATGATGTTGCTGCAGTTTAGGGTATAAACACCTTCACTATTTTCTTTCTCAACTGACCATGCTCCATCCTCACATTCAGTTGGATTGCTTGATGGAAGAGATGAGATAGATGGCGATAATGAAGAAGACGAAGGAGATGCTGATACGGACGGGTTAAGAGATGGTGCTTCTGAACTTTGAGATGGTTGAATAGAAGGTTCGATCGACGGCTGAGATGACGGCATGACACTAGGAACCAGAGAAATGGAAGGAACCGCTGTCACTGATGTATTTCGACAGAAACCACACGACTTGATGCATTTTGTACCTGTTCCTTTTTTTGCAGTAACACCATCTTTCTTCAAGCAATGCTTTTCACGTCTCTTTCTCGTTTTACTACTACTCTCCCCCCTCAGATCAATCCATCCACAAGAAACTTTCTTTTCGCTTCCAAATTCCAATTTGAATCTGTACCCGCCCTTATTCTCGCATGAATCACATGTGCCGCATGTTTTCATGCAGCCCCCTTTGACATTTGCATATTCGCAGTAAATATTTTTTCTTCTTTCATTTTTTCTATCAGACTTTGCACTTGTCAGCCATTTACACTTTTTGCTTTTCCCATTTCGAATTATGTATTCATAAAATGGGTCGTCGAGACAATCCCCTATTTCCAGCGATGAAATCTGTGTACGAGAAACAACAGGCGTCGAAGAAAGTGTAGTGGTTGAAGATCGAATTTCTGTAGATGCAGAGACAAAGTAATGAGATCATGAGCAATGAGTATTATCACGTCAAGATCAACATTCATCAATACATATATTCTTACCTGCATGTGAAAATATATTGCCCACAACTCCCCTTCGGGATTGTAGAGAAGAAAAAGAAGAGCTTAAATCGTTTTCGTCATCATCATTATCTTCATCCATGTCGTATTCATAATCATCATCCTCTTCATCAACAAGTCCAGCGCAAAGTTTTGGACAAAGCTTGTATATTTGAACTCCGTTTTGATCAGCACCTGCACAAACTTCTGATCGCTCTTCTATTGATGAAGTTGATGAAACTGATCCACAGATGCCTTCATTAGTTTTTGCCGCCACGGCATACAAAGCAGCAAAGGCTACAATAGATACAAACTGGAGTTTTGCTATAGTCATTTTCCTTTGAAAGATGTAGGCGAGGTTGTGCACTTAATGCCTATTGTGCTTGTGATTTGGTTCAGACTTTCATAGGGGTTGCAGCTGCTTTTGGTATTGCTTCAGAGGTGCAAAAAAAGCTCGCCTCGACAATTCTACTCACACGCACCTCTTGGGAAATGTGAGAAGTCCAACATGTGTTAGCAGTCGTGTGAAAGACTATTTTCCCTCTTGTTTGGCAAATTTTAGTTACTCCGGATTTGTTGAAGAGCTTTTTCAATTTTCTTTAAATTTCCCTCTACAAGGGTAATGTCGCATCAAACACTCCCTCTCAACTAGTCTTCTTTTATGAAGAAGAGATGATTGTACTGAGAAGTATAGATAAACTCATTAGGATCAAAGGATGCTTGAAAAGAATGATTTATAATGGCTAGACTTTCAAAATTCATTTCAATTTTAATAAAAAACAGAATCCATTTCATAAATTAATTTCACAATAATTTGAATTAACTATTCCTGATTATCAACATAAGCTTGTCCCCCTCCACATGCGCAGCATGCTTCGCTTGCTGAGATACCGTTATCTTCCTCTGTAACTAGTCCACATGGGAATCCTTCCTTAAATGAAGCACATGTAAGAGTTACACCGTCCTGTTCCACTTGCCATTGGGCACCAACTCCACCCCCATTATTTGATTGGTAGTCCTCACATTCAGATGGCTGAGATGAAGGTTCGCTACTTGGAATGGAGCTAGGTGAAACGGATTTCATTTGTGATCCCCCACAACTACAGCATGCCTCTGAAGCTGTTTTGTCATTTGACAATTGTCCTCCCCAGTTTGGATCAGTACATAATTCTGAAGATCCAATGTTTGAGCAATTTATTTCTTCAGTTTCATCGCCCTCACCGGTTGGTTTTTGAATGGACCATGCAGAGTCAACACAAATACTTGGCATAGCCGATGGTTGAGTTGATATGGATGGAGCAACTGAGCTTGAGCTTGGGATCATAGACAAAGAAGGAACTGATGATGGTGACTCTGATGTTCCTGTAGGCTTTTCAGAAGCAGTACGTGATGGTTTCGAGGAAGGTTCCGGCGTAGGTACTGCTGAAACTGTAGGATTTGATGTTCTCAAAATTTCGGAACAGAATCCACAGGATCTTATGCACCCATTACCTACAACTTTTGTACCAGATTCACCGTCATCTTTCAAGCAGTAGTTTCTTCTCCTCTTTCGAATTGCAGATTCTTTTTTATTTTTGTGTAACCAACTGCATGGGACTTTTTTATCTGCTCCTTTTAATGGGAACAAATAGTTGACCTCGTCTTCACAGACGCAATTATTACATGTTTCCATACAGGCTCCCTTGACATGAGGTTTAGCACAGAATTTACGCTGTCTCTGTGCTGCTCTCTTTTTATGTAACCAACTACATCCTCGCTGCTTTCCACTTTTCGGATGCGTGAAACGCCAGTCTGCGTCGTCCATACAAATTGAATCAGTATTTGCTCGAACTAAAGAAACTTCAGTAGTCAATGATGATGCTCCCACAGCTTCTGCTTCGTAAACTAAGCGGAGTAAGAATGACTTTTTCATTAGAATTGGTGTGTTTGGAAATGTATTTCTCACTTAAACTAAATCAGTTCGCTTACCTGAGTGTGAAAATATATTACCTATCCTTGCAACTCTAGACCTCAAAAATGAGCGAGGAACAACCTCCTCATAGTCGTCATCATCGTCGTATTCATCTTCTTCTAAATCATCATCAACGCCTTGTTGCAGTAAGAATCTTTCCTCGGAACAGAACGTTGGACAAATATCATGAACATAGACTCCGTTACTGATTGTCCCAGCACAAATTCTATTCTTCTCTTCTATAGTTGCAACAGTGCCAAACGAGCCACAGATATTTTCGTCGTTCGCCAAAGCTGCAAGTAAGATTTGAATAGAAAGCAAAGCGACTAGTTGCAACTGCCTGGAAGGTACCATTCTAATTGATTGAGTTTTCTTCAGGTGTAGGTGTTACCCTAAATGATAAGTGTATGTGTGTAGTTTCACACAGCAATATTTATTGCCACTGGCCAGGTGCTGTGTTTGCTGTAATAGTAAAGCAAGCTGCAAGCTTCTCTCCCAAAACAAGAGGTGCACGCACAAGACTAGGGACTTTTCAAACTTTTCTTTCTTAACTGCGACATCAAAGATGAATTTAGTCAAATAGAAGATGAAGTTCAATCGTTCATCTGCAAATTATAGTAAAATAGAAATTTGGAAAGTTCAAAACGCCAAAAACTACTAGAGCTTTTTTATTTTGTATCTGCTTCACCTCCTTTTTCGAAATTCTTTTTCAAATTTCCTTAGCACTTATGTTTTTGAGTGTAATGATGTTCCAGTTGACTCAAATGGTTTTGTACTGATGAAACCCCCTTCGAATCCAAAAAAATGTCTTTAGATGTTTTCCACTGTTGTAGAAGAAATAAAAAGTAGCTGCTATGCTCGAGAGTTGAAATTTTACAGAATTAATTTGTACTTTACTACTGACTTCGAATTGCTGGATAAGTAGGTATCATAAATATTTATATACCTTATGCAGTTGTAGTTGTAAATAGTCACAAAAGAAATGTACAAAAGCTACTATTCAAGTTGGGATTAGATTTGCAACACTTCAAAACGTGATATTTGTAAGTTATTTGTACTATTTCATCAAACAGAATGTCGAGTATCTTGATAAATTAAACATAGTAACAGAAAAAGAATATTTGATAAAACACTCTGAATCTCAAGGAAAGTCAGATAAAGGCTGAATTGGAAATACACTTTCGTCAAAGCTATTCCTTTCACACGCCTTTCAATGTTTTTCTTTGAAAATAAAATCTCAGAAAGTGAGCATTATAAATATTCCTTTTGAGGTCGTACAGTATGTAAAACTTCATGTTATTTTATTATCACTACTAGCACCATAATCATAAGCGCATTGCAAGATCCACTGATACTAGAGTTAGAATGAAACCTATAATAGCTTATGAGTCACCAGCAGCAGAAGATTCTGCCTCAACCTCATCAATAACCTTCTTTGTTTCTTCTGTATTCAAAATCTTGTGAACAACATCTCCGTCTTTCAAGGACATTACGAATAATTCCATCTTTTCAGGGGAAGATGCAGTAGCATCCATTGTCTTGTTCAAAACCTTCACTGCCAACTGAAGTGCTTTGTTTACATCCGGCATCGAAGTCTCCTCCTCAGCTCCCTCTACCTTCATTTCATCGTCCTTTTCTTCCGGAGTTGCTCCGTATTCATTCTTTAAAAGACTCTTTCCAGATTGATTATTTGCTCCAATCACTGTTGCTTTCCACCCACTGTAGTTTCCACTAGGATCAGATTGATAAAGCTGGAACCCATGATGCTGATCATACCCTGCGAAAAGAAATGCTACTCCAAAAGGTCTCAGACCTCCATATTGAGTATATGCTTGTTTGTAGTTACACACATGTTCAACAAGTTGTTCAATGGGGATATCTTCGGAATACTGGTATTCGTAACGTCCAGCGCGGAGACGAGCTTGATCAATTAGAATATTTGCATCAGCTGTAAGTCCAGCAACGTTACATGCTGCATGTTGGCATAGTTTGTAGGTTTTTTCAGAACTCTATGGTTAACAGTGAGGCAAAATAGAGAGAAATAGAAATTTTAGAAAATGAAAAAAAGATCCAATTTATGTTAGAAATAAGATGTGGAGTGGTATTCATTTTCATGAACCAAATTAGGTGACTAGATATAAACATTATAAAATTACATCAAATAATACATACCTTTGAAGGAGCCAAAAGCCCAGAGGTAACACGCTTTTCACTAGCCATCACGACACCATCTTTGGCCAGTATCCCAACACATGTTCCAGCGTTATTGATTGCCTCGATAGCATATTCTACTTGGTGCAATCTTCCCTCTGGAGAGAATGTTGTTGTTGATGAATCATAACGGCGAGCCATATTATTATTGTTTTAGGTGTTTAATTGTGGGCAAGAGAGACCTTGTCAAATGAGTTCACACTAGTTTGGCAAAGTTTTTGTTTGTTTTGCGTGCTGTGCTTTGTGTGCTGGAGGAGAGCTCGATCAGATGAAGCCAAAGGAATGCCGAAGAAGGTTTTATTTGGATTGCCATGGAAAACCATATATGGCTAGCGTAGAATATCTATTTGGCTAGATATATCCATTATGTGGCTACATTTCAAAAATGGCGGGAAAATAGTACTTCTTCTTAGCAGCTCCTCACAAATCCAATTTTTCATTTCACTGGATGGGAGAGCAGGAGACACTTTTGTTTCATCTTTTAGAGACTCATCATACATCACTGCTGCCTTTCTCCTCAGCCAAAGTTGTTGGTCGTCTTTTGGATTTATATCAAAAGTAACAAAAGAAATAATTTATCTTCTTTTTGGAGGGTCGAAAGAGTTAAAATCGGGTTGCCTACCAGTGCGTAGAAACATAGATAGCTATACAATCTGAGTATCTTTGAGAACTTATGACACCTTCCAAGTACCAAACTCCATCACCTGGAGGTAAAAAGAAAAAAAAGTTATCAAAATCAGAACGAAAGAAGCGTAAGCGAGAAAGGGAGAGACAAGAACAAGAAGGAAATAAAATTCCCAAAGAAAAGAATGAGACTCCATCTACACCTACACCTACGACATCAACATCATCCCCACCAATCCAAAAAGAAGAAACGCCAACGATTGGAATGAAATTAATCAATGAAACAAGTTTCACAATAAGAAAAGTTTCATTTGTCTTTCCAAAAAAGGATAAGACTTTGGCCAATGGTGATTTAGCCCCATATGTACATTCAAAATTGTCAAAAAAGAAAAAGAATATTGATGATGTGGGTAATATTGTAGTGGATGATGATGAACGGAAGGAACAGGAAAAGAAGGAACAATTAAAGAATGATAGTATTGATGACATTTTATTCCCAGAGCGTAAGAAACAAAAGAAATCTGCATTGGAATCAAATGGAAGTGACGTACAACCTATCACTGGTGAATCAAAGAAAGGCGATAAAACAGACAAGAAGAAGGATGCTACCGTTGAAAAGTCTCTTGATAAGAAAAATAATAATGCAGAAAAGAAGAATAACTCAAAGAAAGCTGAAAAGAAGCAGAAATTAAAAATGATGCAAGAAGAAAAGAAAGAGATAGAACAAGATACACCAACGCCTACTCATCGTGGAAGAAGTCGTTCTGATTCTCTTAGTGATCCCTTGAAAACAAAAATGGCTGGGCGCACTGTAGAGGATGTAATCAATGATAAATCTGGTAGAAGACCGAGAGCTAATTCAACAGATGGTGAATTAAAATTACCGAAACGTGGTCTATGTGATGAGAGAGTAGTTATGCAGAACTATGACTGGGATCTTGACACTTTCGTTCAAGGGCCACCAAGAGGTTTTAATAATCTTGGAAATACTTGCTTTCTCAATTCCACAATACAGTGCTTGGCATATTTGCCAACTTTCTGTCAATGTGTGGCCGAATTACCTATCAATGGTGGAAAGAAGCAAAAGAAGCCTAATCATGGGCTACAAATGACAATGTATGTGAGAAATTTGCTCCGTAGAGTACATGGCTTAGATGGTGAAATGAAGCAAGCACCACTTTCACCTAAAAATATAGTGCGAAATATTTCTCTTCTTGGTGGAGGAAGCCATAGAGGTTACAAATTCAGACCAGGTAGACAGGAGGATGCACATGAGTTTTTGGTCCATTTACTAGATTCCATGAATAATGGTGAATTAAAAGCTGCCGGTAAGTACCTTAGAACTTTATTTGTAGGAGGATATCAGAGTGCATATTCTAACAAGAGAAACGTTCAGGTATTGACCCAAATAAAAGCGGCTGGAGAGATAGACTTCCTATTCCCCGACTTGACGAAACAACCCTTACGCATAGAATGTTTGGAGGCTACTTACGTTCGCAAGTTAAATGTACCAAGTGTAAATACAAAAGTAATACGTATGATCCATTCCTTGATTTATCTCTTGAGGTCAGTGGGAAGAAGGTACATAGTCTTTATGACGCCTTGGAAGAATATACGCGAAAAGAGACTCTAGATGCTGACAATAAATGGAAATGCGATGGATGCAAGAAAAGAGTCTGTGCCACAAAGCAACTGACTATTTTCAGACCTCCTCTTACTCTATGTATTCAGTTGAAAAGATTTTCTTTTGGAGGAGGTTTTGGTGGGTTCATGCATCATCAAGGATTCAGTCACTTTAGTGGTAAAGGTATGGGGATGATGAGAGGCGAGTCGAAAGTGCAGAAGCAGATTCAGTTCCCCTCTACCTTAAAGTTACCTCTTAGTGATGGAAGAAAATGTGAGTACCAGTTAACTGGGGTTGTCATCCATATTGGAGGGAGCGCGACTTCTGGCCATTATACCGCGTTTATTAGAAGAGTTAGTAAACATGGACAAGCGCAGTGGTTCAATATGGATGACTCCTTCGTTGAGAGTGTGTCGGAGAAAACAGTGTTGAAGAATAAAAATGCATATGTTTTATTCTATTCACGAAAAGAAGTTCAACTTGAACTTCCAACTCCTCCTCCTGCTACGACTAAGCCAATATCTCAACCGAAGGATACTACAAACACCGCATCGGCACAAGCTCGAAAAGAGTCAGCAGAGCCAAGTGATACAAAAAATCGCCTCAAGAAAGCTCTAGTGGATATGAAGAAAAAAGAAAGAGAAGAAAGTATTAAAATACAAAAAGCTGTTTCTGGCAAAGAATCTCCTGTTGAAAAAATATCTAAGAAGGTAACCACAAATAAAAAGGAAATCCAAGAATCATCGGATGATTCTTCTTCTGATCTCGCGTCTTCGTCTCAGAGCCCTGTACAAGTTACCATTAATAGGCAAGAAGAATCTTCAGATGACTCGGATTATTCTTCTCCATCACAAAGTTCAGAAGAAAGTGAAGAGATTTCCTTAGAAGATGATTTGCAATCTGGTGCGAAGAAACAAAAAGTTTCAGAATCTACTTCTTCTGTTTCGAAAGCAAAGAAGGATCTTGTTCTAGATCAAGGATCAAGGGGAAGAGTGAGAGTAATGCTTCGAAAGCTCAAAGATAAGAAAAAGAAAGCATGGAAGCCTCAAGTTTCGAACAAATTAGTCAAGGATGATAAAGCTGTAGGCTTGTTGGGCAACAAAGTTGTGTCAGGATGGGACGATGATAGCGACACCGATGCAAACGTTCACAACAACTACGAAAAGAAAAAATCCCCAAATAAGGATGCAAAGTTTAGAAAAGCAATGTTCGAGAAAAACAAAAAGGATGAAAAGGAAAGTAAGCGAAAAATGTATCTTGACTCTTGGGACTCTGCTTTGGATGCAGGTAGGGTGAAAAAAGTCAAGGACAAGGCCAATAAGCCTGTACTAAAAGATCAATCTCAAGCATTCCAGAGAATCCAACAAAGCATGATGCATATGAACCGTGCAGGTCCGAAAGGAAACAAGACATCACTGAAGAAGCGAAAGAGGTAAACTACAATTTAAAAAGTAGTACCTAACTTATAAAATCGAATGAATGCACTTATATATCCTGACAACTTACTTGAAATTTGATGTTGTTCTTTTTACATACATGCTCTTTATTTAGGACAATCCTTCTTCTTGCAAGAGTCTTTTGGATCTTCTTCTTCTGGTTCCTCTGGAGGCACTGAAGGTTCCTCACTTGAAGCACACCACGTCAAAGGAGAATAGTTATCACTTTCTGTGACTACGTCCCACTTGTTTTTGCCATCACAAGTCCGCTCTGCATAACCATTTCTAAAGTTGCGGTCTTCGTCATCATTGTCATATTTGTCAAGTTCCGATGTTGTTTCCCCAAAATCTTGTATGAGTCTGAAGTAGTCTTTTCCCATCGAAATACCCTCAAAAAAGTCTAGATCATACTTTTGACAAGTGATGTTGTAGGCATCTTTTGCCTCAGTCTCGTTACCACAGACGACAATAAAGCCGTTTGGATCAAACTGCAGAGATTTCAGTTCGACAAAGTGGTCATATGAAGTAGAATTTGTTGTGAGAGCTCTCTCAACCCTCACATCACCTATAACATAGTGACCCTTGCACTCATCAGAGTAAAGTTCAATGAATCTTTTTTCTTCCTCAGTCGAGTCGGCGATTTCTGTGATTTTGATACTTGAATAATCGCAAGTGCTAGGCTGTAGATTACAGTAACATTGAGTGTCGCCAGACGTATTCATGTGGCCTTGCAGCTGCACAATGTTTTTTTTGTAGTCTGTTTCACTCTGAGTCAATTTTATTGTACGGCATTGGTCTGGTGGAATCTGGAGTTGAAAGAATGGATCGGGTACCATGTGGCCTCCAAGGGAAAAGAATGTGGATGTAGAATCGGCTATTAGAGTAGCACCTCCATTTTTATTGCATATCTTGTTTACGACTTCAAATTTTCCACCTCCTAGGTCATTTGCATCGATTTCCAAATAAATGTTGCACTCTCCTTCCACGCAAGTCGTGTTAGTGGCGGAGGCTGTAAAAGCCAAAGATGAAGATATGATCAATGTAAGTATTAGCGATGAGTTCTTGAAGATGAGCATTTCTGCTGTGAAATACGAATGATATTTGCTGTTGTTTTTACTGTGTATTGATGTGAACACTTCTTTTATGTGATGATAGGTTAGAATGGGATTAAGTAAAAGGCTTCTCATTTCTTTTTAAAAAATTGAGAAGGCCATCACAGGGTTCCCAAGGTGTCACGGCAAGAAAAAGATACGAGTAGAAATTGTAGGTGACATGCCAGGTTACAATTCCAACGTATAAAGTACCTTAGTCCTTGGTACACATTTGCAAACTTCTACTGCTTATTAGCAGAATTATTTTTTATGTTTTGTACTTGTTGTATTCAGGTTATGCTACTTGAGCGAAATCAGGCTTTCCTTAGCAAAATTTGAATTTCTTTGAACTATTTTATTTCCATTCTTTAGAGTAGTATAGTAGTACAATTGTTGTCTAACCCAGGATCAAGCCATTTAGACCTTTCTACGTTTTCTATCAGACTCTGCATCAATATCTCCGTCAGTCAGTCCTCGCTTCATAGTGTCGTCATTTTCACTAGCTACAATGACTTCTGGAACAGGTTGTGCTACCTCCCCAAAATTATCACCCCCAAATACACCTTGGCCATCATCATCTTCGGCTACCTCTGTACCATCATCATTGCCCTTATTATCTTCATTCAGCACGTCATTTGCCTCTAAAATCTGATTATGTCTATGTACAACGGCTTCCGTTTCAGATCGAATAATAGAGATCATAGCACAGATTTCATCGCTCTGTTTACGACCTTCAATAGCATCACGCTGGAATTTGGAATTCTGTTTGATTTCCTTGTCCAATTCAGCCTGGAGTAACTTGATATCATCTTTGATTTTCGCCAATTTGCTACTATCCTCCTGTGCTCCAGGTGTTGTTGATACTGGAAGATTACTTTCCAACCATGCCAAGGATTCAGGCTTACTTCCAAACATAGAATCGCAAGCTGCAAAGATGTTAGAATTCTATTTTCTTTTTGGATAAAGTGTATCAAATGATAGCCATACTTACCAAAGGCAGCAGCTAATTCAGGAGAAGTACTCAAGTTCGACAGATAAATTGAAACTCCATGAGGAGTTCTTGGCAGTGTTCTACAACTCCATGGTACAACATTATCGTCCTTGTCTATTTCCGCCTTTTTCCCATTATATCCAGTCTGACTTCCTCCTCCACTTCCTCGTCTCGCAGCTCTTTCACTTCTAGATTTCTTCTTCTTGCCAGTCTCTTTCTCAACGACTTCATCGTCGTCTTCATTTAGTCTGCTAGGAGAACGCGAGCGACGGTTCTTCTCTGCAGCTGCAGCTTCACTGGCAGCTTCAAGTGCTGTTGCATCAGCACATAGCGCATTTTTAATGTACAAGAGTTCTTCAGGAGTAGGAATATCAGTGCAAGCAACTTCAGCTTCATGTAATTTGGATTCAATGAGAGCCCAGACGTCAACAAGATCAGCAGGTACTTTCGCACTTTTCTTCTCTCCCTCTCCAGTAATCTTCTCATCTTCCTTTGCATCAGCTGTAGCTTCAACTCCTTCCATAGCTCCGGATGCATCATTTGTAGCAGATACTGTAGCTTCACTTGAATTTGCCCGATAACTGAGACATGCAAGAATCTCTCTGGCAACTGCACACTTAACACGACGCAAGGCCAAAACTTCACCTCTTCTTTTAATCAATTCTCTCAACATCTTAAGTTGTCCAGTGACTGCACTTCTAGTGCGCCTAAGCTTATGACTTTCATGTACATAGTGTGCTCTCAGAGATAAGTATTCAGTCTCCAATACTTCACGTTTTGCCTCAGAAGCAGCAACTCTCTTTCTCAGAATTGCAAGGCGCTTCTCCTCCTCTGGGTCTATCCGAACAGGCATCATCACACTTGGCTGCGAGTGGCCATTTGAATCATTCCGTGTGAAAGACATCCCAGGTGCAGGAGGAGCTGGTCCGTAATGACCTCTTTCCACGAGATCCCTATTGGAAAATGCAAAAAGTTGCTGTGCATACGAAACGCATGCGGCACCATATGCCTCCATATGACGAATATCCCTTTCAATATCATTAGCAGCCAGCACTTTCAGATTATTTGCCACTCGGAATCCCACGCTTCTAGCAGTCATACCCCGAGCTAGAAGAGAGGTGTCAACAACTTTGATGGGTTTGTTTCTCGCATTAGTTACCCTAGCATCAGTTTCATCAAAAGATGATCGCTTGGCCTTTTCCCTAGTCTCTCTAGTACTTTCTTTGCTTGATCTATCTTTGCGATACTTATTTCTATGCATAGATCTATCGCCACCTCTATTTGACTTCACCATGATTCCTTTGCTATGTTATATGGAAACGTAATTTACAGTGACGAAGACGAATCCAATCACCTCTAGTTTCACTTTGAACAAATAAAAAATGTCAGTAATTCGGAAAAATGATAATCACAGTTACAGTGCATGAACGCCGAGTTGGTGTTCCAAGAAAAAGGTTTTGGGGATGAGTCAAATATATATAAGGATTGTATATTTGGTATTTGTCCGTAGTCCTGAGTGTCTTCGTCACACAAGGAATACATTCTTTCGCTCTAAATCAAAGCTAGATTCATTGCACAAGAATTTCTCTCAGTGCTGCATCAAAACCAACCCTTGGCTCCTCTCTTCGTAGAAATCAATAGATATGTTCATGAGAATTGGGGTGGCTTAAACTCACCTGTATCAACGTATAGATTCTTTGTTCAATCTTAGTGAAGTTATGATTGTGTGTAATAGGAGCAGTTTGTGTGTTGCAGCAGTGTACAGTTTGCATTATTCAAGTTTGAGGGAGAAAGAAGAGAAGGGAAGAAGAAGAACGTGATTAGCTCATTCCCATTTGGGAGTTGAGTCGTCCGATTTTTTGAACAATGATGACCCGTCCTGTCACATAAAATATTTTCAACTTTTCTTGCAACAACGACTGCAACTCCGATTCGATAGCACATAAAATAACAATATGCATCTTTTGGAAAGAATTTTGTTGCTAGTAGCAGTCAGCTATGCAAGTGCAAAGGAATGGGAGATGCCTGCTGACTGTAAAAGTGACTCAGACGGAGGAAGATTAGGATACCATGAGCCTGCACCGACAGATACATTCCTATCAAACTGCAACAATCCTTTGAAGCGTGAACTATGGCGTGTTTTCAAGAAAGAAACTGGTACTGCATACATCATCCCGAATCCCTCTGGCTTGGGGCTTGTGTATAATATCTGTGATGAATATGGTGGATTTGGGCCTATGGCGGATCAATATATCGTCAAAGATGCAAACAAATATGGGTTATGTAATGGAGATTCTTCTCTCGTCAATGACATTGATCCAGATGTTGCACTAAAATTTACAACAATATTTCACAGGCATACAAAATTTACAAATAAGAATGGTGCCATTGACCCATGGGTTCCGGATGACGATGTTATTGCAGCATGTGATACTCTGAGTAAAGATAGCACTGCTATGAATTATTGTAATGACGTCAAGGGGAAATGTTCTAACGGTTCCTGCACTGAGCAAATTATCATTCCAGATAGCGATACAGTAAATATTCTTGTTCAAGCTTTGAATTTGATTTATGGAGTAAAAGAAGTTGGAGAGTCTTGCTCCATAAAAGAGTGGGGTGCGACACACCAGTGCCCAGTTGCAGGATGTATCGAACCACCTGCTGGATGTAACTACAGCTCCCAGCATTATTCAATTACATTCTTGCGCGACTGCTGTGAAAAAATGTGCTATATGGTTGATGACCTGGGTAACGAATGCGATATGAATGGACCAATTCCTTCTGACGAAGTTTCTGATGGAGCCACAATTGGATTGAGCAACGGAAGTGATCAACCTTCAAATCAAAACAGTACTTCAGGTGCATTCGACCTTCATAGAATTAAATTCTTTGGAATTGCAAATCTTGGACTTTTATTGCTTGTTCTCTTTTAAAAAAGTAGACTAGACTAGAAGATTAAACTAAAACTAATTAAAAGAAGCTCGCTAGCTCTTTATTTGTCGAGGTTACCTAGCCATTTACCAATAATGAGACTTTCTACGATGTGATGATGTGATGTGAACTGCATACGCTTAGTGAAGATACTCGTATGTTCATGTGATTACTCGTATGGATAATTGTGGTTTCAGCTACTAGGTCTATTCTCTCTTCTGTCGGTTACAAGAAATAGGAGTATCAAAGTGGAGAAAAGTGCTGTATTGGGGCTTTTAGTTGAAGGAAGTTTTTCTAGATATTCGACCATATACGTATCTATCATCTATCAAATGCCTTTTAGGCCCCTCGTATATCTTTTGTTTTTCTTGACATTATCAAACACCATGTCATCTCCGGTATCAGAGATAAAGCTGGCATTTAGTCAGTGGACAGACGCTTACAATAGAGGCAATATCGATGGTACCTTGAAGGTTATGCGGACCTGCCAACAATTAGATATGTTAGTGGTAAAAATGTTATAATAGGGAAAGAAGAAGTCTGCAAAGTGTTCAGAGAGAAAGGTACAAAGGGATTTCTGGAGTTAGTTCATTTTGAAGCGGAGTGCTTCGGAGGTGACGCGATCTGTTTTGGAAAATATAAATTGAGCGAGGATATAAAGGATGGAAAAAAGGATGAAGAAATTGTTCATGAAGGATGTTTTACTGTTCATGAAAGAAAGTTGAATGGGCAATGGAAGATAATAAGCGATCATTCTTCCTAAATCATACATCACTAGTTCAAGGCAAAGAATGCAATGGATAATCATAGCTCAGGAATATTGTTCCTACATACATTTATTCGAACTTAGCTCTGAAAAGACGGATGAGAAAGTCTTCGTCATTCTTTTCAACTCTCTCCAACTCAAGATTTTGCCACAGAATTCTAAATTGATACATCATCCCCATCTGATTCTTGAGGGCAAGAATAATTTTTGTATCTTCCCATCTGAGAAGGTATGTCATTATTTTCAATTGGGCATAACCAAAAGCTATAGGCGAAAGAATTCGATTGTATGAGAAACATTATAATGACGAGTTTTCGGGGGAAAACAAACGTGTTTATCCTCACCTTCCTTCATAAATTTTATCTGGTTTCAATAAATACTTGTCGTAGACGCAAGGGCTCCAAGAGACGTCACCTCCAATCCCCATGCTATAAAGATCGACGTTGATAAAAAGATTATCTCTTCCTATTTGCCTCGGCTCCAATTTATGAGTATGAGTAGCTTGATGTAATTCTTGTTGATTGTGTAAAAGTGCACTAAAATCAAATGTATGCCTTCCCTTGTCATCATTACAGGCTGCAATTAAAAATCCTTTCGAAGCTTTATTACGAAGACATAACCACGAACAATCGGATCTGGAGCCATTTTCGGATGGAACAATGTAGTCGTAGCCTTTACTACTAGACCACAGTCCAAGTTCACTTCCCGCTTTTCGGTCCTGGTAGTTCTCATTGTCACCTAAACCAAGGTAAAGGATATTATTCAAAGTTTCATCAGCTGTGAAGTGAAAACCAATTCGAGGAAAAGATGGTATGGTTCTATGAAACACTCCTTGAAGAGGGTCTACACTCACTGTCAGATTAACACATCCATCACTCCTGAAGTTGTAGATAATCTGCATTGTAAATATTATCTTCTCTTCAGCGACCATGTCAATATCGCACTGTATAATAGCGGCATTTTGTGATAATTTCAATGACTTAACATTTTTGCACTTAGGGATCGGAGGTTTGTCTGGGCAGAGATATTTAGACCAGCGGTAGTGATAACTGTACTTGAAGAATACATTTTCAACCAAACGTATGTGCCATGCTACCCATGTTGGCATTAGACCTAGAATTCTGTCGATGCCGCCTCTGTCATTGTCAGTGGCTGCTCTAGTAAAATTGGGTAACAGAGGTTTTGTTAAAAGCTCCATTCCAGCAGTGTTCTTGAATGAGTCTAAACAACCAGTCTTTTTACTCAAAACTGCAGCTACTCTCAAGTATTTCTCGTTCTTCCTTCGAATCCAAATCTCTACAGAGTCCATTGTGTCTTGAACCTTGATATCATGAGCAAGCTCTCTTAAGTGAAAATTACCAGGAAGACGACTGCGAAAGATGGGCATGTTCTTGACTAGCTCAATTCTCTCAAAAGCAATAGGCTCTGAAACAATTTTATCGCCGATGCGCTGCCAAGACTTCGGTTTTCGGAAAAACCATCGGAAAGTAATCCAGCATCTATTGGAGTCTACTAAATACCGGGAAGCTCTATCCAATGTATGAACAACAATTGATGAAAATGATTTTTCGTTTGCCTTTGGATAGTGAACAAATTTGTCAATGGATTTTGACGAATCATTAGAGTTTGCAGAGACATCAATATTTCCATCCTTTTGACAATCATCTGTTGTGTAATAAAATTCAACGTAGAAATCTTCCCACGAAAATGTGTGAAACGTCTTCTCAAAAATGAACTCTACGTCTTCGTTAAGAGTGCCTACTATAGACATAGTCTTGCTTTCATCAGACGCAGTCCTTTTGGGAAGTTTAAGTTTTATTGACTGTTGCAGATACTTTGCTTCGAAAGCTGCAGGATGTGGTTTTCGATCAGGCGAAAATAGACCGTTGATACAAAACTGGGCATCATGAACTTTTGAATACGGCTCACTCTCAAAATCTCCACCTGTTGAAAATAGAATACGATGAGCATTACGAAACATTTCAAATTAAACACTCCTATTCATAACTTACCATATCCATAATGTGTTCCAGACATATTGGGAAGTTTTATACCTTGGTCTGAAAATAGAAGAAGAATTAGAAATGATGTCTAAGGTATAAGTCGATGAATAAGGAAAGATACGTACCAATCATATCCCAAATAAACCCTCCCTGAAGATTAGGCAAAGATTCGTCACGGAAGGCGTCCCAATACTCACGCAGATTTCCATTACTATTCCCCATGGCATGACTGCAAAGACAACAGAAAACGTTAGGCTGACAATTTTGTAATTTAAGTACCAACAAACTTTTCCAAACTTACGAGTATTCACACAGTATCACAGGCCTGTCTGCATATTGCTGTGCAAGATCAATAGTCTTCTGAACATTGGAATACATGGGACAAACAACATCTGTTAATTCAGTCTGCCCCGAGCCCTCGAAAAAGTCCCCTCCACCCTCATAACATATCGGCCGAGATTTATCAAGTAGTTGCAGACTTTCTCTCGCTAGATTCAAGTTGCGACCACGTCCGCATTCATTTCCAAGAGACCAAAGAATTATTGACGTATGGTTTCTATCACGTTCAACCATACGAGTAACTCTTTCATTGAAAGCGTGTGCCCAGGCAAAGTCATCAGCAAGCTTCCCCATTGGCATCATCCCATGAGTTTCAATGTTAGCTTCGTCACAAACAAAGATTCCGTAGAAATCACAAAGTCGGTAAAATGGAACTGCGTTGGGGTAATGACTTGTTCTGATAGCATTGAAGTTGAAACGTTTTGCTAGTATGATATCTTTCATCATACTCTCAACTGTAACTGTTTTTCCAGTGATAGGGTCGTGTTCATGTCTATTTACCCCACATATTGTGATGTGTTTATTATTGACAAGAAGTCGTCCATCACAAATGTCTACAGTTCGAAAACCTATGCGGCAAGATTCAACCTGACATAAGGTCTCTTTGTCATCACAGCTGCTTACCAAACCAATCACAAGAGTATACAAATTTGGAGCTTCATCTGACCAAAACTTAATACATTGAACCAAAGAAGATACATTGATTGACCGACTTGACTTTTCATCTGGGTCTGCTAATTCTTGAACGTCTGACCAAATCAGTTCACCTTGACTCAAATTTGATTTCTTGTTGACATCAGATATAGCACTTAACTGCTCGTCAGCAAAAAGTTTCAAGCAAATCTTCTTATTTTGATAAGTAGCTTTTGACTTTTCTTTTAATTCGACACATATATTCAATCTACCAATACCTCGGGAAATATCAACGGCATCCCCTTGAACTCGAAAATCTACAATATCCATATCAAAGGGCCGCCTCGTCATTTCTACTGAGCGAAAGATCCCTCCATTCCACCAATGATCTTGGTCCTCCAAGTAAGAACCATCACAGAAACGACAAACAACGACATGCATTACATTATTGCAATCCCTCAAATGAGGAGTGATGTCAAATGAAGCAGATAATCTTGAATCTTGTGAATATCCTACGTATTCATGATTCACAAACAAGAAGAAGGCTGCTTCTACACCATGAAAAGTAATCATAAAGTCGTTAGATAAAGTTCGCATATCTCCTGTCCATTTCGAAGGCAAATCAAAGGTAAGTTTGTAGACTCCACTAGGGTTATCATCGGGTACAAAGGGTGCAATGCATGGAAAAGGATATCGTATGTTTGTATAGATTGGATTATCAGGGATGCCCTCAATCATTGTCCACTTCGACGGAACAGTCATTGCTATCCATTCCCTTACTTCATTTTTTGGGAGTTTCTTTGGAAAAAATGACATGATTTTCTGAAGAAAGGGGAGGTGGTGACTATCACTGTCGTCATAATCATTGTAAACCACGTCAAGTGCCCTTTCCACTGTAGCTCGTAATTGAAATTCCCATTGATTTCCATCAAGATTCCAGACATTTGGTGCAAGATCCATATAATCTTTTGATTTGTATCTCGCATCATAGTTTTCATGAGCAGTAGCTGTCAATTCAGGACGACAAGCAACTTCTCTCGCGCAGTTTTCATCCAACATGTATCTCATCCAAGAAGTTACCATTGGCAATCTATTGCATGATGTAAAATTTGGATCCATCCATGGCCGACCAGAAAATCTTCGAAAGACACGACGCCATGCTATCCATAGATTTATGGCAAGAAGTGTAGACCATACATAAAACCCTTTCCAAAGGTCATCTACGATATGGTTTGGACAATCTTCAATATAACATTCCAACTTGCCGAGATGTGCAAAAGATTGATGTTTAGTAGTATCGTATAAAGCAATCAATTCAACTGTATATGGTAGCCAACGTCTAGTTATAAAAAATGTAATTGTAGCAAAAAATAGGAAATGTGTCACGTGATTACATGGCATAATCCACATTGTAAGGAATCTATTGATGTAAATGTCTATAGGGAATTTGTTGGGCAAGTTTCTTCTATTTGGCGATGTTTTGGAATAGCGATGTGCTTTTTGAATTGATGGCGGCACTGTATATGCATGTGCATCTGGAAAGATGTGGTCCATGGCTTTGATGTTTCCATCGATGACATCTGCATCAGTAGTGCAATCCTCATCTTCTTCCCTCATTTTTTATTTTCAAGGAAGACAGTACACTATCCCGATGTTCTTGCTTTCACCTGTGTCTATCTACTTCGAAATGATGTATTAGTAGGGGTGAGATGTATGTTGTCTATGAAGATGTGAAGAGCAGATGAGCTAAAAAAAATAGATGAAAACGAAAGGATGAGAAGGCTTTATTTTACTTGACAGCTAACAATGACTTCCATCCCTGCCTGTCAATATGTACCTGACAGATGTCTATAGCTAAAATTGCGTATAGTATTGAAAGTACGTACCAATGTTCGAAAAGCTTCTTCGCACTTTCGTTGCCGAAACAACAACAAAATCTTAATGTTCAGTAACAACACTAAACATCAGACTCTTCTCCCTCGATAACAAGTTCAAGTCTACCCTTTCTCTAATTTATCAAAATATATAATTAAAATGAATGCTGAACTTTTAGCAATGCTTGGCGGGTCAATGCCTGGAGCTTCCAGTCGCCGTGAAAATGAACCCAAGACTATCTTATCTTTCAAGGCTGGAAAGATGATCGCAGAACGTCAACCAGTAAGTATCTTTGAACATTCACCCTAATTCTTTGCTGCCACTCCACTTGAATTTAGAAACATGAAGAAATATTGAAGTCTATTCTCTAACTGTGCTTTCAATATCATAGTCTGGTAAATACATGGTCACACCAGATCAACGTCGAGGAACACTCGAAGTCAATTGGACAGCATCCTCCTCCTCTTCATCTGCTGGAGTACTCAAACTTGAATGGAAAGATCGTCGCACACGCGCTGTTGTAGAAACGTTCCCTATTTTCCCAGAAGATGACTGCACCTATAGCAAGGTTGATACTGGTCCAGGGAGAGAAAAAGATAGAGTATACCTTCTTCAATATGGAAATGCAAGCGAACGTAGAATTTTCTTTTGGATGCAGGAGAAAGAGGAAGGAAATCAAGATGAAGAATTTTGTATCAAGATAAATACATTCATGGCTGATCCAGAGGAAGCAGCTGCTGCAGCAACTGGAAAACCAAAGAAGGAGAAGACTGAGAGTAAAAAGAAAAGTGAAAAATCTTCAGATGCAGATGCTTCTACTGGTCAGATTCAGAGTAGTGAGCTTCAGGCAATCATGCAGGGATTGAATACAAGTGCTGGTGGAGAAGGTAATGCTGCGCCTTCTCCAGGACAAGTAGACGCTTTGAGCAGTATTCTTGGAAACTTGGGTATTCCGCAAAATACCAATGCTTCAGCATCAACTGCTTCTGGCAATACAGATGACGCAACTGCACCAGCTGGATCCGGAGGATTGACTCTTTCAGATCTCCAGGGGGCTATGGCTGGTCTTGCAACAACATCTCCTACCAGTGCAGCTTCAGCATCAATTCAGGCTCCTGGGCCAAATCTCGCAGATGTGGCAACTTCTGAAAATGTAATTGAGAGTGGAATCCTTGAAAATGAAGAAGTCAAGCAGAAATTAATCGAACTCTTGCCTGAAAATCAGCGTACTGAAGAGCATTTGATGGAAAATCTAAGAAGCCCACAAGTGAGACAATGTCTGGCATCTCTATCAGCTGCTTTATGCGATGAAGGAATGGACGGATTTAATAGCATTTTAGCAAACTTTTCACTTAGACCTGAAGATGGAGCAATTGCAATGATGTCTGGTAATCCAATACAAGCATTTTTGGACTGCGTCTTGAAAAGTGTACAGAGAGAAAAGGAAGAAGAAGGTAAGAATGATGATGCTGAAATGAAGTAGACGATGACACGATCTTCATGGATCACAATCGAAGCAGAAAAATCATTTTATAATTATAAATATGTAATTAGTCATTAGGCAGATAGTCTTTCTTTTGGCAGAGTTGAAAGATTATGAAGAAATATTGAATATGATTTTTCCTTTGGATCTCCTACTCTTTAGAAGCGCGAATGCTTTCTCCAGCCCTTCTTCATCAAAACTCATCAAGTTGGTGGGTGGTCGATCGCCTATTCTATCCAACAGCTCTACAATTTGCTCAAGGTCGGCAGTATTTGCATTCATCATAATGATACTTTCACGTTCCTTTTCTTTACCAAGAAAAGCCCTTGTCCACTTTGCAGCTGATCCATTGAGAGCTGTGAATTGCCCAACCTCTTCTTTGAGTAGAACAAGGGATTTCTCCCAATAATCTTCTCCTCCACCGGAATTTGTTGCTGCGTCGTAAACACAATCAAATTTTCCTTTGTTATTTTCAAAGAATGCAGTCAGCTCACTTTCATTCTGATAGTTGATAACTTCCGTCGCACCGTTCTTACGAACAAGCTCCTCATTCTTTTTGGAGCAAATTGCAACTACACGTGTTACGCCAACTGCTTTACATAACTGAAGACCTGCAATACCACAACCACCGCTCGCACCAATTACAAGAACAGACTTGCCTTCTTGCTTTGATCCTTGCTTGTCTACTATCTTTCCTTTTTGTAAACATTGTAGCGCGCTTTGATATGCAACACCTAGTGCAGCATACTCAGCCATTGACCAATCAGACTTTGCTTTTGCAACCTTTGCAGCATCTGCAACTGTGAATTCTGCTACACTTCCTGGTGCTGTCCCATAGATTATGTCACCTACATCAAATTTATTTTTAGCTTCGGCTCCAACTTCAACCACTGTGCCACAAAAATCCATACCGACAACAGAACCTAGAGCTGCTCTAGGAAGCTTGTAATCTACTGGATTGATGGCAGCAGAGTTAACTTTTACTTTCACCTCATTCTTATTCTTTTCAGCATCGAACTTTGGAACAGTGAAATTTTCTGAGAAGGACATGGTGAATCCTAAGAACCCTTTTCTAATTGCTGCTTTCATTTTGAGTTGTTGAAGGGTGAGGAGAGGAAGGTCGCAAGATCTATGGATGGTAATAGAAGACAGTTATGAAAAGTTAATTAATATAAGAATGATATTCCTAAAAACACTCCATTTCCTCAACTGCGAATTTGTTTGCCAATGCTTTCGATGTACACGTCATCAGTAACCGTCATACATAACCGTCACTTGAAATAGAATGGATTTTTTTACTCTTTTTTACCTTACAATTATGAGATATATTATATACATATGTATGTATTTACACCTTTTAACTTTGAAGACTTTCGAGACTATCAGCTCAATCAGTGACAGCCCTTGATTGCAGTGATGAAAACAATATAAGCCAAAAGAAAGATACTGACGCCATGAATGATATTCTGAAATGCTTTGGTACAAAACTGAAAGATACAAACATCGCTGGGCCCCAAATCATCCAGCATGTTTGCAATAAAGAATTTTGATTTATATCTGTCATATACTTCCCAATTGCTTCTGCAAAGGAATGCTTGAATACGACTGCTTTGATCAAGTATGCTATTGGTAATGCCACAAGGGGTTGGATTGCAAACATGTCAAATACGACCTTCATTCCAGCTGTTGT
This sequence comes from Chaetoceros tenuissimus, assembly GCA_021927905.1. Lineage (NCBI taxonomy): Eukaryota > Bacillariophyta > Thalassiosirophyceae > Chaetocerotales > Chaetocerotaceae > Chaetoceros > Chaetoceros tenuissimus. The sequence goes on from BLLK01000069.1 coordinate 1,529,314, forward strand.
GATCTTGGTACTCGCCCCAAATAAAGAAGTGAATAGATTATTGTAGATAAATTCTTGGCAGATACCTTGATACAAACCTCCATAGGCCAAGAAAGCTAGGTTGCGCTTCAGATTGAAGTTAAAGTTTGGTAGGAAAGTTTTTCTCCTGATTGCAACTACGCCGCCGCGAGTTTCAAGTTCATTCTGATTCACTTGTGATATTCGAGTGTTGGCTTGAGCGACGCAATCTGCAGCAGATGCCTTGAGTGCGCAGATGATGAATGCGGCAGCATAGGGATAGGCGATGAAGAAATTATTCAACGGCCCACATGCTGGAATAGAAATACTACCTGCTCTTAAAGTAGTGATGCAATTTCTTGTATGCCTTGATAATTGCATATGCCTTCTTTTATTAGATGATTCGTCTTTCTTATTCTGAATTTGAGTGGAAGATTCTGTGAAACTTAAGGGTGGTGCCAGAGTAGTAGACGTTCTCATCAGGTGAGATTGAAATGCCGTTGCTTGAGCAGCAATACATACAACAACAAGAATATTTTTCATCGAGAATAGAAGTGCCATGGTAATATGTTAAATTTGAGAACAAAGAAAACTAATCTTTTTATGAAGAGAGTGCCACAGAGAACATGACTTCAACATGGAGAAGATCAAAAGTCAAGTGTTGCGTGTCAGAAAAAGATGCAAAATTCAAAATAGTGGCAGAATTCTCGTGCGTTGAAAATAAAACTGAAAAATAGGCCTTTCAAGAGACCATTGCTAGATAGCTATTTAGATAGACAGGTAGTAGGTTATGATAAAATGTAAAAAAGAAAAAAAGGTTCTTTTTGATTTTTATTATCAAATAATTTACCAAAACAAATATATCATAGTATTTAGGATCAAATCTATTTGTATATCCCTTTTTTTTGATTCCTTGATATTTATTTTCTCTTAACTTTTTTCTCTCCTACGGCAACCCCAGTGACCACCATTCGTAAAGGTCCTGTGAAATCATTAGGAACCCATATTCCGTGTTTCTCTCCAGGTGCCATGTGCAAAAATGTCCCTGGTTTCACTTGTTTATCTTCCCCGTTGATTTGAAACATTCCACTTCCTTCAATCACATAAAATAATTCATGCATAGTTTCATGAGAATGTGGAGGCATCATTATCTGACCAGGAAGAAATGTAGCTACACTGAATCCTACAAGATTAGGAATCACAAAAGGTTCCAGTAGCTGTTGCTTTGTAATGGGCCGCCCGTGTTCATCAACATGAACTGTATTACGAACTGGAGTCGACTCTAGTGACTTTATTGTACCAGAAAGAGGTCCAGTGTTTGCTCTTTCCGTTACAGCATGATTCATTGAGGTGAGAGAAGCCCCAATGGCTATTCCAAACAGAAATACTATTAGATGATCAATTTTGGCATATCGGAGAAAATTGCACTTCATTGTCGCGTTACAATTTCTAGATGTTGAGTATTTGATATTGAAAAGAGTTCTTGTTTTCCAAATGTGGGGGAACTTTTGCCTTTCTCTAAACGTATCTCTTGTAATAGATGAAATGGTATGTAGTAATAATGTATCCCTCGATGAACTAGATGCGATAAGTAGAATGATTTGATGTGATGTTTGAGTTTGGAATGGGCTGGGAAAGATGAGGGAGCAAAGATGAAAGTCATTGTGTTGAAGTCAAAAGACACAAAACTCCGATACCATAGCCGCGAAAAAAGATACATGGATAAATAGCCATGTAAGGATGCACTTAGTCAAGCTTAAGTCATCATCATCATCTCATCTCATCTCATCTCATCATCGATCATCGATCATCGATCATCGTGGATTTTGAGATTTTGCTATCCTTTGATTAGAGTTTATTGCTGTTTCTATTTTGCCCCAACAAATAAAGAAGAGATGAGATCTAGGTGTAGAAGTACATTTTTCCTATTATGTGTTGTCGGGGGGTTGAAGGTTGAGGCTTTTATCAGTCAAAATTTCGCGAAACAAAAAATACGAAGTAATCTTTTCAAGATCAATCAACAAGATAATGAAGACCAAGTATCATGTGAACATGAATCAACGCGGAGATCTGTAATATCTTCCATGATATTCGCTACTACCTCGCTAGTAGCTTCTCAGCCTAGCTTTGCAGGAGAAGTAGGTGCAAGGATTACAAAAGCTGTCACAACATCTGATCTTGGTATATCAGTTCGTAGGTCTGTTGTAAAAGGAGCTCAAATAATAGATAGTCTTGATGGGAAATGGGAAAAGTTTTCAGATGATAATGGGCTTGGTGCTGCGAGATTCAATCAAGAAGGAAGACCGAAACCTAGAGTTGTCCCGGAGCTTCGTCCGCTTAATGTTGGCATGGCAAAGGATATTTTGAAGCTGTCAGATGATTCATTTATAGAAATCACAAAAATTTCTCAAGCAGATTTGGATTTGCAATTAGAGAAAGTTGAAAGCACAGTAAGAAAGAGTTATGAGAGGTCAGGTATTGATCTATCACGAGAAATGACATCAAAAGAGTTTGATTACTATTGTTATATTCATTTCAAAGCATATTGTGATCTGATTGTTGGCAGGAAATTTTCATTCAATCGAAAATCTTTTGAGAATGCTTTAGGGTGAGTTTTTCTACACATTTTCTTTTGAAACATAGAAAAGCGCGAGTTTATTCTAATATATACATGTATAGAGACAAACTTTTGGGCGTAGTTTTTCCATCTTTTGAGAAGAAACTCGCAGAACTTAACTCAAAACAGCAAGGATTGAAACCAAATTCAAAAGACTGCCTAATGAATGGAATTGATCTCGCATTATCAGTGACTGATGATATTATGAAAAGTCTGGTGGAAAATGGTTTTGTTGCCCAAGCAGAAAGAAACGACGTAGATCCTGATAGATTGAAAGATTGGATTGATGATCTTGCAGACATTCAACTTAGTATTCCTTTGGACGGTGATATAACACTCAGTTCTCAAGTGTTATTACAAGAGCAGGGTTTCAGAGTATATCCAGATTTTAGTAGATTTGTCATTAACTCGGCCATTGAGAAGTGCCTCGCAGCTACTAATCAAAGAGTGAGTAGTGACGAATATTACATGGACACAAACTACAGCAGCGACCCAGATTTATTTGAAGTGAAGCAAGTTCTTTTGAATATAGTTATCGATAGCACCTAAGTATTAGCTCTAAAGTGCTATTTCTTTCCTATTTACAATTTGTACTAAATACTGCTTCAGATGTTTAAAAGTCATGCCAATCAAGTATAATCTCAGAGGAAGCAATCCAATCATTTGCAGATTCTTCACTTTCCTTTACATTTGAATTTGCACTAGCAACTGTGTTTTCTTCTAGTAGGACTCCCTTCCTAAAGACATCTCCGTTGTACTCTGTATAATATTCTAAAACTCTTTCTTTTACATCAAGAGCCAGATCTTTCAATCCAGACCATCCTGTTGATATTCTTTCAACAAGACATGACTTTCCAACGATTTGGATAGGATGATGAGTAACATCCAATACATTATCACAAATCACTCCCAGGCTCAATGGTACCCCTAATGGACTTTTGACATGAGCGACTCCACTGACGAGCAATTCTATCTTTCCTCTGTTGAGTATTACATCCTTTACAATATTGAGATATATAGCTGGCGAAACATTCTCGATGTAAACTGTCAAAATTCCAGGTTGGCTTTTCGAAATACCTTTTGACTGAACAGAGAAAAATGGTTCTGTCGGTGCTGTCGTTTGTTCTATATTTCTTTTTTCATTCTTCTCGTGGTCTTGTTGAGATAGACACATAGCTTGTTGGTTATCCTTTTCAACATCGGTGTTCATTTTCTCTTTGTTTGAAATGTGATCGCCATCGAGGCAAAGTTCACTACCATGTGACTTATTCTCTATTTTTCCACCTTTTATCTTCTGCTTCTTTTTTATCTCCAACTCCATTTCATCACGGGGTGTTTCTAGCATATATCCAATATTCACCAAGGACCCATGCCAATCAGAGTAATAAATATCAACGTGTGCAGAGTATAAGTCGCCGCCTACAATGTTGTTATTATCAATTTCTACGCCTGCTAATATTTTTGCATTCACTGTGAAACCGTTCAAAATATCAAGGGAGATGGACAAAAGTTTAATGTCTTTGGCTGAATATAGGGGCATCGATGGTGATACATAGTAAGCTATGATGGTTGTGAGTGCAAATGTAAGTATCCCAATCATGGCGATTCGATATAAATGTGGAAGTGAGGGTGTATCAATAAACTATTCTGGTTCCAGATGTAATATGCTTCTTTTTTGTTCTTGGCAATCATGAAGATCCTGACATTTTTTCTAGTATCCTTTCTATACAGAGAGAGTTCCCACTTTACAAAACCTGAACTAAAGTATTTCTTCGACGATATAGACTGATTGAAGCTGAATTATTTGAAGAGTGTTTTGTCTTTTGAGATGCAATCTATCAAAAAGCAATGGTTATCTCAAGGTTGACAAGCAGAGGTTGACAGCTTATCTCTTATCTCACAACATGAGCAGCACCGAGAGATGGCTCAAAAGCAATTTTTGGCGCGCCACAACAATTTTTTCCAGAATGAAACCATGCGAAGCCCAATTTCAGTCCCATCATTCCACCCCCAACAAGATCAGTTTGATTATCTACTTCTTGCCTTCTTCAGCAATCCTCTTCAATAAAAACAATATCATAGCTTTGGATGTACTATATAAGCCCTCTCTTCAATTATAAAGATGGATAGAGTAAAAAGAGAGCTAAAGCTTTCGTTTTTCAGTGAGAAAGACGCCAATGAAAAACAAGTTGACATGATGCGAACCTTTCAGCCTAATCCAAAACCTATTGTTCTTGTTTGGAAGCTTGCCATGATTGGTATTGCTATTGCAAATGCGCACTATTCTATCTCAAGTTCTAGAGATCCAAAAGCTTTGTGGTTAGGTTATCTCACGAGATGGAACATTATGCTGTCTTGGCTGTACTTCCTACTGTCTTTAGCTTCCTTTTTCTTCCCAAGAACAAGTGTCTCAGAAGATTCTGCTATGCCAAGTTTATGGAAATTCTCTTGGATCACTTTCACGTCTACGATTAATGTATCGGTCTTTGTAACAGTTATGTTTTGGGTGCTTGTTTTTGATGGAAAGAAGCAGCATCTCAGTTCAATTTATGAGCATGCGCTAGTGCTTGTACTAGCCGCATTAGATGGTTTCATTATTCATCGTTTTCCCATCAGGTTGAAGCAGATCGCAGGAGTTTATGCAGTCTTGATTGCATATCTTATCTGGACTATCATTCACAGTCAGACAGGCATTGGTAATGGTTACGAGTATTCCGATGGGTTTGATGATGATGCGTTGTATTCTGACCTAAATTGGAATAAGAGAATCGGAGGAGCGATCGTTTTGGTTGTTTTGGTTATTTTTATAGAGCTACCTCTTATATTCATTCTTTTATGGCTTCTTTCTCTTGTAATTCCGCATCACTACATTGAAGAAGGAGAAGAACGTGAAGGTACCGTTAATTGTTGATGTACCTTTCAAGTCGAGGGAATGTATATCATAACAATTTTTTGTTGTTGTTTCATAAAAAAATTTGACAATATAAAATCTAACTATCTTATGGCTTTAGCTTGAAGAATCTTTAGAGTTGATGATGTGAAACTCCAAATTGGAATTAAAAATCATCATAACGTCAAAGTAACGGTATTTCACTGCTCATTTTTTTACCTTCCCCCCTCTCTCCAAAACCAGAAACGCGTCTATCTCGGCGTCAAAACATCCAACACGTTCACACTTCACAGCTGATAAGAGGTACTACAATCTGAATATTTCATCCTTTTGTTATTCTCTCAACAATTATTGAATAGAATGCCATCCACACATGAAACTATGAATGGTATAAATACTTTTTCGTTCATCTGCACAGTCTCATTTATGTTACTAGTGTCTATACTTTTGTTTGGTTTGAAATCAAAAGCTAGGAACTTTCATGAAAATTTGGACAATGTTAGGGTAGAGAAACGAAACAGAATTGTTCCATTCTTCTACATACCACCATCTAGCTCTAAACAAAGTGGAATTCCAGAGCAAGATTTACACAGGTCGCTAGAGAGATATAAAGATGACGTTGATAAAATGATTTCAGCTCTGATTTTGTCTCGTGATATTGCAATCAAAACCGAATGGGATGTGTATCTTGACGATGTGGCTCGATCGAAAATGGATAATTTGCTTTCGTTGAAATTGGAAGAGAGAATCAAAGAAACTGCTCAAATACTAGAACGGGATTATCTATTTTTGCAGAATGTACTGAAACCAATACCTTTTACCTTAAGTTTGCCTTTCAAAGAAAGTGATTGGTATGAAATCTGGAGTGAGTCTGACAAAACTTCAGCATATGATTCAGCAATGCAAATCATAACACACATCGTAAGAGATTGGAGTAAAGAAGGAAGGGCTTCTCGGGAATCTCTTTACAATTGGTCAATACAGCAACTTTTGAAATACAGATCATTTGATGACGGCCCTGTACTTGTTCCAGGTGCTGGGCTTGGTAGACTGGCTCATGATATTTCAGAAACGGGGTATATTGTTGAAGCAAATGAGTTATCTCTCTGCATGTCTGTCGTCGCGCATAAATTTCTCCATAATGAAATTGAAAAGGGCGTAGTTCATCCATTCTCTTTAGACTTCTTTATAAATGAAGTCAAAACTGTAGATCGATATCAAGCTGTAGCATATCCAGATTTGGAGAACGACTTCATCGAGCATTTAGTTTCTCAAAAGAAATCGCCGATGGGATATTTGTCTTATACAGTTGGTGATTTTACGGAAATATACTCGCAACCAGTGGTACGGAGCTCATTCGCAGCAGTAGTCACCTGTTTTTTCATTGATACTGCTACAAATATTTTCGAGTACTTATTGGTCATTAGGAATTCACTAAAATTGGGAGGAGTGTGGATTAATGTCGGTCCACTTCAATGGCATTCAAATGCAGTATTACATCCATCTGGAGATGAGCTTCGACTGATTATTCAATCGTTAGGATTTTCTGTACTATCTTGGTCAGTGGATAAAGAAGCTATTAATTACAGGCATGACGATACGAAGGAAGATACTAGATACACAAAATTCGAAGGATACAAGCCGCTACGGTTTGTTGTGAAACTAATGTCCGAGGTTGATTCACTTAAGATGGAGAATGTTGCAGAACAAATTTCTAGGATAAGGTTTCGGAGATATGCAAATCAAACCAATTTCAGGCCCCATGCTAGGAATCAAGAGTGGCAAGATGATCACAGGATAAATGTAACAATTACAGAGATATCATAGTGGTGTACATATCATTACTATAAGTAAAAATAATCATAAATCTTACTACCTATTACGTACTTATAAGTTGAACAATTTTCAAAACAGTCTGTCAACTAACTAACTCCTCATCAACTTCTCTGGAAGAAAAGGAGAAAGAAGCGACTTCACAAACGAAATTGAGAACATATACATGATGCCTAAAATACCTCTGAGTGTAGTATGCGAACAATCCATAGTGTACAAAGCATCAATTATGAGCTTTGGAGGTGGCTTAGCTCCATCGAACATTGGTGCTTGAGAAAGAGATGGTCCATGTACAACAGTCTTTGCAGGTGATGGAATGTCGAACATATTTCCAATGTATCCTGAACCCGACTCTCGACCAGGTGCAGATGGATGCGCTTGCCACACAGCACCGCGACATGCTCCTAACCACCCTAGAAGATTTGCTGTATTAATCGCAATCGTACCATACTCGAGTATTTCGACCGCCCGTGATAGCTTCTTTTTATCGTAACTTGCTGGTGCAAGAAGTGAACAGCTCAAGCTTCCGAAAATGTTTTCTTTGTTATTGACAAACGGCACTGCAATAGAAGATAGATAATCATCATTATTGATTTCATTTGGTAGTTCAACAATAGCCAAGATAGGCCCGAACGCTTCTTTGCGTAAAGCGTAATTTTCATAGTCGGAATCATTTGGACTTCCACACTCCACAACAGTGACATTGTCACAAGATCTGTTTATCTGTCCACTAGATTTTGCACATTCAACTACAACAACTCTACTCTCACCACGACCCTTGTATACATTGACTATTTCTTTTGCGCGTTCGACTGAACCTGGATAGTAAGTTGGTTGATTTGGTTGTCTCTTTAGTTCATCGTAAATTGCCTGCCTCAACTGACCCTTTTGTGGCCATTCTTTTGGAATGATCACAGCCTGTGTATCTAAGCAATTGCAACCTCCGCTCAATTTCTTACCAAACACAATCATTCTTGCCGCATGAGTAATTTCTAAATCGGTATACACTCCATCTGCCAAGATGTAAGGTGTACAAGCACCAAGCTCAGATGTAACCATGTCATCAATTTCTTGTTGGGACAAATGAGGTTTGCTCTTCGCAAGAGTTTCACGTACTGCTTTATCCGTTGCCAAAGATCCAGTTATATGGACATGTCCAATTTTTGGATGAGATAGGATGGTAGTAGTTTCTGGAATTCCCTCATCCAAGACTTGTCGAACAAATCCACGTTTAATGAGAGGCTCGAAGATGATAGCATATGGTGCAAGCAAATGTGGACGAAGAGGATGGTATTTAATCAAAACAACTTCTTTATGAACCAAAGTTCTCTGAAGTGTATCAAATACAGCTAGCTGGGGTTGGTTTCCAGCTGCAAGAATAACAGTAACTGCACCATCCTTGTGAGCACTCAACTTCTTTGGTGCTTCTTCTTTGTTTGGTAAAGTATGAACCTCGAATTCATTTGATGGAATACCAAGTGGCATAGGCCCATACACAGAATAAAATTTCCCAGAACCATCTGACACCTGCACACGCTTTTCGTTTTGCAATAATTCTGGTATTTTCCCTCCTTCCTCATATTCATATTTTTTCCTACAGGAACTGAGAATGTTGGACAACGTCGAACTGATAACTTGCTTACATGTTGACATTGCTACGTGAGCTTCGTGTGAAACAGAGCTACCCTCTTCGTATAGTTTGAATGTCTTTGCTTCTTCCAAGCGCCAGTTTCCAGCATCTGACCATTCGTCTGCACGGTCTCGAAAGTTCCTCTCTAGCTCGATGCAAAGTGCACGCATTTCACTTCCTGAATATGAAGCAAATTCATTTGATCTCGTGGAGAGGAAATCAATCAAATCAGACGAAGGAGTTGACATGGTATGAATTTATAGGTAAATGTGTCCACCAAATATTTATGAGATCGTCCTGTTTTTCCTTTCCTTTCCTTACTTCATCAATATGATCAATGCTGCGATAGCAAAGTGTGACTGACTCACATCACATTCATCCATCATCAGAACGCATTACTGTATCCCCTAGCTATAGAGTGAGGTAGTACACTAGCCACCATAAACATCATGTGATTGTCATTGGTCATTGGATAGTTCTACAATTGTATGGTACGCACTGAACCAACTTTCTAAAACAGAATAACATTGAAATGAAGAGGGAAGCAGCGTCTTACATTATTCTATTTCTATATCTCGTGAAATGAGGCCTCGACTAATAGCAGATTTGTGTGCATCGCGAAACATAATAGGTGCTCTCAAATGTAGACTGTCGTCTGAAACAACATATAAACCATGTTCGATATTATTGATTTCATCTTTTAGACTTTGGATCATTCTTTGAACTGATTGTAAATAGTCACTGGAGTTTGACTTTGCTGATAAATTTTCAATCTTTTCAGTTAATATATATCGAAAGAAAGATTCAGAATCTGTACCATACCACTTGAGTGACTTCTTTTCAATATCTAATAATCGTTCGATATATTTCCTTCCTTCTTCTGAGTGTTCGAATATCGTTCGAAAAATGTCTCGAAGGGAAGAACTACATAAAAGAAACGAATCCTTGTATAAATCTGATCTCTTCTCACTGGTGCCTAAAACTTCGTTCACTGAATAGACAATTTCAATATCATCACTGTCATCATCTTCCTTCTCTTGTAGAACCATTGCATGTTCTGATGCTATCCTCGCTGCATCCATCTTTTCAGCTTCATCCTTCTCTTCGCGTTGTTGAACAATAAACATCATTGCCATTTCAACCAACATATTTGCATCAATCATTGGGTTCTGACTTTGCAAATGTCGAATGCTATGCATGATTTCTCTCAAGTCTGTGAATCCCATTTGTTGCAGAGAATTGACAACGAATTGCTCCATTGGATTTTGAGGACCATCTACAGGTATTTCTGGTGGCCGTGATGTTTTTTCAACCTTTTCTTGTTTTATCCGTACTTGTTCATATCGCAGTTTTGATGGATATCCTTTGTATTCTGAGATTCTATGTAACTCTTGTAAAATAGGTTGAGGAATTCCACTAGGAAACTTTGATATATCGAGACATTCCTTTCCATCCAAATATTCGATTTGAGCACATCTCTGTGGTTGAACTGGCTGTGGATGTGAGCTTGCGGATGTATCATTGGACACTACACTCATGTTGCGGTCAGTCTGTGTGGCAGAAAAAGGTGCAAGCGTAGGTATTGGCATCGTAGCATATATCGGAACAGATGCAATCGAAGTTGGCTGCAGAATTTGTTGAGTGGAAGTAATATTTGATTGAATTGCAGCCCAAAGTGTAGGGTTGGAATCAAGAAACGTGCACAATTGCCCTATATAGTCTATCCACGTTTGTTTACATTGCGAGACTTGAGGCCTTGTCAGTGGTAAATGTGTATGTTTTGATGCATATGAATCGAGTGCTCTTCCTAATGCCTTTACTTCGTTGACTAAATGCATTTTTTCCGATGGTGAAGAATTCATGATGAAAATGAGCTCAAAGATCAATACAAGAACTAATTCTAGACCACTTTCTACTAACCTTTTAGATAGCCGATGCCTTGCGACGCAATGCAATCTCGTATTGGAATTGGAAATTGTTTCTTCAATGGTGAATATTCATCCTTTTGAGGGCTTGCCAAGAAACTAGAGACCCAATTCAATGCTTGTTCGGAAAGTGTCATTTTATCTGTTGAAGCTATGACACAAAACTTTCTCCGTTTTCCTATCAACCAAAGTTCAATCCAGTATACATGTACCTCAGTAATGCATATATTCAAATCAATGAATGAATAGAATAATGAAAGGTATTGACTGGTAAATTTTTAGGTTTCATGCTACCTATGCTTTTACAGAGCATAGAGCATAGGGTCGGTTTGGTGGTAGGATATTTTGAAAAATGAGCTGATCTTACAAATTCAAAATTCAAATGAAAATTTTCAATTTGATTTGGTATTAAAAGCGCTTCAATCTAAAAAACCTGACGACTCTCAAACAAAAAAATCAATAATGAATAACCATATCTCTAACAAAAAGCAAAAAACAATTGATGCACCAACAAGCTCACCAACTGCTTCGGTAAGTACTATACTTGTTCTAGTTCAAGTCGTGTCATTTTTCGATTTTTAAGAAAAAGCTAATATTCAATATTCGTTTTATTATTTACCCCTACCAAGTCCCCCACGTCAAATCAGTTGTTCCTCCCGGAAGACTTGCTTGTCCATTGCCTTGAATTTTTGAATCCAAATGAATACTTCTTTTTAGGTGCAGTCAATAAATTCATCCGAATGTGCTATTTGAAGCTACGAGGTGATCCTAGTGGAAAGATAACATCAGTCAAAGCTTTGCTTGAAAGTGAGAGTCGATTCGTATGTTTCACGGACTTTGCGAGTTCATTACCTACTGGAGAGCAACGCGAAGAACTAGAATTTTTAAGCGCCGCTATCATGCAGGAAGCTGTAGTAGAGAACAAAGTATTCGCTGTTGATTATCTACTACGCTGTTTGACTAAAATTGATTCTTTTCAAGATGTAAAAGAAATGATGCTCTGTTGTGCTTCTACGAATGCTAGTATAGATATCCTGCAACTGTTTGTTGACAAGGGGTGGAAATCGAATAAAGAGGAAGTGTCTATGGCAGCAGTGAATAGTCAGAATCTAGACGTGGTGAGGTTTGTCATTGATAATGGTTTTCCATTTGGTGAGCAAACGGTGTTCGAGGTAATTAAAAGCGGTAACTTACGTATTCTGGAATACTTTTTAGAAGAGAAAGAGGTAAAATGTGGTGATGAAGAAGTCCTGTTTGCTCTCGTGACTCAACAGTTTGAGTCGATTAGATACATGCTCAACAAAGGTGCATCATACACTCCTACTTTGCTTGCTCACTTTGCACTGATTGCAGAAATTCAAATACCACAAGATTTGGAGTATATTGTTGGTCGCACTGAAGTTGAGTTGGGCTAATTGAGTTTTCTAGCGTAGATATTTGATGATTCATGACATAAATGTTGGGGTAGCAAGAATGCATACAATCGTTTTACAATATATTTATGAAAATAAGTATTTGTTTCTCAGACTTCTTGTAACCTTATTTCAATCTTTCCCATTGATAAGCTCACAATTGATGATGCAAGATCTTCAGCTTGCTGAGTACTCATTTCGGTTGTCAATTTGAACACTTCCTTGTTCTCTCCCTCTGTACCATCGGCTTTCAATACCATGTGATGTGGAACCTCGTATAGCATCTGAGCAACTTGCTTTGCGATTGGGACTGTCATATGAACATTTGTTTCGACTTGTTCTTCAGCAGCATTATGAGATAGTGCACAATGTGCCTTAGCTAGAGCAACACAGCAGTTCGATGCTAACTTCGAATGAAAGTAATTTGGATCTGACATGTATGTTTCTGTCGGAATAGTACCGTCTGCATTCCTTTTCCTTGCATCAGCATAGTGTAAGAAGAATTTCCGTAGGATGTACATGAGAGAATCAAGAATGCCCTCGTCAAGCAGCATCCGTGAGTGACTCTTATCCTTGGCAAGTAACAATATTTCTTCCATAGCTTCATTCTTTTCATCGCGTGAGGTCCAAGCACTAGACATAACGTCGAGCCATGCGCGGGGGTGAAGAGAAGGATCTAGCGAATGTATTTGAGCTACAGGTGTGATTCTGCTCATTCGTTGACATGCTGGAGTGAGTCTCTTGATTTGTCTCAACCTTGTTGCATTGAGTTGGGACTGGTCGGGTATTTTTGATGGAACAACATCCTTTGGTTGAATATGAATATTTGACAGCTTCATATTTCTGGCGTTCTTGTCACCAGTCGAGGAGACACTCACATTACCTGATGTCTCTTGTAATGGTTTAGGAGAATAGGTTGGCGCTGATTTCATCCTAGTCTCACTTGCATTCACATTCCCTTGTTGTTGGGACTGATTTGCACATGCTACGCAGCTGCTGGAAATAGTTTCATTGGCAGCAATCGCTGATTCATGGATTTTTTGCATGACAGTAGATGCTTTACTTGTGACTTTTGAACGATCTTCTTCTGGCATCTGGGAATACTTATAGCCAACTCCTGCCCCAGCTACAGCAAGAAGGATACCTGGAGGTCCAAGTAAAATTGATCCACAGAGTGCTCCAACAACACCAACTCCGACTGCCACATTTTTTGGATCTTCAGTAATAACATTGTCAAAACCTTCCTTTGCATCACTCATAACGGCTTTCTGCTGTTTTTGTACACTGTTGTATACTCTCTCTGTGACGCTCATATTATCGTCATAATTTTGCTGTTGGTAACGTTGTGAATTTAAGTTGCTAAAAGAGTTCACATTTCTTGCAGAGTTTTGACCTGGTGAGACAGATTGTTCCATTGCTTTCCTCGCCCTCATTCGCCCAGTCCAACTTCCTGTAGTCACACTGTCTGTGTAAGAGTCAGCATCATCATCGTTTTGTTGAGGTTCAGTTCCGTAAGCTTTATTCTGAGTCTGGAACGAAATCTCCTTGAATTCATCACCAATAATATGACTGGAACCACCAAAGAATTTGGAACTAGCCTCGCTCCCCTTCGGAGACGGACTTGAGTAGTGATATGGTGACTCCTTCTGTTTGTTATGATGCTCTTGGAAATCTTGCATGGTGACACTGTTAAACTGTGTGTCATCATCGCCATCGTCATAGGCACTTGTAGGAGTTCCGTCAACGAAATTTGGTGCGAAATATTTACCCTGATTTGGTAACATGCTGCTAACTCCTGAACTATGTTGCTCCGACATTTGATAAACATTTTTCGCACTATCGTCATGGTGAAAGAAGCTCAAATTATTGTTATTTTGCCTGACTGGACTTTTGCTGTGGTATTCAGAATTTCCAGTACTTGAAGCACTGCTATATTCAAAAACTGACGATGCCTCATTCTGATTGCCTTGCCTTCGGAATGGTGATCCATTAACGTTATGTTCTTGATCCATCGTGTAAGAGGATCTCTCATTTGACTTGATGGTTGGAAGTGCACGTTCGAGATGAATCATGTTATCACTATTCTTCTCGCCGTCAGTAGAGTAGTAAGTGCTAAGTGAATTATTTGACACTGTAGATGATGCATCCGTCTTCACACTTCCAGGACCCCTGTGTAAATTTTTCTTCATGGATGCTTCGACCATTTTGAATTTTCTCTCTCTTCGTGGGGAATTAAGATTGACGTCTTTCTTCTTCTGCCCTTCGCGATCCAGAGGATCTGTTGTTTCCGGACTGTCACTAATAGGTGCAAATGCCGACCTGAGACGATGATCGGATCTTGCATTAGCTACCTTTCTCTTAGCCATCATGATTTTTCTCCTTCTCTCGGAAGAGGAAATAAATTCATCCTCTTCTTCTTCATCGGTCATATTTCGTTGATGAGATGATAAATATTGCTGTCCTTGTGATATACTTGACTCTTTATTCCTATTTGGCTTGGACATGGGGATATCTTCTTCCATGTCAAGATCTACTTTCATTTCTCTCCTTATGTTTTCATGATAAGATGACGTTCTATGTGTACCATTACTTGCGTCGACATATTTTGGTTCAAAGTAGTCCAGTTGCTCAGTTCGAGAACTATCTTTCATAGATACATGGGATGAAGAATGTGTTCTTTCTTCGATAACATTCGTCTTCTTCTGCTCTTCCTTCTTTTTCAAGGATATCTGAAATTCTGGTGAGGTAGTCTTTACATGAGCATTATGAGCTTCAAACATTTGAACTCTATTCAACACCGACCCTCCAGGAGACTTTGGAGTATCATCACTATTGCCTTCGTCTCCCTTTTGAAAGCGAACTGGTGTTCTTGCCCCGCTCATTCTCTCTTGTACCCTAGCTAGGTTCTATGAAAAATCAACACTGCTTTGTATGCTTCTCTTGATATGATTTCTTTCAATCGCAATACACCTTAAATATATCCAAGTAAATGATGCTAAGGATTACTCTTGACTTTTGAATGGAAGCTCTGTTCCGAATCCCTTCTTCTAACTAAGTGACTCTTACAAAGGTATACACGACCGTTCTTGCGCCCTATATCCGAAATTGTATCTATCACACCAAGAAAGATATCTAAAGTCTTTCTCTCCCAGCTTCAATCTAGGCTTGAGACCACAAATATTAAGTTTGGGGCAATAAAGACAATCTCTGAACTTATTATTAATACTGTTGCAGTAGGTGAAGTATTGATGAAGACGCCTTTTCATCTCTTTTCAGTTGAAAGAAAACCTTTTCGGGAAAAGTTGGCCAATCCTACGTATCAAGTCGTGTCAACCGACCAGCAAACCTTCCTTTCCAAAAAACAATGTCAAACAACTAAAATTGTAAACTGAAAAATTGTTTGAATAGCCATTTATTATTTCATAGCCATAAAGAGACGTTGAATAAAAAGGGTGAAAGATACGGCCCCCTCCAGAGAACGGTTCTATGACGTATGTTTCCACCACACCTTGCAGAAAGCCAAGAGGGATGAAGAAAGGCGTAGAACCCTCTTGTTTTTGCCGATGTGCATGTGTTATGCTTGCTTTATCCACGCTGCACAATATCTTAAAATAGTATTTGAATATGAAGCTTTTGTCTGTTGTTACCGCACTTCTTTCCACATCTGCTGCACTTGGATTTGCACCAGCTCCAATGGGAGCAAACCGTGTTGCAACTTCCCTCAACGCTGGAGCTGATGAGCTTTACATCGACCAGGACCGTCGTAACATCATGAACCTTATCCTTGTAGGATCTGCTGGAGTAACTGTTGCTGGACTTGGACTTCCATACATTTACTTCTTTTTCCCACCATCCGCAGGAGGCGGAGGAGGAGGAGTTTCTGCTAAGGATGCTCTTGGAAACGATCTTTTCGCAAAGGATTACCTTGACTCCAAGCTTGCTGGAGACCGTTCTCTTGCACAAGGACTTAAGGGAGATGCTACCTACCTTATTGTAAAGGAAGACAAGACCCTTGAGTCTTACGGACTTAACGCTGTGTGCACTCACTTGGGATGTGTTGTACCATGGTCTGCTCCAAATAACAAGTTCATGTGCCCATGTCACGGATCCCAATACGCACCAACTGGAGCTGTTGTTCGTGGACCTGCTCCTCTTCCACTCGCTCTTGCTCACTGTGAAACTGCTGAGGATGGAAAGATTGTTTTCTCCCCATGGACTGAGACTGATTTCCGTACTGATGGAAAGCCATGGTGGAACTAAATGTTGACCCTGCACAAACATACGTAAAATAGAATAGATGTCGCTAGGTCACCATTGAAGGTTATAATAGACAACAAGAAATACTCGAGTTTTCAAGGCTTTGTATTTTGTACAACTTTTTGCTGGAGATAACATATAAATCTACTAATTTTCATCAAACTCCCCTTTTTACAACAGTGAATCCTCATTTATTGCAATGAGGACATTACGATTATTTTATAATTATTACAACGGTAATATCAGCCAAGGTACTCCCAGCATCGTGTTGAAGTGGCTCTACCTTCTTCAATGCCTTTCCCCTCATATTTACTAATAACTGGCAACCATTGTGCTCTATTTGGACAAGGATCTATTATCTTCCATTTAGGAGTTCCTGGCTCAGCTTTCCCCATCACAGTTTCAAATATTTTCACTGTCCATTCATCGAATACAGGTGCGTCAGTTGCTAGATAGAATCTTCCTGACTTTTTCAAAACTCTTCCGATTAGATGAACCGTTTCTTCTTGTATGACTCTCTGTATTGATGTTGCAGAAGCAAATAGTTAATAATTTATACACGTCAAATCAGTAAAACGATTGTACTATTCGACACCTACCCAATGATGATCTTGCTCCTTTGGCCATGGATCTGGATGAGTTAAATATATTTCATCGATCGAATTCTCAGGAAGAAAGCCTAACAATTTCACACCATCGCCAGGAAATATTCGCAAATTATCATATGGTAAACTTGAAGATTGCAACTTTTTCTTATTAGTGAGGATAGTAGTGGCATCGTTTTCATCCACCCAAGTTTGTTCCATCCAAAAGGTATTGTCATTGATTGCATTTTCCATTCGCATCAAAGCCACCCCAACTCCTGGCTGGTGGATTTCAGCACCTATGAAACATTTATCAGGGAATTTGCTAGCGTTGCTGACGATATTGTCTCCTTGACCAAATCCTAATTCCAATGCAATTTTCTTTTGATGTAATGAACAGATCTCATTCGACCTCATTTGGCCATTTGTATCTGAAACCATAGGAACCAATATATCATCTAACGTGATTGGTTGTCCCCGTGGTGGGCACTCAAATAATTTAGAAACATTTATTTCGTATTGATATTTTCCCATCTTTGTTGGAATTACGAAGCCCTTTTGTACCATTCTTGCTATAGCCTTTCTCTGCCCTTTTGTTCCGCGTCGACCAGCCAACTGTCTCCACCACCTTGGTTTCTTTGCCACATATAGAATTTGATCATCTTGTGATTTCGGAATTTCTTCTTTGTCTTTCTTCTCATCTTCATTGTTTATTTCAGTAGAGTCTCTTTTCGAACCTACAATTGTTTGGTCCTGTATCAGATCTCCTCGATCGTTTCCTTCTTCATCTAACGCCATTGGTGAACCTTATTGAGTTTTTATTGAATGATTCTAACACTTATTAATGATGAGAGGACTGAAAGATTGCATGGAAAAAGAAATGAATTAGAAGTCAAGAAGAATGAGAGCATAACTATGAGTGGTTGTGGTGCGGAATCAGATATTATACTGATTTGTACTTACTAAGTATTTGCATAACTTCAACTTTCGGAGATTTTATTACTCCGTTAGGTAGGAAAGTACCTACTACGATTTTTATAATGAGAACTCAACCAGAAGAAGCGTTGATTGCTTTTACCCAAGCAAAAGCAGAACTGAGATCTTTCACTTGACGCCATCACCTTGAAACAGAATAGAAGCATACTTTTTCACATTCCAAGTGCCATTCATACACAACAATAAAAATGGGAAACTGTTTCAGTATAGGTGGAAATAAAACGACTGCTTCTAAACACAATGCTGATGATCAGCCTGTTGTCGAAGATCAAGTTCTAGGTGACAAGAAGCAGGAGGAAGCGCCAGCAGAAAACCCGAAACCTATGGTCTTTGCGCTTATGCGAAATGGGCATGAAGTTATAAGAGGTACAGTAAGAGAAGTGGAAGATTTTCTTGAAGCAGGAGATGTTGAACAAGCAATCATGTCATATAAAAACCTTATGAAATGGATGAATCTTCATCTACGAATGGAGGAGGGCAACAGAGATGGTGTCACTCCAATGGGATTCTTTGCCGTCTTGGACCAAAAGTTTGATAATATTGCAACAAACGAAGGCTTGCGAGATGAGCACGATGAAATTGATACACTCGAAAAGTCGATGGAAGAAGCAGTAAGTACAAAAGATCTTGAGAAAATTAAGCAAATATATTCGCAAATTATCATATGGTAAACTTGAAGATTGCAACTTTTTCTTATTAGTGAGGATAGTAGTGGCATCGTTTTCATCCACCCAAGTTTGTTCCATCCAAAAGGTATTGTCATTGATTGCATTTTCCATTCGCATCAAAGCCACCCCAACTCCTGGCTGGTGGATTTCAGCACCTATGAAACATTTATCAGGGAATTTGCTAGCGTTGCTGACGATATTGTCTCCTTGACCAAATCCTAATTCCAATGCAATTTTCTTTTGATGTAATGAACAGATCTCATTCGACCTCATTTGGCCATTTGTATCTGAAACCATAGGAACCAATATATCATCTAACGTGATTGGTTGTCCCCGTGGTGGGCACTCAAATAATTTAGAAACATTTATTTCGTATTGATATTTTCCCATCTTTGTTGGAATTACGAAGCCCTTTTGTACCATTCTTGCTATAGCCTTTCTCTGCCCTTTTGTTCCGCGTCGACCAGCCAACTGTCTCCACCACCTTGGTTTCTTTGCCACATATAGAATTTGATCATCTTGTGATTTCGGAATTTCTTCTTTGTCTTTCTTCTCATCTTCATTGTTTATTTCAGTAGAGTCTCTTTTCGAACCTACAATTGTTTGGTCCTGTATCAGATCTCCTCGATCGTTTCCTTCTTCATCTAACGCCATTGGTGAACCTTATTGAGTTTTTATTGAATGATTCTAACACTTATTAATGATGAGAGGACTGAAAGATTGCATGGAAAAAGAAATGAATTAGAAGTCAAGAAGAATGAGAGCATAACTATGAGTGGTTGTGGTGCGGAATCAGATATTATACTGATTTGTACTTACTAAGTATTTGCATAACTTCAACTTTCGGAGATTTTATTACTCCGTTAGGTAGGAAAGTACCTACTACGATTTTTATAATGAGAACTCAACCAGAAGAAGCGTTGATTGCTTTTACCCAAGCAAAAGCAGAACTGAGATCTTTCACTTGACGCCATCACCTTGAAACAGAATAGAAGCATACTTTTTCACATTCCAAGTGCCATTCATACACAACAATAAAAATGGGAAACTGTTTCAGTATAGGTGGAAATAAAACGACTGCTTCTAAACACAATGCTGATGATCAGCCTGTTGTCGAAGATCAAGTTCTAGGTGACAAGAAGCAGGAGGAAGCGCCAGCAGAAAACCCGAAACCTATGGTCTTTGCGCTTATGCGAAATGGGCATGAAGTTATAAGAGGTACAGTAAGAGAAGTGGAAGATTTTCTTGAAGCAGGAGATGTTGAACAAGCAATCATGTCATATAAAAACCTTATGAAATGGATGAATCTTCATCTACGAATGGAGGAGGGCAACAGAGATGGTGTCACTCCAATGGGATTCTTTGCCGTCTTGGACCAAAAGTTTGATAATATTGCAACAAACGAAGGCTTGCGAGATGAGCACGATGAAATTGATACACTCGAAAAGTCGATGGAAGAAGCAGTAAGTACAAAAGATCTTGAGAAAATTAAGCAAGCATTTGTGGCCTTCAAAACAGCAAACGAGGACCATCTCAAGAAGGAAGAGAGTGTTATGATGAAAAAGGTAATGGAGATGAAGAAGAACGGTGAAAATATGAAGGAAATTATGATCAAAGAATTGCTGGCTACAATTATTGACGACGAAGAATTCCCCTTCTTCGTGAAGCACGCAAACTATATTCTTGATAAGTTTGATGATGGTAATCCAAAGGCAAGAGTCTTTGATCATGCTCTATGGGCAGTCGCAACTCCTGCTCAGTGGCAGCAATGGAAACTTTGGATCGAGGAAAGTTTGCCTGAAAGTAGATTCAAAGAGGTTATGGCTGTCATCGGCAATTAGATGCTGTTTACGTAGTATCGAAAATAAAGCGCAGAGATTTTCTTGACATATTTTGAAGTATTTCTTAGTAGTGAACTTCATTTGTTTTGGTCTCCGCAACTTTCCATCTCTTTGTCCATTTCAACTTCAAATTCAATTCTACTGTGGTATTTCCAAAGTAGACTAAAACTGACTTCAACGCCAGTCATGTCTATAACTTCTCTCTTTTTACATCTTTCGTGATTTATTCAATTAATTAATTGATTTCTCCTCCTACATCCTACATCACACCTACGTCTCCAAATTATCACCAACTCTTTCTATACTTGAAAATACATTCTACAAAAACGTGAAAAGATATGTCAGACGATATTTCAATGAAGATTGAAATCTATGAATTCGACCCGAGATACTAAACTTACAGAATCCATCCATTTTTCAACTTCTATTGATATCTCTTCACGTGCTCGTCCCTTTATAAGTAGATGTGTTGGATCTAAATCTTCAATCACAAATTGTTTATCTACTGACTTCTTATCATTGAGGCTCTTGATAAACTGTTTTGTAGGAGCATCACATGTAAGGAGATAGCCTGCACTGGGAAGTGCAGCTGAGGTCTTTGGAGATTTGCTCGGACTTCTTTGTCTCTTCTTTGTCTGTTTCGGTGGCATCCTCGCGAACTCAGATATCTCTATATGCAAAAGCTTTTCTCCTGGAAATAGATAATGTGTCTTATCAAGGTAACCAGAAGTTAGATTATATTATTCAAGTCTATTACTTGCTATTGTATCAGGCTCTTCACTCTTTTACTATTCCAATCTAAAAAAAATGAAACATGAGGGGAGGGTGAACCAGGGATCCGACTTTGGGGAAATCCTACTTCTTCCCTTTCCCTGTCTATCTCTTTTGATTCAGTCCCATCTTTTAGATTGTTCTCTTCGGTTCCATCACTGAGAACCACTGAAATCTATTCTGATTGATCAGTCTACACTGTTGTCAACATACAATGAATCACTGGAATCTAACACTTGAGAATTATACTGTTAATTAAATTCCAATCGACTGGCACTCAACTTGATAGCTTCTAATTCTACAGTTTAGTGAAATTTGTTCATAAAAGATGGCTTCGAAATTCCTTTTTGCACTCTGTACTCTTTTATTATGTATACAAACATCAACGTCCACTGCAGTTCCTGGTAGAGCTGCCATCAAAGTGACAGCCCGTGATCCTAGGCAAAAGTCTATGAAAACATGTGAGAGAGGAGGCGCTTCTACGGCGGCTATTCGGACTATGCCTGCAAATCAAAAACAACTTTTGAAGTAAGTGTCGTGCATCTTTTGAATATGTTTTCCTACTTATGAGAAGAACATACTGACGTTTTCACTTATAGTCTCCTTTCTGGTGGTATGGCTGGAACTGTTGCTTCATGTATAACAAATCCACTTGAAGTTATCAAAACTCAATTGCAGTCTTCAAGTGTTTCTTCTGCAGCACATGGTGAATATGCAGCTGCTGCAGGACATCCAGTTACAATTGCACAACGTATTTTCGCTGAGAGTGGAGTGGCAGGATTTTTTAAAGGATTAAAACCTACTCTTGTTGGAATTATCCCTGCGAGATCGATATATTTCTATACTTATGATCGTACAAAGAAAGCACTTGCACAAAAAGAATGGCTACCAGAGGGTAGTGTTGGTAATGCGATTTTATCTGGATTCGCTGCTGGTGTTGCAAGTAACACAGTTACAAATCCAATTTGGATGGTAAAGACTCGTATGCAGCTATTAGCAGATCATACAGCAGGACAGGTTGCATACAATTCATATGGACAAGCAATTCAATCAATCATGAAAGAAGAAGGAATTGGTGGATTTTACAGAGGTCTTTCTGCAAGTTACTGGGGATGCACTGAAGGAGCAATACAATTTCTTCTATATGAACGTGTAAAGGGAAAATTGTTGGAAAAACTAAATGAAGAGAGAGCTAGAGAAGGGCTTCCTCCAACTGAGCAGCTTCCAAAGGCTACATACTTTTTCTCTGCTGCGTTTGCAAAGGGTTGTGCATCTATTTTGACTTACCCACATGAAGTAGCAAGAACTCGTCTTCGTGAGCAGGCGAGAAGTGGTGTCTTCAAATACAATGGGATGTGGAATACTATTGGAATCATTGCAAAGGAAGAGGGCCGCAGTGGACTGTATGCAGGTATGGGAGTTCATTTGTCCAAGGTAGTTCCAAACTCTGCGATCATGTTTTTGGCATATGAAGTTGTGAATAGTTGGTTGAGCACTTTTGCAGCTGAGTAAAAATATAAAGAAAACAAAGCATATTCGTGGTTATTATTTTACAAGCATTGTTTGTTATCTCGTATCCCGTTCGCAAGTAGTAGGAAAATAAGGCGTTTGGAATTCTTACATGTTCTTTGAACTCCCAATACGACAAACCAAAAAGATAAGCAGTGGAAATGTTTGGCTGCTGGTCTCTGCATCGACCTTCTATGAAATTCAAATGCTAAAGGTCAAAGAGTTCACCGTTACCCAGACTACTATCTGAACATTTTCCTTTTCTCTCGGACTCTTACCAAGAACTTGTGTGGTGAAATTGAAAATGTCAGCTAATGCATTTCGTTCACCCCTTATGCAACAGATTGCAAATGCAGCGAGAAATCAACATAGACCACCTTTTGCTTTCTCTTCATCGTCTCAACTCCGTAATGAAAAACAAGAAAAGCCTAATAGCCCTAGCAGGAGTATGAATACATCTTCTCTTTTACGGCGATCATCTCAAGCGAAGTTAGTGCAGGGTTCTGCAATTGATTCTTTGGTAAAACCAATACTGACAAGCATTTCTCCTTTCTCTACAACTAATATTCCATTGGTATCTTCTATGAAAGGAGATGAAGATGAAGACCAAAGCAGCCACTTAAATTTACAATCCACAATACATTCACGAAGAACTACATCTGCGTATAATCCATTTGATGTTAGTAAAATTCCTGAGCTGAAAAGCTCCATAGCAAGAGCAATATCATGCGCTACAAGAGCTCCAAATCATCACAGAACTGAACCAACAACTTACTATAGGATTGTCACCAACACAAAAGCATGTGAAAAGCTAATGGATATTTGCTATAACGTTGCATTATGTCGAAATTTGAAGAAAAGAACGAGGGAAGAGGCAGAGAAAAATGCCGAAGCAAAAAAGAAAAAATGGCAAGACACAATTGGTGCATATATAGTTGTATGCGTCGCGAATCAACCAGTTCAAGACGAATTGTTTCCCTGCAAAGATTTTGACACGAGAAAAGATGAAGATTTTGAATATTGGTATGATACATTACCAATGAAACCACCTCAGACTGAAAGACAATTAGAAGATTATGCTTCAGCTTGCGCATCCATACAGAACATGCTTTTATCATTGCATACAGAAGAACTTGGTAGTAAATGGGCGACTGGTCCAATGATCCGATGTAGAGCGACTCGATCCTTAATTGGTTGTGAAATTGATGAAGCGATTGCTGGTTTAATTATGGTTGGTGATGCAAAGATTATTCCCAAAGAATGGAGGAGGAGAAGGGCATTCGAAGGTGACGTTTTTAGAAAGTTATAAATAAATGTAAAACATCTGCTTATAATGCTCAAAGTAGAATCTACTCAAACTAAATTTTGACATATGTTGGCAAGCAATTTGTTCCAGAAATATTATACCCAAAATGAATAGCTATGAAAGTGAGACCTCTCTTTATCTCCTCTTCTTCGGTTGAATTTCTTCTTGCGAAGTAGGATGAATAAAGATTTCATTCGCGTTTGGGGTATTGGGAGTGTAAAATCCACTTCCCTTACTCCAGTCATAACTTGCTCCATATGCAAACAGATTTCCTTGTGCATTGAAACTTGCACATGATATTGGCTTATTCTTGCTAGGAAATGCCTTCAATTTCTGCTTATTGTCTTTATCCCAAAATGTAACGACACCGTCAGCTCCCACAGTTGCAAACGTTCCGATTGGATTAAATGCTATTGCATTCACGGCATAGACGTTCTCTGCCTGTCGATGGCACTTAAATGCAAAGTTATTCTTTTCTTGAGCTTTGTTGTTATATTGAATACCCACACGTCCTTCAATACTTCCAACGGCAAAACCCGACATATCTGGAAAGCAGCTAATGCATCTCGTCTGATGTTTGAGGGGTGATTCTTTTCTCATATGCTCCCTTGGTTGCCCAGATGAAACATCGTACACAATAACGTTTTTATTAGCAGTAGCTACAGCCATAACATTGCCCCGCACATCAAGATCATAGCATCTATCAGGTAAGTCGATGCTTCCAACTGGATTAGGGGATCTAGCATCCCAAAAATTCAACTTATTATCCCATCCACCTGATACAATGAGATTAGAGGAGTTTATGAATCCAATAGATTTGATTGGTTGTGTATGCGATCCTATTTGTTGCGGAGGGCCAGTCGGTTGTTGTCCTAGTTTCCACATGCGCACTGCTTTATCTACTCCCGCTGTAAAGACAGTACTTCCATCTGCAGAGAAGGTTGAGCAAAGTACGGGAGAGTTATTTTCGTGGTTCACTGCAGATATCGAAAAGAAACGAGGAAAAGTGAGACATCAGAAAAGAATGAGTCTACCTGTTGATATTTTGGTTGACAAAAACTGCATATGCAAGAAGCAAAAAGAATTTACCTTGAGCCTTTGGAGCAGCCTGGACTTGTCCCATTTGTTCTTGGACCTCCCAGCATCTGACACCTCCGTCCCAGTTGGTGCTTATGAGGATATTTTGATTAGGAGACCATGAGAGGCTGGAGATTCCATCGTTGCCGGCTTGTGGCACACTGTAGTCAGGTCTATCTGTTGAAGTTGTCGATGAGAATGCCATTTTCAGGATATACTTTCAATGTATATGTACTGTACTTAGTAGATGACTTTAATGGAGCTGATCCTAATGAAAGGTACTAGAGTATGTACTATCTCCATTCAGTTTTAATTACTACAATTAGCAATTTAAAGGTGAGCTTGTGTTTGGTTTTGTGTCTCTTGCCTCGTTTTTCCTTTCCTTTTCTATCTTTTTTATTATATTTTTTGTTATGAACATAAATAGGTTAGAATCCAAATAAAAGGATTCTGTGAGGAAGTCTTTCCATGAAAATGTGTGCCAATGACTTATTTAGATTGTGCCGTAGTCATTGGCCGTTTGCCTTGTTACATGAGATGAAATTCGTGATGGTTGTTGAAATGTGAAAACGACTCTTATTTGGGCTTTGGTTTCTACTCAAGTGAACTCAAAGCTGATTTGCTATCTATCGCTTTTTAGTATTGTGATCATTTCTCTTTAGCATAGTGGTCACACAAAATGTTACGGAGTCCGAGAGGATCGCATCACAAGGTGTTGAAATTTTCACCATTGAAAAAATTTTCGTCACCTGATAATGATTATGCATCAATTAGTAAGCGCTTACAAACACCTAGAGGTGGATCTAGTACAAAGCGGCCGTCTTTTGAGAAGATAGTGGTCTCGAAGCTATTTTTGGATAAGAAATACGCTATACCTATATTGGTTACAATAATACTGTTATGGAATACTATATTGAAGAAAGCTCAGGTATCAATTTTTAACAACTTTCCTCAAAGCGTATATTACAAAAGTAGTGAAGCAAAAGAAACAAAACTTGCAATTGACATCAACCCCAGGAAAAAATACTATACAAGAGACTACTATACTCATAGGGAACATGATAGTATGAATAGCAACTCATTCAACGATGTATTTTACTTTGATGATGCAGTGATGAACAATATTCGTGAGACCTATAAAGGTGCTCGGTCGAGGATCGTCTGGGATTCAGGGTTGCCACCCCAAATCTTGATTGATGAAAAGATCAATTTTCAATCTATTCCTTTGATGGCAACTGTAGATAGAAGACCACTCATTGTTAGAAAACAATTGAAAGATAGTGAAATGAAAGATCCAGATTTATTGGGATGTACAGTAACATCTGCAACTTTTGTTTCCGATTTACCCTTTCAACATCTAGAAAAGGACCAAGACTTCCAGCCAACGTGTGATGTTTGTTTCCAATTTTCAAATCGGGAGGATATGGCCAATTTTGTACCTGGTCACGGCTATGAACCTTTGAACACAAATGATTTTTCCCTTGGAACCAAATGCTTCAAAGGAGAAGCTAATGTACACACACGATTTGCAAAATGGCAAAAAATTGATGAAAGATTCCCTGACTATGGATTTCCATGGACTATGGAATGTATGCTTCCTAATGGAATCAAGGAACTTACTTGTCGAGAGATAAGTATGATGCAAGAGGGGATTGAAAATAGAGATGACTTGAAGAATATATCATTCAGAACTTCCATGAAGCTTGAGAGCTCTATTGAAGACAAAAGAAATCAGTTCAGAGTAAATACCGAATGGCCTTGGACGGCGCTCATGAGTCATGATGATGATCGTAGTGCCATTGCCAATAACCTATCCATGGCATGGAACGATGTCAAATCCAAATTCGTCCCCTCCAACCACCACGAAATGACTCTAGCACATGTAGAAGGACCAGGATATGACAAAACTCAATACAATGGTAGCCTCTCTCTCAAATCTATGAATACTGATAAGCAATCAAAAGGAGGCATACATCCAAGACTCGTTTCAAATCTGTTCCATTTAATACGAAATGCTCCTGGGTCGACGCATATGATGGCAGTTGTAGATGGCCAAGCGCGAAGGAGCTATCAAGAAGTAGTGAAACTACTGAATACAAGTATAAGTGATCTATTCAAGGTGTATGGAAAGAGAGTCTTTGGAAACATTGGAACAATGGAACTACTTCTTGAACAGGTTTTAATTCCAATCGACGCAATGCAGCCAAGCACAAAGTTATCATCGGCGTCCTTGAGATCTTCTATGACGCTGATGGAGCTTCTTCGTATTCGAAACATCAAAATACACATGATACCCATCATCACTCCTTCCCTTGTATTTGAAAAGTCAGTATGTGGTGGCCAATATACTTTTACGCCTTATCTCGCTGCAAGATATGCTGCCGATTATCAAGTCATCATGTTCATCGATGGTGACACAGCCATGGTTGAAGGTAACAACAAACGCACGCTCAATGAAATGCTATACGATCGCTTCTTCTCCAAAGACTCATCCAAATGCGCTGGACATCGCATGAGACTGATTGAGCAGTATGTCAAGCCTGAAAATAATAATCTAGAGAAAGTGCTACAATGTACACAAGACTTAGCGCTTGATAAGAACAAGTGGAAGTATGCAATGGAGAACTGTCATTTGAAGGAAGGTCATATAGTGGCGCGAAGTGATTCAATTTACGCCTTTAGTGTACATCATCCAGATACTCTTCCTGAATATCTACCAGAAGGAGTAGAAGATTGCATAACGCCACCTCAAATCATTTCTGATCGCTATTATATTGGAGAGGATGAGTTTGTTCAGTTACATCTTCGCGATAGGGAACGAAAGGCTGAATGTGCTTGTTTCATAAACGAAGAAAATACTAATGCCGAGTTGCGTTAGTAGCTAATCATTGTTAATTCATCATTACCTGGACTCAACTCTCGATCAGAACCAAGTCTTTTTGTGAATATTAAATCTATGTAGAATGATAAATACAACTACTTCCGTTTGGTAAAATTTTATTTCATCCATGTATTATGTTCAAGTGATATATGTACATGAAGATCGCTTCATTTTGTGTGCTGTGTGACCTTCGTTTTCCACAATTTACTAGTTCGTGCTAAGATACATTCTAGCTCTCTCTTCTGGCAAGAGTTCTTCGTGATGATCGCCTCTATTTTCATCTATTGGTCTGATTAGAATTTTACTTAATAGGTAAGCTATGCCCACGCATACAGCCGTGCCTGCCATAGCAATGAATACATTCAATCTAATCGTGGTTATGATGAATGGAAAAATGACGAAAACTCCCGGCGCAACTCCGGCTAATGGATGATCTCCTAAAGCGCGGTGATAGAAAACTCCTCCAGAATGGAATGCTGCAATGTATGCCTGACAAGCTAAAACAATCACATTATTCCCAGAAAAGTTCCCACATGATACAGCAATTAACAGGCATCCTGCTGCTGGCCAGAACCAGTTTGGCATAGCACCTCTATCATTGAATGTTTTTCGAAGACACCCTGTGAAAGGTTCTGACAGTCCAAGAAGAGCATGAATGCTGAATGCCAGAGATTCAATTAATCTACACATCCAATCAATCGTCTCTGGAAAAGATTTTGATGCAACCATGATCCTATTTACTTGGTTCCTGTTTTATATTGTGCTTGTTATGATAAGGTACCTAGTTATTAGATTTTTTTGTGTGGCAAAAGGGAACAGGGACCAGGGAACAAAATCTGAGGATCTGATAACACAATGACGATCCGTATAGAAGTACGTACGTACACAAGGTAGTCTTCCCCTCAACAGATAGCTAGTAGCATGCCAAGTGATGGTTTTTTCAAATTCAAATTCTTCAATGTGATGACCAAAAGAAAGTTGAGATTTCAACGTGGGACACGACCACAGGCATCACATAGCAAAGATATCCCAGTAGCATAGCAAATGGAAGCGTTACGTGGTTTCCAGATTGGGGTAGCGACTAGGTCTTCAATTGGTGGAATCGTCATTTTATTACTACTATTTTGCTTTCCCAGTGTCCCATCGAGTATATTCTTTACATCAGCTGCCAGACATTCTGTTTCGAAGGATGATAGGTCGCCTTGAGAGAAACAGACAGCACCTTCGCAAGATTGTAAGAATTTTTTTCCTTCTAGTGCTACATCGGAAATTGATGACTTTTCTAATGTTTGAAGGATTTTTGTCTTTCTATCCATTGAAAAGTGGCGTTCTCTTTTCATATCTGAGATTGCTTTTTCTCTCGCACTTTCCAAAAATGCTATGCTTCCACCTGAAAGTCGACCTTGGTATTTTATCAGACGCTTCATGAACCGTTTGGTATATGACGATATATTGTCGCCAAGTCCTATTATTGCAATTCTCAGTCCATGTTGGTTATAGCGTAACTCATACGCAAGGCCCCCAACAGCGCCAAGTTCAGCCAAATCTTTAATCTCCTTTTCGAATAGAAGCCTCCATAATTCCCCATTGGCGGCCTCTAATGGAGTTGCTTCACTTGGTTTGGAAGATAACAGTTGAAGTACGAACAAAGCTCTAATCTTTGTCTCTGGTGGAGCTCTTGGAAATATTATTGTGTTTGATTTCGATTCCAAAACTTTCCAATTTTGGTAATCGTGAAATGTATTGCCCATATTAGACCTTAAACTTTTGCGCAGCACTTTTTGCTCCAAAGTTTTTGGGATATATGGATTCAATGTAGGTGCCATTATATCTTGGTAACTGTGAGTGAAACGATCTGTAAAAAATGTTTGTAGCTTGCTTGTAGTCTCAAACAAATATTGTGCCCCGCTTACTGTCTCTTTGATCCAATTCTGAGAAGTTGATGTTTTATCTGCAAAATTTGTATTCTTTATGGATGATATTGCCTTATCTCCGGCAACTGTAATTATCACAGTATTTGATTTTTGTGACATCACGGAGAGTGCCGAAGCCGTACTACTTTGAATCCTTTCCAAATCAGCCCCTTTCATTTGCTCTGGAGATGGGAAACGGAACCATTTTCTATTCTCGACGCTTTCAATGCCGTAGTCGGATGCGTCTGTTGCTAATTCAATCGCATCTGATGGCCTTGGGGTTAGTAAGAAACCATATAGCTTTGCAATCACTGAGTACTGCATTAAAATCTCCTTTGGAATTTCGTATGAGGAAGAGACAGCCAAAGTATCAACCAATTTATAAACAGCTTCAATCACTGACGCTCTGTTCAAGAAACCTTCATAGGTGAGAGGTAATTCAAGTCGCAGGAGCTGAAATCCAGATACATTCACTGGGACTTTTATTTGTGGAGGGACAGATGAGCTACTTATAATCCATCCTCTTTGACGTAGGAAAAAGTACAGAGAACCATAGCCCCTCCTCCCAAATATTTGATTCAGAATAAAAGCTATTTCGATGGCGCTATTTGCTCTACTTCCAGTGCTACTATAATTTTCATTCAAAATCCATTGGAATACCAGTTTCTCTTCCCCTAGCGCTCTAGACTTGTCATGAAGCAGCACTTGTTTAGAACCAATTTTGAATCGACCTACAGTATAACTTTTCTCAGATGCGGTCATGGTGCGTGAAAAGCCTTCTTCCTTATTCAATAATTGTTGAAAGGGTTCTAGCCATTTTTCCATAATTGTCAACCCTTTGTTGAGATCATGTTTATTTTGGTTGCTTACAATGACTAAGACTGCATTAGATGGATTGCAGTAGTGTGTTTGGTAATAGTTCAATAAAGCGTCACCTAATTCTTCAAGTGAACACTTTCGTAGCGATTGTCCATTACCTCTACCAAATCTAGAGTATGGGTGATTCTCTTCCACAAACGATTTCGTTATATATTCTATTTGTGCAGTTACATCCAATAAGTCGAGTTCTGAATCCACTCTTTGGATTTCGCGTAACAATATCTGTTCATCACGGCAGACCTTTTTCAGAGTTGAGATATCAAAGAGTTTTGAAAATTTCGAGACTGAAGCCTGTACTGCCTCATGTGGGCAATTGAAATGAAAACAAGTCTAATGCAAAATCACAATAGTGTTGGAATGGATGTGTATCAAGGTATAATTACAAATGTCAGTCCTAATTCTCACCTGTTCATAACCAGTAAAAGCATTGGAAGCACCATCTACATCCTCCATCCAGTCCTCAAAATCTTGATTCACGACACGATCATCACTCACATTACAGGAAGATATCATATGTTCCATCAAATGAGCTAACCCAGGGATATCTTGAGGATCACTAAATTGACCTGGACCATTGAACATCAGTGCTACTGAACTCCTCGAAGATAACTTGTCGTTAACCAAAATCACTGGTAGACCATTTGACAATGTGACAGTATTCTGCTTTCGTACAGATGAAAATGGTAAATCATCTGAATCAATTTGATTAGATTTTTCTACACTATTACTCTCTTCCATGGCAAGAGCTTGGTTTGACTCCGTGTTCTGTAAAAATGTCATTGCTAAAGCTACTGCAGAGGTGGATGATAAAAAGTCTCTTCGAGTAGTACCTGTTTCATCTATAGGGATAGACAAAGGAGGTGTAGCCGGATCCTTCTCATACATTCTCCTCAACAAGTTACTTTCAACCAGTTTGAAATTTGCATGGAAATGAGGAATTCTTGTTTGAAATGACGAGATAGTGTAAATGCAACATTGCAATGTCAGGACGAAAAGTAATCGAGACATTTGAGTTTGCATCTTTTGAATGATTACCCCAAGCTTTACAGATGGCTCAGAATATTTCTGTTGGTGCTTTCTAAGTCTCGGCTATGTGCTTGCTCCTCGAGGTCTAATAGTGTAATACATCAACTTTTTTCTATCAAAACACCACACAATAAGAAAGAAAATAGGAAACAGACGTAAAAGATGAATAGGATGGGTCTTTTCGTCCGTACGCCCTCTTTTGGCAGTAAAAAGCGGTTATAATTCCCAACGGCCTCCTTTTTGAATGAAAATGTGAATGAGGAGGTTTATGAACAACAAACTTTTTCCTGCTTTGTGGTCATTGACTTCTTTGTCAAAGTACATTGCCTACTTCATCTAGCTAGTACGATACCTTCTATCTCATTTATTACATAGTCACCATTGTACAGGTCGGTCTTTGGCTTTTTCTGAAAAGGTTTACGTGACTATTTAGAATCCATTCTGCTGCATGCTAATCGAGCATTTCATATTGTATCCAATCCCAAAAAGAGTTGAATAAGCTTTTACAATTCAGCAATAATGGTACTGCCAACTTTAATAGGAAAACAACGGAAGCCATCATCTCCATTTCAAAACAGCACACGACAAAAATCGGCTTTCAAGAAGCGGCATATTGTATTCACGGTCATTGCACTTGCTGCACTTTATAATTTCCAAAGTCTGAAACCAGTTACTCGACCACTGTACGACTACTATTCAACGAGACCGAGGTCTGGATCATTGTCTAAGTCGAAAAATTCATTCTATACAACTAATGATGTATTAAAATTTGACGAGCATGTATTGGAAAATATACGGGAAACATACAATGGTGCAAAATCATTTACAGAATGGGCACCACAGCAATTGTCAAATATAGATCCTATTGATGATTTACGAGGCCAATATCAGACTATACCTTTACATGCTACTGTAGATCGAAGACCACTCATTGTTCGAAAACAACTGATGGAAGATAAAAAGAAAAGTCAGAGTCTAGCTGCCAATGGTAAATTATTGGGTTGTGCTATCACAGGCTCGACGTTTGTATCTAATTTGGAAGAGCAATATCTCAAGCATTATAAAGAATACACACCAACTTGTGATGTATGCTTTCAATTTTCAAATCGGGAGGATATGGCTAATTTTGTTCCTTCTCTAGGATATGAACCGTTGAAGCCGAAACATTCATCAATAGCTACAAAATGCTTTGGGGGGGAAGCTACAGTAGAAGCGAAATTTGCAGACTGGCAACAAAAAGATGCTAGATTCAAAGGTTTTGGGTATCAGTGGCAAGTAGATTGTGTTTTGCCCAATGGGATACAAGAGCTGACATGCCGTGAAATTAGTAAAATGCAAAGAGAGATTGATGCAAGAGATGATTTGCAAAAGATTTACTTCAAAACAAAAATTGAAATGGATGGATGGTTTTCAAATGCTGGTATTCCAAAAGAGACAGCATGGAAAAAACGTTTTCTAGTGTTTACAGAATGGCCTTGGACGGCGCTCATGAGTCATGATGATGATCGTAGTGCTATTGCCAATAACCTATCCATGGCATGGAACGATGTCAAATCCAAATTCGTCCCCTCCAACCACCACGAAATGACTCTAGCACATGTAGAAGGACCAGGATATGACAAAACTCAATACAATGGTAGCCTCTCTCTCAAGTCTATGAATACTGAAAAGCAATCAAAAGGAGGTATACATCCAAGACTTGTTTCAAATCTGTTCCATTTAATACGAAATGCGCCTGGATCAACGCATATGATGGCAGTTGTAGATGGCCAAGCGCGAAGGAGCTATCAAGAAGTAGTGAAACTACTGAATACAAGTATCAGTGACCTATTCAAGGTGTATGGAAAGAGAGTCTTTGGAAATGTGAAGGACAGTCAACATTTAATACCCATGAAAGCCATGACCTCCAGTAGGGGCTCAATGCGATCTTATATGACGCTGATGGAGCTTCTTCGTATTCGAAACATCAAAATACACATGATACCCATCATCACTCCTTCACTTGTATTTGAAAAGTCAGTATGTGGCGGTCAATATACTTTTGCACCATACCTTGCTGCAAGATATGCTGCTGATTATCAAGTCATCATGTTCATCGATGGTGACACAGCCATGGTTGAAGGTAACAACAAACGCACACTCAATGAAATGCTATACGATCGCTTCTTCTCCAAAGACTCATCCAAATGCGCTGGACATCGCATGAGACTGATTGAGCAGTATGTCAAGCCTGAAAACAACAATCTAGAGAAAGTGCTGCAATGTGCACAAGACTTGGCGCTTGATAAGAACAAGTGGAAGTATGCAATGGAGAACTGTCATTTGAAGGAAGGTCATATAGTGGCGCGAAGTGATTCAATTTACGCATTCAATGTACATCACCCTGATACATTGAAACAATATCTACCAGAAGGAGTAGAAGATTGTATCACACCGAACAATGCCATCACTCCTCGCTATTTTCTCAGTGAAGACGAGTTTGTTCAGTTACATCTTCGCGATAGGGAGCGAAAGGCTGAATGTGCATGTTTTGTAAATCATTCGTAGGCACATGCTTAGATTGTAACTTCTAAACTCTCATATTTTTGAAAGAGATTTTAGTCATTTCGTCACAATAACTAGCTATCATGTTATTGTTGGAAACACGACATCCGAGATGGGAAGTCAAACGAAAAAGTGAGTGTGATGCGATGTGATTACTGAACCTAATAAATTCCTTCGCGAAATGAGAAGTCCAGCTAGAATGAAGTTATTTTTGTATTAACTGAAGAGTATCCTTGAAAAGAACATTCCCGTCAGGATACAAATATAGTACCATTTCAAGATAATAATATTTATTGATTGATTATTGACATTTGTAGTGCTAAATCCATTCACCCTTTTTTTATTGAGAAGTCATAAGAGAAGTCTAATTTGTCCTATGCAGAACTAAGAAATGAGAAGAGTGGGTAGTGTGGAGTTGTGTTTAGGCAATCAATGAAGAAGCAAAAAGCATATCCTTATCTGCTAACTACATTTGATAATAATCATGAAATTTATTACCCAGTTATTGAGTTTGGTGGTAGCTTTATCCCCTTTCGTATCTGCTACTTCAGAGTATGGTCGCTTCTTGGAGGGTGATATCTACATTCATGATAGCAATGAAAATTTTTATCTGAATCCTTCAACTGGTCTCCCCCTTGAATCATCATTCTGGAAAGATGATCTAACAGCCAAAGGATCTTTTCGGATTCAAGTTTACATTCCAATTTTTGATTATACACCTGCAGAGTATAAAATCATTCAAAAGTCTCTTCGAGATTTGGCACGTAGGGCGAAGGTCGTCAAATTTAAGTTCCTGTTCGAGAAACCGATTGCCGGAACCCCTTTCCTACATGTTAAAAAAGGAAATCATTGTGGAAGCTACGTAGGACAGACACAAAGTGCCTTTAGTAGTACTGGACAGCTTTTGACTCTTGGACCACAATGCCTTACTGAAGGTACTGTAATGCATGAATTCATCCATGCTCTAGGATTTCAACATGAAAATTCTAGAAAAGATCGTGATTTATTCTTGACCATAAATGAGGAGAACATAGAATCTGGTATGGAAGAGAATTTCAAACCTCGCTCGATAGAGCATAAGATATATGGTACCAAATACAATTTAGAGTCTGTGATGCATTTCTCGCCAGAGGCTTTTTCTAGCAGTGGCGAACCAACTTTCAATATTAGAGGTAATGACAAGAAAAGTGAAGATTATAACATTGGACAAAGAGATTCTGCATCGAAAGGAGATATTGTAAAGATTCGCCTTGCCTATCAGTGTACGAGTACGAGTAATGATGATGCCCTTCGAACAAAAAAGTCTTATAGAAGAGCAAGATGTACAAGTGTGTGTACATGTGGTTTATACATGAATGGCTGCAAAAATAGAAACAATTATTGTTCAACTGGGCTTATTTGTGAAGAGAATACATGCAAACCGATGGGTCCGAATTATAAGGCAATCAAGATGAACGGAGGTAAGAGACCTTTCCATGCCGGAAATGGTAAACCTGACCATGCCGGTGAGAAGGGTAAGCCAGATCATGCCGGTAAGAATGGAGAGAAATCTGGCAAAGAAGATAAGAGCAAGAAAGATAAGTCTGACAAAGAAGATAAGAGCAAGAAAGATAAGTCCGACAAAGAAGATAAGAGCAAAAACGGAAAAGGTAACGGATTAAAACTTGGCCATGACAAGGAAAAAAGTGACAGTGGTAAGCATCTCGGCCAGGAAGAAAAGTAAGAATCACACGGATGGACTCTAAAAGGAATGGACTCAATTCTTGGAGCAAATTAATTTAGAGCTAAAAACAAGTTAGGAGGGAAAGTGTGTTGGATGGAATTATCCTCCCTTTGCATATTATTCATTTGAAGTTGCCAAGTTAAAAGTATAAATCTATTGAATTATTGGTAATGAAAGAAATTTGTTACTTTTTATACTCTTTTTGACTAGGTACGAGTGCAATATCTATCTTTGACCACATTACTTCAAAATCAGAATCAGTGAATATTTTTTAATTTGGTTTCTTTAGTCGATTATTAAGATGTTTTACGCACATTTCTAACCATAAAGGATCTGGTTAGAGAGCCGCTCAGTGCAGGTAGAAGTGCAGTAGGAATATGGGTCGCTTCAGAGTTTTCGGGGTTAAACCCAAACAGAAGAGAACCTGCCATAGGATCTGGAGTTTGTCGCTTGTTTTCTCCATTTCCACCTTGCTCTTTCTTTTGGCGTTTATTACTTTCAAGTTTTGGTGCTGACACGGATGATAATGCATCAATAGCGGTGTTTTCTATATTTGCAAAGCAACCTCTAGCTTCACTCTGCTCTATTGGTTCTGGCTCAGATGAATCTGTTTCAAATATAAAAATTTCTTGATCCTCTGTGATACCAATTAATACCGCAGAATCCGATGCCCAATTTGATTGAATCTGAGAAATGTCTGTCATCGATATAAGCTTGGTTCCGATTCTCCATTCAAATATCGCCCCTTCGTCGTCCCTCTTTGCCTGACCTGTCATTAAGTCTACAAGAATGATCTTTCTTGAATCTTGCGCATTTGCCCTTTCATTAAAAGCAACTGCAATCTCTTTTCTCGATGCAATACATGTCACACTGCTTAGGCTAATTTTTGTTTTTGAGTCGTTCGATTCTGGAAGGACGTATGACCAAGCACCATTTCCAAGATAAGCATTTCCAAATGGTGGAAGAACGGAAATACTTGACTTTCCTACAACTAATATCATGTCTGCAGGAGCTTTGATGAACGAGATACTATCAATTTCCTCAGGAGCTTGAATTGTGTTCAGCATTGTAGCAGCTGCATGGTCCCAAAGTGTTATATGACGACCAAAGGCAATCGCAAGTACAGAGCCATCCGAAGAGAATGTAATTGGTTTTTGAGCATGTCCCTCTTCTTTTCCTGTCGCATATCCGGACGGGATACCAATTCTACAAAGGCGCTTCCATGAGGGAACTGCTGCAGATAAAACTGATGACCCAGGCGTATAAGTCACAGATCTCCCCTTGGTCCAAATGTGAAACTCATTTTCTGCAAGACTAAGTGTGCATGCCTTAGTTCCGTCTGGAGAAATGTCCAAAGCATCAACGGAGCCGTTTGTTAAACCATGTGGAGCTGGCATAGCTGCAATTAATTCGTATGGCATCCCGCTTCTCTCTTTGTTGGCATTCTTCTCCATTTCTCTAGACCAAGTCCAAAACTTGATTTGAGTTACGTATGACATCGTTTCAGTTAAATCATTACCACTTTCAGATATGTAGGAGTCAACTTTACAAGAATGTCCAACTCCATTGTTCTCTGATAACATTCTTTCTATCGTTACAATGTCATTTCCAGTAGAGCTCATTGCCATAAGAGATACAGTTGGCCTTGGGTAAGATTTATGATTTCTTTCTTTTCTCGAAATTCTGTTGTAGTCGGCAACAGCAAGCTCTCCAATGACCTGGTTTGCCTTTGGGTCAAACCAATGCATATATCCAGGAGCACCATTCAATCGCGTCAAGACAGGAACATTCGATCTAGGGTCAATATTAACAATTGGATTACTTTCATGTTCAAAAATTGGTCCGACTGGTACAACGCACTCGTTCAATGCTAGTGCAAGACCTTGTACTCTCCAGCGAGTGGAGTGATTATGTCCATGGATCAAAGATATTGTGCCATCCATACTTCTTATAATAATATCGGTGCTACCACTTGCAGATGATGTAGCAACATGTGTGATACAGCCTCTTGCTATGCGAGCTAATGTGTGGGAAGGTCGATTCAATCCCCTTTCAATTGACCAAGTAACTAATACTCCTTCTTCACCACCGGAGAGTAATGTTGGAGTAGCACGAGAACCTTGTGATCCCAGATAAGCCAACGTTTTGACGGGAAGTGAATGCCAATGTACAGTACGTGAAACTATTGCGCGACTTGGATCTTTTGAAGATTTGTCAGCAGAAACGAGGTAGTCAGATACTTGTGTTAAAACTGAAGTCAAAATATCAATTTTTCCATTCTCGAAACCAAGTGCTATGTCTTCCCCATTTGGAGACAAAGCTGCACTACAAATATGAGTATCCGTTTGAGTTGAGGGCAAAGAAACGAAACTGTCGGTATTTTCGTGGTATGTTACCACACCATTGGTATTAACAACTGTGACGAACTGATCCATCTTCCCTCTCTCTTTCTCTGCTGTAGATGACAAGAGTGCAAATGGTTGGCTCTTCATAACAGCAGTATTTACACTTTCTTCTGTCTTCTTTTGTTCAACTCCTTTACTTGAAATCAAAAGAGTCTGTTCTGTAGATATTGGGGGTATCTCTCCTACTTCATCACACACAGGGATTAAAAATTTCACCAAAGTGTTTCCTGAATCCCCTTCTTCAGATTGAACAATAGCATAAACTTTCATTGACCCATTTCCAGTAGGAGAAGTAAGATGTGTTACGCTACCACCGAATCCATCAAGAGTAAAATTTCTTCTAGATGGAATGTTTCCAGTATTCTTTGCATAAGGTATGGAAGATAGGTTCCACTCCAAAATTGATCCATTGGAAAAACCAGCAACCAGAGCATATTCAAATATATTTGTGTCAACTTCCATAGCATTCGCATCACCATTCTCTTCTTCGTTAGACGAGCTTCCCTTGTTCATCTTCAAAATCATGGCTGTATTGAGAACAGCGTCGTCAACCCCAACATTTGGTACCAAATCACAGACTTTTTGTCCATGCTCATAACTCAAAACTTCAATGCAATCCTTGCCTGGCACAAGAACATATTGCTGACCTTCAGAGCTATTATTCGCAGAGATGAATGGGGTAATGATTGGTTTTCTATCTTTTGCTGTTTCGTATACACTGTGATGTTTGTTGAAATCTTTCGAACCTTTTCCATCCAGAAAAGGCCCAGCTATACGAGTTACCTTCATCATCATTTTGGAGTAAGTGAAATGGCAAAGGATGGATGTATCAATTGGAATGAATCGAATCAATTACTGCAGAAAAACATACAATGCTGGTCAGTGTGGCAAAGATGAACTCGTGAAAACAACAAACAGTGGTTGTGGATATGCCTAGCCATATATCAAGAAATGGCAAGAGTGTCAAATACCGAATCGCCAATTCGTGTTAATTTCGTCTAAAACAAGACCTAATTTCTGGGAGAAATGAAAAAAAAGAAAAAACCTGAAAAAATTGAGTTTTCAAAATATTGTTGGAATTACACATATACCTTCATGACATCAACTACCCCTAGACCTGTTACATTTTAAAACATCTATCATGCCATCGAAAGATATGTATTACTACTCGCACTTTGCGCCCGAAGTTAGAACGCACTTGGAGGCTGGAGCTTTCAGGGCGCTCTGTCAGCATTTATCTGATCGCTCCGAACATATCCAGAATATTGATCTCATGATCGTAGCTGGATTCGGGAGAAATTGTCTTGCAAAGTGGCTTGTAAAAGAAGCACGTCATCTATCTGCAGATCTTGAGCATACAAGCCCTAAAGATGCTCTACTTTTGAATGCATTTGGTCACAGTCAAGCAACCCGTGAAGTATATGGCTGTGACTTTTTTCGATGGAAGAAAAAGTATCCTCAAAAGGCAACCTTTGAACAAATGCAAAGATATCAGGAGAGTGAGCACATTCATGCAGTGCATAAAGAAGATAAAATGCTTAAAACTGGTATGACTGTTGCCATGACTGAGGAATTCAATTCGAAGTTTAAGATGCGGTTGGAAGCTGGTGCATTTAGATCTCTTCTTCAACACTTATCGGAAAGAAGTGATGTTGTCCAGAACATTGATGTCATGACTACCGCTGGATTTTGTCGAAACTGTCTTGCAAAGGTAAGCATAAATTTTCTCTTTAGATTTTTGTTGATTACCAAAGAAATAAATACTAATTAATGAAAACTACGAAATCAGTGGCTTGTTGTGGAAGCACGTAAGCTCTCAGCTACAATTAAAGGAGTTTGTCAGGACTCATACACTGATGAAGAAAAAATCATGGTTCAGAATCTTGATGCATTTGGATATGATGAAGCAGCGGAATATGTATATGGTGTAGCATATCCTGAGTGGAAGGCTGCACATGCGAAAAAAGCAAGTGATAAACAAATGGCATTGTACAAGGCTAGTATTCCAATCCATGCGAAACACGATAAGGCTCTTCTTGAGCCTTTGTGTGATAAAGAAGATGCAACCGTAGTATCATCATCCGTGAAAGATGATCAAAGTCGGGTTCCTATGGCTTCTGCGGAAAGTCGTTCAACACCAACACCTCCAGTTGCAAAAGAGTCCATTCAACAAGTTGCAGCACCAGAAGCAAAGAAAAATCCTTTACTATCTGATGTTTGCTGTGAAGACTTGGATGCACCTGATGCAGCATGTGTTGCACAGACACCATCATTTAGAACTCCTCCACCACCAAAGGTGAATCTGTCACTTAAAGTTGGAATATTGACTGTCAGTGATCGCGCAGCAAACGGTGAATATGAAAATGGAGATCTATCTGGACCAGCAGTTGAGCAGGCAATCAATGACACCTTGAAGAAATTGAATGGTATGCGTAATGAGTTAGATGAAACAAGAGCGCAAGTGAGCTTTTGCGTGAAAGCAATTGTTGAAGATGAAATGGATCAAATCATTTCGAACCTGCATGAATGGTGTGGGAATAGTGAAGGTGGACTCACTTGTGATGTAATTTTTACAACAGGAGGAACTGGATTTTCTCCTCGTGATGTAACCCCAGAAGCTACTTTGGAAGTGATTGAGAAGGAGGCATCAGGTTTAATGTCTTTTGTAACAGGTCAATGCGCGGCTATTCAACCTCTCGCTGCACTATCTCGAGGAACTTGCGGAGTTTGTGGGAGTACTTTAATTGCAAATTTACCAGGAAATCCAGCTGCTGCGGGCCAAGTCATGGAAATCTTATTACCTCTTCTTTTACACGCAATCAAGGACTTGAAAGAACTTTAGTCAGTGATGAAAGTACCTAAGATTACAAAGTGAATGTATTAGTTGCGTACTGGTGCAAGTAATTATAAATATGGAAACATAAAAATATAGTCAGTATTTGGTTCAGCAGAGATTATCTCTGTATTTCTTTTTTGCTTCTTATTTTAAGAGAAAATAAAAACAATGACAAAACGTCATACGATGAAGATGGCTATTGAGAAGCACATTTGGCAAGAGGGTTGTTACGTAAATATACGAGTAGTAGTACGTACGCGTAGTAAATCCTTTAGCACTGCAGCACAGCATCATCCATCATCCATCATCCAACATCCACATCTCTTATCTATCTGATCATCAGTTTCGTAATTCAGACAGGTATTACCTTGTGATCAATATATCTATCTACACACAAGTGGTAAAATCATTGTCAACAACATTACATCCCAGAGAGAAAGAGAGAGATAATTGCTACAGTCATATAAGACAAGTATCGAACAAAGATGAGCGATGTGGCAAGAAAGTGTTACTTCCTTATTTCTATCGCGGGAGAAAAACCAAGAAAGGTAGTCTTTGAACTAGCATCAGATATTGTACCCAAAACCTGTCAGAACTTTGCTTCATTTTGCTCATCAAAAGATTCAAAGAAAACATATAGAAACACACTAATTCATCGCGTAATACCATCATTCATGATACAAGGGGGAGATTATGAAAGTGGAGATGGGTTCGGAGGCGAAGCTTTCGAAGGTGGAAAGCTATTGGACGAATCATTTGAATTGAAACATGATTCAGCAGGTGTTTTATCTATGGCTAACAGTGGCAAGAATTCTGGTGGAAGTCAGTTCTTTATCACATTAGATAAGACTCCGCACTTGGATGGAAAGCATGTTGTATTTGGAAAGGTGATCGAGGGCCTTGACGTTGTGAAAGATATTGCAAAAGTAGAAACAGCTGAAAACGATCGCCCTGTTGCTCTTCAAAAGGTAAAGATTGTAGATTGTGGGAGTGGTGATGGTAACATCATGGACAGTGACTCGTCAGGATCAGAATCAAATAGAAGACGAGAAAAAAAGTCGAAAAAGAAATATTCCA
Organism: Chaetoceros tenuissimus; assembly: GCA_021927905.1. Lineage (NCBI taxonomy): Eukaryota > Bacillariophyta > Thalassiosirophyceae > Chaetocerotales > Chaetocerotaceae > Chaetoceros > Chaetoceros tenuissimus. Next base: position 1,571,911 of record BLLK01000069.1, read on the forward strand.
AGAAGAGAAGGTCTAGAAAGTATTCAGATGATTACGATTCTGAATCTTCATATGAAAGAAAAAGAGATCGAAAAGATAAGAAGAAAAGAAAGAAGAAATCTTCTCGTAGACGTGATGATGATTCGTACAGTGACGACGATAGCTCGATAGACTCGAGAGAGCATAAGCGTCACAAAAAGGACAAGAAGAAGAGATACTACAGCGATGATTCTTCATCAGAAGATTCCCATAGGCATCGTAAAAAGAAGTCACATAAAAAAGATAGGAAGCATAGAAGTAAAAGGAGCAGGAAATATAGTGAAGATTCGAATAGTTCAGATGATAGTAGATATAATAGAAAGTCAAAGAAGAGTCAGAAGAAGAGATCAAGAAAAGAAAACACCCAAACTTCGTCGTCGACAAATTCTTTTGGGAAATATGGGATTGTGCGAGATTCAGATTTTTTGAATTCTGCAAAAGTGAAGCGATCATTCGAAATCTGGATACAAGAGGTGAAAGGAATTCCCCTGGGGTCGAATCTCGCTAGACATGAGCTTGAAGAATATCGAAAGACATTTGCTGAAGATTACAATACAGCTACCCTCCCACATGAGAAATACTACGACTATGATAAGTGGGAAATGGAGGAATATCAGAAGCAAAAGGAAGAATCAAAGAAGAAGAAGGGTGCTCGGAGTGATGAATTCGAGTTTCAAGAAGAAATGAAACGTAAAGCAGAAGAGAAAAAGAGAAAAGAACTTGAACTGACTAGAATGATGATGAGCAAAGACAAGATAGAGGAAATGAAGCACCAAGCCCGAATTAAAGCTGAAATGGTGAATGCTTATAGAGTTGGGGATGAAGAAACTAGGAAGAAGCTTCAAAGAAGGCTGAATCCAGAAGAAAATTAATACAAGTTTTTTACAATAAGGTTAGCACACGTTTCAACTAGCTTCTAATCTAGTTACTTTACATGTTTGTAAATTTCTGACTTTTCATCCATTCCACTACAGCAGGATTTTCTTTTCCAGACATTATTTCGTTCGTCTTTTCTCTACCATATTCTTCTTCCATTTTTTCCAGAAGATCAATGTTTCTTTGCCACACTCTACTCGAGTCTCCATCTAGCTTTTTTACTGCGCCTTCTACCTCTTCTTCCCTCAATATATGAAATATTGGATATGGACTGCGATTTGTCAAATTGTCAACTCCGTCTTCCTCACTTCCTTGGAATTGAAACTGAGGGTGGAATGGAGCTATTTGGATCACACCTTCGAGCTCATTATCTTGAAGCATCATTTCTGCTTGAGAAACAACCTCATAAAATCCAAGAAAGTCGTCTGGACAAAGATCTGGGCATACAATCAACGTGGTTCCTGTGTCGTCGCTTCTGAGTATGCTCTCGTACAGAACGTTGCTGAGGATCTCCTCGACGTCATCGCCGCGTACAATGTGAGTGAAAAGCTTGTTTGTGGATCTTGATTTTTCAGCAAAAGGACAAAAGTTTAAACCTACAATCACGTTCTTGACCCATTTTGAAACAGAGTCTTCTATTTGATCATCGCTGTCGTGAATGTATTGAGCAATTGCAGTAGTTTGTCTCTTGATGACTGCATTTTGCATTGGTCTTGAATTTGAAATGAATGCTGCTGGTCTATTGAAGGAGCTGCACATGGAAAGTGTCCTTTTCATCGAGGAACGGAGAACATTGTTGTTCATCATTCCTTTGGAAGCAAGAGTTCGTGTTAAGTTCATCATCATTAGTATTTTTATGAGAGTGGTCTTCATTTCACAATTTGATTTTAGAACAATTAGGAAGAAGATCTATGCGGTGGTGAAAAGTAAGTGACGGTAATTGAGTGTGAGTGAGTCGTAAATCGCCGTAAAAGAATTTCCATCTGCATGAAATTCATTGGTTCCGGAAGCACGCTGAGTCGTATCTTGCTGGCAAAGTAACCAGCCACGTTTTGAGATTTTACGTTGTGGTTCGTCATTGTTTTTCGTATCTTTCTTCTCATCATCATGTGGCAAACCTTGCCAAGAAGTAACCACGTAATGCTTCTCAATAGCCTTTTTAAGTTCGTAGTTCGTCATTGTTTTTCTTTTAGGCTATGAGCTTGAGAAAAAAAAAAAGACAAAAATGATACTCGCTCATGAACCAAAAGCAAAGAAAAGTATTTTATAAAAAATGTTTTACTCTCATATGTATTGATTTAGTTTTGAACATGTAAAGGTACAAGTACCTAATAATTCCTAAAGTAATAGTTACAAAAAGTACCCAATGACGGTTTTAATCGTCAGCGATTGCAGCAACAGATCTATCGTCAAGCAAGCTAGTTTCATAGTTTCCCTCAAGGGCAGTTGCAAATTTCTTCAAGAAATTTCTTCCGTACAATGACAAACCAGCACTCAAGAGACCTACAACAGGCATTCTGCTGCTCAAAATTCCACTTGCAAAAGCCAAAAATAAAAGGCCCTTTTGTCCTCTCTTCATATTCTTCAAGGACTTGCGACAGGTCGCACAGTGCTTTACATGATTCTCCCAAGGATCAATCTGTTCTCTTCTAGAAAGTGCTTTTGGTCCTAGTAATTCCATAGTTGCCATTGAAAACGTATGCGCTGGAGAATCTGCCAGCCCATTTTCTTTCCACCATTTTCGAAATACAGAGACTCCGGTATCACTTTTGGATGCATATATATAGTCCATATTAGCCAATTTCTTTGCTGATTGACCCAATGCCAAATCTTTACGCTTGACAACTTCTCTTTCGGTATCATGAAGCCATATATCAGAATTCAAGAAACGATTGCTACCTGCATGAAGCAGAAAATCTGGTAACTTGATTGGAGGTGAATTGAAAAAGACTCTGCATTTCCCAGCTTCTACTGGTGCAAGCCAAATACATAGTGCAGGGACCTTTGATTTTTTGCCTGTTTCTTCGTCTACACTATCCCCCTTGTATTCTCCATAATGATAACAAGACGGTCTTTGGAAGGACGCATATGCATCGCGTTTCCTCTTTCTTGTGATATCTTTGAAACTAACCTCTACATGTGTGAAATTACTCTTTATTTCAGCCATTTCAATGGGAATTCCATCGTCTCTTGTAGATTGCAGCTTATGATGCGCAAAAGGAATGTGCGCCGGATCCATAAAATTCTCAACGAGAAAATCAAAAGAGTAAGGCAAATCTCTAACATATACTTGCCTACCGCTTTCCATCTGAGGAGCTAAATATGGATAGTAATCTTCTGGAAGCAATGACTGTGGAAATACCTCTCCATGTAGACTACTTGGTAAGAACACGAAAAGTAAGTCTCCAACAGAGTGAATTGGAAAAGTCTGTACATTCGAATTTTCATTATTTTGAACAGATTCAATTGTCTTTGATTCGTCCAATTGAGGAATGCATTTTACTACACCAGTTTCTGAGAATTGCCATCCATGGTAAGGGCACTCAATACAATTAGTCTTTGGGTTTACTCTTCCTTGAGAGAGAGGTGCTAATCTATGAGTGCACGCATCAATCTGTGCAGCCCATTCGCAAGTATTGTGAGGATCTTTTTTACTGTCGCTCTCTGTGTGCCACACTACCAGGTCATGGTTCATCACTCTGATGCGCTGAGGACCTAGGCCATAAAGACCCTTTTTGGAAGCGAGAGGGATCCAAGCACCGATTCCAAGTTCATCAGAAGCCTGGTCACATCTAGGTAACTCGTCTGTATCTGTTGAACTAGAGAGTCTGAACTGCTTTGGTACAGCTGATTTTGGAAAGGGAGAATTCTGAAAGGCAGCTACACTGCCAAGCAGTAATAGACATCTAAGGGCAGATGTGAGCATGTTTAACTTGATCTCAGTGCGGATTATATAGTTAGACTAGTAATCAATTTGAATTCTTTTTTGTTGAATGCACAAAATGCAAGATCTGAATGCGATCTTTTTGTTGAGTAGACTAGTCTAGCTAGTACAATAAATACGTACGTAAAAGATCTTTTTCAGTGACTCTTAGCCTATTATTACATCTTTTCCAAAACGATCATTGCATTCCGCATTGGCCGTTCTTTCCTTTGGGTCTTCTTTCCGATACGTCAACATTACAATTTCTAATGAATTGTGAATAGGGTATTGCATTCATGCACAAAGCTTCTTGCAGTCTTCCTAAAAAGGACTGCAACATTTAGAAGAAGAATTATGACGTGGATAGTAGATATATTCATATGCTTAAGGTAGTAATCAAATTTATGCTCCAAGTTTATGATTACGGAGGATTCGATTCTGTAAAGAATACTGAGTGGGAGGATGATTCCAAAGTATACTCCATCATGCTATCTTTTGTCAGTACTGTTATATACTGGGATCAAGAAATCAGCTGAGATTTGTCCACCCTGGCATCATCAAGGCACAGTCCATTTGAAGAATGGATTTGGCTACTTTGTCGAAGGCCATCGCATTGTCACTACTCACATCGACAGCTTCATATCACCATCAAAATATAGTGTTACCTCTCTTGCTAACTTCAGTTCGCCCTTTCTGTACTAATAACCAGTATTTCATTGTTCATATAGCTTCTTATTCTGAGGTCAACGATGATTGTGTATCAGACTCTTAAATTGCTTAATGTAGAAATGTGTTTTCTTTTTCCTAAGATTCTCTTTTGTTTTGATATTAAAAAGATAATCTTAACCTTCCTTTTCTTGGAAGTATTTTGTAGCCTCCTAGGTCTATGTACTTGGTACCGTCATCTCTCGAAAGAGTTGGTATATCTAGAACCATTAGCCCGCACTGCATCTAGTCAATCACCATCTAGTGTACAATAAAACTGCCTCTACTAGCATTTCTGTTTCATCAACTTTTCCACATACTGAACCATACGTACCTTAGCTAGAAAGCCATTTTCATATTCAATTGATTTACACTCTCTCAAGAAACAACGTTATGATTTTCACCATTATTTCTCATTCCACGATGCATGATGCAAAAATTATGAGAAGTACTAATCATAGACACTCAGTTGATGCCAAGAAACCTGTTTACTTGATGCTGGCTGAACTGCGGAAATCTTTCAATTTGCAGGTATGTACCGACCATTCATCTTTCGAAGTCCAATGGATATTTATCTAGAATGTCATTTGATTGATTTTTAAGGTGTCCTTCTATTTAGAGGAATAAATTCTACACTGAGTGATCGTCAAATAAAGCATAGGGTGTTTTTTCCAAGAAGGAAAGTGAACAAAGGATAGGAATACTGATGTTGAAAAGCAAAAACGGTACGCCACTGTCAATTGCAATCCAGGGCAAATGAAAATACAGGTGAATCTTTGACGCACTGTTACTACGAATGTAGAGCTAGGTAGAGAATGAATTAGATAAATCTGTTTCATCGCCTAAGGGGAAAATTGTAATCTATGACCTGAATGATTTTACCTATATTTCTTCTCAGAAATCTTCTAAAGAAACGCCAACCTTGCTGCTCTAATCTACTCTTTTGCAAGCTCCCAGGTTCAATTGTCAACAAGACAAAGAAAAGATTTAAGTTTCTATTATAGGTTTTGTGATATTTTTCCTGTCTCTTGTTCCACAATACGAAGGCATAAGTTCAACATTCTCTCCCGCAGACCTGACAAACATTTCGACATGTTTCTCTCTAACATGTCTCTCTCTCTTTTTAGGAGATCTACAACATCTTGGGATCCATTTATTGTTGTCAGGAGAAGTTCTGCGTCATTGAGAACTACAATCCTTTGCCGAGCTAAAAATTTCTATTATTAGCAGGCATATTAATCTTTCTTCATCGAACAAAGTTGTACTTGTCTCACCTTTTTGCGATCTGTAATCTTCAAGAGACTGATACATTTTTGCAAGCTTCTGTCGGTATATGGTGGTCTGACTTTCAATGAGACAAGGCCCAGATTGTAATTGCCATACTTGATCACAAGATAATTTTTGGAGATGGCTATCGATCTTTCTTTTCCTCGTGCCTAAAGCATATTCCTTTTCCATCGCATCGACTTTTTGCAGCAATTTCAGTTCTCGATGATGTATCATTTCTTTTTGCAGCAACTTGGTGTGGTCTTCATATTCACTTTCATTGATCTCCTGCAACCTCGCAGTTCGCCATCGAAGGATTTCATTCCTTGCTGCTTGAATATCTTTCATCGATGTGGTTTTCGTTTGAAGTCTTTTCGATATATTCTCCTTGTCATCTCTTGCCTTGGGTTGAGGTAAGGCATTCACAGACTCGCCATCCACTTCACAACTTTTTGTTGTAGAGAATGAAAGAGGTGTTTGGCATGCCGTTGAATGAAAATGACCAGCAGGAAGAGGAAGCATAACAAAGTGCTCATTCTTCATTTTCGGTTTTGCATTGAATCAATATGATTTTAAATGATTCTTTGAGAAAGGGAAAAACACAGAGATCAATCAAGTACTGATCCATAAAAGAAGTTACTACAAAAATACATACTTCACGTCAAGTTTGCACAGATTCCACAGGCATCAAGAGGTCCTTTCATTTACGTCACATTGCCAAATAAGTAGTATACATTCTTTCATGTCGCATGAGATACCTCCTTTACTCCACAGAATTGTCAGATCTATCAAGCAAAGACTTTATCACAGCGTAATGCTCTAGCCTTTTTGGTTGCCGTAACAAGAAGTTGTAAATCTCAGAATTTTGGCTTTTAGCAAGAGCTATTACCGTTGCTGAATTTTCGGCTCCAAAACACCTCGATAAAAAATTGACAATGATGAGATTATTTCCTTTGACTGCATGATACATGGTTGTTCTTCCTTGATCATCTTTTGTAAAGAAGTTAGCTCCTCTTCTTATCAACTCATAGCAATGTTCAAATGATCCTCTTCTGCATGCAATCATCAAAGCTGTCATACTGTCAGACTTTGTTTTCACATCAATGTAAGCTCCTAAACCAAGGAGCCATATCAATCTCTCCAAACTCCCATATTTGGTAGCGTAATGAATCGATGCGTAACCTTCATAATTTTTCGGAGAGTCACATTCATTTACATTACAATTCCAACCCACTAGAATTTCACAAATGTTTTGTCTCATCTGATTGTCTGTGATGGAGAAACTTGGCTCATCCCCACTATCAGCTTTACAAGAACGGCGAAAAATTGTCTGAAATGGAGTAGATCCTTCCTTTACTCGTTCAATATCAGCTCCGTGACTTAGCGCTTTCTCAACCTCGATCGGTTTTAAGGAATTAATAGCTTCGAGTAATGTTTCATCGCAAACACCATCTCTAGATTCGGATGTTAGATTCCTTTTCACTCTTGTGATGAAGTAAGAAAACTTGGCTTTGTTCCTTGCATTGACTTCCAATAGTTTTGTGACCCTTAATCGCCTCGTACGCTTTCCTCCGTCGTAATTACTCTTGAAATCTTTTAGAGCATTACGAACCTTTACGCTGTTGGTCTTACTTTTTGCATCTCTCCAGGCAGCTATAGGTTGAGATTGTTGTTGCCTCAATTGTCTCCTCGAAAAAGAAGAATCGAGCCTATCTGCAAGTTGAATTTTAACAGATAATTGACTTTCATCGGGAATTAAACTAGTATTTTGTTCATTTCCAAACACTTTCAAGGGATTGTGTTCATGAACAATTTCATCATGTAATGCAAGCTTGGGGCTTATATTTTTGTCCAGAGCTGACATAAACTTTATTTCATCTCTTATCTGGTGAGGATTGGTTATTACTTTACGATCAAAGTCGGTAGGAACTTCATCGTGTCCTTCATTCTCTAAATCTCTTTCTAAACGCAAATAAGCTTTTCCATATACTCTAGTCTCCAAAATCAGTTCTGTTGGAATGCTAGATATATCAAAGTGAGTCACATTATGATTGCGGTTACATTTGTCATCAAACTGCAACTCGGCTTTTTCAGCTTTAGATGTATTCAACTCATTTGATAATTGCTTCCCATAAAAGGATGCATTGAATTGAGACTTGGGCAAATTTCCATTTCTTTCCAGAAGAACGCTGGGTGCGATTGCTGGCATTTCATTTGGATCAAAATGCCTAGTGAAAAAGCTCTTTCTCTATTGACACAAACCATGTCACGTGTTCTCTCTCTGTATTAGCTTCTTTAGCTTTCCATAAGCTTTGCTAGAGAGATGAAAACGTTGTCTCCTGAGTCTGCCATATTTTTTACATGAGAAACATGCTCCATGTTCTCTTTTTACAGTGTTCGACGTTCGATGTACCTTCCTTCTCCTGGTACAAGGATTTCATAGTAGCAATTTTGGATCATGTTTCAAGAATAGTTTGTATTGGTCTATAGATACTGTAAATTACTGTTTAGTCTACTTTGTCTACGAATTTCTAACCCTACTAATGTACACAACACCATTCAAGCTGTCCTAAATTTCCCTCTGAATCTGGTTTGGTCTTCTGTATTTCTTTGTGGAAAGGAGGTCATTTCAATCATGGCATTGCCACTTTCGATACCATTGATTGTATTTAAGTCATCGTTTCTAGAGGTTCTAGAGTCGTTTGCTGTGCCTTCTATCGTTAGCCCATCATCATTCCCACTCGGGATAACGCTATCATCAACAAATCTCGAGCCAACAACACCAACAACACGTACAAGTCCCACAGGAAGAGGAGGCATTTCAGACCTTGTAAAAATTCTCTCATCAATACCTTCGGTCTGCAGCCCATTTACCGCAGATTCTATGCGCAGATTGTGTAGTACGCTGGCAACCATTTTGTCCTTGTTATTTCTCCTATTCTCAGCACCAGTAAAAGCCCTTGCCACAACGTTTTCAGTCAACCACTCTTTGTTGTTACTGAGACTTGGGCAAAAGATCGGGCGTTTGAAGAACCTAACGACAACAGTTCCAAGAACGAAAATAGCTCCTACGGCGACGAGAGATGTAGCAAAGAATCCAAGAACTTCCCCAGGTTCCATAGTGATAAAGATTCTTTTGACGTGATTGAAAATATCCTTGTCTTCATTATCCAAAGTCGACGTATCATTTATATAGATTTCAGACAGATGCAAGGTGTTCGTCGGAAATATATTTGGGCTATTGCACCTATCAAAGTTATTTTCCCAAATATTGGAAGGACAGCTACAACTGCCATCTTCATAGTTACATACTCCAGTGAAATCATCAAAGAAGCAATTCTGTGGACAAAACAATGAAGGACAAGCCTTCAGAGGATTCGGGCAAATCACTACATCATCGAGGGATTTCTGGTAAGGTAATGGTCATGTCATCAAGTGTTATAGATGATTTTCGTTATATCTAACTTACCATAGTCATGTGCATCATACCAAGATGAAATGAATTGGCCCTCATACTCACATTTTGACCATAAACCATCCACACGGAGATAAGGAACTTTTTCTTCGATAGAGCAGACAAGAGGTACACAAAATTCAGAGGCTTTTCCGTTATCGTTACCATGAATGCATTTCGAATTCTTGGAAATTTCATCCATTTGAGCACTTTTCGCACCCCTTCTTGAACACAAAGTTTCCTCGTGCTCATCATACACAGGACAAAAATCCAAATAGGGGTCAATACCACCAATGTAAGGATTTTCATTGAAATATCTATACTCCTCAGGTATCAAATCAAAGTATTCTCCAACTCTACATCTCGCCTTACCTCTCATATCGTCACTACATCCATGACTTCGACTTTCTGTGCAAAAGAATTCGTTAAAAGTTGGGATTTCTTTGTCAACTCCTAGACAATTTTCTTCTACAAACTCGCATCCAGAGGCTCGTCCCCACAAGTCTGGTTCTGCAGAACGGGTTACGTTTACTTTATACCAACCAGAGTCCTTGAAGTACGCGAGCGTCAAGGGAGATATATGCGTCGACGAAGACACTGAATCAATAATTGGATTCATTAGATCTCTTTTGAAGAGTCTTCTCTCCCAATGATCTGATATACACTCAAAGCCTTGCGTAGAATTGTACAAGGACACATGAGCAGCAGAGCTCTCTAATTCTGCTCCTTCAAGAGTTTGACAATCGAAGTGATTACGAACAACGGCCTTGACATTCGGAGTGACAACTTGAGCAACTCTCAGTCCACCTCGAACATTATTTTTGAATTGAAGTATATCTCTTGATGGCAATGGAATCTTTTCACGCCTTCGCGTACGACTTGTACCTATACATTCCACCTCAACGTCTCGTACATCTCCACTTGCGTCTCTTTTTGTTATTGGCTTTCCAGTTTCGAAATCTCTGAAATGGGCGAGACTGTGGGATGAAAAACCTACACTGAATATGAGCATCACTCTGGAAGATTCATTGGAAATCTTTCAATTGCACTACTTACCTAAGATATGGGCCAGCTCATGAACAGCAGCAACTTTGTTACGTTCGATATTAGACTCTTCAAAAAAGTCAGGACCAATGCATATGTTCATTATACCAGCAACTGGTCTATCCCATTGATCTGTCGAGCAGTGAGTTGCCGATGCTAAGTAGGTTCCACTGCAAGTTGATATGTGAGGTAAAACATTATGAGATGAGTCTTCTATCGGAACTTGTTGTGATGCTTCTTCTATACTATTCTCACTAGGAAGATTTTCTAGGTACGTTTTTATTGCTTTGTCGACTATTTCCTCACGAAAACTCACACTTAGGTAAACAACAAGATCGCTGTCAGCAATTCCTACTGTTATATGATCTTTTGGAACAAGAACTGAAGGAAAGCCACTGCCTATACCAGGTCCGCAACTTTGACCATCATAGAGTTGTTTCTGATCAATAGTAAGGTTTCCGTGTATCGGTGGAACTGACAAAGCCAAGGCCCATGTATTTAATGAAGGACGAATTATTTTTTCTAAAATATGTTGCCGTTCAAAATCTTGTAGAAATTGAGCCCCTGTTGATTCATGCTGTAGAAGGGCTGCATGTATCCTTATACTTTCATATTTATCAGACACAATCTTTTCTGTTTGATAATATTTTTCATCCTCATATCGAAATTCATCACTGAGAACTGACCACATCTGAATATCTTCAAGATCTAAATGCTCTTCTATTATCGTTTCATCCGATAATTTTCGCCGCCTTCTCTTTCTACTAGACGACCCTATACTTTTATGTTCATGCCTTAGCTCTCGAGAGGAAGTATTCCAAGGATGAGTCTCTCCATAATCTAACAGCCTTTTTGGTGAATGAATCCTTTGTTGAGGTAACATTCCATGACCACGACCTAATCCAAAGACAAATAAACTAGAAAGATTCAGAAGCAACAGCAAGAGGCCCAAATCCCTGACATCACCATCTCTTATTCTTTTCATATTTCCTTGTAGATTCTCTCCTATCAATATATATTATTTCAGATGCAATAGCTAAAAGAAGGAAAAACCCCAACCTCTTTTTTTCAAGATTGTTCTCTTCTTTTACAAATACCTATATTTTTATCTTGTATATAGATGCAATGCTAATACCACACACAACTTCACACAGAATGAAACCTATCTACTCCCATTAATTAGTAGGATTCTTGCAACGTTAATGAGTAGTACTAGTTGCTCAAGATCAACAGTAAGTCAATAAGTAATTATGTTTTGTGTGCACTATGTTTTCAATAAAAAAGTGTTCTCGAGTTTGAGAATCAAAGAACCAAAAGCGAACAAATGCATGCACGGAACAAAACGGAAGAGAATGATACTGAACAAGTACGTACGTACATCTGAAGAGAAGAAATTGTTTTCACTATTCCAAAAATTTCGCAACCACCTTCTTTGTTTACAATAAGTAATGCTAGTCTAATAGATGAAAGAAGCAACAACTACAATAAATTCATCAAACTCTCTTTACCATAAATAGCTCATATGTACAAGGAGAAAAAGAGAATAGACGTCAAAATGCACAATCATAATGTACATGATGGGAAAATAGGATTCTTCGATGAAAATAAAGATGCATGCTTGTAATCATTTTCAAATTTAAAGAACATTATTAGCGTATTCAACAATCCTTCCCATACACTTCAATCTTGTAAAGTATGACTCGGCCATAGAAATCTGTACTGTCACTGAAAGCAAATTTTATTGCATCACATTCCAAATCATCTTGCTTTTCACACTCATCTAATTCAAATTTTTGCAATGTATTAACATTTTCTGGTTCAATATAGGCATCTGATATTTCTTTCCATTCCACTTTGCCTTCACTCATACGTCTGCCGACAAAAAGTTTGCAACCTTCTGCTACAAAACCACCTTGAAATTGCAATCCTATCGACGATATTGTAACTTTCCGATGAAAATTCACTATATAAGAATGCTCAGCATCACCATCTGAATTTCCATCTGAATACCAAGATGTTGATTCATTTTGATTGTCTAATGCATTATTTGCACCATATAATTTGGCATTATTATTGAGTACGGACGATGCTCTATTGTGGATAGAAAAGACAAAATCATTTTAGACTATGAGCGATGGAAAAATGTAGTTGTCATCTTGTTAACGTTGTATTAGTCTTCCAAAACGAAGATTGCAGGTTTCGTAAGGTTGAAAGTAACGAGCATGAATTTATTTATTTTCTTACTTTGCGGTAGTGCCAGTTGATGGACAGGATAGAAGAGTTGACATTTTCGGTTGGAGTTGTAAGAATAAGCGGTGAAAATCGACAAGCGAGAGAATGCGTCAAAGAAATACACTTGTTTTAATAAAAAGAAGAGGTTGAATAGACCTCAAACAACAGTTGTAAAAAAGTAATAATTGAACGAAGCAATAAACAAAACCCATTACCACCAGTAAAGTAAAAATGGGAGTGTGGTAGATGGTGGATGGTGGAGAAGAAAAGGGAGAGTTTGTCGTACGTACTTACTTAGTTTTTCTTTATATGGCTAGCCTCTTTTGAAGTAGGTCTTTTTTAAGTCATCCACTCCAATCGAAATCATCCAATATTTTCATCTTCCATCGAACATCGAACAGAACATCTTTCCTGTTTGTTTTGCTATTATTCTTTTAAGATAGAATCTGAAACAAATTAATATTATAGAGAAGTAATCCAGTGTAAAATGAGGTTTTGTGAAGTAAACCTTTATTTCTTTTGTTGAAAAGAGGCTTTAAAAGGTAAAACTATCAAAAACGGAAAATGTAAAAATAAAAAGGTTTATATAATCATTTTACTCATATGTATCACTGGAGTTTAGAATATTCCTCATCGACTTCCAGACCACCCCAACACTGAAGCGAAACACATGTAGTATGAGTTAATCTGAAGGTTGAGTCTCTCCCTGATACTGAAATCTCTGTCTTTTCTCTGCCGGCTTCAAAATTTGGAACGAACACATTAGAGTCTCATCAACACTCATCATAGCACCTGCATTGTCAAATTCTCCACAATAGTTAGGTGCAGAAAACAAAGTAACGAGTTGGCGTCTTGCAAAGAACTCATATCCATCTTCAACAACTTGATGGGCACGGCAAATCAAGTCGAGATCGTGCTTTTCAAGAAACTGAGATACGATATCTTCTCCAAAGGTGAAAGATACACCTCTATCATTCTGTCCCCATCCGTTGACATCCTTATCTGGATCCGACCAAAGAAGATCACAAAGCATACCGGTATCTGGAACATCGGTTGGGCGAACAATACGCTTCACTTGATCCAAACTAGTTAGTTCTGGAGATAAGCCTCCGTGCATGCAAAAGATTTTCTCGTCAATAACCGCTGCACAAGGTAAGCAGTTGAAACAATCGGTAAAAGTCTTCCACAACTTGATTCCGAATCTTCTCTTACACTCATCGTAGAATCCATAGATACGGTTGATGGATGCACACTCGTGGTTACCTCTAAGAATGAAAAAGTTTTCAGGGTACTTGATCTTATAAGCTAGAAGGAGACAAATTGTTTCGAGACTCTGTTTCCCACGGTCAACGTAATCACCCAAAAAGATGTAGTTTGATTCTGGGGGAAAACCTCCATATTCAAAGAGACGAAGAAGATCATAGTACTGTCCATGGATATCTCCACAAACCTTGATAGGAGCCTCAAGTTCCAAAAGCATAGGTTGACTGATTAGCAAGTCACGTCCTCTTAAACATAGCATTTTGATTTCAGGCTCAGTCAAATCAACCAATTTACCAGGTCGAGCACCGCGTACACTGAAGATACAATGTTAGATAAATTCTTTTTATAAACTAAGAGATAGCCTTGGCCTATTAGATCAATATATTTGTGAACTTACTGTTGTAGTTTATCGATAATCACATTAATAGGATCGATGGAGTCTGCCCTAGCTCCGTTTCCATTGGCGTCGTTAAGTGTAGCATCAACCATTGCAAAATATTTATTCTAGTTTCTCCGGAAAGCAAGTTATCTCTTACACTGAACGTTAGGTTTAATTGGATGATCGTTCTAGCTACAGTACTCTAGTAGCGTTTCTCACTGCAATCAAATGAACAAGGTCTTGTTGCGTTGATGCGTTACTTCTTTACCCACCACTATTGTTGCTACAAGTGAAAGTACTGTAAGATTTAGGGGAGGTTAGATGCTACTCACTAGTTCAATAACATCCCAGCCACTTGCCACACTATTGAACAAGTGGCTATTTTAGTATGATCCAATCGCTCAAAAACCACGAATGAATGATAATAGCTGAGAAATGACTAAAATAATTGTTTCTATGATATAATTGAAATTATGTCCTTTTCTGAACACCTTGTTATATGGTGTGCCACGGCTTTTTCAGCACTACAATAAAAAGAAATTACTATTTCCAACTCTATGAATGTAATATGTTAGCTAGCTTCAATGATAGAGATTGATGGCAGTAAAGGAGAAGGTGGAGGACAGCTGTGTAGAAATGCCTTAGCTTATTCATCTCTATTGGATATTCCAATACGGATCCATTCTATACGAAAGAATAGGAGCAAGCCTGGATTGCGAGCACAACATACTGCTGGTATCAATCTAGCAATAGATGTTTGCGGAGAAAGGGAAGGTCTAAAGGGTTGCGAAGTAGGCTCTACAAGTATTGAATACTGCCCCAAAGAAAAGAAAAGTATTCAAGGAGAAAATCTGGAACTTCAACATAAAGATAGCAAGAAAGATATCTATTACGACATTGGAACTGCTGGTTCTATATGTTTACTTCTGCAAGCTGCACTGCCCTGTTGGTTGTTTAATTGCAACAAAGTTCAAACATTGACGATACAGGGTGGAACCAATGCGAGCATGGCGCCACAGATTGATTATTTTGAACAAGTTTTTGTTCCTACGCTTTCCAAATTCTTGCCTGTGTTGAATGAGAAGAATCTGGATTTGTCAGAGAAGGATCATTTTCTCAGTGTACATGTTGAAAAACGTGGATATTATCCTATTGGCAAGGGTGTGGTTCAATGTACACTTCATCCATCCATGGAACGTTTTCATGGACCTCTAAAACCAGTCCACATTACCAACCGTGGGAAGTGTACAAAAATCCACATCCAATCTTTTTACGCAGGAAAATGCCCAAAGATAATAGCTTTGAAGATGGGAAAGTCTGCACAACGATGCATTCAACTAGCAAGTAAGCATCAAGAAATAGAAGAAGATATGAAGGTAACGATGGAAGTTATCGAACATGTTCCTGCAGTAGGTAGTGCATCTGGGATTCTTATAATTGCGGAAACTGAGTCTGGATGCTTACTAGCATCATCGGGCCTAGGAGATCGAAGAGACAAGCCCGAGCAGACAGGGGTCAAAGCAGCTGAGGATTTGATATGTGACTTGAGGGCTGGCGGTTGCGTCGACGAGTGGCTTCAAGATCAATTGATCATTTTTATGGCTCTTGCCAATGGGACATCTAGTATTAAGACAGGTTGTTTGACACAACACACTAAAACTGCTATTGATATTGCTTCAACTTTGACAAGTGCCAAGTTTAAAGTACAAAAGTTGTCAGACGGAGAACGAAAAACTGACATAACTGGAGTGGATTCGAGATATGGCAAAGAAGGCTACGAGCCTGGGCAACACATTATAACTTGTGAGGGTATTGGTTTTTGTGCATAAATAAGCATTTTGATTTTATATTTAAATATATATCTAGACTAGATTTCTTTACGTCGTATCCCCTCATATTAGACTAGTCAATCACATCATTGACATTGCAGCACTCAAAGAAATTCTGAATTATCCCAAGAGGCAACGATTGCTTTTTCATGTTTTGCTCAGCCTTCTCTTTTGCAACAAGTTTTCGTCGCATTTCTAGTGCAAGTAGCGACCTTTCTGATAACGTAGATTCTACCATTTCTTGAGATAATGGCATCATTGCTCGACGTTTTTTAGGATCCATTTGATTTGGAGAGACCATCTCAGAAGGATATAATACCATAGACCTAAGTTTGTCTTCATCCATTTCCTCTGTGTCATCCCCATAGTTCATAGATATGCTTTCAGGTATCGAAAGACTAATGTTGTCTTTTCTTCTTTTAATGTGTTTATTCCCCGTTGTGTTTGCTCGAACACAAGTTGTTCCGCTACTCTCTGTAAACCCTGTTGCAGTCGTTAAAACTGATTTCTGTCCATGGCTTAAAATACCAGTCAACGTTGTAGCATCATCTTGGTCAAGCCGTTCTCGTTTCGTTGCACCTCTTTTCTTCAAATTACGTATAGATCTAGTGACCCCTTTGAATCCAGAGGAGAATGTTCTCCTTTCACAGTCGACGAAATCATCTGAAAATGCTGAAGCGACTTGATCAGGCGATTTACTATGTGCTCTCTTCTTTTCCTTGAAAGTAGGGGAATGGAATTCATCATCAGGTCCTTCCGGTTGAATCTGAAGCACGATGTTATCAAGCTCTCTAAAATCTTTGGAACAAGTGTTTCCATTCATACCATCTTCGTTATTCGGCATGCGAGATGCTCCTTCATCTGAAGGCGTCGAAGAAACAGACGAGCCACATGATAAAGAGCTGAATGAATCGTCAGGCGAAGATGGAGTAGAAGCACAGGCATAGGTATTGCCGTCTTCATCCATAACATGAGTTGAGTTCAGCCTTTTGAACACCTTTGTTTTCGTTGTAGGTGTAGGTTTCATTCCAATCATTGCTTGTAGGTGTTATGTGTCACTATTCAGAACTGAATTTTCTTGTCGTCTATATTTGATATTGCTGATTTAGGTACGAGCTTTTGAATTGAGAATGTAGTAATAGATGGCAGCTGCTCAACATCAATGGTTACCTAATAATTGCAGAGTATTATTAGTTTGTATTGAGACTCTTGTTGTTGACGCCGTGCCGTTATTTCGCTTTTTAAAATTTTGTGCGACTTTTTCCAACATGATGATTTTAGTCTGTAAATAGAAAATTTCATACAATTTTATTAGAAGTGATACTTCCCTTCTTGGGATCATAAGGAACCAATTCCAAGAGAGGGAAACAATGCTACACTATGCACAATTATGCATTTTTGTATAATAATATTACAGCCAAATTGATTACTTTAGAAAAGAGCGAAAGATATTCTTCATTTTTGTCAAAAGTTGTACTTCACATTCATCTCCAGCTCGGGCTTCTTCAGAATTATTCCCTATTAATTCAACACCCTTGCTTTCTTTTAGATGTAGTAAGTGAACTGTATCAATATCAAATGAAGTTTCGAAAGACTTGTCTACAGATTCAGTTTCATGACCCGAGCATTCACCATCTTTCTTATCAGATATCACTGCATCTCCTCTTTTCATCAAATTGGCAAAGTATCCAGTTTCTCGATTATACATGTAAGCAATTAACGAAATAATGACAATAGACAGTACCCCAACTATAGCTCCCGCAGTTTTCCCTGAATTGTTGACTCTGTCGACTCTGTCATAACTGTCATCACTGTCCCATTCAAAGTTGATAGCATCGTCATCGTTACTAGCTTCAAAGTCACTAGGGATACAAGAGACAGATTTACCTTCTCCTTCACAATTTGAAACATCAACATTTCTATCAATGAATAGGTCACTTTTAGAAAAGATTTTACTTCCAAATGCTTTTCTGTTGGGTAATATCTCATCGAGTTGTGTCGAGTCAGTGACTCCGGCCCACATACTAACACCATTGAATATAGCATCAAAACTCGTTGTCGGTATCAGCCTTCCCCTCCCTACATTCAATGGGCTGCTATTCGAAAGGTCATTCGGAAAATCCCCAATAATCCGACCTCCCTTCACTTCACCACCTAGAACTACACTAGTTCCAGACCATCCATGGTCTGTACCTTTAGATGAATTAGGGCTGAGTGTTCTACCAAAATCAGAAGTTATCACCATCACAGTATCTTTCCATTGGCCGATAGCTTTCATTTCTTGGGTAAATGCTTTGATGGCATCATCTAACTTCTCCAATTTCTGATTAAGATAGAATTCAAGATCTTGATGATGGTCCCAATCACCATCTTCTATGTAGTAAAGATCTCTACTCGAACCTCTGCACTCATAAGAAGGCGCTAACCTAGCAACCTGACGGAGGGACGTCCCCGGTGAAGTTGTTGGAAAGACTTGGGAAAGATCCCTCAGTTTTTTCTGAGCCCAGAACAATTCATTGTTTCTCCTAATAGAGTCATTTAAGGAATCAGACCACATTTTTGAGATGAGTCCTGTAGTCTTCTTCGTTTCACCATTAAGTTTTGGTAACATCGCAGAGAGTGGTTGAGAGTACGGAGTAGATGGATCAAGTACCTGAAATCCCTTTTGACTATTTACAGATGCTTTATCTCCATTCATTTCTTTACCCTCCAAAGCCAGAAGCGGTGCATCAACCGCAAATGCATCCACTTGATACTGCTCTTTTCTTAATTTGTCAGAAAGCCTACCCATCGTTCCAGTTCCTATCCCACCTAGTGCTCCGATTTCCTTTTGCATAGTATTATGTGCAAATAGTTGAGTCTTCGTTTTTCGCATGTAATCACTCTTTGTGACAGGCTCAGTCAAGACTCCTACACCCGCGACAAATAGTGCGTGTTCATCATTAAAAAGCTTTTGCAGAAATTTCAGTTTTGGATGCAGACCAAATTTTTTACATGGTTGACCAGTAGCATTGATTTGAAGCAAATTTCTTCGATCGATTGCAAGAGGACCTCGTGCATTCTTGTACTGATTGTAAAGATCTAAGTATACACGGAAGAGAAGTTAGTTTGCAGGATGATAAAAAGAGAAATCCAAAATGTGCTTATTTGAAACCTACCATTTCCATCACACTGTGAATGGGGTATGAGCTAAAGCACATAGGAGAGAAAGGATTAGTTTTCAGGATGACAATAAGACAAATGCAAAATGAGCTTATAAACCTACCACATTGAAAGAATCCCAGCCGCCTTTAAGCACTAAATGTATGACATTTTTATGTCTGGTACAAGACTTCGAACGTTTTGGCGCGGATTCTTTCTCTCTGCCAGTATTCTCTGTTTTTGACGCGAATGTGTGGAATTCAGGCGAAGCAACAATCAGCTGTTGTGCTGTAACCAAAGCAAGCTTTTCCTCATCTATTGTAGAATAGATATGCTTGATCAACTGTCTATTCGCAGATCCTAGTCTTCCACCTGTAAGAATAGTTGCCATATCGTCGATAACACTCTCGTTGTTGTTTGTTGAGGAAAACTTTAGCCTTCCAACAGACTGGGAGAAATCTCCTCCAATCTTCTTTAACACATCTTTATCACACCATCTATCCGAGAATCCTTCATAACAGGGAGAAAGTCCAAATTTAATGAGTGAAATGAGGCCGTTCATCAGACCTACAGAGAATGGAAGTAACAAAGCCTCGGGAGAAACGAGAGCAGAAGACGATAAAGCAGGTGGTGAATACTCAGGAAGGAAGAAAGAAAACACAGATGGCATATCATGTGGAGCCATTCCAATCTTTCCTTGCATATCATGAAGAGATGTGAATTCACCGTTCGTTTGTCTATAATCTAAACCTCTCATCAAATTTGCCACTCTTATCAGCGGCTCTTTCAAAGAACCATGGGATTTGTCAAGATCCAGCAGAACATTTCTACTCTCCTTGTCCATAATAATTGTTGCAATCATTGACGCCATACATCCATATTTCCCACTTCCAATGTCAGGTATTCCCTCGACACGACCTTCTTTGAAAGCCTTTCCTACTCGAAAGACAAATTTTGGAGACGGATTAGAGATTCCAAACCTTTGCATGAGCCTCAGTGAAAGGAATGGTGCAGTATTCTCGTGATATATATATTGGTCAAGAGCTGCTTCCGTTTC
Organism: Chaetoceros tenuissimus; assembly: GCA_021927905.1. Classification (NCBI taxonomy): domain Eukaryota; phylum Bacillariophyta; class Thalassiosirophyceae; order Chaetocerotales; family Chaetocerotaceae; genus Chaetoceros; species Chaetoceros tenuissimus. Next base: position 1,592,098 of record BLLK01000069.1, read on the forward strand.
ATAATATGCATCGCGAACGTCGGGGACTTCGTCATAAAAAGAGGGTGGATTACGAAAAGTGAACTCTTCCGAAACTTTCACAATAGATTCCATATTCTTCAAGTATCTAGTTCGGCCAAAATCGTCACTAACCTCAAAAGCAGTCTCCATACCAAATGGATCCGCACTGTCAGCAACATGAATACTGAAACTATCTTCCTTCAGCGTTTCAACATAAGTACCCATCCATGGATCTAAACCTCCAATATGCAAATTTGTTAGAAGCTGCACTCGTGTAGGAACATTACTGAAGACACGTCTTGCTTCAACGTTTACTGTGCAATCACAATATTGACCAACCGTTCGACAAGTTTCTAAACCACAAGAGTTTGTTTGAGCTGATGGGTAATTTCCATTCCACTGGACTCGGAAGAACGTTAAAGTATCATATTCATGCTCTGAGTCCCCATCTCTTGTATTCATTGCAACCCTCCCATCAGGGTCAACAATTACTGATAGTGAGCAGTCACTGTTTGTCCAATAGTATCCTGCGTAATTACAACAGGTACCACAATTCGCAGAAATGGACTGATAACGACAAATTTGCTGATCACTGGAAAGGCATATTGAGCGGGCCTCCGAGTAAGATACTCGTTCACCAGTATAAGCACACTTATTTGAGAACGCAACAGAGGATGCATCACAGCATGCTGCTGATGCAACTGCACTATCTTTAGATGCACATTTTGTTTCTCCTCTCCACCATGTTGATTTGGACATGGATATGACCTTTCCTGTCCCGAAGAAATGCAAGTGCACGCAACTCGGCCTAATGAATTCGTAGTACACCTCGCCTACCTTGACAATACGAATACTACGTTGAGAACATTCAACACCAACACATGGCACATTCCAAGGAAGTTCAACAACACTGGGGAAGGTGCATTCACCATCAATTGGATCGCAAAGTTTCCTTCTAAGGTTTGATGTTTGATCCAGTATTGTAACTTTTACATCGCTGTTTGGAGAATCTGCAGAGTACTTTCTTTCAAGTTTCAAGTCTTGATCGTTAGAGATTTTTGTTTTGCCTAAAAGCTTCCATTTTGCTCCTTTCCTGAGGAACGAGTCGGGGGGGAGATCTTTGCAAAGAGGATATCTATCACCCAAATACTCTCCTTTCAAACCCATTTTTGGAAATTGATCTCTCCATTCAATTCTAACTTTCATGGGATCAATGGAATTTGTAAATTCTCTCTCATCGACATTGCCTCGAACTCCCTGAGGTTTGAAAATTGCATTAGCCTTCGGTTAATGTCTGACTCGAAAAATGACTTGATCACTCACCTGTCTAGTGAAGCCTGTCCACACCCTGGCATACTCAGTGATGTCATCATTTGAATAAGTTTGGATGGGTACATCATTTTCATCCAACTTCATAGTTCCATCGCTAATCAACTCTACTAGCCCAATAGAAAATAATTGCATGATTTCTCTCGCGAAATTTTCATCCGCAAATTGTACTCGCCCATACTTATGATAGACATATTCAGTAGACTTCGATTCATAATATGTGAGCATGTCAGCCATCAAAGGTGAGTAGCTGACTTCTCGTAAAATGTCTTTGTAGTTTCCAAAGGCATTTCTAACGAAGATATCGTAAAAGTTTACAAATGTCTCAGTATTGTGAGGCACAACAGATGATGGGGAAATAACTAGTAACTGCGACAATGCCCTTGATTACAGAGAAAAATCACTGTCAGCATAAGCCTTTACATTAACTTGAAAAAGGAGACATCCACTTACCAAGCTACTTTTTGCCTGAGCTGGTCGCTAAGATTGAGTATAATCTCAGTCCATACCGTTCGCCTTTGTTGAGCAAACTCAAGATCATTCATGCCACTATCTACTACCTGTGAGAGATGAAATCTAGGCACTTTCTTCATCCAATTACCATACTCATACGGAGAACCACAAATCAGAATATTTTTACCCTCCGGCTTCGCAGTATATAGACCAAAACTCTCTGCAACTTGTCGCGATTGAAGCTGCCGGACTGGGATATCAACAAACTCAATGTTATCCCCAAGTGTACCAACGAATTCTAGCTCTTGCTTGCGAGTGCTCCACCTCGACATTGGGTGATTGGTAGGAAACAGTAATTTATGGAATCCCTTCTTTGCTGGAGAAATTATTGCATTCTGACCCCCTGGATGATCTCTTTGCCAGGATGTAAAGTCATAGATATTGTATGTATCCTTTGCTCAACAAATGTTAGTTTCAAACGTTTCTCTCAAGTATGTATATATCGCGCTAAGATTTTGAATTCAAAACATAGACTTACGGGATGAACACTCTTGTGACAAACACCATCTACATTCACAAAAAGTTCAGTCTTTGTTGCATCCTTCCAATGGCAAGATCCCGAATCTCCAAGATATATGTCCTTCACAATTTTATTCGACAAAGGCGCCCTTCTCAATATGTCACTGAATAATTCAGAAGTTTGAATCTTCACATTTTCTACACACGAATCATCCACTACAATCCATCTTGAACGCTCACCAGGATTACATGGTGATAAAACAGACGCTTCATCTTCAAATCGTAGATTTGTTACGGCATATACGGGTCTACCAGTCTTTTGGTAGAATTGACGAAGTGTATTTGCATTAAGAGTGATTGTGCCTTCGACTTTTCCATAAGCTGCACATGCAGACGTATCAGTGCTGAGAACACAATTTTCTTCGTTCAAGAATGATCTTTCAACGTTTGAACACATGGAAACACCATTGCTCTGCAGAACGAATTTTCCACCTCCATCTTTAGAAGGATTGATATTCGTATTTGTTTGAAGCACAATTGTTGGCTCAAATATCATATGCTGCCCGTTGCTAAGTCTGCCATAGACGGTCATTGTGTTGGACAAAGGGTATGGAATTGAAGAGCAAGCGTTGCTCTGTATTTCTTTTTTCATAATGACGGTATTGTACTTATTCTCACCACTGTGAACTCCAGCTTCAAAATCTCTCTTGTTCGCTACAGATATGTCGATAATATGTCTGGGCGAAGGATTCATTCCTCTGAAATCTACACGAGGGTTTCCTCCTCTGAAAACTTCAGGCCGCCCTTCATATACAATCATGAACCCACCCGAAACCTCTTCGCTAAGCCACGTGATCTTGTAGGAAGGTCGCTTATCATATTGGAACGGATTACCACTCTTGAATTTAATGCTGTCAACCATCGTTCTTATCTCACCATTGATGGATAGTGCGAATCGGTTGTTAATTTTTGTCACTGAAAGATATTTTCCAAGGTCAGATCGAGAGAACGCGTACCATCTCCATCTGGATCCAACTTGACAAGGTCGTCTTTGCAATCCATGCTTCTGAGGTGTGTACACAGGAGATGCTAGGTGCGTGCGAAAAAATGCCCGATGACTTGATAGAGGCACATCATTGATTTGATCCATTGTCCATCTTTTGAAGACAGACCACAAAGACTTGTCATCTTTTGAAGCTTGATCCATCAAATCATTTAGATCCTTTTGTGTAGCCCCAAATGTGGTTTGTTCCAAGAATCTTGCAATTTCATCTTTTTGAGAAACAGAGGAAGAAAATGATTGCAAAGAAAAGGTTTGATCATTGACTTCTTTCTCGGGCATATTGATTTCACATATTGAAGTATTATCATCGCAATTTATTTGTAGAAATGATGCAGATGCATATGGTCCTGCTACTCGTTCCCAATTGTTTTCATCATAACTTCTTGAAACAGGGATATCATCCTCTCCATTGTTTTTTGTGGTAGTGAGTGTACATAGAGTTCCTTTCTCTGCTATTCTTATTCTGACTTTTTTCCCTGATGGCAATGTTGAAGCTCTTTCTCCAGGCGCTGGACATGTGAAAGTTTGAACAAATCTCGCTTTTCGTTTTCGAAAAGTATTAGTACTGGTCGAGGCTTGCGATTGCGATAATAGACATACGTAAAACACAGCGAGAGTAAACGCAGCACCCTTCATCATCAATTTCATTTATGCATAAACCAAGTATGGTACTATCCTAACTTGTTCTTTGTTCTTTGTTAATAATGATATGTGTTGCAAAATAGTTGCATGGAGGCAAGATGCAACACATCATCTGCTGATCTTTTCTTCTAGGAAAAGAAGTTTGGGAAACAACTTCTCTATTTTGGCTGAGCAGAGCTATGATCTACAAGATTTATTTTAGTCTTGTAGGGGCACAGTTTAGGGAACATTTTTGGATAAGGAGGTGTCAAAGTTTAAATACGAAGCAAATAGCAAGACTCATTCATTTATTTTTAACGTATTTTTGTGGCGTTATGGATAGAATCTCCATCGAGTTCTCTTGATGATGATAAATTGCAAGTTTGATGTTTGATGATCGTGTTTTTATTTCACGCCTCGAAGTCTATACACCTATTAGAATACTGATAGAATCAATATTAGCCTCACTCGAAGCGGAACAGCAATCAATAGATAACTCTCCCTATTCATCACTTTTGAGAAGTCATCTTATCTTACCTGACAGAGAAACAGCGAAGCAAAACAAGAACACAAACATCATCTCTAGCTTTTCATCTCTCATTACATCATACCACCTACCAACCTTACAATGAATAATCAACAAGAAGGAAATCAAGATCTTTATGAAACGCTCAACATACCACGCAGTGCCACAAGCTCTCAAATAAAGAGCGCGTACCGCAAACTTGCACTGAAATATCACCCAGATCGTCAATCTTCACCAGAAGAGAAACAAAAGTGCAGTGAAATATTTACCAAAATTTCAAACGCATACGAAGTACTAAGTGACAAACAGCGGAAAGAAAATTATGATCGTTTTGGTGTCGTAGATGATGCAAATACAGCTGCTAGTTCACAGCAAACTAGAGCTCCTCAAGGATTTGGCTTCTCCTCAGATCCATTCGGCAGTAGTTTCTTTGGAGGACGGGATCCATTTGCTGATCCATTTTTCGGTGGTCTTGGAAATATGAATGGTGGTGGTCGTCCAAGGGGATTCATGGATCCTTTCAGCATGTTTCAAGATTTTTTTGGGGATGAGTTTAGTCATCAATTTCACAATGAAGACTATCTTCCGAATAGACAAAGACAACAAAATGGTTTCAGCAACAGTTTCATGGGCGGAGGCTTTGGAAATCACATGAATATGATGAATAATATGATGAATATGCATGCACAACAATTTTCACAAGGCTTTCCTCAGCAGCAACAAGGCTTTACTTCCTATTCATCATCTTCATTTGGTGGCGGAAATGGTGGAGTACGGGAGAGTGTTTCAACCTCTACTCGTATCATCAATGGAAAGCGTCAGACTGTGACAGAGCGGGTGAGAATCAATCCTGATGGAACAGTTGAGAGGCATACAGAAACTACTGGTGATGACGATTTCCCAACGCAATATCTAAACAATGGCAATGGAGTTGGCATGCTTCAGCAACAACAGCAACAGTACTTGGATAACCAAGCTGCGAGCAATATCAATAGCTACCAAAGAAATAACACAGGTAGTTCACACAATGATGAACATAAACATGAATCCGAAGAGCCAAGCGATCAACCTAAGAAGCGTCGATTTTTTGGTAGAAGAAACAACTCGAAGTGATTTAGTTTTCATTCGATGCATATAAATTTTGTAGGGATAGGTAGGATCTTACAAGTAGGAGTAGAAAGTAAAGTAGCCACATCATATATTTATGCTTATAATTTCTTTAATGTATTTCTCAACACGTCATTGTTTTTTCATTTCTAATTTCGCTTATTGATTGACGTCCATTGATTCGTGTTGTTGAACCGACACAAAAATGGACTGAAAAATTGCGCCAAGAATGAACGCTCCTTCATTCACTCTCTGTATTTACACAACACACAACCCATTGCTGTGCAACACAATTACGTACCATAGACAACTACATCTGCATTCATAACACTTTCTGGACTATAAGTAATAGAGGTAGACAAAGATGATGAAGGATCCTGAAGAGCACGAAATAGAGCCACTTGTCGGTTCGTCCAAAGGAGTTCTAAGGAGAAAAGAGGACACATCAAGGAACCCACATCATCAAGTAAGTCATATATCTTAGCATCATATCCTGATACCCATCTGAAATTGATATAGTCAGTGAAACTTACCTTTTATGTATGACAAGTTTGGCGAAAGCTATACATATGTATCTGCATCAGAGTTCACTCCGCCTCCCGGAATGGAGAAACAAAAATTACAGTCGAAAACTTTCGGTGGTCTTGGACCAGCAAATCAAGATTATGAATATGAAGGTGACGGATCAAAGTTAAAACAACAAAAACTACACATTAGAATGATGAGAGGATGTTCATCATGCTTGAAGACAAGCGGGTGTGTCAATCCTAATGTCACATTGAAAGAAGGGCCAGACGGGGACTTTTATCGAGATGATTTCAATGATCAGCCGCATTCATTTTCTGTTGGGACAACTGAAGAAGATGGGATATGGATGAATCGTAGTGATACTGCTGGAACAATTATGGCATTCATGGTTTGGGTTCTTTTCATTTACAGTGCTGTGACAATTACATTTTTAGCTGAGACGGGTGGTATCCATGGAATCTTTTCTTTAATTTATGTAACCTTGATTGGAATGGCATTAGCATCCCACGCCAAGACGCAATTTACAGATCCAGGGACAGTACCAGCATCTGCTCAACCAATAGAAGCATTTCGCAAGCAAAATCCTCAAATTGCACCTAGTTTTTGTTCCCAATGTCAAAGTTTTAAGCCTCCTTTCTCGCATCATTGTAGAATTTGTCACCGTTGTGTCAGTAGAATGGTAAGTTTCTACAACTTGTTTCGAATTGATTATACTATTTCTTTGTAGATATCATCTCAGCAACTTTGTTCAGGATCACCATTGTCCATGGATGAACAATTGTATAGGAGCTGCAAATTTCAGTAAGTTTCAATGTTCAATGTACATTTTCTTTTAGCCTTTGTCTTGTATTAATTTTCTCACCACCCTTTCCAATTCTAGAACATTTCATTCTTTTCCTTGTATATACCTGGAGTTGCAATGCAATGGCACTAACATTATTGGGATGGAATTATTTCTTTTGTGTTTCAGAAGAATGCACTTTCACTACACTCCTTGTACAATTGGCCCGAATTACAACTATTTTAAGCACCGGTTCATTACTCTTTACGAGTAGTATGATTATGAATGTTACATATGGAATCATTACAGGAATTGGAACTATTGATAGATTGAAAAAGAAAAGAATGGATACAATGCAAGATAGTGAAGAGGAACCAATTCCCTTGACTCATATATTTGGAATCGAAGGATATCACACTTGGCCATTCCCAATCGACCCTGTGTTTGAAGACTATGATACAGTTCTTGGATTTTCTACCACTCAAAGATTACTTCGTGAACAGATGAAAGATAAGGCTATGGCTTCACCATCATTTGGCAATGAGTCTATAAGAAGTTAAAAGTGTGGTGTTGGATTCCTACGACCAGCGGGTAAAAATAGAAGTGTGAGATTCTGTTTTTAGAAGTTCTATCTATACTAGGCTCGACACATGGAAGTGGCGAAGTTCATTGTTATAGCATGAAAATAGATATTTTAAGGTTAGATATACTATTTTGATTGGAATATTGGTAAATGCTTAAAAGAAGGAGCTTCTATCGTCTCGAACATCATCATTACTTTCAGACGACTCTAGTGTTATGATGTTATACTGGGGCGTCAAATTATCATCATCTTCCCTATCAAAGAAATCAGGTAAACATGACGAAAAGATACCTTTGTTTTTGCCATCGTCTTCTATTCTGGCCTGCCGTTTAACTTCGACAGTTTTCCTTTTTTGCCCTGTGCATCGATCTATTGTGATCTTCTCTGTTCGTACCATAACATCACTTCCAATATTTTTTCTTCTTGTGGTGATCTCAACAACATTTCCAGATTCATTTTCTATCGTCTTCGTGACCTTGACATCTTTTGGATTATCAAGAACAGGGGAAGATTCTTTACATAGCTTTCGTAATATCTTTTGTGGCAAATGGGGAAGTTGAGGATATCCCTTCTTTTCTTCTTCGAGTCTATCTTTCCCCACAGATTGGATATTGAAGTCATAGGAATGCCTGCTGTCATTCAAGTTGGAATTGTGGGAAATTATGCTATGTTTTTGTATTGAAGTCTTTTTCGAGGCAGGATTTGCTATCAACCAGTTCTGAGCAATTCTTTGAAAGTTATCATCATGCATTGTTTGTGCGTCTTCTCGATAAAGAGCAGATTTTGTCTCTCGTTCAAATAATGCAAATGCTTCAGTGAAAGGTTCATGGTTTCTAGCTTTGTAAAGCTTCCTAAGTAGCCCATCAAACAAATTTGATGTCTCTGCTCGCGAAGAGTCACATGTTCCAACGTCAGAGTTTTCAGATGTATCTCTCAACATAGATGGCCTTCTTCGCAATTTGTCGAGTCTCTCACTATAGGAATCATTTCTCTGTGAACAAATCATGCTTTCATCACCATCTTCAGGCTTACGAATGTAATAGCAACATTGGACACCATCATGATCAAGTTTCTCTTCAAAGGAGTCTGATATTTTCAGACCATTTTTGATATCATTCCATAATGTATAGCTACCACTTCTTTGCCTATTCCATTGAAATTGTTCCTTATTTGAGAGATCATAGTTACTTCGGCAGTACACATCAGATAAAGTCTCATAACTAGCTGCAATAACAATGAATTTCCATCGTATTATATTCTCACGTAATCTGATAACTTTGAATTCCTTCTTCTCTAGCTGTGAGTGGAACCTATGAGGATGATTCAGGAGAGATAAACGCAAATAGGCCTTGTGTATTTGATCAAAGGTTGCATCTCTTTTTAACCCCAGAACTTTATACGGATCCACTGAAGGTGAGTCAACCTCATCATCATTAAACGTATGAGGCGATTTAGATAGGACTGTTGGTTTGAAAAGATCAGAGTTGGAAAGGAGGATCGAAGTTTGTCGAGACTTGCTTCGAGTTAAAATTGATTTGTCATGACTGGAGACATCACGAATCCATTCATCTTGTCCTCGAAACAATGAACTCGCTTGTTTATCAAATTCTCTGTTATGGACCATGTTCGTCCATATGTTTCTTCAATAGAAAACCTTTTGAGATCGGTCACGATGTTAGCAATGGTTTTCTCTTGATAAAAAATTGCAATGGGAGACTGAATGTAGTATGAGGAGGGATACCAACAATGATGTGCCGCCTTGGAAAGAACACAAGAACACCAACTTTCCTCCCTTGACTTCAATAATGAGATTGACATCTGTCAATGAAGAATAAAAAAGGCCTTTATTGTCAAAAAATTATCTCTCAACGCCTTCACAAAACCTATTATGGACCTTGTATGAAGAAGACTAATGAATGTTAGTTATGTAAGTATGGCAAGACGAGTAGTACGTTTTATTTGATAAAAGTGATGATAGTCATTTCTTTCGCGAAGTCAGTAGTTAATAAGGGTTATTATATATAGTTTGAATATCATATTATTGAACAATATATTTATGCATCTTCATTTATGTACTCAAAATAATTATCCTTAGCGATCACATGTTGGCATTCAAATTAGAGTCAACTTTCATGACGATTCTTGCTCCAAAAAGCTTTCTTCAATCACAAGAAGTGATTTGTCATTGTTGATATTGAGCAAGAATTCAGAATGATAGACATAGCAATCCCATTGTTGTTTCATAATTCTTTTTAATGCTCTTCACCATCGTCAACATACCCAGATGGGAGTTCAGCTTCATTTATCAAAACATCTTCACTCACAAGTCCCCAAACTGGTACATCACCAATTTTACAATCGTTAAACAATTTTGTTCTACTTGGCAATCCACTTTCTGCTGGAGGATCAATAAACATTTTCAATTCAACAACACAAGCACATTCAACAACTGTTCCTCCACATGCTTTCACGAGTTGAATGGCCGAACTCAAAGTTCCCCCGGTTGCTACCAAGTCGTCAATGATGAGTACACGGTCTCCCTCCTTGATTCTGTCTTTTTGTACTGTCAAGCCAGAACGCTTTCCATACTCAGTATCATATTCAGATGATTTAATAGTGTTTGGCATTTTACCTTCTTTGCGCATCATGATGAATGGCTTCTTGAGTGCAAGAGCAATAGGTGCTGCATTGAAAATCAGAAATGAGGTGATGTTGAAATTTAGAATAACTACAATGTTGATACTTACGTCCAAGAATAAAGCCTCTCGCATCCAATCTGTAATAAAGAAGAAAGATAGTATAATATTAATTAGAGCGTTCACTTTTCATATAACTAATGTTCTATACTCCTTGACCATCTTCAGTAAGATAGAACAATGCCAACACAATATTCACATCATGCAAACTCACCCAGCAACTGCGTCAATGCCAATGTCTCCATATCTAGTAGAAAATATATCTACAATCTTTTGGAAAATTTCTGGATTTGCGAGGAATCCACCGATATCATAAAAGCGTGGAATGCCTTTGAATGGAAAGTAGGGCAAATAGTTGGCAATCTCCTTTGCCTCTGGTCCATCTTGCTCATAGGTTGGTTTCGTAGACATGTTTTGTTTATAGTATAATGATCAGATTGCTCGTGTAATTCCAATTAACAAAATGCTCATGCTGCTCCGGCTGAAAGATGAAGCAAAAATGCTGCATGCTGCGTACGTACTATCACTAGTAGGACGTTCTACGTAGTGTACCCCCCTTCCTTTTTGTTGTTCTATGAAGCTAGGTTCTAGCCATATTACCCAACGATTTTAAAATTTCATTTGACCTTGTAGTGTAGCTTGCTTGAGCTAGATTATGTTGAAGTTGAACATAAAACCATACGAATACGCAGGCAATCTCAGCTTTTCTTGATCTCCAATGTCACCAGTCACCAATCTTCATCTATCAACTTCTACAGACAAGACGGGTAAAAAAGATAATACTACATATACTTTTATTTTTATTCTCTTATGAAAATTTTCCAAAATGTTGTCTACCATGAATCAATGTTTGGATTGATGGCCACTATTTCTCCATTGAGCTCAGGGAAGTAGACGAAACATATTCACATTGCAACAAGTAAGCTCAAAAGGAGTTGTTTTGCAAGACGTGGCTGTGATTGTTTTTCACCTGCCAACTCCGCCTTCGCTTCACGTTCGGTCGCTTTTGCAATTGTGGTTAGTAATCCGTCGTGGCGCGCCATGTATTTTCGGTTAGTCACTTCAGTTGCTAGCCTTTCAATGGCAACTATTGCCGAATCTCTTATTTCTTTGTTCCCATTGTTATCCATATCAGCTGCTTCAACTAATGCCTTCAAGATGTATTTGTTACACATTATTCTTCTATTCTCAGTCTCATTAGTCAAATGCATAATGGCTCTCATCGCATTTTCTTTATCTTTTGCATTGTATGCCTTTGTTGACGGGATCTCTGCCAGAGTCTCAAGCAATCCAGGAACTCTTGCCATTTCTTCTCTTATTGCTGGATCTCTAGCTTTCACACGGAAAACAGCTGGTATTCCTGTTGCATTTGAGCCCGAAGATGCAGTTACTAGTGCCTTCATTAGTGCTTCAAAGTTTTCTGTTTCATTACTGCACCCAGATGCTATTTTTGTCAGTGCCAAGCAGGATCTTTTTTGAACATCACTGCTCGAATCGTGGGTTGATACGCTTGCAACAACAGATAGTAGTTCATCATGTTCCGCCAGAAGATCCGCCGTTTCATCACATGCTAAATTTGTTAGCGCACCTGCAGCTCTACGTCTACTCTTATCATTTGTGTCAGTGCTTAAAACTTTCTTCAATGCTTCAATCACTACACCCTCAGAGAATTTACACAACCTTACTCTATTCTCCTTGACGAAGGCAAGATTTTGGATAGCAGTGACAGCATATTCTCGTGTCTCTTCCTTGACATCTGTAACTGCTAACTTTACAAGCGTAGCAAGTAATCTATCCTTGTCCGCCATCTTTTCTTGTGCATCAGAGGATGAAGCTAAATCCATTAAGGATGCAGCAGCATATTCGCGAGCATCTGGTGACATGTCCAATGCTGCAATCTTCAATATCGAGTCAAGTAATCCAGGATGAGACACAATCAGATCCTTGTTTGCATCAGAGTTGGATAAGTTGGCAATTACTCTCATTCTTAAAACTCTTGCATCAGTTTCAAGCTTGGCAGTTGATATTCTATTCAATGCATGAATCATACCATCATGTTTGGCCATTAATGACCGTACTTCTGTTACTCTGCTGAAATACAATAAAACCTTTGATACATTTAACAGTGATACTTTCGCATGTTTGATGATATCATGCTCACAACGATCAAGAACCTTCAAAAGAAGAGGGACGATGGAAGGACCGTCTTCTTGAAATGTTTTGCGTACAGCTTCGGTAGATGCCCTATATACCATTTCTAATGCTGCACAAATCATTCTGATCTCATCTTCGTTATCTGTCATCGATAGAACTAGGCACATAACAGTGGAACATCCAAGTGATAGCTCAATATTATGTCTCTCAGTGTCCCAGTGATCAAAAGCTGCACATGCATTAGTTAATGCAGCTACCCGACGCTCAATATCAGTTGCTTTATTAAGGTCTTTTTGAAAAATATATGTTAAAAACGAGCAAGAAACAAAGGAAATGAAAAAAGTACATAAAATACAACTCCTACTCACCAGCAAGTATAACTTTTACGTTCCGAATGTGTTCTTCACGCCCTACATTTTTTGTATCTGTTTTATGAATTGTTTGAGGAATCGGCAAAGTTTTTCGACTGACATGGGAGACCCCACTATCATAACTGACACTTCCGATGATAGAAGCTGGTCCATTGACTTCTCTTGGAACTTTTGAAATGGATCGGTTTGTATTTGTTCGGAATTGTTGACGAGACATTAGCGAGTCATGCTGCTTCTGGAATCGATTATCTTGACTCATGGAATATTTAGAAGAAGATGTAGATTTCTTCGAAGAAGATGAGACAGACTTCATACTTTGTGTATCTGTACCCTTCCTAGATCTAGTTGAATTCAAAGGCTTCAAAGGGCTATCAAAATTATTTCTTTCTCTTGACAAAGTTTTTCTGTGATGCGACTTGTCTTTTGGTGATTTAAAACCAAGCATAGTTTTGCTGAGAAATAGCGAATGCAATATTCTTAAGTTTTCACCAATATCAGACTAGGTAAATATGTATTCTCCAAGAAGATAGAGTTGGTGATGATAGAGTTTTTATGAAGTCAAAGGTTTGACAAACTCTGAAACAACGTGATTTTTTTGCGAAACCCAGTTGGCGATGGAAAAATTTAGTTGATTTTATTATTGTTTTCGAAAAAGATGGAAAAGAGAAAAAAAGAAAAAAAGGCAAAAAATAAAACATTTCTCGACCACCACTATAACACCTAGTAAAAACTACGTTTGCTCTTTTCTCTATGAATATAGCACCTATTCACCTAAAAAGTGGTTCAATCTCTACCTACTAATCAAGCTTGAGAAGACTGGAGTATTAGTTTACGGTGAAAGGATGCCTAATCCTAGAAAGAATCGAAGAAGCACTTCTGAGAGCAACAAAACTACAAGCTCAAAGAAGGCTCGGACACAACGTCCCTATAGGTTGGCTATGCATGTACAGACCTATGCTAAGCAAAACCCAAATGCAAAGGTCAACCCAATGGAGAAACCTTTTGAAATTGAGTATGATTTCAATAAGCATCCTTTCAGTAGAATCAAAGCAAAGATTCAAGAAAGTATTGGAACTGAAAACTTCCGTTCAAGATTCCCTGAGTATGAGGTACTAGACACATCCTACGGCATCAAGATTTGGAATGGAAAGCGATCAAAAGACAAAAGATCTTCTTCTTTGAAGAGTATTACCTCTTTTACAATTGATGAAGGTACTGCAGATCCAGAAAGTATTTGGACAAAGTATCTAAAAACTAAAAATGTCAAGAGACGTTGTGATCCAGATAATGGATATGACCTTGTTGATGTCGGCATTGTGGTTTTCAAAAAAAGTAAAGAAAAAGCAAGAAAAGAAGCAAGATCTGCTACAAAAAAAAAGAAAAAGGGTGACATAGGAGCTCCAGATATCCTACGAGTTTCTTTGCTACGTCCAGTCTACACTACAGAAGAGAGAGGAGTGGAAACTCAGAGTACTAATCCAATCTGCACTTTCGACATTGATACTTCAAAATATACTGAAATTTCAGAAGATTCATTAGATCAGATCCTTGAAAATGAAGATGATGACATGGATGAAACTGAAAGCAGTCGTGTATTCAAGAAGCACATCATTACTCAGTTTCGCTGCGACCTAGGGAAACTTGTGCTCAATAATGATACTTCGGGTAAGCAATATTTGCACAAGTTAGATGATACAAGTCCCCTGTATGCATTGAAGAAGCGCAAAGCTGCTACTGAAATAAAGCGAAGTGCAAAGTTAGTGGATTGGATTAAAGGTTGTACTCCTTATGTGAGAGAAGAATTTCCGAAGCCTGGGGGGGTTGAAGAGAAGTCAGTTTGCGAGATCCGACTTGCTTTTGGAGCAGTCCAGACAATAGATAAAAGCACTTCAGCTTCTGTGCTATTCAGCTCTCCAAGTCAAGATGAGATTGCATGTACACAACTAGATGACACAGTAGAGCCCATTGCAGCACCTGACAAAAAGTTAGACAGTGCGTCTACAAAAATTCTTCCACTGGATATTCAAAAACTTCTACTCGACAACTATAAGAATGAAAACAGTTGCATGTTTCATAGCTGTACTGATCAAATGTTGAAAGCTGCAGTACAATTTGGTTCATTTGACAAATCTACTAGGTCTGAATTGACGGCATGTATCCAAGAAAAAGTTAGAGATCCTTCGGCAGAGGCATTGATCCCAGTTTCACTTTTTGAGAAGCTAAAAGAGTCGACTTCTCTCCGTGAAAACCTGAAAGAGTTTGTTTGGGAAAAAAATGCATACCCGCCACATAATGAGGATATTCCTCAACCACCAACACAACAAGAGTGGTTCACTACCGAGAAGGGGAAAAAGTTTCAACAGTCTCAAAAGGGAAAATCTACAAGTGGTCCTTTGAATGATGTATTGGGTGTTGTAAAGGATATGATGCTTCACAACAACAATAGCACTGCAATTAGAGGTCAAATCAATGAAGATGTTTCTACTGCGAGATATATAGTTCGTACTAAGAATCAAGTGAAGCCAGAAAGATTTTACGACATAGAGTGTGGGAGGGAGAAATTAGAAATGAAACTTTTCGACTTCATAATGAGTTTGAAGAGTAATGTTCATCCAAGACGAGGTGCTTTTGAAGAGCGTATTTTTTTAATTAAAATGAGCTCTGGGGAAGAGTGTGTATATACCAAGGAAGAAAGTAAGAATACAACACTCTCTTCCTTGGTAAATATTGCAAATATTCAAAAGGGGGAAATTTTGCATATCACCAGTGCAGTTCGAACTGAAGCTTCCGAGGATTCAGAGGGTTATGGGATTTCAGATGATGATGGAGAGGGTAGTCAAAATGAGGTATCTCAAGATAGCTCTTCTTAGATAGAAGATAAAGAATAACAACCCTATATATTTGCAACTTGAAGCCATCTTTTTCTC
Source organism: Chaetoceros tenuissimus (assembly GCA_021927905.1). Classification (NCBI taxonomy): domain Eukaryota; phylum Bacillariophyta; class Thalassiosirophyceae; order Chaetocerotales; family Chaetocerotaceae; genus Chaetoceros; species Chaetoceros tenuissimus. The sequence goes on from BLLK01000069.1 coordinate 1,607,756, forward strand.
CTTCTCTTTTCCAAAAAGCTAGCATTGGGGCCGACGACCTTGTATTATTTCAACAAACTGATCAGCCCATCTGACACTAGCCATATAACAATCAACAGATACTCTCTTAGCAACCCACACAGAACCCTGTCTGGATGTAGTTGACGCCACTCGCCACTGTGATCGCGCAATGGTCACGGGTCCGTAGCAGTACTTTCTACAACAGGGGATTGAACTGTGACTGACAGGACTTGAACCAATGCACAACCAAAATTCTTCCTGCATAGTCTCGAATAAAGAAATACATAAAGGAAAGATTTTTGTCCTCACTTTTCTAAATGCAATATTTCATTAATCGAGAAAATAATATATATACAATTTAATTATTTATAGTGAATGATTTACAGTTAATGCTACTATAAGATTTGATGCAAGCTCTTCTTCTTCTACTGTCGTCAAGATTTGATTGCTTAGTGGAACCTCACATCGTCGGAATTCTTTTATGCATATGTCACGATTTATACTTTGAAATGCAGCCATGTGAGTGCGATACCAATCATACTCAAAGGCTATTTCATTTCTCTTCAAATGATTTTTATAGATATTGAATGCCAATTCTATCGGGTTCAAATCTGGAGAATATGGTGCTGTATACAGCAAGTAAGCACCAGTAGCACGTATCATATCAGCTACACGAGAATCCATGTGTGTCGAGGCATTGTCCATTACAACTATGGATCTTGCTTCAGCTTTTAGAAAATTTCCAAGAGTCGGACACAAGAAATTTTCTACCCAGCTTTCAAAATATTCTGCGTTGACAGTTCCAGCGGCTCCTTCTGATGATATTTCATCTCGTATTACGCAGTCAACAGTTTCTGAAATAAAACCGTTGATATCCAGAGCTGCAATCATTGTATATCTCACAGTATTTTTGAACCAGCGTTTCAAGGCCACTCCACCAGAGTTCCTCTTTCCCCACGCTCTTCTCCTACGTGAGGCCCTTCTATCTTTATGTGTTTCATCAACAAAAACTATTTGAGCTGGATCAGACACTAAGGTCTCCAGAGCTCGTTTGTATCTTAGTCTTTCAACTTCATTTCTTTGTTTTGCGCTTTCATAGCACACCTGTAGAGAAAGACCTAGCTTCTCTGTCAAAATACGATGGATGGTTGAAAGAGACAGCAGTGTCTTGTTATTTTTTGCTAGCGCCTGTTGAATCTCGTCAAGAAAAAATTCTGGATGCTCTTCTATGATTGCTCCAACTGCCTCCACAATAGCATGAGTCACAATGTTTGTGTACTTGCACTTTTTATATAGTTTCCTCAACTTTTTCCTCTCTGCTTTTGTTTCATATGGATACTCTCCATACTTTTTATAATGTGAGTACCAATTATGGAGTGTACTTTTTGGAATAGAATATTTTGCAGCTGTTTCTTTTAGCACATGGTCTATTGGACGACCTGGATTTAATTCTATAAGTTCTTCAATGTGAACTAGACAAACGTGTTCTTTCCTCTTGCCCCACGGCAATTTTTGACTTGAAGATTGCACATTACTTGACTCAGGCATCCTTTCACCGTAAACTAATACTCCAGTCTTCTCAAGCTTGATTAGTAGGTAGAGATTGAACCACTTTTTAGGTGAATAGGTGCTATATTCATAGAGAAAAGAGCAAACGTAGTTTTTACTAGGTGTGATAGTGGTGGTCGAGAAATGTTTTATTTTTTGCCTTTTTTTCTTTTTTTCTCTTTTCCATCTTTTTCGAAAACAATAATAGTCGATTCCCACAAAAAAACGTGATTAAGCTAAAACCGCTCTAACTGTTTTCACGAAGAACACATAATCTATTCAACCTTTCTTAATATTTTGTTTTCCACATAACCGTATCATGGCACCATTGATATTTTATTGTCGACGTGGAATATCTATGTCGCCAAAATATATCAGTACTGGTATTTAAGTTCCAAAACAGCTGTTTTCCACTCCTGGTTTTTGAGAGGAGACAGAGGTTGGAAACTTTTAGATATCAGTGTTGACATTTTTGAATGAAATGGCGAAAGGCTTAGTTCTGGATTTATATTATTATTTCGGAAAAAGCACGTGAAGGCTTTGGCAAGAGTGGGATGTTATGTTGTGTTGTGTATGTAGTGCACCGCCAAAGCTGCTTTTTGCTTCATGCACCCCACTCATTATCATTTAACTTTTACTTGTATCCACATCACCAGCTTGTTTTGTATCGTTACTCTGATCATCGGAAGAGCTAGAGTCTTGACTATTTTGATCAAGGAACCGTCTGCATAACTCACCGAATGCTTCTGTTGTAGTATTGTCAATTATGCCACTACCACTTATTGATATGACTTTCTTTTCAACCAGTCGTTCTACTAATTCCTTATTTGAGAGTTTGGACCAATCCTCTTCTCTTTCTTTACGTAACCTAGCCGCAGCATCTTTCACTGCTTCTCTAGTTCTTCGTCCTGCATCCTTTAATTGCCATCTTGCTTCTGTTTCCATTTTACCAATCATTCTACCTCTTTCAAACATGCTACCCTCTTTAATCTTCAAATGAAATACAAGTTAGATGATATGTTTTATACTTGGTCTCACAAAAAAGATAATAGGTTCAAGTAAAACTTACTGTCAGAGCATTTGAGACCATTCTACTTTTTATAGTTTTCCTTATGTCCCTCGCTGCACATTCAAGATCTTTATTGGTGTTACCACCCCAAATTCGCTAAAAATGTATTTAGCACGTTACTAGAGAAATATCAAGCAGTCCATGATTCAATCTTGGAACTTACCGGATCATTTATTATAAACAAAGGTACATCTGATTCTTTACAGCACTTGGTTAAAAATCTTAGAGATCCAGGGACTCTTTGCATAGCTGAACCATCGGCAATGACAGCATGTGGTTTGGACGAGGCACGATTAATTGTTCTTTTATCTTTCCCATAATCTCCATCAATCCCATCCTCCCCACCGACTTTCTCTCCAGACAAGAAGGACGGAATGAACCATTGGAGAAAACCTCGAGATTTCTTGACTGTGTGTCTATAAGAGTTTCCAAACAATGTTCTTGTCAACCATGAAGCTCTTTCAACATTTGCCCCAAAAGAAACTTCTCCATTAATCTACGAGCAGTTACATTCACGTAATTTGTCAACATCATTTGTAAATGAAAACACGAAAACAAAGAAAACTATACTGGGACTTACTCGCATTTGCATCTCTTCAATCCATGCATATTGATTCCAAGGGGCATCAACTTCATCCTCTTCTTCAGCCAGAACCGTGATTTCAGATACCTTTGGACCGGATTCAGATTCTTCGTCTTCATCTTGCACATCTCCATCTTTTACCGACTCTTCTACATCAGCGAAGCCCTTCTCATCTTCTTCACCATTACTGTTTTGAGCGCTAGAAGAATCGTTATCCTTTGTGACAACCACCTTCCTCTTCCTAACCTTGAAGCGTGTACCTAAATGTTGCGCTACTGACATTCTTCTCTGGATCATATCTGGACTGTTTTCGTCGACTGAATATTTCCCCGGGTCATATTTGAAGTTTCCAAATTGATATGTGCGTCGCATATTATTAGGGTTCAAATCATATACTGATGCCTCCAGTAATTCAACTCCAATCCTTTTGGAATGCTTGTTTCGACATCTGACAAGAGAACGAGCCAAAGACTTTTGTATAATCTCAATCTTTTCTTCATTTTCCTTCTTTTCTTTGTTTTGCTTCACATGACGATGATCATCTGTGGCAATTTTATCTTTTTGCTTACGAGGTATATATTTCGGTGGAGCAATGTCATCAGGATAAACTCTACTAAGATTCACTCGACATTCTCCATCAAATACTTCTCTAAATTCTGGAACATCAATGGCTAAAATACGAATTCTACGAGGAACGCCTTTGGGTCTCTCTATAGGTCTCTTTGTAGACGGCCCATCTTCAGTCCAATCATCGCTGGATACGTTAGCATTGCGATCATCACGTGCAATCTTTCCCCAAATTCTTTTTGTACTATTGACGGAACTTTGAGGGTTGTGATAGTTGAGATATGTCTTGGATGCAATTTTATCAGTCAAGTCCGTTTCAATGAGGCCCACATGACTCTTTGACTTGGGATTCTCAAGAGGGGCAGAATCCAGCTTTGTAGTGAGTGACGATTGAAATAGATATGCAGATGTAGTCGTTGCAGACAATGCTGCAGCTGCCTGAATGCTTGTGTTTCGTAACAGTTTCAGCTGACTCATATCTCAACGACTGGGGGTATCAACAAAATCTATTGGAACTCTTTTTGTAGAGAAGGGCGAATAAATGGTAGCCTTTTCTAATAACTACTATTGGAAATGGTTCTGATTATTGATGATGAACATCTTCATCAGTTTTTATTTTGATGTTTTGAGATGAATGATGTCAAAAGCAAGGAGAAAGTTTAGGAAGTACGTATCCATTTTTCAGTTGGTCGGGCCCGTCGGGCAAAAGGCAAAGTCGGCAAGTCCCGCCCGAATGAAATCAATAACGAACAATTTATTTTTTTTGGCTTCCTACACGAGCCACAAACTACGCCACGGTGCATTAATTCTTGAAATATACAAATACATTCAAAATATTAAGGTATCTAGTTTCATTTCCTGAAGCAGCAATAAATGAAATGGCTTCCCCAGCAGATGATAAAGAGTCTACGCCTCTTTTATTCTCACCAAAGGGAGGAGGACATTTAGATCCAGCTAACAATGGTGTTTCCGATGGTCCTCGACGAAGAGCTGCACCTCCTCCACAACCACTTGAAACACACTATTTTGCAAGTAAATTTGATCCACCGCAGATAGCCAAAGTTTCTACAAATAGTTCGAAATATAGATCAGAAAATTTGGCTACACCCATAGTGAAAAAGATATACTCTTCCTATTCAATTATAAAGGATGCCATTCAACCTATGACAAAGCCTTCACTTGCCGACGAGAAAAGACAGGGAAAAATATATTATGAAGATACATACAATGATTTGCCATGGCGATGTTCCTGTGGGACACATCATAAAGATGGAATATGGCTGAATCACAGTGATAAGGCTGGGCTTGTCATGAGTTCTCTTGTATGGCTCATGATTGTCTATGCTGGTTTCACTGTAACGTTGTTGGTGAATAACAATTCTTTACCATCTCATGTTGGAGTCATTTATTGCACACTCTGTGCATTAGCTCTTGCATCACATGCTAAAACTGCATTGACAGATCCTGGGTCTATACCGAAACGTGCTATACCCAATGAAGATAATGCTTCTGACCCGACGGTCAAATTTTGTAACTTGTGCGAAACTTATAAGCCACCCAAAAGTCATCATTGCCGGATCTGTGATCGCTGTATAAGTGGAATGGTGAGGTTTTGATTATATTTATACGAATATGAGTTTTTTTTCTTGTTCACCATCTAACCCCTCTTTTGCAGGATCATCATTGTCCATGGATGAATAACTGCATTGGAACAGCAAACTTGAAGCATTTTTTCCTGTTTCTGATATATGTCTGGACAGCATCAGCCTATGCTTTGGTTATATTTGGAATGAATTACTTTCTATGTAATAGCGAGGAATGTATTTTTCCGACCGGGTTAGTAGCTCTAGTTCGTCTCATGACATTCATGTGCGTTGGAGCACTGATTTTCACATCAAACATGCTCATGTCAGTATTTTGGGGGATAATGACTGGGATGGGAACTATTGATAGGATGAAAAAACAAGAAGATAAAACGTTTGACGAAAGTGAAGAAGAACCAATGGCATTTACTGATATCTTTGGCATTGGAAGTTATTTTACATGGTTTCTACCGATCGACCCTATCTTTAATGATTATGATAGTGTCATGGGTTATTCGAACGCAGAAAGGCTACAACGAGAGCGTAGCACTTTAGTTTGAAGTTGATAACAACTTTAGTATTCTATATTCTATGGGGGATGTTTTTTATTTTAGTACGTACAATGATGGCAATGATTTCGAAGTTAGATAATTTTGTTACATAAACAGCTGTGATCTTTTAGTTCTATAAAAAACTGATACAATGTCTTGGAATTTAAAGTGTAAAGAAAAATCCGGAAATGACAAAGAAACTCGAAGCTGCATTTCTTTGTATTGGTGTCGATGAATGTGTAAAAGCGTGACACGACATTGCGGACACAACTTTATTCAAGATAAAAGCTGTGAAAAAAGTTTCAACGAGCAAAATATACACATAAATGTAATGAATACAAGATTCTATGTTTGTTGTGAGAGCAATTACACGGTACTATTTGCTATTTTAATTTGTAGTCTACCATGTCAAAATCATTTGAAATTGTAGAAGAAAAATGAATACATCTATGTAGGTATTTTACTATTACTAGGAAGTTTCACCGCAAATAGCCTAATTTTCGTCAAAACATCCTTCAAGTGATAGGAAAGAATTCAATCGTCAGAACACGTTGATGGTAGGGCTTAAGTAATTATGAACCACATCATTATCAATTAGAGCCTTTTAGTCATGTTGCCTTGATGACGATTTTCCGCACTAACGGAGTGCACGGTATGTGTACTCAGTAGCTAGGTGAGTTGAAAAGAAGGAGGTACTTCATCAATACTTCATTCCTTCTGTTACTCTCTTCATAATTTTTTACATCTCTGAAATATGGCAACTGAGACAGTAGCACCTTCAAGCACTCGCAGTATTATTACTGTCAAGACAATAAAACCTACAATACGGCCGCCTGATGCACATAGGTCGAAGCTATTGAACAAAATTGGAATACACAAAAACGCCACTAGCTCCGTCGCTCCGAATCCTGCGATCGAGAGAAAGATGAAAATCATTCGTGCCATGGGATTAGGAGGTGTTATTCCTCCCAAGCCAAGAGCTCATGCATCCACAGGAACCCTTGACAATGATAAGATTCGTCCGAAAATTGATTTTTCAAAGGTAACTCATGAGCCTCTGAAGTACCAAGAATACGGACCATCTGAGGCTGCACAATCGGAGAAAAAAACCGAACCTGTTGACGAGAAGAAGGATAACAAGGGCAAGATCACATTCAACGATGATGTTTGCGTAGCTCATATTCCTATGAGGTCTGAGTATTCAGATAGAGTTAGATCAAGGTTATGGAGTAACCGTTATGAAATTCATGAGAATGCAACTCGTAATGCTCTAGAATTCCAAGCTGAAGGGTGGGACTGGAGATCTGTGACAGAAGATGAAGGTATGTTTGTGTGCACGTCTTCGGGGGAACTGATTCATCCAGTGCACTGTCAGCAGTAGGAACATTAGAGATGGTAAACCTCACTAGCTAGTACGTAGAGTCAGAACACGGTATTAGATTTACCCATGACCTGTACATAGTATCATAAAAAGTCAAGAAGTAGTCTAGTAAGACACAGATACTGATCCTACAAATCGTTCAATGTTACATGCGTACATATTATGATTATTATTAGATCTAAGCAAGCACTTAGAAAAATAAATAGTTTCAAAAACCAACGATGTCCTTGTACTTTACTATTAATATTTGCATTCTTATCCTCAAATGATCAACACACGGGGTAAATTACCAACTTCTTCCACGGTGCTTTTTGCAGTTTCTTTGATTGCTTTTTTCGATAAACCAAAGATTCTCTGGAGTAGATTCCATACCTTGAATGTGAAGATTCCCAAATCTTCATCATCTACCCACTGTACAATTTCAGCAGACTGACCTGCTTGAATAGCTTGAGAATGAGTCAATGCCTTGTCGTTAGAGTCATAGCTATCGCTATCGCTGCCACTATAACTATCATCCTCATCGGACGAAGAAGACTCATCATGATCTCCTTCAACGGATTCAAATGAATCTGAATCTTCTTCACCATCTGATACTCGTCGTCCGATATTTTCTGTTTTCAAAACAGGAGATTCAGGTCTAATAGAATCTATGATCTGCTCAACTCTCTCCGCTTCGAGATCGTCGACAACCTCTGGTATTTGATTCTCAGTTTTCTTGACAACCTGTTTCTCCTCAATCAATGTACGTATTAACGTGACCTGATCTTGGACACTCTTCTCTTCTTTTCGTATTGCTTCGAGAGAATCCTTTCTGACTCTCACTTCGTCCTTTAGCTTTCGAGTGAGATTCACAGCACCTGATGATGTGATCACAATTGTATTGAATAAGGATTCATAATCATCATAAACAAAGAATACTCTGAAAAAAACTCACCTAGCAATCCAAGTTTTTCAACCTCTTTCAAGTTCTTAACACTGACTTGGGAAAGTTCTGCTATAGATGACCTGATTTTTCTCACTTTCTTCTCACTCTCTTCTAGTTTCTGAGTTACTTTCTGTACATCTTCTTTGAAATTACCTGTCATTTTGGCCTTTTTAGCACCCTCTTCCTTTTCTTTCTTGTACTCCTCCATTCGAGTAGGAATTTCACGAAGTGATCCACCCTGTTTCTTCCACCAAATCTTCACCATATCAAGTTCAGCATACCTATCTTCAAGGATTCGTTGCTGTCTTGGTAGCTCATCTTCCACCTCAGCTCTTTTTGTTTTTAAAACACGGACTTGTGATAGCAAAGTGGTATTGGAGCTGTCTCCTTGTTGCATAATTAAGCCTTCTGTAATCGCCACTTCTTCTGCAATATGATCAAGCATCGTTGAGAGGGCACTTGATAGTGCATCTGACTCTTCAAGCTTGTTAGTCATCTCTTCCAGCCTAGCCTCATCATATTCGGTAGTGCTTTCATCATCGCTGCCTCCCATAGTACTTTCTATTTTCGCAGTTTCCTCCTCTACAATAGGGGTCTCATCTTCAGCTTCTACCTCTTCATATGACTCACTGTCTGAGTTTTCATTGGCTTCATAATATTCAGCTTCGGGATCAGTAGAAGCATTCATGGACTCGAGCATTGCAATGCAGTTTTGCGCATTCATCTCTTGACACCATGCAAATAAGTCTTTCCCTCCAATTTCAATTCTAGAAGTCGTGCCCAGACCGCTATTTATGAGTTCTGAGAGTCTAGTGACTTCATCAGATCCTATTGCTCGGAGAGCTTCTGCTGTGAAAGCATGTTTGATACCCTCAAGTTTATTTTCCTCAATCTCAATTGGAATGTACAGCTTCTTTTCCTCGACCTCTTCTTGGTCATTTGTAGATGTTTTGGAACGAAAACCAAACCATTTGCTTTTGGATTTAACATCATCTTTTTCATTTGATGTAGGAATTTGAAGAGTACCGAAAGCAAGTTCCCAAGCTGATACTCCATGGAATAGTTTCCAACTAGTAGCTGCTCCAATACCGCCTCTCTCTGCGTAGAGTTCTCCATTCTCGTCCTGCCAAGAGGGTCCTTCCCATTCATCAGATTCTGGAATATTTGGTCTAATTGAAGGATCCGATCCCATTCTTAATAAGCATGTAGCTGCATTGGTAGCAGAAGATGCGATTGCTACGTGAAGTGGAGGGATAAAAACCTTCTCCAAGTCTTCTTCTGTGTATGAATTAGAAGGATCTTTGACGATAATATTATTCAAGAGAAGTTGCGCTAAAAAGATAGGATTGCTGTCATTAGTGCGCTGCGCTGGATGTGGCTGTAGAATAGTCTTTAGTATATCAACTCGATCATGTTCAGCTGCTAGGGCAACAAGAGATCTCTTTTCTTCAAGAGTCATTGTCAGATTATTTTCTTCATTATTGCTCTCATCTTGGGTAGGAGATTCTTCAACTTTCTTCTTGGAACCTTCAAATTGATCTTCAGTTGTTTCTTCATCAATGTTGACCGAGACCATACCAGTACTATCTGTACTAAGATTCACTTCCTCCAAATCAAGAGCATGACCATTTGTACTATCCAAAACAGACTCTATATTTTCTGCTTCTTTTGTGTCTGGGGTTGTTTCTTCACTATCATCTTGTGTATATTCATTTACAACGATTTCATTGGTATTTTCTTCTCCATCGTCATTTACAGCCTCATCTTGTTCCGAAGCCACGTCCTTTTCCTCCTCAGTCTCTGCAGCAGCATCTGAGATTTTCACTTCAGAACCATCATCTCCCTCCACATCTTGTTTGTTTTCTTCATCTGACTCGTTCTCTGATGAATAGTCCGAATCTGTTTCCCATTCATCTGAATCGTACTCTCCTTCTTCATCGACATAATAATGACCATCTTCTCCCTTTATTGGCACTGCTGGCTTTGCTTTTCGCCTAAAGAACATGTTGAATCTGTGATACTTTGATCTATAACTGGTTTATCTAATACAGTAGATAAGTAAGTATTTAGTATGACTGATACCGATGCATGAAGATTAGAGGATGATGTATGGTATGCACAATGCACAAAAGCAAGAGTTCTGTTCATTTCAAACAATTCATTTATCTCCGGGTTTGCAGACGACCTAACGGCTCTTCTTTCTATCAAGGACAGACGAAAAAGTCTCATAATTTCAATCTTATTCTCTCTCCTTTTTCTTTCCCTCTCTCATTTCTCTCTCTCTTCTATAGAAAGACATGTGCCAGACATTACTCCGTGTAAACTTACTACTCAAATACCTTACTCTGTTTTGTTTCAGTTTCATAATTTATAAAAGTATTCAGTATCATATCATAGTATTGCTGCTAAGTATAGGGAAAGAGAATGGCAAGATCAAGTGGTAGCAGCAACGATAGTAAACGATCCCAAATATTTCTAGTGACGATATTTTGCATGTATTCATGTTATGTAATGACAGATTATTTTCAAAAGGCTCAGACCTTTTCTACCTCCTATCAATACTCTCAAAAGGCTACTCCAAAGTATTCAACATCACATATCCATTTACCAAGTTTAGATGAGCTCCGATTTGACAAAAGCAAGGTGATGAATAATTTGGATTTTGACGATGTTCTGATGTTTGATGATTACTACTCTTTCACGACAGAGGAACTGGAAGAGGAGGAGGAAGAAGAAGACAATGATGAAAAATCTGATGATATAACAACTACAAGTCTCCAAGATGCGAATAGTACAGTCTCGAAAAATGTAACATCAATAGATACCATTCCAGATTTGAATAGTACTACTACAGTGGCAAACTTAACGTCAATACCTCAAAACTTGACAAATATTACAAATATTACGTCGGATAGGGGATGAGGATTGAGTCATGAGACTTGATCATAAATGGGGTGCATATTTCTTTCAAAATATGTAAAATCAGGGCTAAAAGGATCAGATTTGTGATTGGAAATCGACTAATCGCTTTACTTGAACATCAAGCCATACAACCAAAAAATAAATGATGATGAATGTGTCATGGTGATTGGTGATAAATTCAATATACAAATTATGCCAGCAAAAAGAGATATGGTTGGCGAAGAAATTTCAATACATCTGACTTGCTCCATTGTTTTAACTAAAATTGTAATTGAAATTGTTGTAACTAAAAATGTACGTTCATTTCAATTTCAAAAAATGGTCCTCACCTACGTAAAGAACAGCATATCAACCGGCTCTCTTTCTTCTGCATAAACTATGATTGGAACAGATTTACTAAAGGAAGCTCTTGGTCGTAATAGTACTGATGCTCCTCTCACTCATGAAGAGGTCAATCGCATTTGCGAAGCGATGGACAATGACAAAGATGGCCAGTTTCAAAAGCTTTTGTCAGACTACGTAAAGGAAATTTCCGATCCAAAAGCGAAGGAAGAAAACGAATTGTACCTGAAACAGCTAGAAGAACAGAATGAAGTACCAGAGGGCAAGGAATTGTTGCGACCGACAATTGGCTACGCATTGAAATTCAACTTCATTCGTGCGAGTTCAGCTTCATTGCCTTTGTTTTGCAACATTGTTCAGTCCGAAAAAGTTTCTCGTCCGTCCTTTACTAAAGTTGAGAAGGGAAAACAATGGTCTCTTCCCTACATTTTATCTCCCCTTCGAATGGAGTATGGCAGCAATAACTCATCTGTTCCAACATTCGATTGTTGCTTCCATCCAGAGACATTGACTCTCGGAGAGAAGGATTTGTGTTTTAAAGACTTGATTGTTAACACTGCCAAGGATTGTATTTCCAAGCAGTATGAAAGTATGAAGTCTCCAATTTCTTTCCTACCGGAATATACTGTTCTAAAGTCAAACTACAAGAGTGGGATTCCAGGAACTATGCTCATTCCTTGTTCCAAACCAACCCCTACAAGTACTTCCACACCGTCTTCATCTTTACAAAAAAAGACCGAAACTAAAGGAGTAAACTCTTCTAATTTCAAATCTCTCAAGAAAGGATTCTTATTGAACAAGGATAAGTCTGACAAAGGTGAGCATACTGGTCTAAAGGAAGTTAGCTCGAAACGCAAAGTGCCTTTCCTTACCATAGGCAATGATGCAGGTTTAGTGACTCCTCACTACACCGTCGTGGAACAAACCAATTTTGACTTGGGCGATCAAGTGAATCTAGGAGAGATTTGTACTAATCGCCCAACCTGTCTAGAGTACAAAATCTCTCTCCCAAAGGCAAACAATGTTTCAGACCTCGACCTAGACTTGGCGTCGAAAGATTTGGTCTTGAGGGGCTGTTCCTACTTTCTGGACATCAAATTGCCTTATGAGGTTGACGAAACTAGTAGTATTGCTCGCTTCGATAAAACTACCTCCATTCTTACTGTTAAACTCCCTCTTCTTTCATCTGATTCCAAGTGTGACGAATCGAATGTCAAGACTGGTGATAGCATTGGCAATGGAGAGGTTGGAGGTGGAGGAGAGAATCACAAAGAAAGGAAAAAGTTTCTGACTGTATTCTAGAATCTAAGGAAAAAGAAACAGGAAGAGGGAATGAAATAGATCATTCTGCATGGATCAAGCCAATTGCAAATAAAGAGAGAGCATTTGGAGAAATTCCCAAGCTAAAAAGGTTGCCTACAATCAGAAAAGCATCTTTGGACAAGACAACTGATGTCAATGAGGAATCCAATGACGGACAAATCTACACCGAACCACAAAGTCATGTGATAGTAGCAGAGGAAAACAAATGCTTGACTCAGATGAGCATTCTAGATTTAGACTAATCTTATAAAGACTTCTTTTGCAGTAAAAACACGTCTCATTCTATATTTCAGTGATTCGTTCCATCTGATCTTTTCATGTTACCTAACAATGCCATTACTTTGACAGCTGAGACTCAGGATAACTTAAACCCTATTGGAATTTAGAGATAAAGATTATAAGTAATGTGGAAGAGAAATCATAGCAAAATATATAAATTGTACTCCAACTTACTGGCGCGTTGATGATATCCATGTGCCAAGCAACTGCTTCTTCGACCGAAAACTTCTTCACTGGGACATATGGAATATCACGAAGAATATCCTGTTCACCTTCTGGATTAGCATAGAAAGCTCCCATATCTCTTACAACGCGTGGGGCAGCATCTTCGGATTCATAGTACACCAGGTTGCCAAGATGCTGGTACTGAGAGAAAACCTTCACCATGTCCTGAACAGTTTCGGTGTCTTTCTTCGCATAGAGATTTTCCATTCTCTCACGGACATCAAACACAGCTCTGAGAAATCTTGGAACCTTTTGTTTTAAAAGAGAAGGAGCAGCATTCTCGACCAAGTCTTTGGTGCGAATTATTCGAGGTTAGAGTTAGCAATTCGGTTACATGTAGGATATTAGCAAATACAGCGTATAACTTACCTTCGACAAAAGTCAAGTAACCATATCCTCTACAAAAATGTTGAGTGAGACAAGAGTAAAAAAACAAGAGTGACTGTAAAATAAGCAACATTTCATACCTTGGAACCACATCGTTTTTGTAAATAAAATTAACTGAGTTATCAGCAATCTCTTGAACAAATTTATCAGTCTCTTCACTAGCATTATCGAGAAGTACTGTAGTCATTGGTCCACAGAAAGCTACTGAGCGTACGTTGACCTTTCCATCAAGAACATGCCAAGGACTGTTTTCATCTTGGATCTGTGCTCTCAAAATCATGTGACCAAGCTGGGAGCAGGCACCTCCAAGAGATTGCTAGAGTCATAAGGTATTTGTAAAATATATTAGAATGAAAAATTCTCGATTAATTCGTTCAATAGAACTATTTGCATCATTAAAACTTACCCCTGTGGTAATGATTTGTTTAATGCCACGTTTCTGGCACTCTTCAATGATCTCCTTTTCATGATTTACAATATCATTGATGACAATGGATGTCATTGCTCCCTGCGCCTTGATAGTTTTAGCATGTTTTCTCCAAGCAAAAGAAGATTGTGGGGTAGCTGCAAAATCATTGATTGCATCGAAAGGAGTTACTGTCCCTCTATATAGAAAGATCGTTAACAAACACGTACCAACACTTTGTATGGATACAAAAGAGTGTTTCTTACCTCCAACCCAATATCATGGTATCACCACACACCGCAACTAAGAACGGGACAGTAGATGCTTTAAAGATTCCATGATCATCATAGATAAGGGCTTCTGTCTTGTGATCCTTGGTTGATAGCTTGAAATCTTCAAATTTCTCTTTTGAGTAGAGCTGTGATGAGATTGTGGAGCATAGTTGTGTCATATGTTTACTAACACCTGTCATATCTTCAGTTGCTACATAACCAATGATGCCATCTTCCTTCACTTTCCACCATACGTTTTCATCCTCAGTAGTGCTATCTTCAAAGCCGCCTTCATCACGCAGCTTCTTCATGACAGGCTTCCCAAATCTTGAAAAGAATGATGCCTCCTCTGCATCCGAGGTGCGATCACGAAAGAATCGACTTACAAAACCTCCTTTCGGAGATGCAAATCCGTTTACCAGAGGGAAGCTGATTGCAACTGCCAATAGACTGAACTTCATGACTACAGTTGGGTTCTTTTTATGAGCAAACTGCTTGGGGTTTGTGTTGGATGTGTGGATCTTTGTGGATCTCACTGTTGAAGAAAAAGATATCTATGTGAGATGTTCCCAGCAAGCAAATAGGCCGCCACAAGTATGAGGGATGTCGCAGTAGTGACTAAAGTACTTACATGCACTATCCAGCTATTCCCAAAAGTGTATATTTAGCTAGGTACGACACAATCAAATTTTTGAGCACATTGAAAAATATTGTGGAAGTATTGCTCACTTAGAATCTTCTTCAAAAGCTGAAGAAAAGTTCGTAGTTCTGAATTAAAATTATAAATATCTTATGACACTGAAACTATACTACAGTGAAGCGTACTTAAATCAAATAGCAGAGGTATCCTTTATGCTTTTTTTAATAAAAAATGACAATGCTGTATTCATCCAATGATCATTGTCGATGTCCCTTATGAATGTGTGAATGACAGCCAATATCATGGGGTCCAGTTAGTAATACATATCCAATGCCCAATTACGTTCTATTCTGTAGATAATTTCAGTCCATTTAATGATGCTGGCGTCCTCTGTTTTCGTACACCTTTTGCAATTACTGCTCGTTTGAATGTAGGACCATTACTATTTGAATTCTGTTCTGTGTCTTCTTGCATCTGATCCTCTTGCGCCTTATTTGCACATTGGACTTCGCTTGGTTTCTTCAATTTCAAGCTATTACCTGCAAGCATTGCATTCATATTCAATCCTTTCATAGGATGTACTAGTGGCCTTTTAGATCCCTCTTCCTCTTCATTTAAACTAGTTTTGGCCATATTTTGCTGTGCAGCTGCTATTCTTTCCTGAATAGATTGAAAGTTTGCTTTATTTACTGTTTTTATGTCATCTTTAGAATTTGATGTGCTATCTGACATTGAGTTTCCACGCTGTGCATCTTGCAACGCGGCTATTCTTTCCTTTATCGATGTCATTTCCAACTTAAAGAGAGTAGAGAGTATTTATTAACAAGAGTAAATTCGTGAAACCGTGGAATGACTTTTCAAATAGCGGCACGGCAGGCACAGCTCTCACGATGATCAAAACTCTCTCCAAAAATAGAGTGCATCCTCATCCCTTTTTTCTTTCACTCCTGCCGTCATTGTTGCTTTAAATAGTATGTATGTGCTCCCTAGTGGTTTCATAGGTTATGCGTCCCTGCATCATTCAGCATTGTTGGCAATTGGCAAAAACAAGCAGCACAAGATAGATGAAGATAATTTCACTACCATACCTACATCCCATTGTTATTTATTACACATCAACATATTTACTAGCTAGACTAACAAAAATACCATGACAAGGATCCAACGGAGAAAGAAATCAAGGAGAGAGCTGAGCCCTCTCCATTTGGTATTACTTCTTTTCGTGTTGCTCACCACAGCATTTATAGCGATCATAAGAATTTCAAAAAGTGTGGGAAGGGCATCTCATGAAGACATCAATTCCATTAGAACTCGCAATGATAATAGATATGTTGCAATGCAAAAGAAGAATTATCAAAGTGACGATATCATCAAAATGATTCAAGGGGGATATTTACACTTGGTAGATTTGAGAGTTACAAGCAATCCTTTCAGTACTGATGCAGATGAGCCACCTTACTCAATACAAGCACAATTTTGCCACTTGGAGTTTGCCAAGCATAAGGCTGACCCAGCTGCAGTACCCATGTTTAAAGATTTGCAGGCTCAATCTCCTGCATGCAAGAGCACTAGGGTCCAAGTTGATTTATACACTGCAGCTACAGCAGCAAAACAATATGATAAATTACATGAAGGGGTTTCCATAAGATCAATGACTCCAAACGGTTTCGTCTTTCATGAAAGCAGATGTGGGTCAACACTTGTCGCGAACAGTTTGGTAGCATTTGAACCTTCTCAAACAAGAGTATACTCAGAATCTGGACCGCCTATATCAGCAGCAAAACTTTTTAATATGGACTATGAACTTCAATCAAAAGCCCTTCTTCGAGATGTCATTTATTTGATGGGACGAACAGACGATTTAAAAGAAGAAAATTTATTTTTCAAGATACAATCCATTGGGTCAAAATCAATTTGGGCCTTTCGAAAGGCTTTTCCTACGACTCCATGGCTTTATGTTTATAGAGATCCTGTGCAAGTAATGAAGTCACATTTGAAAGTGGAAGGAACAAATAAGGCCGTATGTTTACGATCACAACATCGTCCAACGCATGATATCTTTACTTTGACCAAAAATATAAGTGGTAGGAAACCTGACGAATTATCGAATGAAGAATTTTGTGCTGCACACCTTGCTACATTGTGTGCGGCTGCAGAAAAGGAATTGCTAGATTCCAATGGTCTTGGAAAGGTAATCAATTACCAGGATATTCCAAAGGTATTGATTGATGATATAATCCCACACCACTTTTTGGATAAAGCTGATGGACTTTCTCCAGAGCAAGTACAGCGAATTCTAAAAGTGAATGAAAAATACAGTAAGGGACGACATACAAATAAAGAATGGAAAGATGATAGTAAGTTAAAAGAGGAAACAGCTTGGCCTGAAATGAAAGACGCAAGTAAACTATTTTTGAGTCCAGTGTACGAAAGACTTGAGAAAATGAAAACGCAATAGAAAGAATTCTATGATTGGAATTAGGGTTTTATTCTGTAATTCTCCAGAGTAACGTAGTTAAATGCTAAATAATCTATACTAGCCTTCTCCATTCCAGCAGTGAGATGAGTGCGTTTTTCCTTATTATCGCCTATCCATGCGACTTCCTTTTCCTTGGATTTTGCATAGATACTTTGTGCATACGCAGCTTTCGTGGTTCTATGATTATCAGTCTGTACTTCGAAGTGTTTCAAAACAGGTTCAATGTTTTGAAGTTGATTGTAATTGAAGAGCTGACCGCTCGAAGAATATTGTTTGAATACACTTAATACACTTGCACAGAGTGATGACAGATAGATAGCACAAAGATCTTCATTTGACAAATTTGCGCTTTGCAATTGAAAGGATTCAAGTATTTCAATCATTTGTATAGGAGAATGTCTCTTATATTGGAGACACTTTGATCTCAAAGTAGGATGTGGAACATTTAGATATGATGCAAGTACTTCTTCTGGCTCTCGATATATGAATGCCCATTTATTTCTTGACATAACACTCAACACTACTTCTAAATTGGAGGTTGCAGCGGCTTGCATTTTGAAGAATATTTTTGACACTGTCGAAGTTTTAGGGACGCGTCTCATTATATAACTCACATCCGAAAAAATAACACCGACTGTTTCTTTCGAGCATAGTGTATATGATTCTCCGCACATTTTCAAAGCAGAAATCATCGGACCGGGATCAGAATACACCTTATGCATATCTTGATTCATATATTGAAGTACATTGGAGATCATATTAGCTCCGCTTTTCCCCTCATGAAATATCAAGTTGACGTCATCAACTACTTGTATTTCAGAAGATGAAGATTTCTTTTTGTCATGATCTCTAATCTCTTCAGCAACATCTTTCAAATTAACTTTGATACTATTATTCCGACAATCATGACTGCTGCTGATCAAATCGTGATAGGTTGGATACTTCCACGGATGCTGCTTATATAGATCCCAATTTAAATCGCAAAACACAGCCTCAATGCCATCATAGTACAATGGTTTGCTCCTTTTAGTTACCAATTTTGCCACATGTATTTCAATTAAATCTAAATGTCCATTTAAAATAGATTCGATACCATCCGAACCTTTCACATAGATTTGCTTGGGCGCATTCAAATCATTTGTAGTGACTACTGCATCAAAATGAATCATTCGTTGCATATGCTCATGTTCAGTTTCGCGACTAGATTTTCGGCCGATGAGAGTGAAAAGAGCAGCAAGTGCAACACATACAGACGCTATTTTCAAAATGCGATTCACATGGTCATTTTTTCTTCCTCGTCTATATGGATTCAACGTCATCGAGTTGAAGATGAGATTGCCTAAAGAATTCTGTCATCTAGAAATGGAGGAGTATGTTTCTTTGGAATAGTAATTGCAATGCGGAATACGTATGTGTTTTCGACGAAGCGCTCTTGTGCCTCCTTTTGTTTTGGGTTTTGGCTTTTGTTGCTTTGCATCGCTTTCACCCTGATCATCATTGTCAGAGTCTATGACGTCATATAGTTCCATGATATAGTCATTGTCAGCAGATGCAGTCACGTGTACTTCTTTCGTTGTTCGTTGTGGTTATTCCATATATCCACCGCCACCTTATTACTCATTGATTTGCAATGGCACTGTGCTTTCTAATCTAGATTTAGTTACAAATAGATACACCCGAATTTCAGCAATAACTATGGCAACAGAAAAGAGATCGAAGCTGGGATGGACTTCTATCATCGTTATGACCATAGCTTCTCTATTTCTCTTTTCAAATCAAAGTTGGAAAGCTAAACTCTTTTCTCTAGAAGATGAGCCAAGGCAGCTCATATTGATGACACCTGAACATGAAGATTCAAGATATTTAATCCCGAACGAGAAACATCTTCGAATGTTGGAAAGAGAAAGAAAGACACACGAAAACGAGGACATGTATTCAAATAATTCCAGAGATAAGCAAGGGTCATAGTTGCATGCAACTGATATGCATATATCCGTCTCTCCTTTAGTGAATAAAGAGGGACTTGCCCATATCGAGTAGCCGTCTCAGATTCCATGAATAGAGAGGTAGACGCAACTGCACATTATTCTCCGCGATGAAAGGGTAAAAGTCTTGTGACAGGTGATTTTCTATCCATGCTGGTTTTCTCTCGAATATCAGCACGATAGATAGGATGTCTCGATGTTTCAAAGTATCAGAATTTGCAGGAAGAACTTTGACACAAGAAACACTTCATATCATGATTCCATTCATATATAGAATCTAGGTTGTTATGTTTCTCTATTATGTATATTATTTTTTAGGGACACTAATGTAACATCATAAAAAGTCAACACTTCAATTCTCATTATGGCGGAAATACATGACAATAATTGTGATATCATCAGTTCTATTTTCATGTTCCAACCATGAGTTGTATGCTTTATGGACAATCTCATCACACGCGATGACTGCATTTTCGCTATTCTTGCACATATCGATGATTTCTTGATTAGTCATGAATTCGAAAACTCCGTCACTTGCCAGCACAAGGATTTTATCTTCTTCAGATATACGTTTGCTAAAGAATTCAGGCTCAGCGAACACTCCGCATTCCTCAGCAATTGAGTCTCCAAGTGAACGTGTGAAAGAAGTACCTGGTAGATTATCATCAGCTTTCCATACACGAGGGGGATCGCCAGCAATGTCTATAAAGTCATCAACCCCTAGTTTTTTGTCTTGCGTCTTGTCAGATTCTGTTACTTTTGTTTTACCTTCCAATTGATCTACTGTCAACACGCGTCCACCAGATCTTTCAATTCGCTCACGTTCATCTTTTCTCCATGGGGTTTGGTCTTGCGATAAAGGTACTGCAATAGTCTTTTTCTCTTCTGAATCATAGTATCCCAAAATTGCTCTTGAATCGCCAACATTACTCACAATCATTTGGCCATCATGGAATCCTGCACTAATTGCAGTGGTTCCACTCAAATTAACAAGAGGTTGTGTATCAATCATTAAACCATTCAATTCGATATGTGCATTCTTACTAGCTTCTTGATATGATTTTGCAGAAATCATTGGAAACAATTTTGGATTGAAAGGCAATTGTTCATCTTTTGGCAATTTTGAATTACGAAGCTTGTGTGCTTTTACCCTCTCTTGTTGAATATATTTTGCCATAAGTGAAGACAGGTTCTTTTGCGCATAAGTTGCAAAATGTTCTCCAACTGGACCATGACCATCAAAAATAGCGAATAATGAGTCATCTGCTACAGCTGACAAATTATGCGTGACTGAGAGAGAATCCTGATTAGGCTTATGTGGATCTATTTGAATTCAGCTTTTAGAAAACATGTTGATATGGATACTCATTTCATAGTTCATGAATTTGTACTTACCATCAGGATAGTAACCTCTTTGAGTCGAATGCGCATATTCAATGGTGATTTTGCCACCCTTGATAGTAGTTGTCTTTACCTCTGTACATGTCTCTCTTCGATTGGTTACCTCCGAAGCCATAAGACGTCCTGTCACATCAAGATCGGGACTTGCTTCTTTGGCTTTATCACTTTGGCGATCTTTGATAGACTGCTGCATCAATTTCTTTTGCCTTCTTCTCTCAATCTTTTCTTCTTTTGAAAGAGTTCTACTTTGTCTTTCAGTTCTAGACGATAGAGGAGCCTTGTCATCTTCCTCGATACGTGAGCGAGAATGTTCGCGATGCCGGATCAACCTCTCTGTTCTACCAATAGCGAAAGCTTTGGCAGACTGTGTGTCTCCTTTTGCTTCTTCGCTTGGAGCCTTTACTGAATTCGTATTTCCCATGTTAAATCTATTATGATTTGTATAGTGTGTATCTACGTAGTGATGGATATTTTCTTTGAAGGTGACATCTCTAGTCTCTACACACTAGACAGATGGGTCGACTTCTGCGGACTGTGGAGGAATGAAGATATGAAATGAAGATTCGAAAAGATTCTTCAAGATTCTGAGAACTCCAGGCGGCCTGTAATAACCTATTTAGCGCGTTTGGGTACTTCAAATAGCTATCTGAGTAGCTGTGTAAGATCTTTTATACCTCCTCTTTTTCATTTTTTCTTGATGATGAGATGAATAGTATTAGGTAGTAAATAATCGTAGTCTACTTTCGATTAAACTCCTTGCAATTATTCAATTTATAACTTACATTTTATTGATCAATGTTGGTTTTTCATGTCGACGCTACACTTGACAAAAGTATTTTAATGTAGTATGCATTTAGCAGCATTCGATAGATTATTCTTGTTTCATATTTCGAGTGAAGTCCATAATTGTTACGTAAAAGTAATTTTTAAAATGATATTATAATTTACATGATACATGTAGCTATGGTGCTATGAGTGGCCCATACCAAAGCAATGTACAATTGCAACTGTCACATAAACAAGTAGGATTTCAAATGTCTATTCCATTTTCTCAAGCAACTTGACCCTCTCCAAAATTTCTCTTTTACTCGTCTCCTCTATTTCCCCAGCCAACATGTATTCGTCCAAAATACTATAAACCTTGTTAAAGTTGAATACAATATCCAACTCACAAACATTGCTGAAGTAGCTGTCCAATAATTCAACAAACAAATGAATAGTCTCAAGATAGCTCAACTCATTATCAGCTAGATCAACTGCAATTGTGAAAAATAACCCTGCATATCTTCTATAGATCAACTTGTAATTGTTGTACTCGATAAAGTTTGTGTACTTTTTATCACGAGCTGTCACTAGTCGATGAACTTCAGATTCAATTCTCAACTTTTCTGTTTCACTAGTTCCAGATCCATTATGAGGAGTTGGTGGCGGAATATACCACTTTGATAGTCTAGTTTTACCTTGACGATTTTGTAAGAGGAAGAACCGAATCTAAAGAGGTGTGAATGTTAGTTGATGAAGGATTAGAGACAATGCGCATCATATGTTTTTATGGGACTCATGGATTGCTATTCAAAATTGCACATCAGGAGAGGCACATACCATTTTCCGAGTAAATTTACACTTTTAATATTCTTCTTCTTTTGTAGTAATGTGTTGTGGATGATAGCGGAGATAGACTGTTTTGTACTTTGTATCCTTCTCAGGTATTCATAGTGATATGTATTGCTAGCAACAAAAAATCAGTCACTTTTTGTTTTTTAGTCCTCCTCCACACCTCTTTTTGAAATCTCCAGTCGTGTCTAGTAACGTGACTGAAAAGCATTTTTGAAGATCAAATTGAGGAAAAAGCTACCAGTATCCTCTTGCCAATGAAAAAACCATGCACATTTCTTAATATAAAACAATAATTAAATTTATAGAAGGCAATATTTTCATTTTGCCAACTATTCTTCACAAATGTATAGATGCTTGATTTGTTTCTTACACCTATGATTTGACACTCTTCCTGATCTTTCTTCCATTTGTAGTGTCCGTTTTCATTTGAACTTTCATAGCGGCATCCAATAGAGAATTGGTCTTAATTGAAGGATTTCCTTTTCTTGATCTATTCTTTTTCTCCATCGATCTCTTTAGTGCAAGCAAATCGTCTACGATAGTGTCTGTAGTTGGTTTCTTCTTTAACTTTGGTCCTGACTTACTACTAACAGTTGGCTTCTTTGTGATTTTGTTTCGACTAGTGGAAGAAGGGGATTGCAGTGATGACGAATTTTTCACTGCTCCTTTCCTAGATGGAGTCGCTGTCTTGCTCTTTTTCATTGTCCTCTTCATTACATTGGTTTCCTTCTCGGAAGAATCTAGTAAAGGTTTATTTTCCTCCTTCGTTTCGACATTTGGTTCAAAATGTTGTTCATCTTCTTCTGCCGTAACAAAGGAATCCGATTCCACATTTACAACGTTCTCTATAGAAGCTTCTTTAATCTGGCTACTTTCTTTGGTTTCCTCGATCACAAGGGTATCATCGAAAGGCAATTCCTCGATTTTACTTTGAGGAGTACTGAATTCTTCCACATCTTGAGGAGCACTTTGTGGTACCGCATCAATCGTTGGTATCTCAGAAGCATATTTTTCATTTATCTCGACAGCATCAACAGAGTCCTCAATAATTTCTAGGGTGTCCTCTTCGTTATTTTCTACCATTTCTTGTACAATATGATCTCTTTGTAACTCAAAGTTTGATGCATCTGGAATGATACTATTATCTCTGATATTAGCGATGGTTGGTTCATCAATAATTTCTAGAGTGTCCTCCACAAGCTCAACTAGATCATCGACGTTATCGTCAGTAGGTTGCACTTCGTTAGACTCCTCCTGTCTACTCTCATAGGAAATGTTGGCATTTCTTTCTTTTTCGAGCATATCCTCATGCTTACATGAAATTGCATCATCTTCACAACTATTGGCAAGATTCATTTCATTCTCATCTCCAAAACTTTCATTTATATCTGAGCAATCAAGATTACTCTCTCCTACCTCTCCATCTACAGAAGATAGATCCTCTTCAAGTCCTTCAGGGATGCTATCTACAGTGTAAGTAGCAATCAAACTTGATTGTAATCTTTCATACTCTTCTGGAGTAATGATTCTACCATATCTTGAATTTGGTTGTGGGACGGTCACATTACCTTCGACAGGTATTGCAATTACAACTTCCTCACCATCAGCTGTGGTGTAAGACATGTAACTTCCTGTACTTGTTACTTGAATCTGAATATCTAGCGCTTCTTCAAGATCGCTTACATTGAGATTGCTGCTGGAAGTTCTAGCCAAGTCGATATGTCTATCGTCTAAATCTGTCATTTCGTCGCTTTCTTCTGTACCAGTGGCTGGAATACCTTTATCTGATGGTACAAGGGAACTTCTTGGAACAAAGGCTGGATTATTTGGTTGGTCTAATTCGTCTGTAGACTCGTCAAAGTTCTTTCCTTTCGATAGTGCCTGCTCCTCTATTGGACTGTGGACATAATTCTCCTGATGTGTCATATTCACGAAACTATAAGAACTTGATACTGGATTCAAAGATACACCGTCACCCTCACTCTGTGACGTCATTGTTGGTGCAATTTCCAGATCAGAACCCAGAGATTCATCTGAATTCTCTTCAGAAATATCAGCTTCACCAGAATCATCGTTCGCCATTGTTGGGTTTCCAACTTGGGTCGCCAGAGCAATAGATCCAAACAAATCAGATGACTGCCTCTCATATATTGCACTTTTATTTGCCAAATCATCGATGCTATGCTCAGCCGATTCTTCGAAAGACATTTGGTCGTCAGACTTCACATTTTCTGAGTCTTCAACTGCACTTGTTTCTCTTTCTGACGCATACGACATATCGGAAGACAATATGTGCTCTTCTGCTTCATGCTCCTCTATAATCGAAAGTTCAGAACACTCGTCGTTCTGGACATCAGATACTTGTAATGGATCCTCTTCTGACAAGTCCAAGTCTTCTGTATTTTCACCAAAGGTTTCCACAAGGTCTGTTTCATAAGAAGATTTCCCAAGTACATCATCTTCATGTTCAAGACTACTTTCATTGGTGTCAGCATAAGTATCTGGGATAGCACAATCTTTGACATATGCAGGCAAAGTAAGAGCTGAAAACTCTTCTTCAAAGTTGGATGCATTACTATTCTCAACTCTTTCAACACCAGTTTGCAATTCAAAGTCAGAACTAGTAAAGACTTTGTATAGATCTGAAATTGGTGTAGTCACCTTCATTCGAGAGTATGAACTCAATGAACGATCGCAGTCCACAGGATCTTCATCTTCAACAAATCGAGGTGATTTCATTACAAACTCATCCAAACCTATGTCTTTCTCATCCTCCTCATCCTTCATTACTGCGTCGAATTTTTGTTCTATTACCGTCGAATGTGCATCTTCTTGCTCTTCTAGGCAAGGCTCCGTCAAGGCTGATGCATCATCATCATAGTCCTCATCAGTACTTTTTGACTTTTCTCCTGATAGAACCAATTGTGCTATTCTAAACGGAGTCTGGTCATATTTTTGTAAAGTAAATTCAATCTCATTCTCTGTACAAGTTTTTCTACTTCTGCTATCATCATCTCTTGTAAAAGACTTCATAGGAGTGAGCTCGATATTCTTTCCTTTCGGTGAAGGAAGCATCATTACAAGGCTTGTAGGCGAGGCACCTGGTCTGTATGCATTGTCAGGCACTAATGCATATTGACTCCTCTTTGGGTGCTTAAATTGGAACACTTCTGAGTCAACTGTGCCTGCTATTGACTCCTGCTTGATGCTTTCATCTGCATCTGCCTCAGTATTACTTGTGTGCACACTCTCTCCTTCGTCTGTGCAATCATCGTGTTCAAAACCGCCAGGCATACACATTCTGTTCCACATGACGTTGCAACTACCCTGAGAACTCTCATCGTCCTCAATTTCTCGTATACGGTTGATAATTCTGGCTCTTTTAATTCTAAGTAGCACTTGAGGGTCTATGTTTTTCGGCAAGTGCTTTGCACGAAGAAGCCTGTCGAACACCTCAGGATCAGGGTTTCCTTCATAGTCCTCGTTCCAAACGTTCAAGATGATGGAGGAACCCTCTGTTCCAGAATCAGATTGCAGAGATATGTCTTCAGTCTCATGAATTAGGTCTTCGGTCTGGTCGAAATTCAGCTCATCTGTTGGCTTCTTGTGTAGATCACTAGTGTCTAATTGGTCATCTGTAACATCAATAATTCCACGCATGGTGGTATCAAATCCATACTCGTTCTCGAGGGGAGCAGGTTCGGGTGATTGTACAGGCATTGCCTCGTATTTATCTCCTTCCATTAGGATACAAGACCTATGGCTCAAAGCATCATCGATGTTAACGAGTTCTTGATCCTCTTTCATGAGTTCCTCCTGTTCAACCTCCATAACACTCATGTTGGAGAGAACAGTCTCATCGTTCCTACAAACAACAGATTGGTCTTTGCAAGCATTCTTAAGGCTTTGCCACATATATAGTTCAGTCATATCGAAGATGAATGATGAGAAAGAGGCTTGCAAGTGATGAATTCGTATGGGACCTTCGGCTAGTTCTCGTCCTCTAGCTTTTAGATAGGAATGCTTTGTTAGTTTGAGGGGTATTGATAGGCTTGGTTAGCTTAGAAGAATCCAATGGCAAGGTGCGATAAAGAGTCTTGTAGAGTAATCTTATAAGTTTTCTTGTGAGCTAATTGTGGGTGCACTAAAATGAGAAGGTGAACCAGGAACACTCTCCTTTGAAACCTGGAAGGTGAACTTTCAATACGTAAATGATACAAATTTGGCCTGAAATAGACTTTTCAGCGACACGATTACTTCACGATTCCGCCTTTTTTATTGCTTGGCTACCTCTCTAGCTATTTGTATAAGCCCATCGTCGTCTTTCCTCGTCAGGCCATGGATGTCTTCGTTCCACTCCGCACAAAGATACCTAAGATACTCCCTATGAGTACTTTATGAAGATCTGTAATCTGTACACCATACATTCTTTGCAGTTTTACAATTCAACTTCACTCCCCATCGACGAGATCAAACATCTATCTGTGCAATCTACAAAATGACAAAAGACTGTAGGCCAGGAAAAAGAAAGACTTACTTGACCATAGGTGAGTTGGATGAGGACAGAGGTAACACCATATATCTAGATTTTTACAGAGAATAGAACTAACGAATCTTTCTGATTGGATTCCATAGGCCAAGATCTTTTCTCCATTCAGGAATATGTGACTTCTCAATTCAATTATAGTTTGCATCACAGTAGGTAAGTGCACGATAATTGATGTTGAGATTTTTATGTCAATGCGTCTGTCGAAGTATTCTTAGTATTTACTAATTATTTTTTAGTATTGCAAAGAGAACAAGCTTTGTTCCTGCAGCTGCTATGGCTTATACAGATCTCGCATCACTGAAAGGCCTAGTGAGACCCGCAGATTATGGATCTGGAGTTGAATATGCATCCGGAGTTATCAACTCTATTTTTCCAAACACTAAAATCGGTTTACAACTAGGACTTTGGCTAAATGGAACGTATGGTTGCCAACAGATAATCAATGGAGAAATGGATCAACAAATGAACAAATTGCATAAGTATCTCACTTTTACAAATGCTAGTGCGGTCTTTTTGAGAATCGGGTATGAATTTGATAATCCCTTTTTTGGGTATTCGGATAATGCCACTGCATATATTTTGGCTTTTCAAAGAATAGTCGATTACATGAGAAATCATTTGAATGAGGATAGACTTGATAAAACATTCTTTGTTTGGCATTCATGGGCAGCTCCGAGAGCAGGAAATTTGACTCTGGAAGACTTCTACCCGAGCGATGATTATGTAGATTGGATAGGAGTGTCAGTCTTTCGTCAAGTATATCCATGGAAATCAAATTGGGGCAATGGGTATGTTGATTGGGGTGGCTCAGTAAAAGACATAGAAGAAGTTCTACAGTTTGCTCAGAAAAGAGATAAACCTACAATGATTGCAGAGTCAACTCCGTTTGGTGGCATCAACATGAAGACTGCAGACACAATCAAATACAACGAAACAGATCCATGGGATCGTTGGTTTGGTAAAGTTTTGACTCTTATTGAAAAATATGATATTGATATGTTTAGTTACATCAATTGCGATTGGGATAAACAACCTATGTGGGGTGGTGTTGGGTTTGGGGATACAAGACTATCAACCAATGCCGAAGTCATGGATAGATGGTTTGGTAATATCATCAGAAGTGATGGCAATCAAAAATTTCTAATGGGGAACTCTATATGCCGGGGAGAAGAAGAGGTAGCTAGTCCAAAAGGTTCTGCCTTTGCTGCAGACATGCCATTGTTTATTCCTGTCATATTACTAGTTATTTCAATCTTCATTTTTGGGAAAGTTTACAGTAAGTCTCGTAGTGATAGACATGAACGTAGAGCTTTGAATGAACGTACTCCATTGAACAATACCACAAATGTGTAATAAAAGTAGAGAAAAGTTTTGTATGGTATATAATATTGTATATCTGCTTTTGTGTTGTATTCCGCATTGTATCTTTTCAGTAGTATCTTTTCTCAGATTGAAACATGGGACTCGAATTGAAAGTGTATAGGTTATGATACTATTTTTCGTGCCTTCCCAACCATAAATTTTTGAGCTCACTTTTTATCACGTTTTATTTTCATTTCATCTCGGCTGTATTTACTTTGCGATTCCATTCCAATCAGTACATCTGAGCGAAATCCAAACTCGAAAGTTTCCAGACATGGGATGACAAATTGAGGATCTGTAGGGAAAATAGAAGAAATAGTGTAGGTAAGTCAAATTCAATTTTTCACTGATTGATTGGTATTCAATTTTCTTTCTTTCTCACATGGTCGTTATGATATCGTCTCGCAGAAAAATGGAGCAAATACAATCTGCGGAACAGCTGGAGCAGTGTATTTTAGCTGCGACCAACCCTTTGTCTCCCTCAAAAGATGTTGCCTTGAATATGTTGAATCATATGTGTAATGCCCAGGTAGATGGAGGTGCACAGCTTTGTGGACAAGTGTTAAACTTAGCCTTCAGCAAATCTAATCCAGCAGATGCTACACAATGTAATCAAGAAAATAGCGTCGTATTCTATGCGTTGACTACTTTACAGAGAGCTCTATGTAAGACAAAAGTTAATGATTGCATAGTTCCTTATCAATGTCGAGACTCTTTGCGACAAATTATCTATCACCATATATTTAAAGTTCCTGGTCAAACAAGCGACGAGACACAAATTATGCCAAAGTATATGCGAACAAAAGTTGGTGTTGTGGTTGCTTTATTGATCAAACATGATTTCATAGATAGATGGCAAAATGCTTTTCAAGAATTAATTCAACTAGCAGCATGCGAAGTGAAGCCCGAAAGCATTCTTGATATAACAAGGAAAGAAATATTTTTGAGAGTTCTGAATGCATTTTGTGATGAAGTCGTTGAAGACACTACACTTGAGAAAAATACATTGATTAAGGATGTTATTAGAGGAATGAAGACTTCTATTTCTTGTGAAGTAGTGCTTGAAAACACCATCTCAGCAGATATTATCAAAGCTTTGATTAGTTTATTTCAATGCAATATTCAACATATGTTTGAGACAAATGGAACCAAGATTGGAGCGATGGAAGCAAGAAAACTTCCAATACGTTCGCTGTCTGTTTTGAAACGATTTATTTCTTGGATCGACCTATCTTTGGTCGCGAATGAAACTGTCATTGGTTTACTCGAATCGTCAATTTCGCATGCAGGGGCTGGCGATGCAGAAGATGAAGATGGTGATGGATCGCTTCCATCGCAATGCGCAGCTGAAGCTGTTGAATGTATGAAGGAAATTATTG
The DNA here is from genome assembly GCA_021927905.1 of Chaetoceros tenuissimus. Lineage (NCBI taxonomy): Eukaryota > Bacillariophyta > Thalassiosirophyceae > Chaetocerotales > Chaetocerotaceae > Chaetoceros > Chaetoceros tenuissimus. The sequence continues at coordinate 1,637,531 of BLLK01000069.1, forward strand.
GAAAGGGAATGGAAGATGATAAAAAGATTGAATTGATTTACAACGTGAATTTATTGGAAAGAATAATGTCAAGTGGAGTAAATCTTGAGACTGTTGATGGGACGCATATCAATGTTGTGATCAAAATTGCAGAACTCGTGAACTCTATTGGTTCTGAATTGCTGAGACATTGGACAAGTCTTCCTCTGTCTGCTCATGATCTTAATCGTTTGGTGCCTCATCTCAACATATTGACAGAGATCTTTTTCAAATGCTTTGCTTATGACGACATTGATGTATCTGGTGCAGTAGTGTCACTTGCATCTCAATACATTCTCCTACTCCAGAAAGAAATGGAAGGATTGATACAAAACAAGCACTTCTTAGTTTCACCTCATCTACCACAGATGCTTTCGGTCATGTACAATCAAATGAAATATCCATCTGACTTCGAATTTGACTATGAAGATGAAGATGAGGCAGAAGAAGAAGTCTACAGATCGGAACTTCGCAAATTGAATCAAACAATTATTCGTGCATCTCCTGGGATTGCCCTGCAATTCCTTTGTACTACTTTATCTCAGGTACCAACACCGCTCTCATCATCAACTACGAATGAAATAGAAGCTGCTCTGAGGCTTATTTACCATTATTGTGAAGGAATCCGTCCTCCACCTGGTACAAAGGTAGTTTTGAAAGATCCTACCTTTTGCGAGGTCCTAATAGCTCTTCACACAAGTGATATCACAAGTCATCCACACAGAGAAGTTCTCATTTTATATTATGATATTGCGGTTCGATATGCCGATTTGCTGAAAGAAAAACCTGAGCTCTTACCAAATATACTGGGGTCAATAAGTGGTACAAATGGATTACAACACCCTCACCCGAGAGTCAGGAGTCGATGCTGCTATCTTTTGTTAAAATTGGTGAAATCACTAGGTCAGACATTGCGTCAATTTGTCGAGACTGCTATCATCGGAATCAATGCTTTAATATCACATCAGGTACTATCCCTTCATCCTGACGATTCACTCTATCTATTTGAGACAATAGGGCTGTTGCTAGGGCAAACAGATATTGGAGAAGATGATCAACGAAAGTACTTGATAGATATCATGATGCCACATATGAAATTAATAGAGTCGCTCTTACGGTCGCCCGAGCTAGAACAAGATCCACAGGAAGCGGGGGAAAAACTTTCATACTCCATTGCGTCAATTGCGTTTCTCTCGAAGGGGTTTGGAAGGAATATATCAGCAGGAGCACAATCGGTGTTGAAAGAAACCGTTCAGCCATGCCTAAATATTTTACAAGCAATGCCGACAAGCGCCGTCGTTAGGAATAAAATTTTGATATATCTTCAAAGGATGGTATATTGCGTTGGGAGCGAAATGTTACAAGTACTTCAGCCATTTCTGGAAATTTTGATCGCAAATTGCTTCCAGGAGGATATCCTTGATGTTGCACAATTGATGAATCAATTGTGTATCAAGTTTAAAGCTGATGCCATGTCTATAGTCGACGTATGTGTTCTCCCCCTATTACATAAGGCAACAGAACTCCTTCCAGATACTTCTGGAAAGGCTCAAGCAGATATACCTCCGCATATATTGACAGAGATTTTGCATCTAAAAAAGATTATGCTTGTAACTCTCTACACAATTACAAACTCAGAATGTGCGGCAGTTCTCGTCTCTCCTCGCAATATAACCTCATTAGAACATATATTGAAAATGGCAAAGGAAGGTGCTTTGATGACACCAGAACCAGTGGTAAAAAAGACAAGTGTGCAGATATTTGTTTGTTTAACAGAGCATTGGTTGGCTACGACAAATCCTAATATCGATGCGAGTATCACAACAGGCTTTCGGTCATATCTAATGGACCAATTTCTCCCAACCATGATACAAGTTTTTCTATCCAAGAACTTCAACGAGAAAAATTTGAATGAGTTTCGCTTAGTTAGAGAGGTTGCAAATATCTTCTTCATTCTCCAGACAAAATGTGACTTTGACCTTCCACAATACTTGGCCAACATAGTAAGTTCACAAACTCAGCAAGCAGTTGATCCAGCGACGTACAATGTTTTCCATAATCCCACCTCAAAGAAAGATATAGAGAAAGCAATGAAATTTTTTATGCTACAAGTCAAACCCAAGCTAGTATAGATTCAAACATTATAAATTATTTAGTTTCAGATATTATTATTTTCTCAATCTTCAATTTCAATAACTGTTTCTCCACCATCGTCTACAACTGTGTTTGGGTCGTCATCAAGCAATTTTCTCAAAAGAGCCATTACTGAATCTAGATTTCTTCCCTCTCGAATAATGAGATTCTTCAAAGCTGCATCTTTAACATTCACCCCAACAATTCCTTCTAATTTCTTTATCATGGCATCAATCTCGTGATCTTCAAGTTCCCAATTTTCATCGCGATCTGCAGCAATGAGCACATCAAAAACATTGTCCATGATCTCGTTAGTTCTATTGACTTGCATTTGAGCAAGAGCTCGTTTACTCTCTTCAAGCTGTTGCTTCAACTCAGTGATTGAAATTCTTCCCATATTTTGGCATTCTTCGAATGCATCCTTCATATCTTGAAACTTTTGTACACTTTTTGATAGCTTTTCGTTTTCACCTTGTAAGCGTTCGTTATTAAATTTTAGGTTTTCAAGCTCTCTCTCCATAGCTTCATTTGACTGCTCCAAAGCTGTTTTAGAAAGGGAATTTGGTCAGGAATGTTACTGATTTGTAAGCCTGCTTGATGTTTAAAAATATGATATCTTACCTTTGCAATCTGTAATCTTTTGCTGTTGTAGTGCAGAATAGGGAGGGATGATGATACCGGCAATTGCCGTTACCCAAATTATAGGATTGATACCAGCAAATATCAATGCTACTGAAGATGTGATTATGGATCCTACTGCTCCCACAGCAGTTGCAATCTCAGCCATTGTCCACTCCGGAAGTTGCTCCAAGTACTCATCGTCGTCTTCTGGATTAAAGTTTGGATCCCTGATTTGTTCTGCATGAGATTTAGGCGAGGGTAGGCTCGCAACTCCAGCCAGAAAAGGCTGTGTCGTCATCTCAACATTGCTTTCAATATCCATCTTGCTAAAGTGATTCTATTGATATGTGCTTCTTTCTTTCTCGTCTACTCTGTTTTAAGATCTAGATAGTATTAGTCTTTCTTTTTCTTTGCGTACATCGATTTTACACATTCAACATTGATTGTGTATCCTTCTGGTTTCCGAACTCGGTACTATCCTACGAGGAGTAGATGGAAAAACTAAAATATCAGTGACAGCTGTTGACATCTGTCAAGTCTGTCAACGTTCGCCAATTTTTTCTTTCTCTCTTCTTTTTTCAAACAATGTTAGCCATTCTATCATCTTGCAACTGAATCGAATCAATTCAAGTAAACTCAGTGCTACTGCAGTCTCAGAATCTCTAGCAGTGACATCATTAATATAATATATTAAGAAGCATAGGAACGTATGGAACAGAAACATTGAACGGAGAAAGATACATTATCGCAATTGTCAATGGATGTAGAAACAATAAACCCTCGGCAGAGTGGAAGTGAAGATGGAGTTACTACAATGAAAGATATGCGAAATGCGGGTAATCTGAGAAGATCAACGCACTGTTTTCGTGTAATGGTTGGAAAATCTACAGACTTTCTCATATATGGAAATCTGTATCTGTTTTCACTGCTGTTTATTTCCACCTTTGGGATAGCTTTGTTCTCATTTCTGGAAATAAATGGACTAGCTTTACATTGTACATCTTTCTTTCTGCTTCTATATGCTCCTCTCACATTACATCAAACATGTAAACTGTCAAAAATGAAATCTCTTCGTGGATACATGAATGATTTGAGGCGAAAGGTAAACGATGTCATGATGGAAAACGAAGTTTTAGAATATCGCGCAGAGTATTTTAGGGAAAGACTGAAGCGTATGGATCCATTTGAACAGCAATCAATAAATCTGAAATCTGAGGATATAGTTCAACTTGTTGAAATCATGAATGAACAAGCAATAGTGAAACAAAAGATTGAGGTAAGCGTGAAGATTATTTCATAGCAGAAAGCTCCTAATTTCCTTCTTTTCTCATCTTAAATGATCATTGTTATCAGAATCTAGCACATGAATCTGTGTATCAACAGATGATTTCTACAGTTCTAAGAGAAAGCAAATCAAATGATCTAATGATCAAACCAAAGGAGTTTCGGCACATTTTGATACGATTAGAATATCAATCCGGTCTTTACTTTCATAAGGATAAATTTGTACGTTTATTGAGGAAGAGTTGCAAGGAAGATGATGACATTCCAGTAGAAACAATAGCCTCTATTCTTCGTGATTATCATGACAGTCAAAAAGTGATAAGGTCATCTAGAAGAATATTTTCTAGTAATATCATCGACATAAAAGAAAGAAACGAAGTCAGAAAACAGGCGAAACGAACGCTGATATTCAAAAGAAGAAAATAAGAGAATGACAATTAAACAATTTCTGTCTTTTCTTGAACTGTCAGTTTTTCATTCATTTACGTAGAGAAAAAGTTCAACTTAAACAAGTGAAAACAAGACTTGAAAAGATTAAAATAGTCAGTTTACGACTCATTCTAATTCTTGTGTGCGACTTTCACTTTCTATCGCAATTCCAAATTCATCGAAGCGGCAAGCGGCAACACACATCAAACTACGCCCCTTATCTCCATTTGGGGCTGGAGTAACCACTATTTATTATGTACTAGATACAAAATGGAATACATGAAAGCTTTAGCACAGAAGTGCTTGACCTATCTAGGACAAGATTTAGGCCTAAAGGCAATCAAATATGGGAAAAGGATGGAGCTTAAAGTAATCCAACTGACATCAGGGCGAAAAGAAACCGACGAACTAGTGATAGACCCAATCAAAGTCGGAATAGTCATAGGGATTTTCTTTGTATGTACTGTAATTTCTTTCTTTGTGAGAATGGGTGGTATTTTGCTGGATATATGTGGGACGATCCTCATAGTTTATGCTCCATTGGCAGTCTATCAGACAGTGTTATTGAAGAGATATAAATCAGTCCGAGATTACCTCAACTTGCTCAGACGAAAGGTCAACAGGTTTCATGAATTAAATAAGGACCTTGAGATTAAGGAAAAGAAATTGCGAGTGAAAGTTGATGCACTTAGGAAGATTAATGATAGATTCTCTGAACTAACAATAGCAGAAAAAGGAGATGTAGAGGAACTGACATCAGTGATTGCGGAACTTAAGGAAATTAATCGGAAAATGAAGGTAAGTCGATATGATTTATTCGTCTACTTCATAGGCTCATAATAAGATATCAACACTGAATAGATTGCTGTCAATTATTTGAATTCTTTTCGTAGGAAGTTGCAAAAAGTGAAATTATAAACTCTCTTGTTTCGGCCACACTTCTCAGTGATGATGATGGTGATTTCTACATAGGCCACGCTGAATTTGAGAACCTAATACTATCCTTCAAACAAAGAAATACAGGTTGGAGATTCAAAGAAAGAAAGTTTCGCAGCTATATTGGCAAATATGATGAAGAAAAGGGTGTCCACATCGAGCAGATTATGAAATTGATCCATCATATTAAGAACAACGATACCAAATACAAAGACAGAATCTTTACTTTTGATCAATATAATTCGTTAAAAGCATCCAGGATGTATTTGAGTTCCATGAGGCTCAGTTCCACTAAAGTACATGCGATGGACTTAGATAAATTGCGGTCATCCAATCTATCGTCGCACAAGTCCAAGAAGAAAGTGAAGACATCGGTCAGTGTCAAAACGAAAGTGTTGCCCTTTTCGAAAAGGCGATGGAAATTTTGGCAGTTATTCAAAAGAAAGGGAACAAAGAAGAAGCAAGCTTAAAAATCACGAAAGCAACTGATACGTCAAAGAACAAAATTTTTTTCAGTAAAAATAATTATACTGTATGTACGCCTTTCATTATTACTAAATCTAACTACGTCTTGACAATAACAGTATGTTACCAATGAGATTACATGATAGTACATGATCCGTTGCCATAAATATCCGCCAACTGTTTGAGACTCATCCATGGTTTCATCTTTCTTTTCATAGGATGGTACTGATTTGGCTCCTTATCCAGCAAACTTTTCATCTTGGTGATGAATGTCTTGAAATCGATATCTGGCTCTGGCACTCCATCCATTCCGTCAAGACCAAAGAGAATTACACAAAATTCCCTCAACTCACTGCCTGTGAGACAACGTTCGTCTAAAAAGTCAAAAACACGATGGTTGAAGCCAAGTTCTCTCATTCTATGAAGAGGCAAGGCATAGTTCAACCATGGATTCATTTCATGCATCTCCTTTGCTTCATCAAAAAATCCATCTAGTACTTCAATAGAAAGTTCAAGATTCTTATCGAGATCGGAATAGAAATCTATAACCCTTTTATCATCCGTACATAATCTCACAATAATCCATATTGGCAACCCTTCCAAAGATTTCAGTGCAGTTTGAAATTCGTGAAGGGAGCTATGATCACTGACTCCTCCATTATCCGATGGGAGTCCATCAGTTGCTAGAATCAATGCAACACGTTTACCAGATGACTGAAGACTTGCGGACATGGATTCAACGTAGTTTCGTACAGAATAAATATGTTCCGACAGTGGGGTAACTCCAGTTGGAGAAGACTTTATCAATCTCTTTCCTTCCTGTACATCAGCACGGATAGATTCTTCGTCTTGTCGACCAGGCATTGCCACCGAAAATTCCTGTTTGGGGTTAGAAATACCAGATGGAAAATTCAAGAATCTGAATTCTGTTGGAGCTTTGAGTAAAGCTGCTAATTGAATATGGTAGTCGATTGTTGATTGAAGCTCTTTCCATCGAGTACAAGCCATAGATTTCACTTCGTTTGGATTTGCAGTCGGCACAAGCATATTCCCATCAGAAGTATTCATAGATCCTGAGTTATCTATAATGAAAATACGAATTGGCATGTCAGTACAACTGTCAGCAAGAGCAGATGCCAAACCATTCGTAAATCCCTGCTGACTAAGCTGTCTTCTTTGACCTTCATCCAGTGTAAGTTTCTGAAATGTTTCTGTGCTATCCGGAGCAGTCGCTGCTGGTGGAGCGACAGGCATTACATATGCTGATGGCGGTAGGCGTATATCATCATCCATAGTTGTTGTATGTATATAATAGGTATATCAATTGATCGTGAGTTATAAATTGTGTTTGTTTTTATGTGAGGAACCGAAAAAATCTACCAATGCGAACACCAAAGAAATAAAATCAATCGTGCTTTCATTCACAGACGGTATTGTCCATCGCCAAAAGGCCATTTATGCCCCATCATGCCCCATCATGCCTCGTCATTGTATTGATAGATCACAAAAGAACAAAAAGGCAGTTAATTGGTCGTATCGTATAGCATCGTAGCTCTCATCAAATCACAACTATCAGAACCAATAGTTGCAAATAAAAGAAATAATCATAAAATGAATGCAAATGGAATACCAATGGCTGTTCCTATCCCTCCACCAGCGACAGCTCCGATGGCAGCGGCAACTAGCTCTTTCCCATCCTATAGAAAAACAGCACAAGTAGAGCTTACTCAAAATCAAAGAGATCAACTCAAAGCACAAGGTTATACTGAGGGTCTTATTGAAATCATTACAAAAAGCGTTAGCTACTTTCCGCATAGAGTCTGGGTTGTGGACAATTCAGGAAGTAAGTGCAAATGAAAATGTTTCTTGGGATTGAATCTTGACTTGTGTATCACAGTGTATCACTTTTTCTTTTATAACTGTTCTCATGATACGAACTCCGATTTCATATTATTCAATAGGTATGAACAAAAATGACGGTAATAGATTAGTTTCTACAAAAGGAAACTCTGTGAAAATGGTTCAGTGTACAAGATGGTTGGAAATTGTTGAGACCGTCAATTATCATGCTCAAATGGCAGCACTTGTTTCTGCACCTACAACCTTTCGTTTACTTAATCATCCAGGCGGACACATTGGTCCACAGGAATTCTCAATAGCAGAAAGAGGTATTGACTTGCATGTTATTGAAGAAGATTTGGGAATGGCAAAGTATGTCATGAATTCATCCAGTCCTTCCGGTGTCACACCTCTTACTGATCATTTACTTGCCATCAAAAATCGAGTCTTGATGGATGCCGATGAATTAAGAAGTAAGGGTGAAAGAGTCACAATCGTACTTGCAACGGATGGACTTCCAACCAACGAACAAGGAATTGGGGGAATTGCTGAACGTAATGAATTTATCAATGCATTAAGATCCCTCCAAGGACTACCGGTATGGATTGTCGTCCGTTTATGTACTGATGAAGCAGCTGTTGTTTCTTTTTACAATCAAATTGATGAGCAACTTGAATTATCTATCGAAGTGCTTGATGACTTCATTGGTGAAGCTGAAGAAGTTTATGAACATAATCCATGGCTAATCTATTCATTACCAATTCACAGGATGAGAGAGATGGGTACCCCTCATAGGTGAGAAGATTATCATTGTTCTTTACAATCTTAAATGAATATTTTTACATAATTTGCAAATATGAAATCTCACACTCTCAACAGACTCTTCGATCTTCTTGACGAGCGTCCTTTCACAAAAGCTGAATTGCGAGAATTCTGTTTTTTACTTTTTGGGGCTGGTAATATGGATGGAGTGGAGGATCCTGATGTTGACTTCAATGATTTCCTCAAAGGCATACAAGACTTGATCAAAAGAGAAAAGGAATGCTGGGATCCTATCAAAAAGAAAATGAAACCCATCTTGGACTTGAAGCAGATGCACAAAGTGTATGGAAGTGGATCCTGTGTGATCATGTAAAGTAACAATTTTTTATTTTATGAAAAGAAAAAATTGAACAAAAAAAATAGAAAAAGTCACGAAGAAACCCCATTCGTCAATGACAATAGCCCCCAAATATTCCCCCCTCTTGTTCCAATGATAGTTTATGAAAATTCTAATTATAAACATCATCTATAGGTTCCCAATCTTCACCATCCTCGTGCATTCGAGATGGGTCTCTTTGGACCAATCCGTTCAGTGTATTACGTATATTTGATCTTGAAGCTGGATGGCAGTCTTCTCGAAGTCTGTTACTAGCATGGTAATTTCTATCTGGTTCTGGCTGAGGAGCAAGATGAAATCTACCTTGAGGTCTCACTTCTTGTTCCTCTATACTGCGGGCTTCATGGTTCATCAAATGATTGTTTGGGGTATCTCGGTCATTTCGAATCCCTCGAAGTTTTTTCCTCATCCTTCTCGGAGATGGTGTACCATTTTGCAAAGGAAAGTTATAGTAGCCATATGCATTATTCCTGTTATTGTCTAAAGCATTATTCATAGCTTGGCGATATCTTGCAGCATTTTGTCTAGGTTCCTCATAAAATGAGCTCATTGCAGTTGTCGAGGTAGCAGTGCTATCTTCGTAGCTTTGTACGCTCATTTGCGAGTCTGAAGGTCGAACAAATGAACTAGTCAAGGCATTTCGAAGGTTCTGTCGCTCGATCATTAAGGTATTTCGAGATAACGACGAAATTGGGGCCTGTAGACTCATTCCTGTATCCATTGCATCAGTGCTGTTTGATTCTATTTGAGGATCAGGGCGAGTACATATTTCTGCGTTTTTCTCACTGCTAGTTTGTTGCTTCGAATTAGAGGTCGTATTTTTCCTCAAATGAGGTGGAAGTTTCTTATAACTTTTCACAGCATCTCTTAGAACTTGGCTTGTCTTTTCCCTTGCCAAGACATCGCCTACATCTTTCCATATGAGAGTAGTAGAATCTTGCTTCAAAAATCTTCCAGGTGGATCTAGTTCACGAACTTTCTGTACTAGGAGTTTGGATCTAGAAGATACATGATAGGGTTAGTTTCGTTCCATTACAAAGTTATTGGTTCAAAGAAAACAAACTTACAAATCAGATTTACCCATTTTCGTACATTTTGAATATTCTTGAGCATATGAAAGTGCTATTTTTCGTAGCTTCTGATTTCCTACATGCTTATTATTGTTACCACCCCTGCCTAGCAATACATCATTATCTCCAGGATTAATCACTGCCATTTTCAACGCATTCACGGGGGTTTCCCAGTTTAGAGAAATAAATGTGTTTTATCAATCCTAACTAAGTTCTTCGTTTGCACGAACGCATCAACACGAACAAATGAGAAGGAGAACCACCAAACGAAAGACAAACTCTCTCCAACACCTTCTCTCTTTAATGTATTTCCTTGCTTATGATGTTCTGTACTAAGAACCTAGCTAGCATGAACGAGAGTGCATACGAATGAAAAGAGACTACCTGTCTGGATGTACTCGTTCTCGAGTACTTCTGAATTTTCTTCGCTAAGAACCCATACTTCCCAGGTTCGCTCTCACGTAGAGTTGAGTCATCTACGCGACCTCCGTAGGGTAAAGACTTCCTCGATGAAAGGAATTCGACTCGTGTTCCAAATATTTCTACTATCTTAGTCCAACGAGAACTGTGTTGAAAATGGAATGTTCGATTGTATATTGGTTTTAAAAGAGGAATTAATTCTCAAAATTCCCAGTATTTCGTAAGGTTTTATGATATTTTAGGAATTAATATAACAATTTTCAAAACGAATTTAAATTGGATTTAGACATGCAATAAAAGCTGCATTTAAAAATATTACTTTGAAAGTCCAAAATAAAGCATTTTGTCTAATGTCGTCAATGACCGGTCGGCAAGAAAAATAGATGTCGATGGACGAAATTACACTGGACTGAAAGAAAATACGACATTTGAGACGTATTTAGACATATAAACAAATAATTTTTCTATAATGAGCTTTACTTTACTCTTTCGTACACTTCACTACGTACGCACGTTTATCTCGGTCGAGTTGAGTCGAGTCCGACCAAGTCCGAAACATACCTACCCAACGCGGTCATATTCTCTTGAGATCCCTCCTTCTCTCCTTTTTGTGTGCTTTTTGGAGGATGGACGAAACTTTTATGTAAGTAGAAAGTACCATACTTACAGAACGCCTTTCTATCATATATATTCAATAACCATTGAATCTTCTATAGGTGCCTCATTTCTAGTAGGAATCTCTGTTTCTGATTCAGGCAAATACGTTAAGGAAATCTTTTTGACTGACTACTCTAGATTTTCATTTGAAGTTCTTTGATATTCAGATTGAGACCGAGCTAGACAGGAGTTTCTAGTTCTATATAAAACAGCGTTTGTGATTGAGGGGACTTATATATTCTCTTGAATCAGAAATATATTCAGAATACAAGAGCGCGCAGTGATGACATCATTCAGTAAAATGTGGAATCACGCACTACTTCCTATCCTTTTACTTTTCAATTTCTCGTTGGTAGATGCATCATTTTTTAGGAGCAAACACATAAATGCTCAATCACAGAAACATATATTACGAAGAGATGCGTTGCTTGGTGGAGATAGCAGTACTTGGACACCCGAAAAAATTTTAGATGATGCGGTAGACGATGACGAATTGAAAAAAATCATGGAGATGGATGATGACAATGATCAAGATGATGAAGTTGATACTGTGACCGACAGTCCAACCTGGAATCAGTTAGAATCTGCTGACGACGATTATTATCCCGACCCTCCTTCAACGAGTGCACCGACAAAAGCTCCCACGCCAAGCCCTACAATTGCTCCTTCTCCGAGCCCTACAAAGTCTCCAACGGCTTTTCCCTCGCAGTCACCTACTATTAATCCTTTAGAATCTGCCGATGATGACTATTACCCTGGTGGTCCTCCAAAGACATCTTCTCCTCCTTCTGTAAACCCTTTGGAATCTGCAGATGATGACTATTACCCAAACCCTCCTGAAACCACAACATCACCATCATCATCACCATCAGTCAATATAATTACATCAAAAGCTTTGTCAGGAAGTGAATCACCATCGTCTAAACCATCATTCAAAGATGATGATGATTTAGTCACTTCTGTTCCTTCAATGACACCGTCTCAGAATGATGACGAATTCGATACTTCTCCACCGTCGGTTACACCATTAGATCAAGATTCATCTTCACCAAGCAAAGCCCCAACTCAAGCTCCCGTTCATCATTGGCCCACTCATCCACCAACAATTGCTCCCACTCGCACTCCAACGTTTATGCCAACATCAGAAGCATGGGCTGATAAAGTTAAAGATGAAGAAGAAAGGCTAAAGGCATTGGCAGAAGATAGAACTGCGGAAGTTGTAGCAGGTGTGATTGCGGTATTGGGAATTATTGGAATGTTGCTAACTGCTTACCAACTATTTGCAAATCCAGATGGGCTTTTTGCATCATGCTGTCGTTTGTCTTTAAAAATTTCATCATTCTTTTTGAAGGTCATATGTTTGCCTTGTAGATTATGCTGTGGAAAATACAGTGGTTATCATACATCTGATCCTGAAAATAGAGCCGTTTTTGTGGAGGAGTACACAAATGATCTTGAGTTGACATGATGAATACAAGTATGCAAATAACAACAGCGAAAAAGAAATCGACATAGCTCTTTACGTATTTGGAGAATGATATTGAATTACAATAGAATAAATAAATTTCTTAGATTAGAACTTATTATTCAGTTGTCTCATTGTCTTGTTCATCTTGAATTCTTCTCTCTCGTTAAGTAGATCTGTAAACATCTTTGAGTTGGGCTCTTCTTTTGAACTTCCAAGTCGGATAGCTGTCTGAATTGCACCACCATAACTGTAGTCTTCAATATAAGCAAATAGTTCCCAATCATATGGATAGCATTTCAAAGCTACACAGTCTTCACCTCTTGCACTAAATCTATTTAACACATATGTTTCCTGATATCCTCCTCCTTCGCAGTCAAAAAGTGTCTCCTGTGCCATTTTCTTCGCGTTTGGTGCTAGGATATTGAAGCCCCAAGATTCTACATTTCTCCAGAAAGGGTTTATTAGCAAAAAGAGTCTAGGCCCAAATGACTCATGTATTTTGGCAATGTCTTTTAGATATTTCACATCAGTATTTGCAAAAACCATAGCTTGTACATCACCGCTTGGACCTGCAGCAGCTTCTGCTGTAATTAGTGCACTTCCATCAAAATCCCAAATATCCTGTGCTTTAATTTCAGGAGGAAAGTTTTCTTTCCCGCTATTCTTTTCTTCTTCCGTCTGGATTGACTTGGCTGTAGCTCTTATTTCTCGCAAAAGTTCTTCTGTTAGTGGTCGTCCAGCTTCACGATAAATTTGCTGTGCTCCGCCTGGCCAACCGTTCTCTTCTTCAGCAGGGGTAATTGCTTCTCCTTCCTTTACCAAAGCAAGACGAACTGTTTGTCTGGTGATACCATCTTCGAATGCCCTCTCGATAGCTAAGGCAGCCTGTCTAGTTTGTTCCTCTATACTTTCAGGTACATATAATACTGCATTTGATCGTGATCTTTTGCTTGATTGAGGTTTCGCTGCTGCTGCTTCTTCCATTTCTTTTTGTCTTGCCAATTGAATATCCTTTTCTTGTTTGGCTTCCTCTTCCACCTGTTCTATGCTTTTACCTTCAAGTTCAGCCAACTCTCTTCTTATTTTTGCAGCTTGTTCTCGAAGTCTTTCTACTTCAGCATTTGCCGAATCAGTCGAAAACTGCCGTGTCAGGGGAATAGGAACATTGCTTCTACGGAGTGATGTAGGAGTGAAGGCATGAGTCGAATAATGAGACTGGATAGAAAAAGCTAGTAGAAAAAGAGATGGTTTTTTCATTCTTGACATTTATTAGAAAAGCAAAAGAATGTTTTGTGTTCTTTATTGCGATTTTATGCTTCTTCTGAAGTGCTGCTAGATGATGTGTTTTTACAGAAATGTAAGGATGTGTTGTGATCATTGCATTAAAGTGAGTGAGTAATTAGGAGATGAAATCATGCTGTCACGCAATGATGAATGACTCATTTAGTCAGAATTTTAACCGATGTTTACTGGAATGACGCTTTCTCACTATCCTAGATTTTTGTTTGTTGAAAATAGATTTATAGTGGATTCTCTAATTAGACTATGCGATTTCCTTGAATGAATTCTCTAATTAGATTATGCATTCATCTGCAGCCATTGATCTACTTCTGTGATTCTTTGTCGTTTGTCTTCGTCAAAACATCTGCAGGACTGATATTTCCTTTTGTGAAAAATGCAAGCTTTTTCAAAAGTGACGCAATAACTACTCCCCCAAAGAGTCCAATAGTGATTGTTCCGCTGTTCTTCCCTGTAGCTTTTGCGATAGATCTAATGATCAATTTTACACAAGCGGTAAAGCCATAGATACCTGATCCAATAATAGCTACCTGTCCTAGACGATCAAATCTCTTTCGTCTTCTTACACCAGTGAAAGTAATTCCTTCTTTTTGCAACATGGAGATTGTATTCGGAGCAAAAACCTTTGGTAGAATCTTGCTGAAAATGGAATCAAGAATAAGAGGAAGAATGAAAGTAAGGAAGCCTAGTTTTCCTGGTCTGTCCAATTCACGAGAGATCTTCACCAAAGATTCAGATTCCTTTGCACGCTTCTTCGAAAATAAATGCACTGCTTCTGGGATTGACTTTGTCTCGTCGATAGCTTCTTCAAGCACGACAACATCTTCAAGTGCAGAATTAGCTCCAAGTCCAAAATATGGCTTTACAGTATGCGCACAATCTCCTAAAATGAGAGCTCTATCTCCCTGATTCAGTCTTGGTCCAGCATATCTGAATGATGGAAGAAAAGACACTGGTTTCTTTGCAATTGCTGCTACGGTCTCGTCATCCAACAAAACAGAGAATTGAGGTAAAGTGTCATCAAGTAATGCTCTGAATTTAATAGGATCAGTGTCCGAAGCTGCAAACTCGTCACCTTCCTTAACAAGTAAAACTCCACAGTAATTACCGTTTCGGTCTGCTGGTAAAGCGTCATAGTTAATTCTTCCATCCTTTGTTCTGGCACTATAGTTTAAATCTGGTCTCCAATCATCTGGAATCTTCATTGGAACCGTTTTATATACTCTTCTATTATCATCAATGTATCTTCGCACTTTGAATGGCTGTCCTGCAAAGAGTTTCTGAAAAGCATTCATTGTCTTGAATTTATCAACATCACTTTGCTCCATGGCATTAGCTACAGTTCTTGCTGTACCATCAGCTGCAATCACAAGATTAGCAGTAATATCAAAGGTTTCATCAACATCGCAAATCTCTGACTTTTCGTCTCCTCCAGTTTTTGCACTTGCTGATGGGTTCTTTCTCTCAGTACTGTCGCATTTTGCAACGGTGAGACGGACCGCTGTATTTTCATCTGCTGCGAAATCCTGTGGGTAAACTTCATATCCGTAATTCAATTCTATCTGATCAGCATAATTTTCAAGAACATGTTTATGAAGAACTCCTACTAACTTGTCTCTTGGAAGTACTTGAGTCATGACTGGTCTATCGGTAAAAATACGTTCAACTCCATCTTCTGCACCAGACTCTGGGGACCAATCTTTTCTCCCAACGACTGCAGTGCAACATCTTCAACCTCGTCCCATACACCGTATTGTCTCAAAGCATTTTGACCTCTACTTCCTAAGCCAATCAAGTAGAATTTTGCTACATCGCTCCATACATTTTCATCAGTTGGTGAAGGAGGTGGATCTAATCTATCGAAAACTTTGATCTTTTGATCTGGGAATTTCTTTGCAAGCATGATGGCGCTTAAAAGACCTGCAGGTCCTGCACCTACAATGAGGTTATCGTTTTTTACATTTTCAGATGAAATAGACTGAGCATCAGTTGATGGTTCAGATACGACATTTAGAAGACTTGGACTTGAACGATAAACCCCTACAGTCTGTGGCTTTATGGATGAAAACCCATACGATGTTGGTGCCAAGCAAAGCGCAATAACGGCTGTCGCTCTAAACAATCCCATGCTAGATTAAAGTTCCCTAACTGTTGTAAGACTCGTTTGAAGATGGGATAGAAAAGAAACTTTGTGAATGGTTTGTTTGATTCGATTCATGATGGAGATGATGTTTGAGATTGATTGAAGTGATGATGTGGTAAATTTGCGAACACAATTGCATCTTTCCTTCGTAGAAGAGATGGGACCCAACCCGATAATGCGCATCACGCAGAGCCAGTGAAACTGTGAAACTTTTTGCGTTCCTATCTTGCAACAACACTGTGCATGCATTCAAAAGGTTGTTCACTAATACACTCTTGAAAGCTTCATCTCCATTGCATTAATAATTACTCATCATGGCTAAGAAGAAAGGAATGTCAAGGCGCATTAAGAAGCGCGCTGATTTAGCAGCAAAAGAGCTTGAAGAGAAGACCATAGAAAATAAAGAAATTGTAGAATATGAAGAAAAAGCCGATGATGAATTGTTTGTTCTTGATACTGCACCAGATGCAGCAAGTGCTAATTTAATTGCTAGTCAGCAGAAGAAGCGAAAGGCTGCAGAGAAAGCTAAACTTTCTGCTTTGAATGTTAAACAATCGAAGAGAAATCGTATTTCTGAAAACGATGAACGTCTAATCAAGAAAATGATGAATACACATTCGAAGAAGACAATTCTATCTCTTGCTACGGCTCATGAGGAACGTAAAAAGCAAGCAAAGAGAGTCAAGCGTGTAGCAGGTACTGCAAAGGCTTCTTTTGACTTGTGGGATGATACCGCCCCTGAAAATGAACCTACCAAGACTATTGCTGTCGTGTCTGGTAAAAAATCTATGGCTGGAACAGCACCTATTGAGTTCGCTACAGTACCAAAGTCTTTGCTGAGAAAAGATGTTCAACAAGCTGCAAAATTATCTAATAAATTGCGCAACGCACGTCGTCAATTCGAAAAGACCGCTCCAAACTCTATCAAGGTCGAACCTGCACAACCTGGTCAATCTTATCGTCCTGATGATGAACAGCATCAAGATGCTATCGGTGAAGCTTTGAGTATTGAATTAAGAAGAAAAGAAGCTATCGATTATAAAAATGAACCAATTGGAGGAGGCCAAATGAGTGAAGCAACTCGTGCACTTCTTCTTAACAGCGATGACGAAAGTAGTAGTGATGAAGAGGAGGACGTGGAGATGACAAACACTCGTCACAAGAGAAAGGAAAAGCTAACCCGTGCACAAAGAAATAAGCAAAAACGTGCAAAGGCTAGGCAAGTAGCTCTAGATGAAAAGAAACGTAAGAAGCAGCTCATGCACCAATATCATGAAGCAAAGAAGGTTGCGAAGGAAGTGAGAAAAGAGGAAGCAGCAAAGATTGCCCGTAGAGAAGAAATCGAAGCGTTGAAGTCAGAGAAGAAGGCTCAACCTTTAGGAATTAATCTTATCGAAAAGAGATCTGAAATGGACCCAATTTATGCTCCTTCACTTCCAGTTGCACTCACTGATGAATTGAAAGACGGAGGTCTGCGAACAGTCAAACCAAAGGGTTCCCTCCTTACAGACCGTATGGAAAGTATGATTAGTAGAAAGATGGCTAATAGAAAGGTATACAACAAGAAGAAGGTTGTGAACGGAAAGAGAAGAATGAAAGGAGGGAAAGGAAGAGACTTCTTACTTGCCTAAGTTCAAAAACATTTTTATTCCAGTGTTTAGATTCTATGATTACTTTAATCTTTTGCTAGAAACTTTAATACCTCACTGATGACAGCTTCTGATGTGTCTGGATCTGCATGGAAGTGATGACTGCCAGGTAAATGCATCATAACTTGTGGTTGTAGCTTATTACGAACCGCATCGGAAGTCCAGTCATCCTCGGGCCATCCATCATCTGCTAACAGTAAGCAAGTTGGGCATTGCACTTCATGATAAATTGCTGCTACTTGTTCTCTGGAAAAATATTGAGGTGAAGGCCAAGTAAGTCTGGGGTCGTGACGAAATACTACTTGCCCTATATGATCATTGCTCAACTCAGTTCCCCCAGCCTTGAATGAGTCATGCTGAGGAAGTTTCTCAATAGGTAGAGTGGCTCTTTTTACAATGGATAATGCAGCTTCTGTAGATATGTATTGTTGTCCCGGAACTAGTTCTGCCGTTTTCTTTCTAGCATTTACAGCAATTGTCAAGTTTTGATATATCTTTCGTCGTCCCTGATTCTTTTCTTCTTCGCTTGATAATTGATACAGAGCTTGATTTGATTTCAATCTACGAGATACTGATGAGCGAATATGTCTTGCGATATCAAGTGGATCTCGAGCCAAAGGGCCTGCTCCTTCAAGTAGAACAATTCTCGAAACATGTTCTGGAAATGCAGCTGCGTATATCAGTGAAACAGCCGCTCCCATCGAATGACCGATCAATGTAATTCCTCCTGATTCATTGCCATCAATCCAATTCAAGAATCTCAGAGTTTCACCGACATAGTATGCATAATCTGAAATAAGCTGTGGAGGGCCATCTGGGCTTTTATGTCCACTAAATCCGTGCCCAGGAAAATCAAGAGCTAGTATTTCCCTTTCGTCTGAGCACAGTCTTGGTAAAAGAAGATCGAAGCTATTACTATTATCTAACCAACCATGCAACATGAGTATCCTTTCTTTTGAATCAATCTGCTGCTTATTCCCAATTCCCCAATGCTTAGCTGCCAACTCCACTCCATCTGTACAAGGAATGACAATTTCCTTTGTGCCGGTACTCATTTTTGCAACAAACAGTGCTTTGGTCTGTGATCTAGATGTTGTCAAAACGCTCCTAGCTGTAAACATTACAAGCCCAAGATAGAAGATATCTAGCATCAAATTTTAGGTCGGTGCTGTATTAGAAACAGATTATTGATTGTGCTACTGAAAAACAAATGAGACAGGAATAAACTTCTTGTCAAAATATGAAAACCTCGTTCTTCCATGTCGATAGGGATAGTAGTACGACAAATTTAGTTGTGGAACATCTCTAACGGTCTGTCTATGACGGGTCATTCTCGCTGAAAATAATCCTTCCCCACTTCTTCTTCTTCTGGATGGCTTATTCCTTCTCGTCATTTTAATTCTTTCATATCTTTGTTACGGAAATATGGCTTCAAGTAATCCAATCTTTGCACTCATCTGGCTGATTTTGCTATGGTTCATTGCATGGCCTCTTGCTGCTTTTTGTGCAGCTTTGTGGATCCTATGCATGCCATTTGAGGCTTGTTTCGACTTTTGTGGAGATATAACTTCAACTCTCGAACGATTTGTGGTCTATCCAAAAGACTGCGGAAAAGCAATCAAGGACTGTTCGTCATCGTGCCCACAACCATAGAGATGCTCTATGTCCATCAGATGAATGTATGGATATGGATGGATAGCGTATCTGTTAAATTGTAGAATATCACCATGCAATACATCGATTAGAGACAGACTGTTGAATGTGTGTTAGGTCCAAGTCCGAGGATAGACTTCATTCCATGCAGACTACATCCATCTCTATTCAAAAATAAATTTTATTGTAAAATAATTTAGAAATTTCAATTTTGAAACTGGGTAGTCTTCACTCCGTGCCTTTTCTTTCTTCCAATCTCGAGTCGATTACGAAAAAGTATAAAACCATGGACTTTGTTGAAACTGGAGAAGAGTTCCTTCTGGAAGATGTCGATACCACCATCAAGAGTGCAATTGGATCCGTACTGAATGATGCAGTTTTCAATGCAAGTAAGGTGAACGATTGGTCAAACAATATCATCTCAAGTGGTCTGAAAGGACTTCAATCGTTGAATCGACCATTCAAGTATGTTCTTACAGTAATCATTATGCAGAAAAATGGGGCTGGTTTGACTACTGCTGTTAGTACTTTTTGGGATGCTACCAAGGATGGACTTTGTAAAGTCACATGGGAGAACGCTAGTATGCATTGTATAGTGACAGTGTATGGAGTCTCTTTGAACCTAGACTCGCCGTCCGAGACAGATTGAAGAGCCAGGGAAAGAAGGAATCGAAACGTGACATTCGAATAGTTGTCACACAATAAACTAGTTTACATTTCCTTACTTCTTCTTGAATAACTTTTTGCTTCCTTTTGCTTTTACTTTTTCCTCGGTCACGACATTCTTGTTGGATGTTGAAACCGAGCTGATGGTCTTTGCAAGAATAATTGATTCTGAAGGTGGGATACTATCACTTTTAATGTCTCTGATAACGTTCATTACCTTCTCAATAGGTACATTCGAATCTTTTGTCACACCGAAATAATTCTTAAATCCAAGTAAACGAGCAAAGTTATCTTTTTGGAATTCAAAGTCTGGAGTGTTTTCCAAACGAGTGATTAGTTCTTCAAGTTCTTCACCGTTGATATGTAAGTCGCCATCGTTATCAGATCTCAAAACAGTAGTGATGAGCTGATTGATAATAGCGGCCTCTGCTTTTTCCTATGGATATATTGGATTAGTCTATGAGGAATGTATCATCATATTTGTGCTGATATAACTGTGAACTCACCTTCAATTTCTTATTAACTTCTTCAAACTCTTTGGTCAAAGCGACAAGTGTTTCAATATCTGTTCCATTAGCTGCTGCAAGCCTACCAAAGTCCTTCTCGATATTACTTAATTGTTTCTGCTTCCTTTGCAAAATATCGAGATTCAACTCAAGTTTCCGATTTTCAGTCATGAGAGTGTTTACATGATTTCTCAATTCGTTTAGAAATTGACGCAGGGTATGTAACCTTTTCAATTGACACCTCTGTACGATGCATAGGGGTGAATAGACGACTAGGAAGCATCCAACTAAATCAAGGAGAATACCACCAGAAACTATCGGGAAGGTTGCAATTGCTAGTGCTGAACTAGCTACCAAAATCAAATAGGAAGCATACTCGTTGGCAACAAATTTATCTGTTTTCGCTCCAACAAACAATCGCTGCACTTTTGCATGTGACTGAACAGCTGTTTGAATGGCAGCCCCTGATTGTACTTCCATATTGTTTAATATATGTATATGTTACGTCTATGAATATTCTTGGTAGATGCCTAATAATACCAAAAAAGATACAAGTTCTGAGGACATTGGACAACAAAAATTTCCAGCTAGATTAGTACCAAACAGCGATTGATTCAGACTTTTTCCCCTTTTTCTTTTTCTCGGAGAAACACAAAGTGGAAGTCATTACTTTGCTTCTTCCAATGACCTCCATCATGATGATTTAGAAGTGAAATGTGACATCTAAGTCACCATTTGAACCAGATCAAAATACCACCACAAGATTTATCTGCTCTGTGTGGATCTTCTCTTTTGTCTTTTTTACAAGTGAAAGTTGTGACACCTTCTCGTATTAGCAAAAACTAAAAAAGCACTCTCTAGTTGAGTTTTCCTAACTGTCACTTCACTATACGTAGGCCACAGAGTGAACAATAGCTCCACATTTCAAGAAGAGCCGCTAAAAAGTCGAAAGACGGTAATAAATCAAAACCAGCAACCTTCCTGTATGCTATAGTTGCCAGTTACAATGTTTGGAGGAAAGAAAACTCGCAAAAGGAGAGAAGAAGGCGATCAAGAACGTAGTTTAGAAGATCATACTGGAAACTTGGTTCCCAAACCATTTATGGAGATGACATATGTATTTGATTTCTTTGTAGATCTTCCTCATCCAGCTGCATCTTTTAAAAATGAGCGTGCCAAAATTATCCAGCCACCGGGTGAACTACACCCAGGTATTGTTGAATTGTTGGATCCTTCCAAATTATCCAGGATTTCAATCTTTGCCTTTCCTGACTATGAAATTGAGAAAGATTCCGGTACGTTTAAGAAATGCAAATTTGTTGAAGCAAAAACTTGCTTTATATGGACTAACATTGATCATTCATACAGACGAGACAAAGCAACAAAGCGGTGGAATCCTCAATAAATGGGATCATGATGTCTTTTCAAATCTACCATTCCATATTTCATTTTCACTTCTTTTAGACAGCGGTATCAGAGTTTATGCGCATGTCCTTCGTTACTTACCAGTTCATCATAGAGTCAAGTCAAGAATAGACGTCGGCAAAAGAGCAGAAAGGGCATACGTTATTTTAACAAGAACAATAGGCGGCGAAGAATTTTACAGATCTTTGCTCAAGTAAGTATCCATGTATACACAAGTAATGAATTCGAACTACCAATTGTAAATGTCGCTAATCACCCACCATTTTAGAACGATCCAAGCAGTAGCTATTCAGAATCTAAATGTCAATATTGAATCTAGAAAAAAATACAATCTCATAACGGCTTTCTTACATGCAATCTACAAGAGACAGTGTTTGCTACGGTACAAATTTGCAGAATCGTGTGAGAAAAAGGTGTACAAATTGCTTCCGGAAGAATACAAATACGTGAACATTTATGGAACAGAGTTCTACCATCTTCTACTACGCGATAAAGACGTTGTTGGGAATGGCATATTTTTGAAATCTGATGTGGCTACTTTTCGATTACCAGTATCACTTCAACCTGGATATGACGGGAACAACTTTTCATATGAATGTGAGGATCTCGATACATTGATTGTACCACTGCTGCGATGCCTTGGACCAACCAAAACTATGCGCGTTTTAGCATCAATGCTTTGCGAAAATCGAATTATTTTCATATCGAAATATGCCGATACTCTTTGTGCTTGTGTGAGGGCAGCAATGGCAATGATTTCTCAAGGACTTTTGTTTTGGAGACATGTAACAATCGCCGTGCTACCACCACATTTATTCAAATATTTGACAGCTGGAGCACCATATCTTGTTGGAATATTAGAAAAACATTTGAATAAGGTGGATAGAAGCAAACTAGAAGACGTCATCCGTATCAATCTTGATACTGCTGATGTGAAAACATACAACATGGCCGATCCTCGAAAGACAGCTCCTGATGTGATGGACCCCAAATACTTGAAAAAACAAAAGAAGAAATATAACGGAGTTGAGATGTTGCACAAAGACTTAACAGACGTTTATGAAGCGGACAAGAAACTCTGGGCTGTGGCATTGAATAACACAGAGAGCAATAGTGAAACATCTGAAATCATCAAGAAGAACAAAAATTCGTCATTGAGAGATGCTGGAAAAAATGTCTCAGAAAATAATATGGGGAATGAGAAGAAAGAGGAAGGGTTCTTTGATACGGCTGAATTGTTTGTGAAAACATTCCAAGAATCAAGCACAAGTTTAAATAGTGACGAGAAGAATGGAATCATGAGTTCCATGGCTGACTCAGAAGCTTCAAATGTAGACAGTAATAATGCACAAGTCAGAGTAACGAGACCAGTTACTAAAGCACCATATCAGTTGTGCAGCTGTGCTATTGGGGAAGAAAATATAAAAGCATCTCTCATTTGTTTCTTTTTGGAAATGTATGGAGACATTGGTATGTACTTAGCAACTTCCAAAGAAGATGGACGTTCGCTAAAAGTCGATAAGAAAAAGTTCCTGAGTCGAAAGACACAACTTGGAATAGCAGAGAAATCTCCAATGTATTATGTTGTCAAACAATTTAGTAGGTCCATTATGTTCGAAAGATTTGTGAATGGATTTGTCAAAGACATGGACCGATTCAAGAAGGGGATGGTACTTCTTGATCATGTACCAATTTTCTCTCTTTGTCAACGTCATCTTCGCAAAAGTAAGAGTGAATTTACCACAGAGGAAATCAGGAGAGTAGTTTTTGCAACGATCGAAGGCTGTCCTGAACACAAGTACATCGACAAGCTTGAACAAATTCGTGATCTGACCTTGGCATTGACGGGCGAGAAAGCATTTGAAAGGGAAAGTGAAATAGAGGAAATCAAACAACTCATGACTGCGTGCAAGGATTGTAATGCATCTTTCGGACAAGTCGTGGCTGTTTGTTGGCTACGTATAGGAGAAACAAGAAGTAATTACTGGAAGCATACACATGCAGGCCTCAACCTCCTGAAATCCCTTGTACTTCGTGGACCAACGACTGCAGTTGCTGCTGCCAATGATGGAATAGCGGAGATCTATGCACTTTGTTTCTACGAGAATAAAAATGCAGATGCGGAACGATTAATCAGAGCAGCGGCGAGTGAACTCTTCCAACTTCTCACACATTTACCTCTACTGTATTTGAGACGACGAAAGGTTGAAGCTACAGACTTTAAAAAGAAGCAACCTCCAGATGAAACTATAGTATGGTCAAATTATTTGATTCGAAGATTGCCTCGTGATGTAGGCTTCAAACATATCCATGTCATGTTCGCCCCTTCTGAAAATATTACGTCATCGCTAAAAATCAAGAAAAATGATATCGCACAAGATGCAAAAGAGCAGTTGAAAATGCCTGCATCTGCAGTTGATGATTCCATGAGGAGGAAAGAGATCTCTCGTCAAAAAGCACGTAATCCGAATCCTTCTTATCAGGCGCGCGAAATGCACAGTAGTAGCGAAAGGGACTTTTATAAAGAGGATGGTGGAGGAAATAATGCAATGCGTGGATTTGAACCACCGCAGAGGAGAAGAGAAAGTCGTGTAATTCAAAATCGCTATCCAAATGAAATGGTAAATGGTGGAGATAACTTCTCTCGTTCTAGATCTAGTCAACAATTCCATGACATTGGTACAGGTCTAAACAGTGCCATTTCGAAAAATTCGAGAACAGCAAGTTACAATGAGTTTAATAGTCGAAGATAATTCATGATATTCTGCGTCAAGTGTATGTCATAATTTATAAGAAGATGTTACAATTCCTAACATTACTGATCTAGTTGGTCCCAGGCATATCAAACTTAGTAGCAAATGCCTCGACTTCTTCCTTTAGATCGTTTATTTTCGAAACTATTTCTTCATTAGTGGTGACGGTTCCTAAAAAGTCCTTCAATATTGCTTTTTTCTTTTTCAATGCTTCTGTATCGCCAGCCTCTTGCCTCGCTTCAAATTCTTCTTGAGCTAGTTTTTGCCCTAGAACAGCTATCTTGTACCCCCTATCTAAAAATTCAGCAACTGTATCAAAGTCAGTCTCATCTAACCCTCTCGATGTCAATGCTGGAGTACCTAATCTAACACCACCGGGGTTGACAGCAGATATGTCTCCTGGTAGACTATTCTTGTTTGTAGTGATACTGACCATATCTAATACCTTCTCAACTTTGTTTCCATTAATACCATTTCCACGAACATCCCATAATAGTAAATGATTTTCAGTGCCTCCAGTAGCAATTTTATGACCACGTTTTATTAGACCATTTGACAGAGCTTGAGCATTTGAAATAACATTCTGAGCATATTGTTTGAATTCTGCGGAATTTGCTTCCTTCAGTGCAACGGCTAATCCTGCAATTTGGTGATTGTGTGGACCTCCTTGCAAAGATGGAAAAACTGCTGTGTCAATTTGCTCCATAAATTCTTTTCTACCAAAAATCATTCCAGATCTAGGACCACGCAAAGTCTTGTGGGTTGTACTTGTTACTACATGAGCATATTCAAATGGACTTTTCAGACATTTCCCAGCAATCAAACCAGAAGTATGTGCCATATCTACCATAAATAAAGCTCCAACAGAATCAGCAATTTCTCTCATTCTTTTATAATCCCACTCACGTGGGTACGCACTTGCACCTGCAATAAGTAGTTTTGGCAAAAACATCTTTGCCCTTTTCTCCATATCATCATAGTCAATCAATCCAGTTTCTTGATCCACAATATACGGCATACTTTCAAAATAAACACTTGTAGCAGATACCTTTCGCTTTGCAGTTTGAAATCCATGCGTCAAATGTCCTCCACTTGGCAAATCTAATCCCATTATACGATCATGAGGCTGAAGAAGCGCAGTGTATACTGCAAAATTTGCTGGTGATCCCGAGTATGGCTGAACATTTACTCCCCATTCTTCTGGTGACAAATCAAATAAATCAAGTGCCCTCTTCATGCATAATGATTCGATCTCATCAATGTATTCATTTCCTCCATAGTATCTTTTTCCAACTAAATACATATGGTGAGAGAGTGATATCAAAGTAATTACAATATATCAAAGTAATACCTACCATTTCCTTCACTGTATTTGTTAGTTAGACAGCTTCCCAAAGCCTCTCGAACTGCAGAACTTGCAAAATTTTCACTAGCAATCAGTTCCAAACCAGTCTTTTGTCTGTTATCTTCTTTTACAATCAAAGATGCCAACTCTGGATCAAAAGATTCTAGTTGAGATTGAGATGAGGATGCCACATTGACTTCAGATGTTGATTCAATTGGAGAAGCCACCATGTTGGATGCAGACCATGATGCTTTCTTCTGTGGTACAATCTTTGCTTGTACGTTGAATCCTGTAGAGAGAAGCGGCTGAGTATGCAGCAAAATTATTGATGCTAGTGTCGCTGATCCGTACTTCATGATAACTGTTCAATACACTTATAAAAGTTTCAAATGAGTGTTTGTGCTGTTGTAGATGCGTTCGTCAATAGTCGATACTTAATAGAGTTGAAGTTGAAAATACGAAATACGAATAGAGTTGCAATTTTGTGGCTGTGTGGCTGATGTGTTGTCTTCTTTGAAGAACATCCATTTGAATTTGTGGCTAGGAGTTGTATTTTCCTAGCTAAATATTTTCTGTTTTCTGTGCTCTCTTCCACCCCTTTTTAAAGGAGGGAGAGTGAAATTGAAAAGCCGAAAAGCCAAAAAACAGAGTGCACTGCGCACTGCTAACGCCAAGTATGCCATTTGCTATTACAAAGCAGAGTTGTGTAATACTAATACCTCCCTCCTGTTTATATTCGCAATAGTAAATATATTTTTATTGTATATATAAACTCAATATTTATAAATAAAAAATGGCGGAAGAAGCTAGGAATCTGACCGAAGACCAATCCAAAACTTTGAAAGATAGCTTATCTAAAATTATTGGCGATGGATCTTCGGAAGATGCAGAAGATATCATCGATTACATTATTGCAATGGTTGGTAATGGAAAAGACGTGGCATATATCGTCAAAGAATTAACTGATATGGAGTTCGAATTGTGTAATGCTGAAGCATGTGTTTCCGTGGGGAAATGTCTTGAGGGGTTTTTCGGTTCCCTCGATGGCAGCACGAATGATGATGCTCCTACGCCAGAAACTGATGGTAACGAAGCAAACGAAGATGCTAATGGGGATGGAAAGATGGTGACTTCCTTTAAAAAGACTACCAAAGATAATGCACTGACAATGTCTGGTGCGCTTGGATCGAAGAGCAAAAAGAATGCACTCACAATGTCTGGTGCTTTAGGATCTACCAGAAAAGGAGAAAAGAAACCTCCAAAGGAAAAGAATACCAAAGATTCTCAAAAAAAGGACGGGGATAAGAGAAATCGTGATGGAAGAGGAGGAGGTAGAAACAATGATCGTAACAATAGAGATACTGGTAGAGGAGGAAGATCGATAGCCTCTGAAGCGTTTAAGAGATTGGCAGAACAGAACGAGAGAGATAATCGAGGTCGAGGCAGAGGAAGAAATGACCGCGGGGACCGTGGACGCGGCAGAGATAGAGATTTTGGAAGAGGTGGTAGAGGAAGAGATTCTGGGAGGGGAGGCAGAGGAAGAGATTCTGGAAGAGGAGGTAGAGGCGATATGGGCCGAAGTGGACGAGGAAGGGATTCTGGAAGAGGAAGAGGTCAAAACAACAAAAGAATGTTTGATGATCAAAATGGGGGCCGTGCAGGTTTCAGTGGAGGAAGAGGTAATCAGAATAAAAGAGCTAGAATGGAGAATAATAATCAGCAGCAATCCAATCAAGATGATTACTACAATCAAGCAGAATATGATCAGAATGCTTATGATCAAAGTTACGAAGGATATGGATATAATGATTGGGGATACGAGGGATATTATTATCAAGAATCTTACTATGACCCTAACTACTACTATAATCAAGGACGAGGCAGAGGGCGTGGAAGAGGTCGCGGCGGTAGAGGGCGCGGTCGTGGTGCAGATAGTACTGCTGCCACAACTACTGCAAAAACTGATGATAACGCTAACAATGGGGAAGCAACTACTGATCCATCCACAATAGCAGCGGCTGAAGCAAGTCCTTCACCACTTGTTGCTGCAGAATTTTCGACAAAGCTATCATATAGTGGAAGAGGGAGAGGAAGGGGTCGAGGTCGAGGAGGCCGTGGGAGATTTTCTTGGAATCAAGCGAGAGGTAGTGGATCCATGAGTTGGAGTGCAAATAAATCCAGTAATACATGGACTGCTTCCAGTAATGATCAATCTGAAACACAAGTACAAGAAGATCAAAGTTAATGCGACTACACATGCTTTCATCCGAATTGAATAAGCTAAAAGAATAACATTTCTCCTTTAATTTTTCTTGATTTACTCTTCTTCCTCCTCCTGTTCTGCCATTACTTTGATGGCATTTTCTATACTATCCCAAACTCTATCTAGATCCCCTTCTGATACAATATTCTGAAATATCCTTGGCGTAATTTCATTAGGTTCCATACCTTCTAAGCCAACATATCCCTCGTAATCTTCATGTTCAACGCCAATACATGGTCCAAATTTGCAGCATCCCATGCATGGTGCTTCATCAATTTCAATCATTGGAAGATTTTGTTCGTTCTTCCTCTCAAAAATTCCTGAAAAAAGGGCATATTCTTCGAGACCAAAAGATTTGCTCCTTTTCTCACAAGATGTCGATGAGCATATCTTCACCTTGAATTGTTTCGCAATGTTTGGATCCAACGCCGATTGTAGAGTTTCACTATTATCTCTTTCATGACTATTCAAACGTGACGAGAAATGTCTACTACTCGTACATGTAAAGGCATCGGCTGAAGTTACAAAAAGCGTTGCAATAAAATATAGTGAGTACATTGTAGATTCACAGTAGGTATGTTCCTGATCTGCTTATGCGGACTACTTCATCAATAAGAAGCAGCAGTGTGAAAAAGAAAATCTACCTACAGCGAAACACAATGATGGTACAATGTGGAAAAATGGGACGTCATACCGTCGTAACTAAGTAGGTATCATAAATCTACCACGTCAACAATTAAATTAGAAACATTGAAACATTAAGGTAGACCTACATTAGCTTTTTCTGACTTCCAAGAACGATTGAAAAGTCGTATATGTATTCATCGTCAGAAATCAAAATTATCTGGTGAAGTTGAACAGGAATTCTGCAGTCTATGAAGAGAGATAGACTTTTGTAATTCATATCGATATCTTCGTCTACTCAGACTTTATTCTTGGAACAGAAATTGGCCTTGATTGGATCACTTTCGACAGAAAAGTACGAGAAAACATTTTGTTTGTCAAACAATCGATTCGATTGGATTCTACATCTTCATAATACCAACGCTGCGATAAGAACTGTGCCCATAACTCCAAAAGAAGCAAATCTAGTACTACTTATTGCTAATAGCTTGCTACCTAAACTAGCGTCCTCTTCTCTCTTCTCTTCTCTTCTTTTCTTTTCTTTTTCTTTTCTCCTCCATAATCCATAATGCCAAAAGAAACAATTCACAACACAACACCTCCTCCAGCTACTAGTTTACTACTATCTGTACATGCAATCTAGCAAGTTACGAGTAGAGATAGAACTGGTGATTTGTAAAGTGTCTTTTGGGAAGAGAACCGGTATTATATTAAAAGCAACATGAAATCGGATGAATGGACCCTCGCAGTTCCTCAAACAGTGTTGCCCACCTTCTTTGAGTGGATCTCGAGTAGAACCACAACGATGTAAATGTCGCTCTTCTTCATCTTCCGTTGGCTTCAACTTTAGTTTGGAAATTCAAGATATCATTGTCTATCATGGTGTGTTATGAGTGAAGAGGAGAAAGCGATACTTCGATGCATCATGTCATTATCAGTTGTCAGCAGCATCATCATCATCGTGCATAAGTTGATCGACTAGCTAGATATTGCCGATAGCTAGCTACTGTAAAGATGAGACTAAAACAATTTGAAATTCGAAAATGATTCCGAGAGAATACTTTCCGCAACACTCCTTTTCAAAGATCATTGCCTTTCTCTCTGAGAAATAAAAATCTCTCTCTGAAAAGCACTTTGATTGTACACCGCTACCAACTCTCTGTCTACTGCAGTGACGTTTTAGAGAAGGAGTTTGAAATCAGAGTAAGTCATTTGTTTAGTATGAATCGATTCGATTGAATCTACTCTCATTAGCATTTCTTCCTTTTCAGACCATCAGTTTAAGCAGAAATGAGTCGCAACTTTCAAAGCCACAGCAGACAGGATAACTTTCCACGCGTCATTGACGAATTGTTGCCGTCTTTTGTAAATATGCGTTTACTGGAAGATCTTGAGACATCACACGACTTCCGATACTTGCTCAGCCAAATCAAAAAGGATGGTGGTAGTACAATGGAAGCTCTTGAAGGTAAGTTTAATAAGTATATCAATATCTTGTTTCTATCACTCTCTAAAGCAATCATCAGCCGTATTTCAAAAGGTGAATAGACCAATGAGATATGGAGATGCTATCAAGCTAGCAATTAACTGTTTGAAAGACTACCGAATGAGCCTTTACAACACGAGATTTCATATTGCGGATGAAGACATTGTAGAGCAAGGGGAATTTATTGAAAGAGATGGAGTCTCTCTTCAAAAGTTGACACCATACCAGCTCCAATTAAGTGTCCAAGGAAAACAAGAAATGTTGGATCGTCGCAAGCAAGAGATTGTAGCGTTACGTGAACAGTTTGACGAGGCGCAAAAGAAGCATGCAGCAGAACTGGAGCAAGTAAAAACAGCTTTAGCCAAGGCTGAAAAGGATGTATCCATAGCTAATAACGGAAAGAAACAGTTACGTGAGCAAAACAGTGAACTCAAGAGACAATTGGATGAAAAACTAGAAGACACAAAAAAGCAAAAGAGAGAGACAGACGTGGATGCTCGCCCAGTAGTGAGTATGACTATGTTTCACTGATATCATTTCCTTGCATGATCTCAATTATCTTTTTATTACTTTTACATTAGTCCCCTACTCCACCGACTCAAAATGCTTCAAGTCTAACTCGGCATTCGGATCCTTTGGAAAAAGTCAAATCTTTCCTTCGCCGACAAAACAGAGATCTCAAGGCTTCTCCAACGAATGCATTCAAGCATCTCGATCCATCTGAGAGAAAGAAGCAGCCCAAAGTCCATATGATGACAATAGAAGGGAAGGAATGCGAAACCTATGCAGCGATTGAAGAGTCTTTAACGTCGAGGGATGGAACTCTGAAAGGAGCCTCTTCTTTACTTCTCTCGGAGGCAACAATTGCAAACATGAACAAGACCGCTGAAACAATTGGAGTCATAACCCCACCAATCGGAGGAACAGCGCCACAACTTGAAGAAGTTTCTGAAATGGTGGTTTTAGATCTCAAATATGGAAATTTCGCCTGCCCTGAAGGTACCATGGTTGAGAGATGTCTACGCACTTGTAGTAAAGATATTTCAAAGCATATTGGACTTCGCAAAAATGAAGCGGGTATTGCTATATTTGACAGGATCCCTCAACTTTTGTACTATAAGTTTCTGAATGAAGATGAAGAGATGCGCAAAGAAATCAACAAGTTGACTTCCGAGCAAAAGGCAGATCCAGAATTTGTACGTTTATTTGCGGAGAACAGCGAGTTGATTGCCACTACCCAGTTGGATGCAATATATTTACTTGAGAATGTACACAAACCAATGCTGATAGGACTGCAAGAAAGAGGTGTCAAACTTGGAAACTTGCATAACTTTTTCACTGAAAAGTCGGATCGTTTTGGCGTTGACAGTGCAATTTTTATCACAATGCTCGAAGAAGTTCTTGGCCATGAACCATGTGTTGTGAAGACAAAACATTTGACACATGGATTGAGAGCGAAAACAGTTGATGTCAATTATTTGTCTACAATCATAGAAGCAATCAAGGCTTCGTTTCACTTCGTGGCAGAGGCAACTGACGTGGAATATTCAAGAGAAGAAGGTGAAAAGTATTTGAATACGGGAGTAGCAATGAGGGTAATTGATCAGCTATTAAGCTGCCTTCATATTCAACGCGAGGCACGTGACGGAGAGTATAACTATATCACTGGTCAACGCAGTAAGGGCACCATGGAGAGGAATGCCAATAGCATGGGCATGACTTTGAAACAGTTTCGCAGTCAAAATGCCAAAAAGGGTCATGGTACTAGGGAAGTAACTGCTCGAGGTTTGGGTATGTCTGTGGAAGAGTTCAACAAGCAATCTGCCAAAAAGGGTGCCAAAAAGGGTCTTGCTAAACGGTCTGTCACGGTCAAGGCAAAGACCGATAAACAACCACTCTCTTATTGTTATCCTGACGGTGAAGTTCATACTACCACACATGGAAACTTCTGTGAGTTGATTGCGACGAATCATGGCTCTAAATTCATTCCCAAAAATGAGAAAGAAGTTGACAAGAAATGGATCAGAGAAAGAGTTCGAAAGAGCAAAGCCGACTCTTGTTTCTGGCCGGTTTGTGAAGATGGTCCTGTAATTGCAAACAGTGAAGACGCGTGTTGGCAGAAATTTGTGGAAGTATTTGCTACTGGCGACCAGCGAATTGCTAATACCGATAAACAACCACTCTCTTATTGTTACGATAATGGCATAGTCCATAAAACCACACATGCAGAGTTCTGTGCATTGATTGCGAAGAACCACGGCGATGAATTCTTGGACAAAGGGAAAGTCAACAAGAAATGGATCAGAGAAAGAGTTCAAAATAGAAAAGGACCAACCACATTCAAGCGGGTATGTAATAAAGGTCCTGTAGTTGCAACCGATGATGATATTTGTTCAAAGAAACATCAACATCTTTCCAGAAAGAAGTAAGCTGAAGAAAAGTTGAGTAATGTTTTGTACTTTATTGTCCAAATCTAGTACATCAGTTTGTAGTTTACACAAATCATGACAATTGCGAAACTTTGAAGCAAGCAAAGAATGAAAGCGACAGTTCTAACTACTGGGTAGTTGCATAGATCGTATATAATTATATAATAATTGATTCATACTCTACGAAACTGGCCATAGAGAAATATTAGATGCCTCGAATTCTAATTTACTCGAGCAACAGAAAGTCTTTCTCTCATCTACGCTGTCATCATTAAGAAAAGTAGTCACTTCTTCATCTACACATTCGCTGGCACCACATTTTCGATACACACATTTACCTTCCTTCACATCCCATTCATCGAAAGGATGAATAATTGATTTCCCACAATTTTGACGAGAAGATGTTGTTATTTGTTTCACGCAGGAGTTTGTATCTCTTGGGCAGACGATCCCATTTTCTAAAGGTGAGGATGTAGCATAGCATTGAAGTGCATCCTTTGGATAATTATTTGCCCCGGCCCTTTCGATTAAAAAAATGATGAATAGTGCAAAGAAATACGCAAGTAAAGTTGGCATCATTGTTTTCTTTCCATGCAGTACACTGACGAAAAAAAGGAAATTTGAAAAAGAATATTATGTCTATTTACCTACTACCAATTTGATTTCAAAAAAGGAAGATTTTAGCTTACATTCCAAAAAAGTAGTGAATTAGAGAGTAATACGCACAACGCTGACTACTGACTACGAGATATTCCGCATGTGGTACGAGCTATTGTGTTCCCTCCTCCTTCAAAAGCACGATGAGAAGTGTTGTTGTTCCTACAAGTACGATTGAGGTATCATCCCTTAATCTGTAGATTGAATGTTTACAGTAATTACAAATAAGTAGTTATACTAGCATACAATACGAAATCAGAAACGAACCTATGCAATAATATAGCTATCATGGAAAAAGCTGGAAAGAGAAAATTACACCACATTTCATCTTCTAACGACGGAAGGAAAAACAAGTTGCTAGTGGAACATGACTCAAACATACACTTGTGTCAGCCATCAACAGCAATCCTCAACGGGACAACTTCTACAGAGATTCAAATTTGTCAAATGGGTTCAAAGTGCTCGTCTTCATCTACACTTGCCTCTGCAATCGTAGAGGACAATGATGGTGTTGTAGAAAATGAACTAGCTTCTATCAGGAGGAATACTACTCTCACTGACTTGTGCAGTGATACTTTAGTCCACATCATACAGTTTTGTCTAGGCAATGATCTAGAGTACATTATTCAAAGTCAGGACTTTCAAAACTTGACTCTGACTTCAAAGTTTTTTCACGAGGCAATATATAACTTTGCAAGAAGCACACCGTTGAAAGTGCCTGGTCACCTCAAGTCGCATCAAATCTCATTCTTGTGTCAGAAAAGAATGAAGATTGGTGAATTCAAGTTTTATACACTTTCCCCTTTGGACATGTTTGTATTTCTTCACATCATGAATACTTGCGATATATCAGATTTAAAACGCCTCTCATTGAAGACCTATGTGCACGATGATATCCAATCTCAAAACGGAGGAAATTCAATATTGGATGCTCGAACCATTGGAGTGAATGAAGAGGACATCAATAAGAAGCAAATGAGCAGCATCGAATTTCAAAAGCAAGTCGCCGCTGTAATCTCTAGGTCGTCGAAATGTTTTCATTCATTAGAGCTGGAGTTTCAAACAGGAGATTTGTACTCACCTCTTCTTTCAAATTTTGCAAACTCTTTGCAATATTTACTATTGTACAGTGCAAATGAAGAACCAGTGGATGATGAAGATACGCATATTGCAGAAATGGCAAGAAGTCTATCATCCATGGAAAAGTTGAAAACTCTGGTAATGATTTGTTGTAGGAATATTGACACCCTCAATGTTCCAAATGTGGAACATCTCAAACTTCATTGTTATACAACAACCAAACATATCAATTGCCCAAAACTGAAGACGCTCGAAATAAATTTGATTCCGGAAAAATGTGGCACTGACGTGTTAAAAGAATGTCCATCCTATGCAAAGATTGAAGACCTCATCATCTGCATCGTCGACGATGAGAGCATTGTTAGATCTAGCAACTGCGAAGAATTCTTTCAAGAATTGAGCTCAGCCATAAGTGCCATGCCATCCCTCAAGAAACTTACACTCCGTACAAAACTTCAGTCAACATTGAAAGTTAAATCACTCTCTCTGGTAGATCTAGACATCACAGAGGCTTCTTTTGTAAGGATTGCAGAACTAAAATGTCCGTCCCTATCGAACGTTTTGGTTGAATGTAGTGTTTTACCGGACCAAGTTCATAATGCTACGTCGAACATATTACCATGCTATCAATTTAATGATCAAGAGTTTGCACCAATGCTTCATAGTGAGAGCCTAAAAGCACTGAATTCAATTGTCATTTATACAGGCAACCGCCAGTCTTCTCTCCTCCAAGTCCCACCCTTGTCCAAAGTCACTGTGCAAGGAATCAATGTTCCGATACTATGACCTATTTAAAGTCTATATCTGGGGTTATATGTTTGTTAAAATACACTAACTTTTATCTATGATTGAAAAGATTAAAAAATGACAGTGTAACAAAGTCTTCAGCATTCTTCTATATCGTAGTAAAAATAGGTTTTGAGCAGTTTGAATCTCATCCGAGAAATTCAACATTAACTTTTGAATTCAATCAATAGAAAACACTTTGATATGGAAAGCATCAACCTTTAAATTAGTTCTAAAGAGCAATAACCAATGCTTTCGGAAGATAGGATGGAGAGTGGGGAGTCGAATGAGGTGATGAAACCGAAACGAGCGAGCAAGTTGTCTCTGAAAAAGAGAAACAAAAAAGAGCGCAAGCTGGATGATGGAAATGAAGATAGCAAAAAGGAAAGAAAACGAAGGCGGACAAGGGACTTACCAATACCCAGCTTCTCGCCATTAGATGATCAATGCTGTCCTTTTGAGTTTAACGATGATGATTGTAATCACAGCAATATGTCTGATAAGAAGAGGACGGTGAAATCGCAGTTAAAGAAGAATAGTAAAATGCAGCATGTTACAAAAGCAAACAATAAAAGTGTCGATGAAGAAAGAATAAAACATGACAAGGACGGAAGTCAAGCTAAATCTGTACAAGAGTTAGATAGCCCTGATGCTGGTTTGTCTTTGACCATAAAGCCTACACCTATCAAAAGTGAAGGAATGAACACTAGTGACTACAGTGATGCATCGACGAACGAAGGTAGTCAATGCAGAGATCCTATCATAATTCAAAGTGCAAAAGAGAATGAGTCAACAAATGAAGCTTATGACGACTCCACTGTGACATCTCTGGATCAAGCTACTATGCAGGATAGTGAGCACCACAAAAACTTGAAAAAGAATGATGTAGTCACAAGAAAGGGCCGAAGACAGCCTCTATCGCCAGTAAAGAACAAAGTAGATGTAAAGGAAGAAAATTTGCAGGTGTGTAAAGAGTCAGATGAGATTGAAATTTTGGAAGGAAATCAAATACCTGCAAAGAAAGATACTCCTATTCAACTTCAGGAAGCGTACACAAAGAAGGATTTGTCGAGGTCAAATTCTAAACAACAGTCTCTATCAGCTTTTATAAAACCAAAAGTAGATCCAAAAAGTGGTGCCCTCTGTTATGACTTGAACTCGCCAAGTATGAAAGATTTCAATGTGTCTCATGCAAAATTTCTTGCGGATAACGAAACAATGCGGAAGCAAATGCATGATAAACTACTTCAAGAATCAAAGAACAATTTGAAGCCAAAAAAGAATAGCAAGTCAAAAGTAAAGTCCAAAAAGTGTGGACTTTGCCAAACATGTTCATGCAATCGAGGCGCTTCTCTGCAAGCTCTAGAAGATTCAGCTGTAAATGATAATCAAAACCCACTACAGATGTTAGCTGACACAGAGGCAGGCAAGGAGAGAGCTTTGATCAATAGATTGGCCAGATTGGAAAAAAGCGCTTCATGGTTTGATTCATTGTGCACCAAAGTGAGTAGAGAGTTGACTCGTCATCGCAACAAGATAAAAGCGAAAATGCAAACCACGGACTTGAAAAATGCCCCAAAGTTTCTTCGAGACGTCGATATGGATGAGGACACCAACTTCTCAGCATCGCCTTTCTCGGCGTCACATGTATGCAATGCAGTACAGAAAACGTTTGTCTTTCGAAAAAGTAAGTATCTGAAGTTGAAAAATATATTTTCCATCTACAAATTATGCTGACAATCTTGCACCAAACGAAATCATAGAAGCGCAACCTACGCTGACTCAGATGTTGGAAGACAAGCCCGAACCTAACAAATCTGAATCCAACTT
Source organism: Chaetoceros tenuissimus (assembly GCA_021927905.1). Lineage (NCBI taxonomy): Eukaryota > Bacillariophyta > Thalassiosirophyceae > Chaetocerotales > Chaetocerotaceae > Chaetoceros > Chaetoceros tenuissimus. Next base: position 1,674,624 of record BLLK01000069.1, read on the forward strand.
TGAGCAGAAGCTTGATCTAGACCGGAAACTTGAAGTAATAATAGAGGAAGGAGAAGAAGAACAAGAAGATAACGACGATGAGCAAAACCTGTGCCATGAATCTGAAACAAAGGATTATATTGGTAAAGATCTATTTGAAGAAAATACAAAATTTAATGCAGTTGAAGCCCAAGCTCCTGTTGAAAACACTTACGTTGAAAGTGATATAGTTGATCACTCCGTGTCCGCATTAAAAGGAAAAATTAGAGGTCTATGGGATGTATCTCGAATGGATGAAAAAAAGTTCAACGAATCAGGCCTCAAGGAACCATTTCAAGTCCAAGTAACAAGTCCTAGTCGCAATCAATCCGATGCAGCAGAAGATTGTGGACTCTTAGAACTCATGCAAGTTTTTGAGGATGTTGATGAAGCTTTTGCTGAAACTGATGATATCTCTGGGCATCATGAAGGTACCCACGGATACAATGAATCAATCACTACAATGTCACAATTAAGCCCAAATGCAAAACAGAGGTATTCCTCTATCAAAGTCAAGGTTGAAACTGATGCAGTGAAAATAGAGACTTTACAAAGGGAATGCCCAGATTGGGAAGAAAATATGCGATTTGCGTTGAACCAAAGTCCGGAAGAAGTGAGTGTTGCTCTTGCCAATGTCCGTATGAAACGCGAACGAGGTAGAAAAGCTATGGAAATACTTCAAAAGCAAGATTCGGTGATGGAGGTGTTCGAACTTGCTCTCCAGACCTCATTGGATCGTCGTTATGAAGATCAAGGTTCTTCTTCCAATCATCTTGAAGAGGAATGAAGAATAAGCATGGATATTACCTAGTTTTTCTTTTGGCTCAAGTCATACCAACTGTAACTATTTTTTTATAAATACGCATAGCAGGCGTCCCTTCAACTTTCCTTGTAGGTTGGTTTTGTATGAGAGAGTTCATGATCAGATCTGATGGACACGGAAGCAAAAAAGTAGAATTGAAAGAAAGGGCTCATGTTTTATTATAAATTCCAATAAATATTTTCTCAATTAATTATTTTTTATAGCTTCGTCCTGACAAATTGTATTTGAATGAATATTACTTTTCCTAATCCACACGAAAGAGCGATGATCTCCTCCTGACCTCCAGACTTCATATCTTCAATGAGTCGAGTCGAGTCAGTCGAGTCTAATCATTCTAATCAATTTCTATTCCTATCATTCCCGCATCTATTCCTTTCTTCTCAATCTATTCCTATTGATTGAATTCGACGAGACTGTTTGCTATTATTATTTTATTTCATCTGCGTAAGAAGTACCTAGCTCAGATCACATTTGTAATAAATACCTAACTCAGATCACGTAGAGGGTCTGAATAAACACTCAAGCTTGTGCCTAAACCAACTGAAAAAAAATATCTAAGCACTTTTGAACAATGTCGAAGAAACCCGAGTGCTCCCTAGAAGAAAGGATTACTCAACTGCTTGAGGAAGACTTTGGAAAGGGATCAAACAAGCTATTCGAGCAACTCATACTGGATGGATATAAGGTCAAAAAGCATGAGGTTAGAGCGTTAAAGAGTAAGATAGTAGCTAATGCCACCAACAAACCTTCGACAATCAAAGATCAGTTTCCACAGAAATCAGAAGATAAACATGATAATCAATACATCTCCATAATAGGGCAAAGGTGTCCAGAAAAACAACGCGTTTTCTCTGTACCTAATGTCCTAGCAAATAAAGAAAAAGGAAATGAAGCGTTCAAGAAAAAAGAATACGACGCAGCATTGAGTTTCTACAAGGCAGCTTTCTCTCGGATAAATTGTGATTCAGTAGATGGATGTGAGGAAGTTCATTTGTGGCAGTTGTATAGTAATCTCAGTGCTGCAAAAATGAAAACAGGTGCTCTCTACGAGGCACTTCAAGATGCAATAAGTTGTAATGCTTGCGCTCCTGCTGAGGAAGAGAAACCAATCCTAAGGTGCGCAGAAGCTCTTGCTGCAATGGGTTTCTTTCGTGAAGCCAAGGAGTTACTGGTCTATACATCCGAATCAATTTCTATGAATTCAGAGAGATTTCTCCTCAAGTCCAAGCAATTTTCTCCTAAGGCTACTTACAAAGTGGGGGGTGATGATTGTGACTTTAAAACCATCTCTGAAGCTATTCGCTTTGCATCTGCAGGATCTGAGATCATCGTTGAGCCAGGAATATATAAAGAGGCTCTTTTCATAACAAAACCTCTCACTTTCAGGAGCAGTAATGGAGCTAAACAAAGCAAAATAGAGACCAATTGTTCTACACATTCTTGGCCTGTAATTCAGTCCTCAAGCATGAACTCTATTACTTGTGCTTTAGCAGATAGGGGCACTGCTGTGCATTTCATCGGCTTTAAAATCAAGTGCAAAGCACCTTTAATGCAGAGCAATCATGCCATCTGGATTAAAGCAGGAACAGCAGTAGTGCGTGACTGTGTTCTAACATCCAACAGTGGCCCAATTGCGTGTGCTGATGGAACTCATTCTAATCTTATTATACAGTCTAGTATGGTATGCCAAGGAGCACAGGGTGGCATTATTTGCGCGGATGGGGGTCACGCATCAATCCACATGACGCAATGTATGGGAAATGCTGCCATGGGGCTGGAGTTGAGAGAAAATGGAAGCGCAAGTGTTACTGATAGCCAATTTTGCGAGAATGGTAGACAAGGAGTCATGTCTTGGATGGGAGCGGGAAAGTTGGATATGAAAGGGTGTGAGATATTTTCACAACAAAATGAGAGTGGGATTTTGATTAGTGAGGCTGAGGCTTCATTAAAAGAATGCAAAATCTACAAGAACAGATTAGCCGGAGTTGTAGCTCAGCAAAAAGGCTTTGTACACAAAAAAATCTGAAGTTTATGGTAACCACGAAGGGATTCTAATTCAAGATACGGGAAGCTGTAAAATCAAACAGTGTGAAGTACATTCAAACACAGCAAATGGCATATTTATTGGAATGGACTTTAAAGGAAGTGCTGCATTGATTGATAATGTTGTTTATGATAACAGATGCAAGGGAATTTTATTGGGTTCGACTCGGAATGTGAAGATTAGAGGTAACAAAGTGTATGGAAATAAGGGCAAGATTCCTTTGGCACTTGGTAACCCCAAAACTTTGCTTTCAGGAAGAAGGGCGATCAGTGATAAGTACATGAAACGACTTGAAAAAAATATTGCTCGCGGATATTGTGACGAATACCATAATGGGCTCATACCTGAGAGAATCTTGAAAGACTGTGGCATTGACACAGAAGAATTCCAAAATGATTTCATTGATCATTTGAAGAAACATCACGAAAGATGTTCATATTGTGATCTCAAAGAAAATGATACAGTAACTCTCTCAAGATGTACTAGATGCAAGGTCCAATTTTATTGTAGCAGAGATTGCCAAGTTAAGGACTGGCCTCGTCACAAGAAGCAATGCTTCGACGCATCTGTCAAGTATCCAACATTTCTGGATAACAACACCTCCGTATGATATTTACATGGAGGAGATTCATCATTATTTGATTTAGTACCAACTTAAATATTTTAAAAACATAAAAGAAAACTACGGAAAGAAATAAATTTTGAAGAAGAATGATATTTTTACTGGTCTTGTCTGTAAGACAAGAGGTCCAACCTTATCCCAATAATGTTCAATCTTTTCAACTTTTCAAATCCATAAACAAGAAAAGGTCCAACCTCTTCTTTATACAAAGATTAGATCTTAACACACCTCTATAAGCATTTCACCATCCTCCTTGGTTCAAAAAACGAGAAGTTCCTGGAGACATACCTTGACTTTCGGCAGGTGTCTGAGATGGTGCCGCACGACGTCTTTTATTCACTCGATGCCTTCCACTGCTTCCACCAGCGCTACTAGATGTAGAAAGACCGCCACTAAATGGCAATGGTCCATTTGGAGACAAATCCCTCAGAGGAGGCCCTCTAGAAACAGGATATTGGCCACTTGAATACCTCGGCGTTTCAGAGCTCATTGAACCGCCAACTCTGGATCCACCATGTGCTGTAGGAATACGAGGACCCTGAGCTGCATAAGTACTGCCACGATGTCCTCCACGATTACTGTCTTGACGTCCTCCAATACCAGTAATACTAGACGCAACTGTAGTCGACGATGAGACTCTATTTCCAAGAATTGGTCCACGAGGAGGAGGATTATATTGCTGACGGTCAGCTTGTTGTTGTGCCTCGCGTTTTCTCAAAAGTCCTTCTACTAAAGGAGGTTTAGGGTGCTGAAATAGAGGATTGGAATCACGATGATCTCGTTGTGAACCAGAATAGGTTGTCAAAGCAAGTCTATTCATTGCTGTTCCATGATCCCTACTAGAATATTGAGATCTGGATATATTTTCGTTACTTTTTGAACTTGAATGACTTTGTAATCGTTCCAACTCCTGATTCCTTGCAATCAATGCAGAATTCTCACTACGAAGAATTTTGTTCTCTTGTTTCTCTCTCATCTCCACCTCTTTCAGGGATGAATTCTCATTACGAAGTCTTTGTGTTGTCTCTCCCAATGCGGCATTTTCATTTCGCAGTCTCTGTAACTCTTTTGCCATACCTGCATTCTGTCTAAGAAGGACATTGTTGTTCGTGACCAATTGCCTATACGCAAGTTTGATTTGTTGCTTGCAGCTATCAATAGTTCTCATACTATTCATTAATAAATCACCTTGACTTATACCCACAGCATTGGCACGTCCAGGTGGTCTTGTAAAGAGTGCCTGTAGAGTTGCCCGTCGAGGGACAGCTTCATTAGGAGCCCGATCGAGTATATTTACTTCCTCGATATCGTCATCATTTTGCATAATTGCAGTACAAAGTGGACAATTGGAATGCTTTTCAAAGTGACTATATGTACATGCTATTGAATTCAAGAATACAAAAGTGAGGAAACGATGTTGATTCAAAAGGATCAAAAGAATGCATTCGTCCACAGAATACGCATTTGTCAAATTCAAATTTGACCCTTTGCACGAAGTAGAAATGACATTACTTTGGTTCTCTCATCCACTACTTACCTTGACAAAGTAAATGATCACACTTTAAAACAAACACGTTTCGTTCTACGGTCTTTCGACACAAGTGACACTTGATAGTATCCATTGGCTGTCTTGGCCCACCTGGACGATTGGAGGCAATGGACTGCCCACTCATTGATTCTATTCTGCTGAATCTTATTCGGCTTGGTTCTTGGGAAGTCTATTGGTCAGTAGTTATGCTGTGACAGTGAGTAAGATATCAAGGAATGAAAGAAGGATTCAATCAAGTCGAACTTGGCTTGCTGTAGCACTCAACACTCGATCAACGAATCTCCTACTCACCCGTCTTCCTTCAATGAAATAAGCCCCAACAGAAGAGCAATAAGCTGCTCTATCGAGAGTCGATGTATCCTAAGATCAATCTAGTCTTTATTGATGCTTAGTTCTTTTCCTTTTTGCTTTGCAGCGTTTCGTGTTTCACTTTTCTCGTTTAGAAGAGGCGTCTGTCTCACATGCTGGTTTCTAAACCTATTACGTTGCACTCCCTATCATGTTTTAGTTTGAAAATAAGTCCCATCTACGTTTTTTTTCAAATTGACACGAATGATGACAGGTCAGTTGAGAGCAAAAATTTGGAGCTGCACAAGAACCTTTTTACAAGACAGCTTCGACCTTCATTTTACTACTATTTCGTATTCAACAAGACTCTGGAACACACCAATAAATAAAGCCACGCTGTTACGAGAATAGGAGAAAAAAGTATAGTTCCACTGCAGCATACATTATATATGCTTACAAGCTTGTCCTACACTTTTCTCATATCAATTACATTCATACATAATATATCATAGTCAATGGCACCCATGTCGAATGCTGCTGCTGTAAATGGAGCTGCGCCTACAGCAATCACACCATCACCATCTAATAAATCCAAGTTCCGAGGGATTCGACTTAATAGAACTATTAGTAGAGACAAGGCGGCGTGTGAATTCTATGACGAAAAATATCTCGATGAAGGAGAACTTCCTAGCCTAGGAACAGGCAGAAAGATAAATACTGCCAGTATCCAAACACAAGAGGAACCAGCTGCAGTAGTGACTCCTTCACATCGTTCCAAAACTCCAAAACACAAGAATAAATTTAGTCTGAAAAAGAAAAAAGACAAGGAATCTAAAAAGGACAAGAAGGAAAAGAAAACTGGTGGAGGACTTTTGAAGAGGCGTAATGAAGTTGTGATAGAAGGGAGAGAACTCAGTCCCGATTCAAAGAGGAAACACAAGGCCTTCTGGAGTCAAATGAATACAGGAGATGAATCGAGTTCGGACGAAGATGTTCCTGAAGATGAAAAGAAAAATGTTGAGAAGGTTCAGGTGCTTCAAACTCCTAAACCAGTCACTAGAGGACGTACAACTACTCCTGTTCGAGGTAGAGCCATCACCCCACGTAATATCGAGGTTGCAGAAACTCAAAAGGAAGAAAGCACCGCACAAGGAATCATGGGAGTTATTACTGACTTGTGTACTGATTGTGGATGGGGCGGAGATGAAAAGAAAGCAGCACCTCGTGTGGAGCCAGATTATGTTGCAGATCTTACCAATCAGATTCCTGTCGAAGAAGAGGAGGAATCAGTAAATCGAGACCGTGCAATTTTTGATGGCGATGAAGCCACTATGGATTCTATTACTTTTGACTCCCGTGCGTCAGACCAAAAGTATGTCAATCATACTGATGCATGTGAAAACACTGCTATTGAAGTAGAGTACTATGATGCAGGAGTTCCCGATGATGAGATTACGGATGAGCATAATGAAGACGATCAGGACGGAGAATACTCGAACGGGTTCCTTCAACTAAACACCAGTGGCGACGTTGCAGCATTTGCTAGACCAAATAGTAATAGGGCAGTATCTGATGTTGGAGGTTCTAATTTCACAAGTCCCGATAGTGCATACATGTTGTCAAAGAGCAAGTCATGGTCTAATCAGGATAAAAATGCTTATCTTCAGGCTATGGCAAAGAAAGCAAAGGAAGACTTTTTGAAGAAGAAAAATGGAGGACTTAATGAAACTATGGAGACCGCAAATATTAGTGTTGATAACAGTGAGCGAATCAGAAATGCGAATGATGATTCAAATGACTCAGTTGATTCTATCGATGATGTTTTAGGATCCTTGGATAAAAAAGAAAGTACTCCTCTTGCTTCAAAGTCGTTTGACAGTAACTTTGTATCACCACGTACTGCTTTAAGAACAAGAAACATGGGCGATGATGATAGCGACTCCCCTAACAATATTTCAGATCTTGAAGGAGAATATGAGAACTCCCCCGAGAAAAATGATTCTTCATCAGATATTAGTAAGCCTTTGATGTTAAATAAGGTGAAGAGCGACCTTCCTGAAGCAAGCTCGGAGGGAAAGAAGTCTCGATTTGCTGCATTGTCTAATTCACCCAAGTCAAGAGGCAACAAAGACAAGAGCTTAGAAGATGCATACGAGCTTGGATCTAAAGGAAGTATTATTTCTTTTGGAAAGAAAAAGAAGGCAAAACGTGGAAACTTTTATCAAATTGGTGACGAGGATGAGGAAACTGAAGCAGAGTACCCTGTAGCTCCTAGATCTACCACCAGAAGCATTCAATTTGAGGAAGAAAAGAAGCATGATGAGAAATCTAGACCTGGAGACGACATTTTTGACTTTGATCAAAATGAAAGTTTTGTAGATACTCCAGAGAAAGAAGCACCTTTTGGAACTGTCAAGCTTGATCCAAAAGAGGACTCTTGTGATGTTTCTGTACTTGGGCACAGCCTTGCTTACGGTGGAGATGGTGCCTCTACCGTTATCACCGCAAGATCCATGTATACTACTGGGACTAATGCAACCAACTTTAGTACATCAACTAGAAGACGCCATCGCGGTGCAGCCAAAAGTCGTGTTTCTAAAGATTCATCTGAAAGTCAGCGCCCGTCTGGATGGCTCGATAGTATCAAAGCTGCTGCCGAGAAAAATAATAGAAGGTGGGATCCAAAAATTGGTTGGGTTGACTATGTAGAACCTGGCGACCAGAAGGAAAAAGAGTCAAAGTTTAATAGTGGTGGTAGAATTGGTCGCCTGAAAGCTCCCAAATTGAAGAAAGAAGGTGATGATAGCTCCAGTTTTGTAAGCGAAAGTCCATCAGTATCGTCTAATGTACCTTTCCCCGAGAGTTGGAAGAAAGACCGTGATTCAATGATAGTGGACGACGATGGAAATGCAAGTGCTATGACGGAAGTTATTAGTAACAACAAACGCCAAAACGTCCAGACTAGAGAAAAAGTTGTAAACGCTAGGCGAGCATTGAATTTGCATGCGGATAACACAATAGAAGAAGGAGACGAAGAAGACTCCTCCGATAGCGACTCCTCCGATAGCGACTCAACCTCGTCAACTGAAGACATGGAAGTGCAAGAGAAAGGAAAACTGTTCCAATGGATAGGAAAAGGTACTGACGACAAGGAATCTAGTATTCGTACTGGTATTGAAAGTCAAGTTGATAAATCTCACGAGCCATCAGATCATCAAAGTCTGGGTCAAGACTCCGATGGAGGTTTTGAGCAAAATCATAGTTCCTTTGATTTTTCAGCTACCGAAAGTGGTAAAGAGGAAGATGTAGGCGAAAACGATGGATTTGAAGTCATCGAGGACTCAAAGGGGAAGAAACTTGAGTCTAGTCTATCCCGAAGATCTGAAGTCAACAGAGAAGGTAGTGCATCGAAAATTGGAAAAGAGCTTGATGAGGTTGGAATGAAGGTCAATCAATTGAAATCCCCAACCTTTAAACCTTCTCCAGGAGATGGCGACAGGTCAGTCTCAAGTCATGCTTCTAAGTCATCTCGTGTGCAAGAATGGTTACAAAAAGTAGAAGATGACAAGAAAAAAGATAATGTTTCAGGAAATGCGAAAGATCTCGGTCAGTCTACACTCTTTGTTTCTGCAGTGGATGATGAGTCTACATTTGAATACAAGAAACGCACTACAGAGTACAATGACGACGATTCTGTCTTTGAATTTGATGGCGAGCAAAAGTCAAAAACTTATCGACGAAAACAAGGTGAAAAGGCAGCACCTCATTTTACGACATCAACGAAGGATAAGAAAGTTGATGATATGAATGATACCATGTCTGAAATCACTTCACCTTCTGAGGTCATGTCGGAAGCAGATATGAATAAATCTCCTTATCAAAATTTTATGAAACGCTTGAATGCATGTTCCGCCCCTGTTTTCGAGGAGTTTGATAATGGGCAAAGTATGCCTCAAGCTCATTTGGCCTTTATGAGAGGCAAATCTGGTAATGAATCTGGCGACTCTGGAATAATGGGAATGATAAAGAACCAAACTTTCTGCGGAAGTCCTGAAAATGTCCATGAAGGTGGATTACCACCCAGAGCACCTTCAAGTACAGGATCTGGAACTAAGAAAACAAGTGGTATAGCAAACAAGTACTTGCAAAGCATCAAAGAAAAATCTGTACAAGAGCCTGTAAAAAGTGAAGAGAATGTACCTCTAAAGCGAAACATTTCTAGCGGTTCGTCTTCATCTGTAAAATCTGAGTCGTGGAAGAAGTTCCTTGAAAAGAGAAACAAAGCACTACGCTCGTCTGGAGGATCAGTAGCATCTGGTAGCTCTAGATCTGCAACCGAATATGCTTCATCCAAGGTTAATGAGGTTATGGAGCGTATCGCAAGAGAATCTAGATCTAGAGACGAAAGTGAAATTACCCTTGAAAGAGATTCACGCGCAAAGAGTGCAATGCGTCTTCGTCCACCAAGTTCTTCTAACTTGCCTCGTTCGTTGAGTACTGGACGTGCTAGACCAAAGCCATATATGCCAAGAACTCAAGCAGGGAAAGACAACGCTGCTAGAGCCGCAGAAGATCTGGCAGCAGCAAAGGTTGAAGCTATGATGAGTATGATGTCAGACTCTCATCTCGAACAGGGAGAAATATAAGATTTGTATCTCATGTAAATTGGATGCACTTCTAAAGGGTTAACACCACTAAATACATAATAGAATTATTTTCATGAATCTAATTTTACCTATAAATAGCTTACTACATTATTGCGAGAGCAAAACAACATGCTGATTTTCTAGTTTGAAACCCCAATTCTCGAGTCGATAAACAACAAGCGGAGGATACATACCAACCTGCAATGCCTTCCCTTCTACAATCCATCTCCAAGTTAAACCTTCAGGATGATGCATATCATTTTCTTCTGGATCGTCCATCCTGAAAGCAAAATTTTTTGCCTCTTCTTCAAAATAGCAAGTGCAGTGATAATGAAGTGAAATCGCTGGACGACCAAAAACTGTATCATCATCTTCATGAATAACTTTGAAGTTCATCAAAAATCCCTTTGTTGTTAATAATTCATCCAGCAAAATGAAATTCCTCCTTGCATCCACGATTGAAGACATGAAACTACCAAACCACAACTGTCGAAAGCCTGTATTGATTTCCCTCTCCTGATCATTCATAAGTTGAAGAATAGTATTCTGCATATCCCTTTTTTCCAAACTATTGGCAAGTAGCAAGTCTCTCACTTCTTGCTTTCCTAATGGCCTCTCTGCAAAAAATAGTTTGACATCTCGAGTTGACATGGAATGGATCACCTCAGGCGTGACAAATGTCCTCCAATATGGTGCAATCACATGTCCTTTTCTTAAATAAGGCATGCCAACTTTATCTTTCCATAAAAGTATACACTGCTCTTTCCATAATGAATCAGATCGAGAAGTCTCATATAAAAACTTGCTCACTGTAGATGCCGAAATGAGATCTTCATAGGTTACGTATGATAAAATACAATGCAAAAGGCCATATGTGTAAAATACTTTTGAAACTGGATAATTGTAACCATCTATTTCATCACAGTCCATCATATTTCGATGTCTTTCTCCCAGTCGTTGTTTCTTGTTCTGCAAAGAAATCGAACAATTGTTTCGAGTATGATGTCTATGTTTTTGCTGTTGACTTAAACGATGATCGTAGCGAAAGACAAAATTATTATGCAAGGTTACGAATCCTCTTCTAGAGTTTACAAATACAAATCTTAGCGGCAAGACTTCCCTCGTTCTTGGCCAATTATTAGATCCATAAAGAATGATCCAAGATTGAGATTCTGGTGAATGATGTTCAAATGGGACTAAAGAAAATGCTTCGTCTGCGTCCTGGTTATCTTTCAAATATATTGTCAAGGCTGAATCTTCTGTTTTAATATTATTATTTGGATGTAATTGTACTGACATGTGTTCTCTATTATATAGAATTCTATGATATATATGGTGACGTTGGATGTGATATGAATGTGATTGCATCAAAGAGCCTTCAGGCATTCTCTGATAGATCTTCTTTTTTCAATGACATTGAGAATTTTCATTGACACCCTGTGTCCAAGCGATAGCGCTGTGTCAATCAATAAAAAGGCTCTTTTGACACTTTATTACTTCCAGCGCGTCTTCTGTCGCGAACAGTGGAACCATTGAGAGGAAAAGCATTGCGCAAAATTCCGATCTTCATCTTTACGATACCCAGCCTAGTCTATTGCATTGCATTGCGACTGAAACGATCATATTCATAGTGAAACCCAGCAACTACACCTAGAAAGATATGAAAGGCCTTCAAGAGAAAAGTAAAACGAGCATCACGATTTCACCCTCAAGAGCCTCAAGAGGGAAGAGGTTCCTGGAAGAAACTTCCAACGAAGTCCTGGAGCAGATCCTCTCATATCTCAGCTTTCACTCAGCTGTGCAATTCTCAACATGCATCAGTCGTTCCATTAGATCTAGGATTGGCGTTGATAGGTATTCATCCAGCATAGATATGAACACCAGAGTGCGTAATCTATCCTTGTCAGAACATGATTCTCGTTGCTTTGATGAAATGTGGAAAGAAATGTTTTTCCGTCATTTGTTCGCACCTGCTCCGAAGCACAAGGAACATTCCAATGGAGGATACTATATTCAAGAATGTAGAAAAAGACGAAGGCTTTTGAATAATCTTACCCGCGAAAATGATCATGTCAAGTCATACAAGAGAAGACGGCAAAATTCATCCTCTACGAATGCAAATAAAACTGAAAGTTTGATCAAATGCATTGGTCATAGCAATGGCATGAACAGTAGTAGACATGATTGGTGGAGTCCTGTACAGTCATGTTTTTCTATACCAAATGATTGCTTCAAGTTCATACCGGTTCATGCTCAAATGTCTTCTGGCAATATTCAAGTGCTTCATCAAAATGACGATATGCCTCCCGTTGATTTTACATGTACATCATATTTGTTGACTTCTCCAAGTACTGGAGGCGAATTTGTACTCTTGAATCCAATCAGTGGTGAAATTGTTGTATACAATGATGTAAAAGACCTTGTATCAACGTCCAAAGAACAAAGTGAAGGTAATATTCGGCAAGAATTATTTCAATCCATTTTTGGAAGAGGCGATTCTGCTACTGCTCAGGCATCCATTGTTTCAAGTCAGGCAAATGACAGTAGCAATGGGCATAGTCAAAGTCATGCGAGAAACAGACAAGAAACTTTATTTAGTGTACAAAACTATTTCAACCTCAATGTTGCTGACTACTTTGGACGGAACGATGATAGAAATGAAAATCGTAATGGGTTCCAAGCTGCCCTATCGAGAGACGACGAGATTGTAGTTGAATGGCTAGGAATCGACTCCCATTGTATATATGATACACAGTCACCTTCAACTCTCACTGGTAATGCAATTGTGGCAGCTAGAGAATTGACAGTGCACAGAGAAGAAAATGCGCAGAATTTTCCAGCCGACCTGAGGCAGACAGACGAAAAGACTTGTACAGAACTAATCATGTGGAAGAAGATGGTTGGAGAAGAAGATTATGCATCAAATAAGTTCCTATGTAGAGTACAAGGTTCACCCTATTATATGGATACCTGTCCTTGTAAAGACATCGCATTCATTTCTCTTGAATCTGGAAACTGTTACGATCAAGCCTACGAGAGTTCTCCTACTTTCATTATCAAATCACAATCGGATGACCACATTGACCACGATTCTAATCTTGAAGACCAGACTTTAGGTTACAAAAGAAGTAGAAATATTCACATCTTTCCTTTGATGCATGAAGGTGATGTCGAGAGTAGAAACAAGAATTTCTATCCTTCTACTTACAAAACAATTCGATGTAATCGTCCAGTGAGTGCTTTTTGCTTTGACTCCAGGGATAACAACCTGATTGTAGGTACAGAAGGGGGTAAACTTGAGATATGGAATTACGGCGAGACTATCGAAAGAGTACAATTGATTGATGCCGTTGATATTCTACTAAAGACAAATCTCAATAGTGGTACTGAAACGCCCATTCGAAACGGAGATTACACGATTGCCACTTCTGAAAGTGATGCAGATGCCGCATCCCTCACTGATGACATTATGATGAGCAATTTCACGAAGGAAGAGGAAGAATTTAGTAGAATAAGAGCCGTCTCATTTGCGTCAGCTCTTGATCACTTCAACGATTCCTTGGCAAACGAAGAGTCTTCAGAAAGCGATGAATTCCATGATAGCGACAGTTCCTCAGATGAAGATGAAGATGCACTGTCAATTTTCTCTCAGTGTAATCCACGTCGTGCAGTAAGTCAAATTATACTTCCAAATCACTCAACTGCAAGGAAGACAGGATTTGTGACCATGCAACACGATAGAAGTGAGGGCACATCTCTTACTCTTTGGCAATACAACAAAACCACGTCTCAGTTTGAAATGTCTTCAATCATCAACCTACCTCTTTCACCTCAGCGACGACCTCAAGTATCGTTTGATGGGAAGCGATTGGTGGTCTTTGGTCAAGATCATATTGGCTTGATTGTACTGGTTTATAGGGTCTTTAGTTTTGGAGAAGATAATCACATTGATTTAGGAATTAGTAACGCGATACCACAAGAAACGTCAGGAGGAGTAATATCCATCAACAGCAAAAACACGGTTGTCTATAGCAATCGCATCCGTCATATAAGCCTCGGTGGTATTGAATACTATGACAGCATTTTTTTGACCATGAATGAGAGATACATCATTCTCAATACCAAGTCAGGCGATCTAGGAAGTGTCTCCAATGCAAGTACAATGAATGATGGACTTCTTATGATCGACTTGGAGTTTTAGATAGAGATGTAAAAGTAAAATTCTGTATATGAAAGTTTGCAGTTCCTGTTAAAGAAGCTAATACCAGAAGTGGAACATGATTGTTATTTCATGATGGTCAGTAAAGCTCGCGGTTTGCAACTACGAGTAGTATTTGCAAAATTTGACTCTATTCAATTGACTCATTGCGGGCATCTGCAGAACTTTCGGATAATTGGCTCATCCAACCATCGAAGCTATACACTAACATCATTGCATAAGACCTGTGCCTCCTCGGACAGCCCATCTATAGAAATTGTGCAAGGAAGACATCAGTGCGTTGCATATGATGCAGTGACAATGTAGACAATCGCTATAGTTATTTGTCTCTTTTAGTTATGCACTCTCGTCACATGATGGAACATTAACTTCTGAATATTAGATACATGATATTTGCGAATTAAAGTTTGATTGAATCATGCTAGAAATATCTGTATTGTGATTTCAAATGTCATCAATGAGTGTTTGTAATATTTTTGGAAAGTAGTACCTTATTGCTTAACTAGAAAATAGGCTGAACTAATATTTAATGGACAAAAGCTTCCAAACAAATTCAACGGGATGCGATCTTGATAGCTCCCTGAGTTAAACGATTCATCGGTTTCTTTGGGGCAAGTGACGTCATAATTTGCTGCAGGGTAGCAAGCTGGTGAATTGTCATTTCCTGTCTTTGCGCTGCTAGATATGCCTTCATACGAAAGAGTTCTAGAATTAGACGAGGGTTTCTTCCTTCTAATTTCTCAATATCTTCTTGCTTGAGTTGCCACAATCGCATTGGGCTACATGCAATATGTTCACCACTATTGGCGAGTTGTGAAATAGAACCGATAGCACCAATAACTGATCCTGGCTTGAGTCGGGCCAAACGAAGAGATCTTGTTTCCATGGTGCTACGACTATTACCTGTATTTTTGAGCAAGTAAGCTTCTCTTCCCATTGTTGCAGTGCGAGGTTGTAATTCTGACAGAGACATGTTGCTACTACCACCATGCCTCATATCAAAAGTTTTCATATGCAAACTTTTCCGGGTGGTTGTTTGATTAGAATCACGTTCCACCTTCATCATTCCAAATTCGATAAAGTACAGATCATCCCTTTCACTCTCTGGTTTGGGTGTGCCGTCTTCATAATGGAAAAGTGATTCACCAGCTTGGAGTTCAATGGGAGTAGTATGATATCGCAATTCCGCTAGAGTGCTGAGCGTATCCAGTCCATGCTATTACGTAAAATAGTATTAGAATGAGGACAAACAAGTAAAAAGATACACTGATCTAGGAGCTTGATGACACTTACCTGATTGTCTATTTCCTTTAGAGCATACAGAAATCCATCATCTGCATTACTGTTGGAGCGAATCCTTGAATTTCTCAATTCTTTTTGTTCCAAACTAGACATCTTTTTCAGAAGAGCGTCCTCGGCATAACATAAAGCATCCTCAAGATTATTTGAAAATCTCAGATATGAATTTGCTGAAGTTTTATCAGACGTAGGTTTTAAACCAACTAGAGTAAATTGATATCTCAACCTTGGACTCACACCAGTGAACATAACACGACATTTGTTTCGAAAGCATATTTGAAGTATTTCCGCAAAAATATCCACCGACGAAACCTCTAAACCACTGACCAAAGTCATATCAATTATCAGATATTTCGGAAGTGGAGGTAGGGGATAAGTCAAATTCTTCACAACATTTTCAGGTAGGTCTTCAAACATAGAGCTTACATATCCAAGGCAGGAATTAGCATTGCCAAAAAATATGTATGATTGAAGAACCAGAATCTGGATAAGATCACCATTTTGGTCTAGCCACGCTGAATCATCAGAGTTTCTTTCGGTTGTTGAATGAATCATCAAACCATTAGTAATGTATTTCACAACACCCGTTTTGTTCATTGTTCGGACAAAAAGGAAAGTTGAAAAAATAAGCCCTACACCAACAGACTGAAGACTTCCCATTAAAAACGTACAGATGATAATCACTGGAATCACTATGAAGTCACTTTTAGTGGCTATCTTCTTGTAAGAAAGAAAGAACCAAGACTCAACCATTTCCAATGCTGTGACAAATATTAACGAGCTGAAGACAGTCTTGGGGATGTATCCAACAATATCAAATTGTGTCACATAGAATAGTGCAAGAAATAAAATACTGCCATATTGAACTGCAGCCCCTTCGTATCCTAGTTTGAAGAGTGTTCCACCTAGTGCAATAGAAGGAAGACAGGCAAATCCACCACTCGCGCCATTCAAAATGAGAGCATGACCATAACTTGTGAAGAGATCAGTCATCGAGTTGGTCTGGGATGTAGAAGCGTTTGAGTTTTCAACGTCGTTCAAATCATCTTCCCAAAATTGCTCATTATTTTCTTCATTTGAATGTTCAGCAGCAACTGATAGCTGTTCCTCTTTCCATTTAGATAATGCATTCGAATTCTTCCGTAAAGCTAGGGCATGGATGGTACAACGGAGAAAGTATATCAACACCATTGAAGCAAGTGGTGGCAAAGCACACACTGCAGCTGGTAGATATAGCTTCCCTTGCACAATGCCTACTAAGAAGCCAAAAGGATTTGGTGCCTCCCAATGAATCGCATTAACGTTAGTCCAAGACCATTCAACTTTAAAGTCGTGTTGACTATAGAACCATCCTTCTCTTCTAGCATCTTCAAGAGAAGTGTTTGTCAAAATCATAATGAGATAAACTATCGGCATGGGAATGACTGAAAGCAGTGGTACTAAGCCACGATATCGTTTTCCAATCGAAAAAATAAAGACACCAGTAAAGATGCTACCAATGTGATGCTTCAAACAATGCAACATCTTCACTGTATCACCACTAAATAAGACATGCCAAACATTCTCGCCAGTATCAATCGAGAATGACAGTGTCCATAACAGAACACCGACGCTCGAAAAGAAACCACAGAGAACTGGATACGGGAGATAGCTTGACATATTGACGATTTTGTACTTTGTTCCAACCAAAACCAAAAGGCCAGTAAGAGCAAGAGACACGGCTGTAAGAAATCCAAATGTGGTCAAGAATATCTCATCATCATGATCCAATCCATCTTCAACTAACTTTTTGTCTACAGCTGCAGCTATTGCCGCAAAGAAGGGCGCCGGAAAACAATCAAGTGATGGATAAACTGTTGCATAGTTTCCACTCAACAAGTGTATGAATAATGAACCTGCTATAATGACTCCAGCACTTGACTGCCGAAGCATTACTCCCAAGGCTGGTTTGTGGCTATAAGGTCTGTGTATACTAGCTGCCTGTGCTAGACTGAAAACAATATGGAACAATAGAAAAATGATGGATCCAACAACACAAGAAGATATTTGTTTCATGTTTGATGAAATTTGTGAAATTACACTCTTCCCTTTTTCTTTCTGTAGGTTTCTACTAGACGAATTTTCATCTTTGATTGGTGGAAGAAAGAATGATGTAGATGATACTGATCTTCCACTTTGCTCATTACTTTTCACAACAGTGTCATAGCTGGAACTTTGTTGACCACGACCTGCGAGAAGACTAGTCATTTCATTTCCATAGCTGGAATAGGCAGAAGATTTACCATCATCATCATCTGTTACCTTGGAATGGCGTGAATTAGTCAATCTCTCTGTTGTCTGTCTATGCAATTCTGGCTTAACAATATTACTGAGATAATCATTAGCATTGATGGTTTCCAATCTACTACTGCTCTTTGATGGTGATTGAGGAGGAGAGGAGAAAAGCGACATTAAAGAAGACGCATTGCTTTGAGCTAATTTGTCGTCATTACTTGAGCTTGTTACAACATTTTCTTCCTCATTTTTATCTGTATCACTTTCAGCTAAAGAAGATAAAGATATGTTGTCGTCATCTTCATCTGAATAACTGACATTACTATCATTGTCATCCATCTCTTCCCTCCTAGCTTTCGACTTTGCAATGAGAGGATCTGTGTCTTCTCCCATATTTTATATACTGATTAAAAGACACTCACAAATTGACTTTATGTTGCATACTTCGATGCAAAGATTTCAGATTTTGATGAAGCCTTCATGAAGTCGAAGTCGAAAGAAAAAAATGAGAAAATTCTATGTAGAAGAGAGCGTGAGAAGTTGGGTTCTTTTTTCAGGAGTACGTACCCGAAGTTCCTCGTTCTTTCCTTCTCTTTCTATTTCATTTTTCAAGAAAAGAAAGAGAACGTTTTGGAGGTCATTCTTTGAAGAAAAGGGCAACCGACTTTTCGAGCCGACCACATGAAAGCCAACCAAAAAACAGTGACGAAGAAAGTGAAGATTCAATCGAACTATAATAGAAAACAACTTATTCACTTATAAATTTCTCTTGACTGAACATAGCAATGCTTCGACCGTCGTCGTCAATTCCATTGTTTAGGCAACGAATATGGCGTAAATATTTTGAATCTTTCCAAAACAAGACGATAGCCAAAAGACACAAGTCAAGTGCATGTTCTTTACAAGACGGAACAATAATAGAAGAATATGATCCCTTTATAGACAAACCCATGGAAATTGTAAGAGAGGTATCAGAAGAAATAAGAGCATCAGTGAGAAACTATACTGAAACCAACGAATTGAATTTGGTGGCTATAACTGCCTCAAGGAGATATGATGAAGACGGCAAATGTACAGATGTTGACCACGGTTCAGATACATATTCTGAATGGATCAGTAAGACTTGCGAACATGATGGTATTAACTACGAGACATGGAGAGTAGCTGGTGGCCTCGATAACACATCTCAGCAGGTTCAAAGCCTCATTGAAAGAGCAAATGATTTCAACCATGTCCACGGTATCCTTGTATACTATCCATTGTATAACAAACCTTACATACTTGGTATGAAAGATGGTGAATGGTCAGCAAGCACCCAACAGGATAGAATTAATGCTGGCTATGAAAATATACTGCAAGAGATTAGGCGGAAATGTCAAGGTTTGACTTACAAAACAAAAGATGACTACTTCAGGGACTTGGTGCATCCATCAAAAGATGTCGAAGGCTTGTGTCATTCTTATCATAGCAGAAAGCAGTTTCGAAACCAAGCACTTTATGTGGACAAGTACGATGGCATATCGGACAATGAAACTGACTATTTTCAAAATGATACAATTTTTCCATGTACAGCATTGTCCGTTGTTCGCATATTGAAGAGATGTTTAAATGAAAAGCAATTCGATCCAAGTAAACCCATTGGTAGAAGAATGGAAGGGACTACATTTACAATCATCAATAGATCACAGATTCTAGGAAGGCCATTGGCTTCATTACTCGCTAATGATGGTGCCACAGTATACTCTGTTGATGAAAGCTCCATCGTTAAAATATCGCATGGCAACATGCTCAATAGATGTTCAAAAGTCAATGATTCAGTGCAAAAGTGCATAGAAGATAGCTCAGTTATTATTTCTGGAGTTCCTTGCTCAGACTTTAAAGTTCCAACTTCATGGATACAACGAAACTCTACTTTTATTAATGTTGCATCAGAACCTAATGTCGACGAAGACAGTCTCCGCAAAGTCGAAGGGGTACAATATGTTTCAGCTGTAGGAAAGGTGACTGTAGCCCTTCTTGAGCACAATTTGGTCGAGCTCCATAATAAGTTCCATAATCTACAATGATAATGATGAATCTAGGTCTTCATTTGAATTGCGAAGTAGTAGTAAGAGTAAATTTAATCAGACTATTTATGCACAACTATTTTATATGTCATATTCATAGAGACAAATGACTACTGTAGCGATTGCCATAACCTATCCACAGCATCCATATCATCACCTTCGAGAGCTTCAGAAAGCTGAGTTTTGATAGGCTTCGTAGATGAGCCCATTGTCTCCTCAAAAGAAGAGCTAACAGACTTGGCCTTTTGTAAAACTTCCTCTGGTAACCCAGCCAATCTAGCAACATTGATTCCAAAACTCTTTGGGCAGGACCCTTCTCCAAGAGTGTAGAGGAATGTGATATTACTTCCTTTTTCAGACTGTTCTCTATCTTCAGATTCATCCATTGTCCCGTTTTCTTCGACAAAACATTCCATGTGACCAAGTCTGACTGAAGGTTTGTCTTTCCAGTCCTCCAGCAAAGAGTGGTAGTGTGTTGCAAATAAGGTGAGGCATTTATTGCTTTCAACTAAATGTTTCACGCTTGCACTAGCAATCGCAGTTCCATCAAAAGTCGAAGTTCCTCTCCCCAGCTCATCCATAATTACAAGAGATCTTCTAGTGGCTCCACGCAACGCCACGGCAGTTTCGGCTAGTTCCACGAAGAACGTGGATTGTCCTAACAAAATGCGATCAGAGGCACCTAAACGTGTGAAAATTCTATCAAATGGAGTAACTTCGCATTTCTCCGCCGGAACAAAGCAACCAATCTGTGCTAGAATTGCAATGAGGCATGTTTGTCTCAACAGCGTCGATTTCCCGCCCATGCTGTTTTGGAATATATTAGATGCTAGTTCGATTATAGAAGAATAGTAATACAGTGAACATGTCCCATGTACTTACTTTGGCCCACTCAAAAGAAGAATTCGCGCATTATCACTATCACTACCACCATCTCCACCCATCGTCAGGTCATTTGGTATGAAGTCATCACCACTGTGGGTAAATTCCACACATGGATGTCTTCCTTGCACGATTTCTATAGATGGGCTGTCCTTGGAGGTACAGATCAAAGGACGAGTGTAGCCAGCCTTCGATGATGCCTGAGCCAATGATCCAAGCGCGTCGATCATTGCAGAAGCTTGAGCTGCAGATGCCCACAATGACCTCATTGAGTCAAATTTAGCAAAGACTAGTTGCATACCACGTGCTTTACCGTCCATCATGACATCATAAGCATGTTCCAATTCTTGCACCAGCTTTTCTACAACTGGAGTTCTGTATTTATTTACCTGCTTTGCACCTTTACCACGTTTTCCTTTCACTATGAAGTCATTTGGAACTTGTACATGAATTGGCAATTCAATCAGGTATTTATCCTTGGAGGTTACAGCTGTATTAGCATACTTCCATTCTTTCTTTGCAACATGACTCGGTTTCAAAAATCCATTGCACATATCATTTTTGTACTGCTCTAGCTCATTTTTGAGCCTATCAATGGCATCACATGCGTCATCGAAATCTTTGTCCATTCCACGAGCAGGTTCAAAATTTCCATTGGCTGCTTTTTTACAGTCGAAATTATCGAAAAACCAATCAAGATGCTCACCAAGCTTTGATGGGAAGAGACCGCCGTCATCTGTCGAGCGCACAATTCTCTGTAACAAGCCACTTTCAATGTCAATACCTTCAAAGATTTCAGGGATACGAGAGATGGCTCGAAGCCCACTCAGTAATTTACTAAAGTCTCCCACCTTTCGCTTGGTATGAGTTACACCTTCATATAATACAGCTCTATCATTTGGATGATCTCCTCCTGATTGACCCCCTCCTCCCATACTATGTACTCTACTCAAAAGTCTTTCCATGTCTCCACATTTTGCTAGAGCTTCCCTAGCTTCAGCCATAGCAGCTGCAGCTGCACCGGAAGTAAGCTCCTCAACAGCATCTGCACGACGATCAATGTCTGCTTTACGAAATAAAGGACGTAGAAGCCAAGCTCGAAGCAGCCTGCTTCCGAATGGACTTTTGGTGTAATTGATTTTGGACCACAAACTTCCTTTAGCTGTATTTGAATGAAGATTCGTGAGCAATTCAAGGTTCGCAATAGTTGTTCCGTCCAAAGAAAGGTGGCTGATTTCAGCTTCCTCAGAAACATCTGTATCTTGGGTCGCGAATGCAATATTTTCAGAAGAATCGATACCATCTTCGAGCTTTTGTTCTTCAGAAGCAAGTTGAGTCAAAGATGTTGTAGGTTGTTGGTTGTCTTCTTTCTCAATAGTAGCAGGATCTGGTGGAATGTAAGCTTTGACAATACCCATACTGAGAATATCTGAGTCAATCAAAGATCTCTGCAAATAAAAAAGAGCTGCACCAAATGATGCCAATGCCAAATCTGCACCACCAATCACAGCGGCCTTTAATACCTCTGGCCATCGATCAACTCCATCCTCAGGAGACGATGGAGCATTCTTTGACGCTCGAGGATAATATCTTCTTCTATGGAGTTCAGACAATGTTTCATCTTTTTCCCAAGGTTGAATACGCGCCGAGGGGCGTTCCATCTTTGAGCGCACATCAGGATCCAGTGCGTACGAAGGCGGGAATGTCTCTGTCTTGTTGATCTTCCCAATGATACACGATGGTAAAATAGTGTTTTTCATGGACTGAAGTAGTGCATTCAAAGTCTGAGAAGCACCGTCCGCACCTCCTTCCACCAATATCTCACTCGGGCGGTATTTTGTAAGTAGAGTGTTCATACGTCCTCTTAAAACATCATCAGCAAATTGTCCAATTGTGATCGAACCTGTCGCGGCGTTAACAATTGTAATTCCATATTCACAAACTGGCTCCATTGCGTCATGGTCAGTTGGCTCTCTAGTATCAATTAGAATCTCTTTGATCACAAGAAGAGGCCCAATACCACCATTTGAATTATCTTCGTTCAAACCAGAGATATCATCCATGTAGCAAAAAGTTCTGGTTCCTGAACTAACGATAGAACATACTTCTCTATTTACTACTGATGGCTTCTTTGCTCCTTTTCTAGTATTCTTCTTTCTTTCCTTCAACATATCTGGAGTTTCTGTTTGTTCCACTCTCGCTACTTTGTACCCCGCTTGAACAAGTTTCTCAGTGAATTTGCCATATCCAATTTCAGGAAATCCAGCATGAGCTGCTTGACCTTTCATGTATGAAAAATTCAAGACTTGTACCGCAACATCTGCATCCATCTGAATCAATTAAAAACCATAGAATGAGAATCACGCCATCCAAAAAGTAAGACTTCTTTACACGATATGATACTTACATGAAAAATCTCATAGAATTTCCCAGTTTTGAACAACAAGATTGTGTCGAAATATTGACTCTTAATTTCCCACCACTGTCTCTGAGCAGGCGTAATCTTGGACCCCATAGTCCTCTCCATTTCATTGAAATCAACCTTTAGTGTGCGTTGGTCGTAATCAGGGTGGGACGAAGGACGATTACGGCTATCACGAATGTGCTCTGGCTGTAAAAATTTGAAATGATTGTGATAATGTGTTCCTGCTTGGTTGACAACACCACTCTGAGGAAAAGGAACAAACGGCTTCGATGATGGAGATTTCTTTGTAGAAGATGGAGTTGGTTGGGTTGGAGATTGAGTAACATTTGAAACTGCTGCATTTTCCTCGTTCTTCTTACCACTTGCAAATGATGCAAATGCATTTTTTGCCGATGTGGATTTCATCTTGGAAGGAGGAGTAATGAAAGGTGCAACAGCCTTAGATTGAGAAGTCACTGCTTTTGGACTCTTGAGATCAGTAACCTTTGCTCGCTTTGCTTGAGATGCAGCAGGTTTGGAAGGTCTTTTTCTCTTGTTCACAACTTCTTCATCTTCATCAGTGACGTCCATAGCTTCGAATTCCTCCTCATCCTCGGATTCCTCATCTGCTACAAATTCATCCTCGCTGTCATCATCTTCTTCAATGTCGTCGTCAAATTCAAATTCTTCCTCATCACTTTCTTGAATAACTTTTCTCTTCTTAGAGCTTTTGGATACTACTTTTTCTGTTTCAGACAAACTTTCGGTTTCGCATTCTTTAGGCTTTGCACCTTGAGAGAGAATCTTGAACTTTTCATTGGTCAAATCAATAGTTTCAACCTCGCCATCTTCATACAATAGAGTTACCACATTAGATGAACCAGATGGTTGACGTTTCTTTGCAGTAACTTTCGCAGTATAATATTCTTCATCTGCTGGCCAAAACACAGAAATGCTGCATCCTACTTGAACTGCTACAAGTAGCTTCTCTTGTTTTGTTGGTTGAGTACTCAAGGACTTTGACGAGCTTGAGGAACTAGAAGTTGATTTAGATGATACATCTGTACTCTTTATAGATGGACTTGTAGCTTTCAAAGTACTTTGTGTAGATGCAACTTTTGCTTTTGCTGCAGATGAAGATGCAGGTGAAGCCGTTGCCTTTTTAGGTTTAGAAAAGAAGCTGAATAGCGTTCCTTGTTTCTTTTTTGCAGAACCTGACATGATGCGGTATTTGCAAAGAAGATGTGGTTAATAGATAGAGCCTGTTATATGAAGTTTCATGTAATGGGGGGAATGAACAAACACAAAGAGCGATGTAGAAAAATAATCAATGCTGAACGAAGAAAGATCCAAATTGTGGCGGGCTCTGACCAGTCGGGTCTTGCAAAGAACAAAAATCTCTTTTTTGGATTTTGACAGAAGATTTTGTCGTAGTAAGATCTATCAACGGATATGTGTCTGAACAAATTATTAATTTGAACAAAAAACAAAAACGCAGATGGAGATCATCTCTACTTATCATCACTCGATACATTTCTACATATGCCTTCCTCTTCGGAGAAGATCTGCGCAAAATATAAATCTCTCTCGCCGCGTGATAGACGGTAGGCAAATGCAGACGACCATAGACTCGCCCATGAAAAATAAAAAAAACAACACCCAGGTGATGGTTCTCCTCTACGCAGATGAACTAGTTACTGTTGAAAAGAGCAATCGATCTGGAACCAATGTCAACATCATAGACTTCGATCAAAAGCATTCGAAGCTATTAGATGGAGTATCAGATAGGATACCCGAAATAGTTTCCTTTGATACAAATACAAAAGAACCCGAGGAAGATACAAATGCTAATAACCAGCCACCGGATGAATGCGATGATGATTCAATTACTTATTCATCAGAAGAGTCTTCTTCATCGAGCTCATCGTCATCTAGTGACGACGAATGCGCAGAAAGCGCACTTATGAAAAGCAGGAACGAAGAAACAACTTATCTGCCGATAGATGTTGCATTCACAATTCCATCAGTAATTGTGATGATTTCATACATGTTTGCATCGAGTGCTTTCTATGATATCTTTGTACAGTTCAATTCATTGGTATCCAACTTTTTTTCGAAAATCCATTATGATATTTATTCCATACTTTCGTTGGTGTTGGGGGTAGTATTATTGCGACTCACTGGCGATTTATGGTGGTATGGCCTCAATATAGATTCGGAACGCTTTTATAATCAGTTTAATGAGGCCAAATACCGTCGAAAACGAATTGCAAAAAGGCATATATTATTGCAAAGCACATTGACTCATAGGGATTCTTTTTTTACAAAATTGAAGAGAAGTATGACTGCGATGGATGTCCAAATTTTGCGATATTTCAGAGAGCACTACTACTTGAAACTATTCGTTTCGTTAGTTGGTTGTTACCTTGTTTATCTACCCTGCTCCCATTTCTACTACTCTAAAATGATGAAACTTGCTGAAATACCTAGGTCTACAATCTTGGAATCTCTTCCCAGTGCCAAAGAATCTTCTGGTATTAATCCCAGTCCAATCTTTCGATCACTTTTGGCAAGCGAAGTAAAAGATCTAAAACCTGAGCAAATAGGAAAATGGAATGAGACAATTCAAGTAGACCACCAGTGGCCAGATTTGGTTTTACATAGAAAGTCTATATCAGAGTTAGAACTTGCTCAAACCTGCTCATCCTTCAATGGAACAATCAATGATTACCTTGCATGGGAAGATGCTTTGTATGCGAAGGATTATGAGTATCTGTACAATCTCTTGTCATCAAATTCATACTATGCATTCTTTGGAAGTGCACCTGCTAGTTTGAGTTCATCGAAAGGATACTTTTTAGCATCATTATCAATTTTTACAATTAGCGTTTGTTTTCTTTCATTTATGAAAGTCTCATTTTTAGAGATGGGTGGATAGTCAATAAGTTTAAATTATTATAGGAAAACTTTCGTGATGAATATTCTACGTAAGTACGTACATTTTGGCAAAGCAAATATCACAAACTTGATATGTTGATCTTTTCATCATGATTCTGAATACGTCTATTCCTATGAAAATGTTTACTTAAAAGATCTATTGTAATATTTTTTAAACACTGAGGTTCAAAGAAAGTCCAAGATTTCCTGGTCCAACTCCATTTGTAAATCCATTTGCTCCAAGCATAGGTGCATATTCATCTGGAACACAACTCAATTGAACGTTTGCTCTTCCCTGCTGATAAGATCCCTGTAAATTGAAGTTGGTGTCTGGAATACGATATGCCATTCCAATATTCCAAGGTGAACTCTGTCCATAAAGCTGCATCTGAAGCTGCTGAATCATTTGCTGTTGCTGTTGCAAAAATGCCATTGCAGTCTGTTGTTTTTCTGAACTCCTGATCTGAACATCCATAAGCTTCTTTCTGGTACTTGCAATATCGTTCATAATAGCTTGAAGTTGACTTCTATCAGAAGCATAATCCCAATCAGACCCCTCTCTGGTTGCATCATCTGCTGCTAGAGTAAATTGTGAATCAGCCTGCAACATTGCCTCATAATCGCTTGTTTCACTCGCACGAGATGCAGATCTGTAACTCTCAAGTGCCTTTTCACGAAGAAGTGCAAGTTGACGGTAATAAAGTACCTGAAGTGGAGCATCAATTGCTGCTTCGAGTTCTTGAAGCTTTTTGTCATAAGTTGCTGCTGCACTTGCATCACTTCCTGCGTCTGCAGCGTTTTTAATGAATTCCTCAAGTGCTTGGTTACAGATTGCATCTGCGATTTCTCCAAATGAATTTACAACTTCTCCCTCATCTACAATTTTCTTACGAAGCTCTTCAATCTAGAAACAAAAACAATAGGTTAGTTTCTACAAGAATAAAAAGGATTCAAAATGTTGCTTCAATATCCTAAAAGAATAATGTGTATTTTATGCAAACCTACCTTTTGGGTAGCTTTCTCTACAGCGTCACTTTTGACATCATCATAGCTTGCACCTCCTCTTGGGATGTTTTGAACAACCCCCCATGTATTTGGAGTCGCGAAACTCTTGCTAGCAGAAGTAGAAGCTACGCAAAGCGCAGAAAGAAGGAGAGAAAAACGAGCCATTATTCTAAAATATGTATGAATTAACTACGAAGTTGATATCGTTGAGTATCGGATAGTATTGACTGTGGTGTGAGTTTGATGGGCGATGGAGATGAGATTGCAAGGTGGAACCAAAATCCTTTACCTCATGCGTACCTACCTACCCGATATGGATAATTATTTTAAAGCTTCTTCTTTTCTCTCCCTTTGTTCCTTTTCCTATGAGATGTTTGTAGCCACAGAAAGGAAAAGTAGCCTCGAGCCTCGAGCTCGCGCCTCTCTCTGCTTTTCTATTTACATCGTAGTTAGTCTCATACTTGTTGTCCACAACATTGCAAGAGATCATTTACAGTAATTAACAGCACAGCTTTACAATGTTTGTACTCAAACCAGACGGAGATAGTGGCAGTGGATCAGATTCTCAATTCAAGCAAACTTTCAAGTTTTTTGGAAAACTAGGTCTTTATTTCGTAGCAGTGAGAGCAGCACACGTATACTTTGGAGCATCCAGTTCGGAATCATCCAAGTCTTCCTAAATAATTTTGCCGTTTCTTTTTGAGATCTATTTTTTATATATTCTCAAAAATGACACTTACAGAAGAGCAAAAGGAACGGATGCGGATAAACAGAGAAAGAGCACTGGAGATTAGGAGAAAGAAGCTAGAAGAAGCTGCAAGAAAACAGCAAGAGGAGGATGCTAAAAATAGGAAAGGAGGAGAGAATAATGAAGAAAAGAAAAATATCCCAAATAAAGAGAAATTAAAAGATGACGCAGATGTGGAATTAGAAGATTTTGAGATTGATGCTTCGCCATATGTTACGAAACAAGACGCAATGAGTAAATACTGTTTGCCGATTGGAACTTTGGAAGTTTGTGAGTTTATTGAAAAAGATAATCCTCGCAATAAAAAGTTCAGTAAGATGAAGTTGTACTATAGAAGTGAAATAAGGAGAAGGGCTAGAGAAAGGTTTGGAGGCTTACAAGGCCTTCAAGAGGAGAGGAGGAAAAGGGAGCGAAAACGTTTTGAGAGGGACTATGAAGATGTTACAAATATATTCAAATCAAACAAGAAGAAGAAATCTAGTAATAACTATGGTCTTTGATTGCAGGATTCGAATCATATTCGTACGTTATCATGAGGATTTTGACATGTCAAAAGTAGAATAATATCTATTATGAATTCATTTTATTGGGAAGATTTCTCGTTGAGTTGAGTAGTTTAGATTTGTTGGCTTGTACTTTCAGTAAAGTATCTCGGATATGAAAAAATGAGCTCAAGAGTTCAAGT
Source organism: Chaetoceros tenuissimus (assembly GCA_021927905.1). Classification (NCBI taxonomy): domain Eukaryota; phylum Bacillariophyta; class Thalassiosirophyceae; order Chaetocerotales; family Chaetocerotaceae; genus Chaetoceros; species Chaetoceros tenuissimus. Next base: position 1,703,133 of record BLLK01000069.1, read on the forward strand.
GACAAGAGAATAACGACAAAGCTATAATGACTTCAACTTTCACATCAATATTGTTTATAAGGTACATAAAATCTCAAAACACACTTTCATTAGACTAGATACTCTTAGATATTGATACACCACCAAAACTCGTAAGGTAGACTAGACTAATTCTGCAAAAATCATGCAACTTCCTTCATCTGTTGGTATCAGAACGTCATTGATTTATGACAGAAGTCAAAACTGTGTCATCATGATAATTAGCTTTTTTTAAAAATTTGGCGCGAACATCATGATGGATACTTTCTCACCAATCTTTCAACACGCACGAAAATTTGCATTCAAAAACAATAGAGAACCAACGTGTCGTATGGCTTGTACTGCGTGCAGTACACACAGCTGAATGCACCTTCCTAATCATTTTACCAATAGATACGAAAATTTACATTAGTGTTCTGATTGATCATTTATATCTGCACTTCTTCTATAATTATATAAAATGGTTTCTTTTGTACGCACCCTTGCACTTAGTCTTTTGGTAGGAGGAGCAGCTGCTTTTGCTCCAATGAAGCCAGCAGTATCCAAGGTCGGAGCTCTCAACATGGTTGATGGACCTGCAGACGGAAAGAAAATTGCTAGTGGAAAGAAGGAAATCGGATTCGACGCAGCATCTGGAAGATTTTTCGAGACTGGAAGAGGAGCTGAGGAATGTGTACCAGATGATGAGTACTGTGTTGTAGATGAGAACACTGGAAAGTTGGTTAGATTGACTCTTAAGGAGAAGGAACGTATCTTTCTTGATGCTCTCCAGGTGCGTTAAATCAGGAAATTTGTCTTTTTCAATATTTTTGAAGACAGAGCTGGAGTTTGCAAAGAATTTATTTTGTATATGAATCTTTTTGCCTATCTTCATTTTTCATCCATTTCAAAGCCATTTTGCTCACAGAATCCATTATGTTTTTATAGTCTTACTATGCAAGTGGACGTCAGGTTTTGGATGACGAAGAGTTTGATCTATTGAAGGAGGATTTGCAATGGAACGGATCTTCTCTTGTTCAAATGAACCGTAATGAGGCTAAATACCTTGCTGCAATGCAAGCATACCTCAACGGAGAGCCAATCATGAGCGACTCTGAATTCGATGCACTTAAGGCTGCCCTCAAGGAGGAAGAATCCCAATTTGCTGTATCCACTGAACCAAAATGCTACGTTGACACAGGAATCTGTACTGTAACCATGCAAGAGGACTTCTTCCGTACAAATCTTCTTTATCTTCCAGTAGGATCTATCCTTTTCCTTGGATGGCTTGGAATCGGTTTCGAAATCATCGAGCCAATCATTCGTATCAACCCACTTTTGCTTATTGCTCTTGGAGCAGTTCCAATCGCAAATGGAACCAAATTCATCACCGACAACTACATCTTTATCAATAACAAGATCGCATATGGACCATGTCCATCCTGTGAAGCAGAGAACAGAGTTTATTTCGGAGACATTCTTACTATTAAGGGATTTGAGGATGTAGCTGAAGTAAAGTGTCCCAACTGCAAAACTGAATTCTCCGTGCAAAGAAATACCCTTCGTGCATCCACCATTCCAAAGAACTAAACTCCCATTTCAATTCGCATATTAGGTGCAGATGCTATGTGGGGAGTGAAAGGGCCTTTTGACGAGCATCATTCTTGTATCTGTACCTAGTGGCTATTCGTCAACATTACCATATCTAGATACCCAAGGGCTGCATAATAGAATAAGTATATTAAGTCTAAGCAGGCAAAATACATTGTAATTCATAGTATTTCTTAGTCTAAAAAGTCTGTCGTGAATAGGAAATGTGGTTGAAATCAGATGATAACAGAACTTAGTTCGATCGTACTTATTATGATAAGAGAAGAATCTACAGTCATATACCGTACCATGGACCATGCTCAAATACAAATTTTCATTACCTTCTTCTGATATGACATAATATATGTATAATATATGATGGATTAATCTTAGGATTTGATTTATGTATACATGACCAAGAAGAATAATACCACAACCACAGCCGACAAAGCTAGAATTGTGCAAAGCTGAAACTTGTTCTTTGTTTTCAGCATCTTTGCTAATTTCCCTACGACAAGACCTAACTCTTCTTCTACATTTGTTAGGTCTTCATCTAGTTCCTTTAGCATCTTATTTTGTTGACCTAGTTCTTCATGAATATTTTCCGCCATTCCACTGACTCTGACAACAGCACTATCTAATTCGTCCAAAGTCTCGTCTTGTTGCTCCATCATAAGTTGCGCACTAGCATGATTGTTCTCTATAAAATTGGCTTCTTCGTTATCCATACTCTTTGTTGGCGAGAGATTCAGTCTACGCTTAGTCAACGACCTTTGATCCCTGAGCATTTTTGTTTTAATACCTTGAGAGTTCATTCCATCTTTGCATGTTTTTATTCTACTCATGCAACTCATTGTGAAACTTTTTCTCTCAATTAATTCAGCGTCAGTGATATTCGGGAATTTTTCTCTTTTCTTTTCCACCATTTTAACCGTTGTCTGTAAATCTTTCAGTGTAGATTCTGCATTTTTAATATGCCTTTTTAATTCTTTCTTTCCTTCTTTGACTGCAGCTTTGTTTGCAGCAGTATCCTTGAAGCATCGAGGTAAGAATCACATATAACATTAGATTTATCAAATTGAAACATCATTTTCCAAGGGCTACTTACTGTATCCTTGACCAATCTCTCGTATCGTTCCAAGCTATCCTCAACTAAATCTAATTTAATCACCAAATCCTCTTTGAACACATAATATGGATCGTCACTATTGCCATTCATGGAACTTTCCCCCCGTTCTTCATCAACTTCAGAACTCATGAGAGACTTTCTTAGCTCTGAAGATTTTTTAATCCTACCGGTCTTGACTTGACCATTGCTCTTTGTTTCTGAATTTGCATCAAAGGATTTTGATGCGGAGATATTCTCTTCTCCTAGCTCTGAGTACTGCATATCTTTTTATCTCTATCGTTTCTGTATCGTAGTCCTTGGAACCTTCTTCAATTATGAGAAAGCTGGGAAGATGCTATATTGCTATACTTCACGATAGTCTAGTTGCGAGTACGAGATGATTTTAATAAATATGTGTAAAGTATGACCTAGTTTATCAATGGTGCTGATTGTTTCCTCTCTCTTCATTTCGAATGGGAAAGACCAAGAAGTCTTGTGAGCGCCAAAAATAAAATATAACGGTCCACTAAAATACCATGAAGATGTCCATGTCTATGACGACGATATGACGCACTAAAGGATAGAAAGGATGAGGTCACCACTTCTTCACCATCACTGCCATTTGCGACCATCTGTAATTCTGATGACAAACATAAACAGAGGAGATTCTTCTTTTTCATTTTCTTCTCAAGATTCTTTCCATCATAGTTTTGAAAGAAGGCCTCAATGCCGAATTACAAACAATGACAAACAACTCTAGAAAATTTTCTAAATCAAAGCAGGGGCATCTATTCGCTGTCTCGTTCCTTGCAGCGCTAGCATGTTCAAACGCATTTCATCAGGTAATGATTCCATCTGCACGCAGTAGGCCAAGTCACGCAAATGGTAGGATTGGACAATTCGGATTGAATCCAGTTGATCAATCTTCAGCTTTATTCTACCATGATAGAGAAATGGACATCATGGAAGAATTTGTAGGAGGTAGACGCTATGAAATGGTTGAATTGCCTGATTCTCTTGTGGAGACGACACTTTTTGTAGGCAATCTTTGCGAGTTTGTCACAGATGAAATGCTATCTGCCATTTTTCAACAGGCCAGTTCATTGAACTTCATACCAGCCGTTGTTTGTCGTAAACCAAACTCTTCTTCTCTCAAATATGGCTTTGTAACGTTCCCAACAGTAGATGAAAAAGAGGTAGGTATTTTTATTCTTGGAACATACCGTATGTCGTAGTTGACTTGTCATTTTTAAGAATGTTCTGACACTTGACATCATTGTCATTTTCAGCTTGCAATCATACGCTTCAGTGGATATCTTTTGAATAATCGCCCTATGAAGGTCGAAACAATTGTAGATTACAAATATCGTGTAAGGGTACCTGAACAACTTGTGCAATACACTGTTGGAGAATCAAAAAAGACCAGAGATGGATCTAGGAATACAATGCGAGTAGTTCAAAATGCTAGTAGAGAGCCTGAGAAATCTGTTCGTGATAAGAGACGCAAGAATAAATTTTCAAATAGAGGAAGTAGTGCATCACGAACATCTGAAACCACATCTTCTTCCTATGATAGAAACAAGGGTAAGAAGAAGAGGATGGAGAGGCGCAAAGCTAGAAAGAGAAGGGACAATTTTGATGGAAAGCTTTGGATGTAAATGTCCAAAGTATTGGATTGTTCCATTGCAAATGAAATCTTGCATGGAAATAAATAATGAAGATATGTAACAAGGGGTTGAACTGCTAATTTTGAGTACTAGCTAGTCACGATTTGAAAGTTTGGCGAATTTGTTCTAAAAGGTACATATTGTACTTCACTGTGTACTAAGAGCATTTTGCTGGCTTCATGATCATTGTAATAAAATAAGACAAAAAGAAAATTATAAAATTTCATGTTGTCGTAGAAAAATACAATTGCAAGAACTCATTCGGAACAGATTTGATGTTATAATTATGCTAGTAGTGCAATGCTTCGACGGACTTCTTTGTCTAATAGTATCCACCTCTATGATTTCTTCTCTCGTAATAGTCATCACTTCTTTGAAGTTTTTTCCTCTTGTCTTTCTTTGGCCAAAAAGTTGAACAAATGCAGAGCAGTAATAAAAGAAATAGAACAAGGATAGCAGATGCCCATATCCAAGATGCAGTCTCCCATGTATCTGGATTTTCCGTAAAGACAGCAATAAGTGGATCAAAGAATTTGTCTGTATTCAAATTCTCCAAACCACTTTCATCTGCAATATATTTCCCATCCAATGGAGCAGTCTCTGCACATCCAGGACTAGTATCTGACGAGTCAAAACATTCACATTTTGGAGCAACGTCGCCATTCTCATTAAGATTCTCCCAATTACAAACTCCACGACCTGCGCAGTTGGCCGGACAAAACATATCAGGACATACATCAGAAAGTCTTGGGCATATGATTGTTGAGGAAAGGGTAGCATCGATGACATCCTTCTCAATTTTGATCTCTTGGAAATCATAATCACATGTCACCCAACCGTCAGATACAGTATTTCCATTCTTCACTTTCACCGCGACTTGCAATTTGCGAAGCTCAAGGTTACATGCCGACTTGTAACAACGTCCAGTTCCACTTGAACTTTCGAAGCATTTTGAGTTTTCTCCCTAAAGAAGACAAAAAAAGGTAATGAGGTTTTGAATGAATCAGCTTCAAGAATACAATCGAGCAATGTCTAAGAAAGAACTTACATAGGATTCCCCATAAAAACTCACTAGACTACCATTGTCTTCGAGACGACAATCCAATTGATGAGCATTTGATCTATATATCGACCCAAATACAGGGCAGTAATCAACCTGTTTTGTACCTCCTAAACTTGGTTTTGAAAAGTATTGGAAGCGTTCTGGAGGATCCTCCTGATTAATAAATACACTATAGTCAACAAGGTTACATCCTGCTTTGTAGTGATGTGATGGTGAGCATCCTCTGTCGCCAGAATCAGCACAGAAATATCCTCTTCCATACTCTGGTACAACAGTCTCGCCATTGTCATCTTTGACTAAACAAGGCTTATTTACGAAATCGCAGCCTGCTCCATGTCCCCACGGTACAAGTTCAGTCATTGTAAAGTTAGCACTGTACCACCCACTATCCTCAAAGAGTGCGAGTGCTGAAAGAATTGGGACGAATGAGATTTGGCACGAAAAGTTAATGATTTGGACGAACAAATTTAAACTTACTTAAAGGACTCAAAATGACACTTGTAGGAGAAACAATTCCAGACAAAGACTCTGGATAAAACAATCTTTCATCCCAGTGGTCACCAGTACAAGAGTTAGCTCCTGTTGGCTGGTTCTCTAACTGAGCTCCTTCGAGTGACTGGCAATTAAAATGATTTCTTGCAACAGCGCGGACTTTCGGAGTGACAATAAGTGCATGTCTTTGTCCATTCTCAGCATTAACAAATTTTAAAGTATCTTCACTAGGCATTCTCAATGTTCTTGTAGCTCCATCAACACACTCAACTGTTGTTCTTGAGAAAGGTCTTGGAGTCCTTGGCTTAATATCGACAGAATCCCAAAAATATTTGTAAGAGTTGCTAGACATTCCAAAGACATGAGCAGCTTCGTGGATTGCGACATCGACATTATCTTGAATAATACTTGGATGAGCTGTTCCTTCATCATCGAGTTTGATTTGATCTAAGCAAAAGTTAATTGCTCCAGCAGTTGGTCTATCATATTGATCAGAATTACAAGAAACAGCAACTGCAAGGGTTGAAGGTCCACAGAAAGTCGCACTTGAAGAAGCGCTGATGTATAGTATAATATCTGTGTCGGCGATACCATTAGTGATGTGTTCATTTGGAACTTTTGTAAACTGATTATGTCCACAGAATCCATCCTCTGTAAGTTCTGTTGTTGAAAGCTTCAGTGGATTTCCATTGAGACTTCCCACAGGTACAACTTTGAGTGCAGAACTCCAAAAGTTCTTCATTTTAGGCAAAATTTCATTCGTGACAAAATCAATCTGCTTTCCATTTGCATCGTTCCTTAGACTGTTCATTGCATCAAGGTGAAACGTGATTCTAATTGGTTTGAAATAATTTTTAATCTGTTCATCTGTCAAAAGTTTGCGTCTCTCCTTATCGTAGATTGGGTGGTCGTAGTCTACCTTATGATTCGGGTCTCCCAATACACCAGTTCTGCGATAATGTGTTGATTCTGTCTCAATTTCATGGATAGCTCTTCGTACATGAGCGTTTTCTTCTCCATATATTCTCTGAAATGGAGGAATTCGTTCAGGTTCCTGGGAGCCTCTAATTGTTGAAGTGCTAGAAGCTGCTGCTACGACACATGCAGTTGATGCAAGTAGCAACGATTTGAGTCCACTCTTGAGGAAGACCATATTGATATCTGTTGTTGGCTATGAGTTCTGACACTTGAATACAATCATATAATTCACAATATGTAATACTATGTTGTGTGGAATGGGTTTTGATGGAGATGAGACGGGCAGAGCCAGTAGTATTTCAATCTTGTTCATGGTAGAAAGCGGGTTCCTGTTCGTTTACAAGACATGACTGGAGGGAAATTTTCAGTCTCTGTTCTTTTTTTGGCGGGCAACTCAACGCACGGATAAATTGAAATTAGATTGACCGCGTTTTTCGAACATTTTTTGAGAATTTTTATGCCTTGAGCAAATTCAAATAGTCCATAGTCTACCTACCGTTATGCTTAATTATAAAACATTTGCAAGCTTTGAGGAAGTCTTCAAGGTATTGTTTTGCTCAGCAATAGAAGAAGAGTAGTATTACTTATTTCTTTTTTGATAAAGGGCGACGTCAATGGCTATTTCATACTGATTTCGTATTTGACATCTAATAAAATGTTCTTTGGTAATGTAATTAGAATGAAATCCTATTCCATATTGCTACGCATGATTATTTTTAAAAGTTTAAAATAAAAGCTTTGCTTGATTTTTTATTTATATGCAATACTGTAACTCACTTTAATTTTGTTTTGCTGAAGTCTTTCATATTATATTAAATACTTTGCTTCTCTTTGTTTTTTATCTTTTCTTTGAACATACGATGCGCTTCTTCCCAACTTTGTTTCCACTCATCATGTTTGTCTTTGTTGCTATTGGAAGAAGTACGGCCTTCTATGCCAGACACGACATCTATTTCGGGAAAATGAATCAAGGGACGACTCCACCATACAGTTAAACCCTGCATAGGAACTGCTTTCAACAATGTAATGCGAATCATCTTCATGTTAGAGTTAGTAACATCAATCTCCCAATCGATTTCTTCTTCATCTTGTGGTAAATATACTGGATACCCTGTGTATCCCTGGAGTAGAGGTTCAGTACAACCTTTAGCTGTCACAATTAGCTTGCCTTTGCTACCTTCAACACCATCAATAATGTTTTCTGTTCCCACCGCACAAAATCTATCTTGATAAGACAAGGCGCCATGAAATTTAACCCTGATATCTTTGCTAGCTATTGTATTGCAATCATATATTATTGAAATGTTGACTTCGTTTCTATCTTGTGACCATAAAATCTCATTGCCACTTTTAGGATCAACATAAGATGAGCCATTCTTTGTACATATTTTTCTCTTTTTTACATTTTTGGAAATGCTGGAGTCATTTGGCACAGGTGGCGTTGATGATGGCTCTTTCTCTTTTTGAATAGTAGGAGAAGGAGCAATAGATACTCCATTGGACGAAAAGGTAACAGAACTGCTCTCATCTAATCGCGTTACTGCTGGTACTTCTTCATTCATGGAGGAGTCCTCGTCATCTGACCCATAATCGATCTTGTCCCATTTCGAGTAATCTATCCCTCCTGGCATGATTGAGATTAGAAATAAGCGTTTTAGGAATCCATTTTGAGAGGAAGGGAATGGGGATTCTTCGAGGGATAGAGAGAGAGTGATCAATGGAATCTGGAGATCCCTGTTCGGTTGGGGCTTCCCAACTTTCGTATTTTGCTGAAAAGTTCAATTTGGTTCAATGTTATGAAGATAGGATAGTGGATTCAAAAAATGAGGAATTATGGTTTTATGTTTATTCTTCTTTTATAAAAAATATCTCATGAGGTCCTGTCCAATACCGCACGTAATAGATATTCATCAATATATGTCTTGGTTAAGGGTAATTTACATCTCTCCAACAATTGGGATGGATCCTCCAAGTTGCTCGTGAACCATAAGTCCAAGGATTCCCATCATTGCAGCACGTCCGTTGTTCAACTCAATTCCTCTCTTGGAAAGCTTGGTCTCCTCATCGAAGGAGTCCCAGCCGAAGTCGATGAATTCATTACGGAAGTCTCCAGGGAACTCTCCTCCAGTGATGTCCTTCATTACGAAGAGCTCAAGGAATCCAACGAAAGCTACAATCTGAAGAAGTCCACCTTGTGGGATAGCGTTTACTGCTGCCCATCCATCTGGGATAGAGTCGAAGGAGGTTCCAGAGTAGTCAATGTTTCCTGGAAGGTGAACTCCAGCACGAGTGATGATGTTTCCAAGGAAAGCAAGCTGAGCAATACGTCCGTGCTTTACCTCAACGTAACGAAGGCGGTCGAAACGTTCTTGGTCAGCATCATCAAGAAGTCCAAGAGGATCGAAGAATCCAAGTGGTGGCTGTACTCCAAGCTCGCCTTCGAAAGCGTTAAGAGCAGTGGAGGTCTGAGCAACCTTGGAAGGTGCGAATGCAGCAGCAGATGCGATAAGGGATGCAAGGATAGCGGTCTTCATTATGTTGTTGATTTGTTTGTTTCTAAAAATTATGAGCTTTGGAATTGGAACTTTTGAAGAGAAAGAATTTTCAAACTTTGCACGACGTTGCATTTTTTTGACAACTTCATGTTGAGGTGTATCTTTTGCTTGAAGTAAAATAGATCTTTGGAAAGGCCTTCTTTTTCATGTCTTTTAGCTTGCTTGGTTGAAGCAAAGATAGATACGTGACATCCTCCTCGCTCACCTGTCTGATATCTTCTAATGTTACTATTCTAAACTCTAATTTCTAATTGATAGTTGGTACAATACCATAGTTAGTAGGAATACTATTCACATTCTTATAGCCCCTGATTGCAAGAAACTGTGATACACAAAAATGAAGATTTGTCAAGCAGCAATCCTTTCAATTTTAACTACCGTCGAAATCACCAATGCATTTTCACCTGTTTACAGTGGAAATAAGTTGACAGATTCAACGGTAGCTCAGGCATATGTCATTACAGCGCTCGATGCTAAGAAAAAGAAGGAGAAAAAGAAGAAGAAAAAGTCTGCTACAGCTACTATTACATCACCTGCAGCTGTCGCAATTGTAGACTCAGATGAAAGTATTGATGAAATTGCTACTGAAGTTCTAAGTGATGTATTGGCAAATGATGTACCTGGAATGAAGGAAGATAATGAAATATTCCAAAGATCTCTACTTTCAGCAAGATTTGCGATTGATTCAAAAGCAAGGGAAATTCAGAGGCAGAAGGCGGAAGAGGAAGAGGAGAAAGCACGTATTGCTGCTGAAGAGGAAGCAGCTAGAATCAAAGCAGAGAAAGAGGAGAAAGCACGTATTGCTGCTGAAGAGGAAGCAGCTAGAACCAAAGCAGAGGAAGCTGCTGAAGAGGAAGCAGCTAGAATCAAGGCTGAGGAAGAGGAGAAAGCACGTATTGCTGCTGAAGAGGAAGCAGCTAGAATCAAGGCTGAGGAAGAGGAGAAAGCACGTATTGCTGCTGAAGAGGAAGCAGCTAGAATCAAGGCTGAGGAAGAGGAGAAAGCACGCATTGCTGCTGAAGAGGAAGCAGCTAGAATCAAGGCTGAGGAAGAGGAGAAAGCACGCATTGCTGCTGAAGAGGAAGCAGCTAGAATCAAGGCTGAGGAAGAGGAGAAAGCACGTATTGCTGCTGAAAAAGAAAGACTTCGAGAAATTTCTGGTAAGTGACAAAATCACAGTAAAAGTCTAAATGAAGCCAATGATTTTTCAAAATGTTCTAATCATCTCCTGATAGCTGCGAAGGAAAAGAAACAGAGGGCGATTCTTGCAACTAGACTTGAACGGGAAATGGTAGAAAGGGAGAGAGTCCAGGCAATTCTAAGAGCTCAAGCTGAGCGTGAGCAGGCAATAATTGAAGCCAGGAAACAACCAAAATCGCCAGAGGAAGAAAAGATCTTAGCAGCTAAGTATGGTGGTATTGATGACCTGGGTGAACGCGCATTTGCTATCTTATCTGATCTAGGAATTGTATCATTGACTCCAGATCCATCATCTAGCGATTACGATGCATCTCATGATGATGAGATTGCAGTATAAATATCAGCACAACATGATGTTGAGCACTAATTTTACGAAGAATCCATTCACTTGAACTATGCTAACAAATATATTTAGAATAAAGTAATTCAGACATAGGTATCTACGTAATGCATCTCACTTTCTTCGTCCTGGATGTTTTCTTTTTTACTATTGATTCTCGACTTATTTTATCCATTTCAAAAAAGGGGATAACCCATATTTTCACTTTCCGTCAATTATAAAAGAAAAGAATTATATTTCATATTCATCATCATCGAACTCCATGTACTTTTTACGCCTTCTAAATATCTTCGGTGTTCTCGACTTCTTATTTTTCTTGCTCTTGAAAGTAGATGATGACCTTGTACTGAAAGAGGTATCGTGTGGATGAGGTGTCTTTGTAACAGACTGTATATTTTAACCAAGAAGGTGAAGTATTAGAAAGGTAAATGTTGAAACTGAAACAAAAGATATCACACTTACTGGACCATCTCTTTGAGAACTTACGTTGTTTGAGAAACTGTTGTCTGGAGTCTTCATGTCTGCAGTTGCAAAAGAGTCATGAGATAGATTTCCCTTTTGTATGTTACTTTGCCTATCAAAAGATGACTCGACGCTGAAATCATTTGTCATCTTTCGTTGAACCTCGACAAGATCCTCGATCCTAGCCACATCATCATCACTCGCATCACTGCTCCCCGCAGTAGATGTTGGTGATGGTGCGTTTTCGTTCTCTGCACTGTCTGTGATTTCGAAACCTTGCTCTTTCGGTTCTTTTGGAGGAATACCGTGTTTCTTATATAGAATCCGCTCAGCCTTTGCCATTTCTTCAAGTGTATGAGCAGATATTGCAGATATTCCATCATCATAGTTATAAGAGATGTTACTCTCTGAATCTTCAGATGCAGACGATCTATTCAATCCGTTCACCTCAGATAGTTCGTATCTCCCCACTCGAATACTATCACGATGCGTTTTTGTTGGAGTCTTTGCATTGTCAGAAGTCATTCTGTACTTCACTGCTTCCTCTTTCGCCTGTTCTTGCATCGCATACATCTTTTTTCTCTGTGTCGCCTTTTCTTGCTCTTCTCTCCGCTTTGTCATGAGAACAGCCTTGGCTGCTCTTCCATGATCATCTGAGTAATACTGTGCGTAATAGCATTCATCATTACTACTAGACTTTTGGAGATTTTGAAGAGCATTTCTAGCCTTTGTACCAAGTTTTGTAGGTTTACGCTTTGGATTGATTGTAAGACTATTGAATGATGATGATGCCAGATTATTTTGTATATTGCGGACGATATTTTCATTGTCGTCTCTTCCACTATGTTGAGGGCAAGCTCCGGAACCAATACATGGTGCGAATAGAGTATTGAATACTTGTTTATGCAGTGGCCGCTCCTCATGGTGACTCGGTGTAGGAGTTTGAGAAGAGGAAGAGTGAGATGTAAGAGGGTTCGGATCAAGTGGCGTCGACGATACGTTATTTTTTATGCTAACAATAGCATCGTTGATTCTCGACTTGATCTGCCCTGCGATGCCTTTGAGTTGCGATGTAGTTGACGCGTCTGAAGTAACCATGATTAACTTTGACTTGTGAAAAGATTGCAGTAATATGATGACCAATTACAAATTGATTCTTTTAACTTTCGACGGACTACAGCTGTTGTCGGAACTCTAAATTGATGTAGATTTGTCAATGAAGTAGAATGTTAGCTACAAAGATGGACTGGTTCAACCTTTCTATTGTATCCACGAAATGAAGAAAGTTAAAAAAAGAATGAAACTCGACTCAATCAAGATGATGAAGATAAAGCACGGCGTGGATATTCGGCTTCTTCAAATATACTGGAACGGATACTCGCTATTGTTTCGTGTGCACCTCAGGAAGAATCTGAGGACAAAGTGTATGATGGTGCACCTTTGATTGTTTCCTGTATTTCTTTCAGAAGAAACTCCCTTCTTCAAACTAATCAACTGATATGTTTTATGGATTAAGACTGACGAGGATGCCGCTTTATGAATTCTCGCCGTTTTATTGCTTACTATGGACTAGCTCTCACTCTTTTTATTCATCACCATCCATGCATCTCTATCTCTCTCTTTAATTCAGAGTTACGGCAAAAGAAAGGCGAAGAACCACTTTTCATTCGGGAAAGGACTGTGCACGACTAAAATCCGATGTGGTTTGGCTATTTTGGTGCTTTTCTAAAATTGACATCTGAATGGGTTGTACCAAGAGGAAGTATCTGCACTTCATTAGACACAAAAACAATAGAGTGCAAGTTGTAATAACCAATAGAAATGAATATAAAATTGAGAAGATTTCATGAAAGCGAAGTTTCATTTATATTCATGGCAAAGTTGAACCAGTGAACCACCAAGCAGTGAACCATCATCGTCCACCATCCATGCTTCTTACCACGACCTGCTAAACGGGACAAGATTTTCCTCTATCGTCTGTACTGCGACAGTCACTCTTTCCGACATCCAACACTCCAAAAACTTCACATTTATTTTTGAATTAGGATACTCGTAAAATACATAGAAAATACTCAGTGTGGGTAGATGGCTGTGTTGATTACACAAATTGTATGTGCGGATAACGAAGTATAGAGAGGGTCCAAGTCTAGAAGTCATAATATAATGAAGAACGAACCAAAAATAGATGAACCTAAAAATACTCAAAACTTGACTGCATACAAGAGGATGTATAATCGTCACCGTAGAAGACCTCAAGATCCTAACTTTAGTGATGATATTCCTGAGCTCCTAGACTTTTGCAATCCATCGGCAAATACTGGAATAGTGCCTCTGTCCCAACCTTCACATGCTCAGTACAAGGGCCCTATCTTTGGTTTTCGAGATAAGCATCCTGGATTCATTTATATTCCCCAAGCTTTGTCAAAAGATGTACAATTACAGCTAGCATATCAATCCGTTTCCGAGTTTTGTGAGAAGCCACATAGAACAAATATAGATATGATACCAATCAAAGAGAATGAGGTTGAGAATCAAGAAAGTGAAACTATGTGGAAACTATGGAAAGATGCAAATGTGAGAGACGATTTTGAAGAAAATGAAATGACATGCAAATCATCCAAGAAGCAGAAAATTTCAAAAGAAAACGATACAAAAGTAAGATACTATCGATCTATGGACAAGCTATCATGGGCCACGCATGGATACCACTACGACTGGACTGCTAGGGCATATAATGAAGGCATGAAATCGCCCATGCCTAACGTTTTGTCTACACTTGGTTCCATATTCGCTTCTGTAGATCCTGCTTGTAACAACAAAGACACTGATAACAGCAAATTCAATGCGTCTGCAACAATTGTGAATTATTATACGCTGCGCAGCAATATGGGTGGCCATAGAGACGATCTAGAGCTAGATTTTACAAAACCGGTTGTCTCTCTTAGTCTAGGGCTTCCTGCAGTGTTTTTGCTTGGTGGAAAGACAAAAGAAGATGAAGTCACTCCAATCCTTGTCCGACCTGGAGATGTAATGCTTCTAGCTGGTGGTAGTAGGCTTGCATTCCATGGTATGGCAAGACTCATACCTGAGCAAGTTAAATTACCTATCGTTGACAGCTGTTTTTCATGTTCCGATCATGAAAAAGACAATCAAATTTGTACTCTTTTTTCCAAAGAAAACAACGATATAGATGAAGAACAGCAAATAACAATCTGCCGATTTTTGAAAAGTCATAGAATTAATATCAACATTCGTCAAGTTTTACCCCACAATATGAAAGAAGTTCCCCCGAATGAGAAACATTTATAAACACAAATTGATAATTTATTTTGGTCTAAAGCTCATCGTGCATCAATTCTTCATTTTCTTCCTTTCTATCAACATTCAAATTATCCAAATATTCTCTCACCTCTGCAATTATAAGTGGGAGATCCATAATCGCTGCCATGTAAAATGAATATATTACATTGTATTCGTGGCTAGGAATAATATCATGTCTATCCATGATATGGCTACCGCTTGACTCGACATGTTTCAAGAATTTCTCGAGAAATTCAAGTCCTTCGTGAGTTATTTCTACATGCTCAATGTCATCCCAATCAACTGTCAATTCATTGTCCATTCCTTCTTCGTGTACCTCAAACCAAATGTACTCTGGAGTATCAAATACATATCTATGTGGATAAGATTCTACAAAGCCAAAGTCTCTCATTATTTCCATCGTGCCCCAATAATGATGTGTATCCTTGCAATCAATGCATTTGTCATAGGAAGCAAAAATTTCATCTCCTTTCATGATATCTTTTGATGCTCGCACAACAAGTCCACCATTTTCATACATTGGGTCGTTCTCAGTATTGACCTTCTCTCCATTGGCGTGGTTGACCTATAAAACAAAGTGGATTAGAATAAAAGACTTGAAACCTGACCATGATAAGATTCTGAGATATATAACGCACCATATCCCACACTGGAATCAAAGTTGTATCGAATCCGCGTTGAATAGTAAGAGCAAGCATATGTTCTTCAAAGTCATTATTGATGCATTTTGTTTTCGCGTTATTCTCTAGATAGTCAACTACATCTCGCTTTCCTCCTGCAATTAGATCTCTCAGTGCGCTTTTTCCTTCTTTACTCCATGTACTTGGAATTTGCCCAGTTGGTAATGTCTTTAGGTATGCAATGTATGGCGCATATTCTGATTCCTCTCCCTTATTCATTTCTTTGCCGAGATTTCCTGACAACTCACATAAGTTATTGAAGTAGCGCTCCATCTGAGATATTTCTAACGTTTAAAAGTTTCGCGGATGTCAGTATCATCGATCTATTCAACCAACAGATTTCCATTATCAATTATCACTTTGTATCACTCACCATTTTCTTTCTCTGTCAAATCTTCTGGGTGACTCACTTTGATATAGCACTCTGAAGGAATAAATAATATTTCTTCACCAACTTCAATATCTTCGGTGGCGAAGATTCCATATGGTGAGCTGTCGTTTGAAAGGTCACTTCTCCTAATTTCTAGTTTATTGAAAGATCCACCTTGAGAATTGATCCAAGTCACCATATCTTCCATCAAGACATCTTCGCACGAAATTTTCTGGATGAATGCTATCAAGAATAAAAAAGCAGTGTGGACTAAGAATCGACGGGTGTAGTACATTGTGGAATGGTGCGTAGTTGAATATGAACAAATATAAGTTGGTATGGCTGAAGAAGATACTTACTTATGGGATATTTTGAATGAGAGATAGATGCTGGTCTGCCTCTCTCACATTTACGCGGGTCATTGTTGATGGCACAATGACTGCTGTTTTCGGTAGTAGTGCACAATACGTACGCGACTTCATCATCGAAAGGGTTCTGATGATGAGTGATGGGTGATGGAGATGAGTGAGGTGAAGATAATGAAGATATCACATACTTTGAGGTACCATAAATAATAGATAGTGTTCAGCATCATCGCATCATCAGAGTGAGGGAGATAAGATAGAAATAATTCCATTGACCAAACTGTTTTCTGGATAGGGTCTACCAACTGGGTGTTATCATTTATTTTCAATATGAAGGTCCATTTCTCGTATGCCATCATATTGTTTCACCATGTAGTAAGAAGTGTACTGGCAGAGCTTTCGAATACAATTGCACTTGAACCAAATGAAGTTGCTATTATGGAAGATGAATTCGAAATTGGATACGTTCAGTCACTGATTCTAGAAGATACTCCTCTGTATTCCTCAAAGTCCATATATCAGGATATTAAAATGTATCAATCTAAGCACTATGGAAAAGTTTTTGTTTTGGACGATTGTCTCCAATTGACCGAAAGAGATGCAGCTCATTACAACGAAATGCTTGCGCATGTTCCTATTGCGGAATATATGGCAAAAAATGTTGATAAAATCAACTCATCCGATGCGTTTCTACGCGTTCTCGTGATTGGAGGTACGTGTAAAGACGTATCTTTTACATGTTTAGACTTTTCCTCTATTCTAATTTGCCCATGCGATCTTGATTAAACAAAGGAGGGGATGGCTATGTCGTATCAGAGGTTTTGAAACACACCTCTGTTGCTTATGTTGACCATGTTGATCTCGATGAAGAAGTGATCAAGTCATCTGAAAAGATTTTTCCATGGGCAGCAGATCTTTGGCAAAATGACAGAGTAAACTTGCACATTGCAGATGGATCCAAATTCGTAAAGGAACAGCTTGAGAAGGGTATTTCGTATCATATTATTATCCAAGATGCTTCAGACCCATTCTATTACGATAAAGATGATCAAATTGTAATTCTTCCATCTTCGGTCCTCTATACAAGAGAACATTTTGAAACCATGTACCACTTGCTCAAAGCTGAAAATGGTGTCATGACTATGCAAGGGGAGACATACAACATACCTTCTAATCTCGTTGAAATCAAAAAATGGTTAGGATTATTAACGGATATTGGCTTTCAGCAGAGTCGGTATGGAAGTATTAGCATTGGGACATACCCCACTGGGCAAATTGGTTTCATAACTAGTCATGCAACGGATGATGTCGAAAAAGATGTTTGTTTTTCAAGTCAGTCATGTGATGAATTTCATGGCCTTGATGAAACAGACTTTCAAAAGATAAAGCAATATTTTTCCAAAGCTTTGGTTGATAAATCGACAAAGTATTATCATCCAAGAATCCATCGAAGGTAAGTAACGCAAATGTGCTTGTCGAGTGCACTAGCTTCTACCAATTTCCACACTCTAACTTCATAATCTAACCTATACGTATAGCTCATTTGATTTGCCTTTATGGGTGGAGACATTCATATACGCAAAAGATGATGATGAATTAAAAACTGAAGATAAATAGGAATAAAGAAAAATACAGCCAGATTCTATTGTTTTTGTTTCGACAAGCTACTTATGTCTATCCTTGTCATATGTTTATTACCACCAATAGATGCATTTTCTCTAAAATTTTGTAGCAGCAAAAGCATGGAAAGAACGCTTGTTTCCCTCTCCCAAATAGTCTCATCATAGCTCAGCCATAAAGTACTTATTCATCTTTCGGAATCGCAGGGGTAGATTGAAACAATCTCAAAACTTGTACGAAACTTGATCCGACTACCAAAACTACAAACATTCCAACCATCCATGGATTCAACTTTCTCTCCTCTTCTTCATCAGTAGACTTTTTAGCAACTACATTTCCTCTCTTTGTGATGTTTTTGTCGAACTTTTGAGTTCTCTTACGCAATTGACGTGGTGCAGGCTATTGGTGAACATTGCAAGGGGTTAGATTGTACAAGAATACATATTGTAGCAAACATTGCCAATGTCCCATTCATTCATCCCTTCAAAAATGGCGTTCTCCTTTTCTACTTGCTCTCCTGTGAAAAGAAAACTTTTGCGCCATCAGCTCCCAAAACTTGCACTGTGAACTCACCATTATTCAGAAATAGATAAGAGCACAAAAGAATGGAGTTGATTTAGATAGTGAATGTACGAGACTACAATGGAGAACTATGACTGTATGGTATGCATTAACACCACCAACACCTATTGCAACAAAAAGCTACTCACGAATAATGTACCTCATCTTTGATGGGAAAGAAAAGAGAAGAGGAAAGGATAGAGAGGGATATCGATGAAGATGGGATTGAAAATTATGGATACTTCAAAAGACACGGGCAAAAGAAGATGGAAAAACAAAGTGGAAAGTGTTGCAAAGACGTGTTGTACAGTATTGATTTATAATTACAGTATCAAAGGACATATGAGGTGAAGAGTCAGTTTGATGTGACGTTCAAGCACTATTCCGGCATGTTGGAGAAATGAAGATCAAATTCGTAGTCATTCTCATCGATGCAGCTTTCATAGTCTGTATCTTGAGAGGCAAACCTATCTAAGCGAAGATGATCAGTAGCATTACTTCCATTTGATGATTCGTTATCGTTTTCATCAAAGCCAAAGTTACTCTGATCATCAAAATCTATACTTCTAATGCTACCAGTGTCGCTGATATCGTCCTCAAGGTCCTCATCGTCACCGGCCTTTTTCTTAGAAGTCAATCCTCTATAGACTTTCTTCGCAAAGTGAATCTGACGAAGGACCTTAAGGACAAGAACGCTCTTCATGTTGCGATAAAATAGTACATACTTTGGAACATATTTGATGATCATCTGCAACAATCTTTTGCTATTGTATCCATAAGTCTTTGTGCGATTCGCTACTCTTCCAAAGAGTTTGAAGTGACGTCCTTTCAGAATTCGCTAAGGAAAAATAAGCTGTGAGATGTATAATACTTCATGTAAACCGAATATGTCATGCATCAATAGCACTTACCGTGACTTTGACAACTGCCCTACTACGGAAGAACCACTTTTCTGCAATGTTCCTCCTTTTAATCTTTTGAATCACAGGCCTGAGGAACATACGCTCCCATGGAAAGAGACTCAAGGCATCAATTGCAAACCATGTTGTCAAATATCTACCCCAGACCTCTCTTCCAGTCTTCATAACTTTGCCATCAGAAGTACGATGCTCTGTGAAAAAGTTCAAAAGCAAATCGACAAAGAACCAAAGGTTTGTAAAAATTACAAACCAGTCATATTCGTAAGTGGATCTGTCGCGAATGTAAATATGTCCCACATATGCAGACACAAAGGTGAGTGCAATGGTGGCCATATCCCACATAATTTTGAGTTTGTGATTGGATGGAATCAGGATTATTCTAGATTTTCGCTCCATTCTTTCCTGCTTACGTCTTTCCTTGATCTCCTTTCTACGAGCTTTATATGTTTGATATTTGGCTGCTGCTAGTTCCTTCTTGAGTTTAAGTGAAATATGTG
This sequence comes from Chaetoceros tenuissimus, assembly GCA_021927905.1. NCBI lineage: Eukaryota > Bacillariophyta > Thalassiosirophyceae > Chaetocerotales > Chaetocerotaceae > Chaetoceros > Chaetoceros tenuissimus. Next base: position 1,722,919 of record BLLK01000069.1, read on the forward strand.
CTTGCTTGGATTTATTGTATATATATTTGGGAATTGGGGATAAAGGAGTCAGTAGTCTTTGTGCTGATCCTGAATGTGAAATGGTGTCGGCTGGTGGAGGTGGAGGTATCTCATGAGCTTGCTTGTTTTCAGATGGAGTAATGCTCATTCTCTGCAATCTCTGTCGAAGTCCTACGTGATTGTCTAGAGGTAGAGCCGCTTCTGGTTGATTTGGAACGATTGCACCATCATAGACTGCATCGACGGAGGAATCATCTGATCCAATGTCTTCCTGAGAAGAATGACCCGACTCTTCTTCTGAAGCTTCATGAATCCTACCTAAATCTTGAAACCCCAGACCAATCATACTATTGTTAGATGGACCAAATGAATTGCACGAATCATCGTCACTGTTGTCATCTCCACCTGCCCCACCATACCAATCATGATGCAACGAATAGAACGATTCATCATGGCTGTCATTTGATAATATGGAGACATTGGAAGGAATAGATGGCGCTACTTCTGCAGCTACATGACCATCATTGCGAAAGATGGAATTTGAATCATCATCAGACTCGCCAACTTCCCCACTGGTGGACTCCAAAGGTGCCACTCTGCCCTCTCCTTCTCTGTGCATGGCAAACATTTTACTGCAGTCTTCCGCTGATTCCACTGATGTTGCACTGACACTTGGAGTAAGCGTTTCAAAGGACTCGTTGCTTGACTGGGATATTGTACGAGGTATTGTACAATGAATGGTAGTCTTGGATGGGCTTTCTTTTTTGTTCTTGTTCTTTTTGAATATATTGAACTGTCTCTGCTTTGGCTTTGCCAGTGTGTTTCCTTCCACTTCCATCTTTGATGCCCGGAAATATGAAAGATCAGAGTACAAGGCTCTTTTCTTTTTTCAGTGCCGAAGTGTGGTCAAAGTATGCAAGACTTTAGGGATGGTATGTATTGCGGAATGCAGTAGTTTAATTGGTGCTGCGCCTCAAATATTCCGTTGTTTCTGATTCAGCACAGAGGTGTTTTCTCTTTGATTTCAGTCGTACATTTGAATGCTCCTTAGCACAACAGGGTTAGCAATTTCTCTTCCGTTGAGGAAAATTTCAAAGGGGGTATTCCAGTATTGTAAGTATTAACGTGATACTTTTCAAACTGAAGGGGGTGAAATGAAGCTAAGGATTTTTATTTCTTTCCTTTTGTTTCTTCCGATTTGAAAAATACACCCTTTGATCTTTGAATTCATGCAGTCTAAAAGAACTACTACCTATTATGAATGTGTTGCAAGTTATGAATTCAATAAGATATACTTTAGTATTGATATGCGCTTGCTGAGTTCATTCTCTCTTGAGATTACCTATTTACTCGTACGTATGAATAAAAATATTCAAGAGCAAAAACAATGACAACTACGATTCAGGTCCAAATCAATAAACGCGCAGAAACTAATATAGCTTTATTCAAGTTTTAAATACTACAATGAAAATCCATCTCCTCTTTCCTGTCGAATTCTTTGAATAGCATGTTTTCTCAATGCCCCCAGAACGTCGCAGCAATATCTCAAAATGGTGAAATGAAGTGCATCATCATCATCCATAGCATTCATTATATAGTCGAACCCAGGTTGTGGAGGCTCTAGAGATGGATCCATTAATCTGTTTCTTTCGTATTCAATTTCTGCCTCGATGATATTTATCACTTCGCATGCGGTCTGAGCCCAGAATGCAAAATGATGCAATATCTCTTTTTCTCCTCGGACTTGAATCTTTGCATGTCTTCTATTGCTAAACTTTGGATATTCTTGTTCATCTCTTAGATCAGCAATGTCTTTGTCGAGTGATGTAGGATATTCATTTAGCATTTCTCCTGCAAGTTCGAGAAGACGTTGCATGGCTGCTCTTTCATTTCGAAAATTGATTGGATTTCTAATATCTCTGCAAGTTCGGAAGAATGCTGCATGTTGCATTGTCAAAAAATTAGAGTTGTCTGGGTTGGACGCCGTGTATCCTCGTAGTGCTCTACTTAAATACATTGAACATCCCGAGTCGCCAAATGGAAGAGTCGGTGCGGTAGCCAACATGTGCAGCTCCTCTTCATTCGCGACAAGAACTCGCAACATGCTAAAGAGTATTCTTGTGTTTTCATTGTTTGATACACAGACACGCACTCGACGTGCAAGTGGGCCAGACTCTTCGCTACCAGTGCTACCGCCTGAGCGAGCATTGGCGTCAACCACTGCTTCGAGCGCTCTAGCAACGTGTGACGGATGACCAGAAGTAGCTGCAGCTGCAGCTAGTACAGCTGTTAATGCATGAGTAGAATGACCGAATCCGCCGTTGCTGTTATTCATGTCATTTTCCCCTCTCATCCAAAATTCATTTCGTATATCGTATAGCGGATCATTGTCTGGTATGAACAATTCAAAAGGAACTTCGTTAGGACAGAATCCGTCAACTTCGTGATTGTCTTCTACTGCAAAGCCATAGTTTAAAAGAAATCTATGATTACATTTTTGCCCATAGGAGTCGTAAACTTGTGCCCCTGCAGCTATGGGTTGTAGTCTGTTGTTGAGAAGCACATATATTTGTTAGACGAAATCAAAGATGGTATGCATGTGTCGAAAAAACACCTAATCGGAGAGCATATTTTGGACTTACGTTGTAATCGTAAATGCTTGAAGTTCGTCATCAAAACTCCATTTTGTTTCTCTTGGTCTGTGATGATTCAACATATCAGCGTGAGGAACCAAAGCGCTTGTTCTGTGACCGTCAATTTGAAGCCCGAAATTACGACTGCAGACACACATTCTCGCCCATTGAAATTCTTCAAGAGTGGCGATATCTTTCAATTGTGGAGCTACTTGGCATATGGTATAATAATCTTCAGTGATTGCGTCCACTCTATCCTTTATTTGAGTCAGCAAATACGATCCCTTGAGGTATTGCAATTCTTCGTCGTTCCAAAAGATTGGTATATTGCTTAGAGTTTTGGGTAAAATATCATAGTAGGGTTTGAAGAACGAATTGTCTCCATTTACTTTTCTATCCCAGAGTAAGAATATCATTAGGAAAATGTGTTTCGGAGCATCAAGATCCAAATCGGACCGCAGAATAATTTGTCCAATTTCAGTAGCTTGTCCCATTTCAACTGTAATCAAACATTTCTTCGGTATTGCAACGCATATAGTATTGCTTGGAATATTTCTTTTTGCATGAATACCCCTCATTTCGCTATCTTCTGAGATATCTTTTGTTCCTTGGACTTCTTCTATATTGTTAGAACAAAAAGAGTCACAGGTATAATTTGTTTCTTTCTTCTCCTCTGCCGAATGCCTTCGTTCAAAACTTCGATCATTTCCTAACTTACTGTCGCCATCGTCGTATGATCTCAGTTCGAGCTATCAGCACAGTGTGCACGTTAGTGAATTCATAGTTGAATTGAAAAATAAGTGCAATACTACAGTTGTGATGATTCCATTATTGGAATGTGACTTCACGAACGAAGGGTCATTGACACGAGAAAAATGAAACAGTGCAAAACTATGGCTTCTACCTCTGTTATCTTTTCGTAGCACCGAGTATGAACCATTCTTTCTCAAGATCTTTCTTGAGAAAAATCAAATTGCATGTATCTACTCACCTCGCTGAACTCAGCTCCATTCCTCCGCAGCCAGTCTTCAAAAATTTCGTATTTGTCTGTTTTCTTCGAGGTTGGTGAAGCGAACATTGTGTAGTGCCAATCTGAGTTCTTTAGAGAAATCTAAATTTGCGTATAATTCTGAGCAAGCCTATTTTCTACAGCTTTCCTCAGATCGGCAGCGTATAGCGGCAAATTACCTCCTTTGCAGTAATTGATCCGCGGTGGTATGGAAGGTATTCATTAGTTTGCTTTCATCACACTCCTCCACAGAAACGAGAGTTCATCTCTTCGTTCAAATCATGTCATTTAGCCGCATATGACACGAGAAAGGCAAGTTTAAGACTTTTTGATACCTACAGAAAAATAACACGATTATGAATTTCATCTCACCTTTCTGCTGTTCTGAAAAATGCTGTTGTATTGTAGTGTACAGTGTAATGGATTATTTTATAGTACAAAGTCTGTAAACTTTTTTGATCACCTTCTAGTTCCAGTCCAATCAGAACCTGCAAATGGACTGCTAGGCATTCGATTGTCATTATTTGCACTTGCATTCCGTCTGATAATTTCTACAAGTAAATCAGGCTCAGACTTTAGATCGGATAGTCCTTGCATAATGGTTGGATTTGAGAGATTTTTTACAAGAAAGTCCAAAGTGATCTCTTTCAAGACTTCGGCTTGTTGCTGATGCGATGCCGCTAATATTTGGCAAACATTGTCAACATTCAAATCTCTTCGAATGATATCTTCGCAAAGCGCTTTCAATCTATCAAGCATAAATTGTTCACTTGTGATTAGCAATTCAATTCCTAACTTTGTATCGAGGTCTTGTATCGTGTCAGTGTATAAATACTCTAGAATCTTCATAAACACTTCGTATGACACTGAATGCATTTCTATTGGTCGACGTCGTGACCTTGTGCCCCCTGCAGCTTCTTCGATATCTTGAATACTTTCCCGCATGGAACTACCAAATAAAAGAGCATGGAAATATTCACTTCGGACTGCAAGAATAGCTCTATTTGCATGAATTTCGTGACCTTCTACCAAGAATGTACAATCAGCTAATTGTTCGTTGTCAATTAGTGACTTCATATCTGTCCGTAGAGAGGGTAACAATATTGATGTCGTCTTTAAGTTGAACTTGTAGAAATCATTCAAAACTCTGGTACCATCGTATCCAAAACAGCAAAAGAGGTGGTTGTTATAAACTTGTGTCACTAGGCTTGATCTTCCCGATGGTGAGTGTTGGCCACCACATTGCTCAACTTTTGACCATTCCTTTGAGTCAAAACAATAGAAATACATGTCATCTAAGCGCTGAGATCCGTTGTAACCAGCATATACGATCAGTTTCTTTCCTTTTCGCTGATTGCCATAAAGAGAGCAGGATTGCCATAGACAACAGGAGTGAAAATATCTTGCAGTTGGAGCATTTCCTTTTGGTGGAATCTCTTTCCACTCATAGGTTGATAAATCGAAAACAAAAAAGTCATTCTTTCTCTCCTCTCCACCAAAGCCTCCATGCAAAAACACATATGAATCATCCTGGACATATGCAGGACAAGAGCGCGGGGAAGGAAGACATCCTTTACCAGTCACTTCTCTCCACTGCATGCTTGAAAAGTCAAACTCGAACATATCATTCAGCCATGTATCACCAGAAAAGCCTCCCCATACTAGGAATTTATTTCTATAGGTCATACTCACATATCCAAATCTTCTCGACGGTGCAGTCGCATTTTCATCGTCTGCAGAAGGGTCAGAAGATTCATGTAACAGTGTCCATTGTCTTGACCCAAAGTCAAAGCTCCAAAGATCGTTTAACCATTCGCTGCCAGAGTAACCGCCGAACAAAAGCATTTTCTTTGATCCATCTGGATTATTTGAAACAACAACACCATTATTTTCGCGTTGAGATGGTTTATCTCCGAGAACTTCTACAGTGGACCATGTATTCTCTTCAAAATCATAGCAATAGAAATCATCTAGTCTTCCACCACCTTGTGATTGTCCATATCCTCCAAACACCCAGAGCTTTCCATCGACTACACAAGATGCAGCTCCACTCCTAGGCTGTGGAACAATACCCTCTGGATGGATTTGAGTCCATGTAAGAGAACTATCATGTGATTGTTCTCTAGAGGAATCCCTTTCTATTGTTGGCTCTCCTAGTCCCCTAGAATTAATCCCAGCCAAGCTTTGAAAAACTGGGGGTAGGTTTTCCATACTCTTTTTCACAGTGACTTTATTTTTAAGATAAAACAAAGAATACCAATTGCAATTTATTTGATCAAGGATTTGATTGACTAAAATTGTTCTTTGTTCTGATTGAAAACTAGTACGTACGAGCTTGCTCGTCTTGTGTCTCCGTGCTAAAAAAGTACCATAACGCATTGTAAAAAATTGGAGATCTATTTCAACATGATTTTACCAGAGCAAGCAATAAGAATTGATCCATTTGTAAATTATTTATTTGAAAATAAAAATTAGCTTCAGTAGATCTTTCTGGTACCGGTAGGTACTATTCTTTCAGAGGAAGAGAGATAAGTAGATTTGTGGGGATAAAAATCCGTTATCGGTACGTTAAGAAATTTTAGTCTTCAGTCAACGGTCAACGGAAACCTTATCATCAAGAGAGAGATACAACGTTATCTTGTTTCAAAATACAACTGTTGATAGAGTGCATATTCTATTTTGTATTCTAGATAACAAAGTACAATAAAACACCATGAGTGAATCCTCAGAGTCCTCGTCACCAGATGAGTTGGCAGGAATCTCGACTCCAGTGCCTAGTTTCTCTACAGTACGAGAAGAAGAAGAAGCTGTTCAAGTTGAGAATGCCCAAGAAGACGAGTCTTTGGCTGTAAAGACTATGGAAGAAAATCAAGCAACTGATGAACCTGATGCATCTAATTCCGTTGCTGAGGAAGAAGAAGAAGTTTTTCAAGACTCAGTTCAGCACGAAGATGAGGATGAAGTAATTAATGATCTTGACAAAATGAACCTAGAGAACAGTCATTGTGACCAAGAAGAATCCGATGTTGGTCTTGAGACTGAAGTTGCAGAAAATGAAGAAGCTACTGAAACTATAGATGATACTAACATGGAAGATGGTACCGTTGAAGAAGACGTGGCAGAAGAACAAAGTGAAGTAGTGAACGACGAAGAAAACAAATCGGAGGCAATTGTAACTGAAGAAACAACTGCAGATGAACAACCGGAAGCGTCACCTTCAACCAACGAGGAATCTATTCCAGCAAGCCCTTCTTCTCGTGCTTCTGAATTCAATGAGGAAGAAGAAGAAGTTTTTCAAGACTCAGTTCAGCACGAAGATGAGGATGAAGTAATTGATGATCTTGACAAAATGAACCTAGAGAACAGTCATTGTGACCAAGAAGAATCCGATGTTGGTCTTGAGACTGAAGTTGCAGAAAATGAAGAAGCTACTGAAACTATAGATGATACTAACATGGAAGATTGTACCGTTGAAGAAGACGTAACAGAAGAACAAAGTGAAGTAGTGAACGACGAAGAAAACAAATCGGAGGCAATTGTAACTGAAGAAACAACTGCAGATGAACAACCGGAAGCGTCACCTTCAACCAACGAGGAATCTATTCCAGCTAGCCCTTCTTCTCGTGCTTCTGAATTCAATGAGGAAGAAGAAGAAGTTTTTCAAGACTCAGTTCAGCACGAAGATGAGGATGAAGTAATTGATGATCTTGACAAAATGAACCTAGAGAACAGTCATTGTGACCAAGAAGAATCCGATGTTGGTCTTGAGACTGAAGTTGCAGAAAATGAAGAAGCTACTGAAACTATAGATGATACTAACATGGAAGATGGTACCGTTGAAGAAGTCGTAACAGAAGAACAAAGTGAAGTAGTGAACGACGAAGAAAACAAATCGGAGGCAATTGTAACTGAAGAAACAACTGCAGATGAACAACCGGAAGCGTCACCTTCAACCAACGAGGAATCTATTCCAGCTAGCCCTTCTTCTCGTGCTTCTGAATTCAGTAGCGATGATAGACAAGTTACATTTGCAACAGATAAATCTGTGTCTCCTATACCTTGCTTTGTAAATCCAACTACACCTATTCCTAATTCTGACTCTGCACTGAGACTATTACGCAAATTTATGAATAAAACCGCGAAATTCTTTCCAACTTCATGCGGTGGCACTAAATCATCTTCCATTCTCAGTTTCTTGTTTGGAGGAAGCACATATGATGACGAATGCAATCTTGCATATAAAAATCTTGTGGATGTTTTAATTTCAGGTGTCGATGACAGTGAAGAACTAGATGATAGTGATAGCATAGCAACTGGAGATGGAGAAAATGATATTGTAGTTGAAAGTATACTTGGTCATTCAGGTGATACAATGTCAAAGGCTAGATCTGCTATCGCATGCTTCTGTCATCTTTTTGAAATGTGGTCCCTTGAAACTCAAAGAATGAGTATTTTGCAAATGGGCTCAGGTATTGCGGCCTTTGAAGAGTTGGTCAACAAAACCAAATTTCATGATTATGAATCTATGGATCAGGGCTACGTAAAGTCTCAAGTTACTGTAATCAAAGGAGAAGTGATGGCTGCAGCTCTGACTTGTGCAGAAGCATTGGTTGCTCACGGTTGTTTTGATGGAGTTCAGCTTAGTATTGGACAGGATGATCAATTGGATATTTCAGTTCATTCTTTGACTCTTCCAGAAGATGATGAAGAAAGCAATTTCAACGCAGTCTCGATTCTTTGTGAATCAGTCTATAACTGTTTTCTTGAGACTGAAGAAGCTGAGTTGGCTGCGATTAAATTTTTGTTGACTACTGGTTGTAGAACTACTGAAATTGCCACTTCCGATGGACAAAAGGAGGTCACTGCAATGTTGCAGGGAACTCATCTTCTCCAAGCAATAAGAGTTTGCTACAGATTGTATCTGAGCACAGAAAGTTCATCGAATAAGACAACAGCCAAAGCTGCATTGAGACAGATTGTGACAAGTACATTTAAAAGGCTTGAAAATAAAAAAGAGTCTCCGAAATCAGAGAGACCAGGTCTCATGAAACAAGCATCTATTGAGATGCTAGGACCAGTTGGAGAAGATCCGTTTTCCCATGAAGGATTCGAAAGTGAAGAAAACAAATTGTATCCGACTGAGACAGACGACATGACCATGAAGAGCCGTTTATCTTCAGCAGGGAACTTCCCTTCCTTTGAACACAAGGACGCTTACTTGGTTTTGAGGTCATTATGCAAGCTCAGTATGAAAGCTGTCTCTACAGATCCGCAGACATCTTACTTATCAACTCCTGTTGTTATTGCGAGAAATGAAAGCTCTGGTCCTGGTGATGATCCAGCGGGAGAAAGAATCAACCGTGATTTCCCGACACAACCCATTATGATGGATCCAGCCCTTGATTCGAAGATCCTTGCGCTTGATCTCATTCTTGAAATTCTGCAAAGGACAAAAACAGATATATTTATGAATGCAGGTCATCACCTCATCTATGCGGTTAGAAACTATTTGTGTCACTCGTTGTTGAAGAACTGTACTCTGGATAACACTTATGTGGTTAGTCTAAGTTTACAACTGTTTGTGCCACTAATTAGGCATTTCCGTGCGCACTTGAAGACAGAGATAGAGGCATTTGTTACAAATGTGTTTTTTGTCATCCTTGATTCCAAAAATAGCACAGTTGAGCATAAGCTGAGAGTTGTAATCTTGTTTGAAGAAGTTTGCAGTGACCCTGCAACACTTGCGGAGATTTTCTTGAACTACGATTGTGATCTTAGCGCTGTTGATCTTTTTCAGCGCATCGTCAACACTTTGGCGAGAGTAGCTAAAATTGGACTTCATGATCAAGGAATGGAGTCTGCTGGAATTTTTGTTGGAGGGGCAGGTGCAACTAGAGCGGAGAAGGCAAGACAAGACCATAGAGCTCTACGTTTAGAGGCTATGAAAGCAGTGCGAAAAATTTTATCTAGTCTCCTTCTAAGCATGACTTCTTCAGGAAGTTTCCAGAAAGAATCCCTCTCATCTGACCATGGTTCTGAGGGTGAATTAAAAATTGATGATTCAGGTATCGATAAAGCTGCTCTCTTTAGGGAAAAAAGTACTTCCAACGTTTCTACTGGTGATGAAGCTGGTGGTGTGGAAAGACAATCACTAGTACAGATTTTTGACTCAAAGAAGAAACGAAAAGAAGACTTTGCCAAGGTCATTCTCAAATTTAATCAGAAGCCAAAGGCTGGTATTCAATTGGCCGCTGATGTTGGGCTACTGAACCCCGATGATCCAGCTGATGTTGCTCAATTTCTCCTCACTCATAAGGATTCTTTAGATAAGACACAGACTGGAGAATTCCTTGGTATGGACACAGAATACAAAGATGGATTCATGTTGAAAGTTCTACATCAATATGCTAACGCCATGGATTTCACTGGACTCCGTTTTGATGATGCCATTAAATTATACCTTAGTGGTTTTAGATTGCCTGGTGAAGCGCAAAAGGTAAGAAAATATCGACATAAGAATACAATAGATACTTTCACTACTATATACTCATTCATTGTCACCATCAGATTGATCGCATTATGGAAAAATTTGCTGAACGTTACACAATCCAAAATTCTGAAATTTTTCCAAATGCTGATGCTGCTTTCATTTTGGCATTTTCTGTCATCATGTTAAATACTGATTTACATAATCCAGCAATCAAGGAAGAAAGAAGGATGACTAAGGAGGGCTTTTTGCGAAACAATAGTGGTATATGTGATGGACAAGACCTACCAGAAGAATTTTTAACTGGTATTTTTGACCGTATCAAGACCGACCCAATCAGTCTAAAGGAGGATGACGAGGCTAGGGAGAAAGCAGGTGGATCTAAGCCTACTGAAGGTAGCAGCAAGATTGTCCTCTTCACAAATAATTATCAGGAGATTGATAAGAAACGTGAGACCAACTATCAGAAGGAAAGAGATGAAATCCTGAGAAATACAGAGTCTCTTCTTCGAAGAAAGTCTACCAGAGGAAAGACATCATCAAGCAAAAGATTGCAGAATTTTGTTAGTACTGAGGATTCTGGGCTGAAAGATGAATACGTTATTCCGATGTACGATGTGACTTGGGGGCCTGCACTCGCAGTTTTTTCTACTGTTATTGAGTCAGCAAATGGTACAATGGGGGCTTTGCTTTCTATTGCAACCGATGACGAAATCGAGTCTGCTGCTGAGAATGCGGCTGAAGCAACCGAGGTATGCCTTGACGGATTTACTTTAGCGATCAGGATTGCATCACTCTGCGGAAATGATACAGCTAGATGTGCATATGTCCATGCTTTATCTAACTTCTCCTTGCTTGGAACTGGGCGAATGCTTGAACATCGTCACATTCGGTGCGTCCAAACACTTCTTGAATTAGGTCGAGACTATGGAGAGTACCTCGGATCATCATGGGAATATATCTTCAAGGCACTAAGTGAAGTTGCTCGCCTCAATCATGTTTACGAAGAAGGTGCTAAATTTGCAAGAGCTGAACTTGCAGCAAGAGCACGCAAGAAGAAACGGGAAGAGGCGGCTGCAAAAAAGGCAGCAAAAGCGTCTGAGGAAGTTGAGAACGAAGACAATTCCAATTCTAACTCCGTTGAAGAGTCTGACAACTCTAGTTATGATAGTGAATTTGATGATGAATTTGATGAGTTACTTCTTGAGGAAATGTATGAGGATCACTTCGGCTTCGATGAAGAATTAGACAAGATTGCGTTAGATGAAATCAATGCGCGCTCCATCCATGAAAATCTGCCGGAAGAATTGTCTGATGAAATTTTCAGTAGATCTTCTTCTCTATCTGCAACTGCCATAAAGGATTTTATCTTTCAATTGTGCCGTGTGTCTAGAATGGAAATATCGGGATATGGAGGCGGTGTAGGCAGTAAGGCCAATAATGTCGATCTCACTGCGGTTCATTACCGTAAAAATCATTCCCTTGTTGACAATAGTGGGTCATTTGATGGAAGACAGAACCAACCTGATATTTTTAGTCTCCAGAAGCTAGTAGAAGTCACTCATTACAACATGGACACACGTCCAAGACTAGTTTTCTCTGATATTTGGAACATTGTTTCTGGTCACTTAACAAGTACTGCTCTTCACTCAAATGCTGCTGTTGCCATGTACGCTGTTGACTCCTTCCGCCAGCTAGGCATGCAATTTCTGAAACGCGAGGAACTAGGTGTCTTTGAATTTCAGAGAAAATTCATCAAACCTTTTGAGGGCGTTATGTTAAAGTGCAAAAACAGTAGCATCAAAGAATTTTTGTTAAAATCTGTAGAACAAATAATTGTTCTATATGGAGATACCAACCCTTCAGTCGACAATATTGACCAAGGTTACAAGGGCTTATTGAAGAGTGGTTGGAGACCCCTTTTGGCTGTGATTGGACAATCTAGTTGCGATGAAGATGATGCAATCGCGAAACTTGGTTTCTCCATGCTTACTGCACAACTTCGTCAAAGTTTAAAAGTGACCAAGAGCAGCGAGCATAGTACCGGTGAATCGGCCTTTGCAGCAGCATCTCCTATGAGAGCAGATAAATTTGTCGATTTGGTAGAGGCTCTTTTAATGTTTGTATCAGGCCCAAGAGAAGAAATGAGTACTGAATCTATTGATCACCTTGTTACTCTTTCCAGATATCTTTCTGATGAAAGCATTCCTCTACCTCAAAACACAAAACCAAGCCACCTGCATCCTGTCCGTATCGATGGTCCTGACACAGCAGCTCAGCTTCCTACTCAGGGTGGTGGAGTGTCTGGAAATGAAGAACTTGAACTTTGGTGGCCAATCTTGCTTGGTCTGTCTAAGAGTGTAGGTGATGTCAGGCCCAATATTAGAATCAAAGGTCTGGTCACTCTACTCGCGATTATTAACCAGCACTTTTTCGTGTCGAATTCTGAAGGGAAAAAGTCATCCGTTTTAGGAGATCTACAAACCTTGCAGCTAATTTTCAGGGGGATTCTTACACCTTCTCTAGAACACGCCGATTCCTCGTCCTTCGCAAATGGTGTCAAACTTACCTTGCCTGATGGATTCATCCGTTTCATGACAAGAGGTTCGTCAATATCCGATGTTGGCAAAGGTGGCAGAAAAGATCGCATAGAAGGGCAAGCTCAGACTTCGACTGGCAACAACTGGCTTGACACCACATTTGACCACTTGATGGATGGGGCAATAGCTATCGTGCTTAGGTCCATAGAGGTATACAATGATGATATTCTTATAGAAGAAATTCTTGCAATGTTCAATACTTGCCTGATTTCAGATTCTACAAGTCTTTCAATTCGTGGATTAAAACGCTTGTATCATTTCATCGCAAATGACCTTGTGCTAGAAAACATAACAGATAGTACATGGGCAACTGTCAGTCATATGTTGAGAAGATGCCTGGCAGTCAGTGGCATTCCTTTCAATCCAGACAATAAGGGAAGCATTGAATTGAATAGCGAAATTATCAATGACTTTTTGCAAGAGGAGCAGTATTTGCCGCAGAGGAGATACATCGGAAGTAATGTCACAAGTATAATTGGTTCTTTCCTCACTGATCCTGATATTGCTCGAAGCATGGGGCCTCAGTGGTACATATTCTTGTATTCTGGACTAGGAGCTGGAATTCGAGTTTGGGATAAAGCTGCTGAGATTGTAGATATGCATCCTCTCCATAGTGGCGAGTCAAAGCTTGACATCCAACCGTGAGTAAAATATTGCCCTCGATATTTTTGTTTTGATCAAATTCCTTTCTAACCATTTCATTTCTTTCTTTAGTCCACAATATGCAGAGAATTCATTGTATGCTAGGAAATGGCTTGGACGCTTGCTCTTGAAATTGATTTCAGGTGAAGATCTCATGTTTGGAGAGAATAGCACAACAGATGCTCTATGTAAGGGCCTTTTGAAAGATGAGGTAGAATCACTTATCAATTCCTATCTCAAGAAAGAAGCAGCTGTTGCAACTGGAACAATGACTCCTGGACAGTCTCTAGAACTTGAACATATGACCAAGATGGTCTGCAATTTGCTGGAAGAAATATTAAATCTTGAATCTGAACGATTAACGTCCATTTCTTCTCTCACACCTGTACTCAGTGCATGCATTCAAACCGATGACCGAAATGTGAGAACTGCAGTTCACAAACTCTTACAGAGAATCTTTCAGATGAATGAAAGTAAGGAATAAGTGGAATTAGTAAATTCATAATGTGTAAATACGCTTTAATTTTAAGAAAGTAGCCCATATTTCTTCCACTGCTCACTTTTCAAGCCCAACCAGCTCAGAAGAAGAATCCCACAGGTCCTTTGCTGATTCGTCCAAATCAAAAGGAAGTCTAGGCTCAGTAACAGCGTATCCTATGAATGGACCTAGCATCTCACAGAAAGGGATAGGAACATTAAATCTTTTCCCGAAACCAAGAGCCCGTGTTCTGTCCTTTATTTTCGATTTTAAGGTCCTGAAAGGCTGCCAATATGGCTGCAGATACAATACATTCTCAGGTAGCCTTCCAACCGCAGATGCTACACTTGTGTAGCTTCCCTGCTTTTCATTGATGTAGATTAGCTTGTGTATCTTTTGCATGAGAGGTGGGTAGTGTCGCCAAATCGAGCTATCTACACTCCCTGGATTAGCTGCTACACTAACCAACCCTTCCGTATTGAATCGTTTATTCAACGCATGAGAGAATACAAGTGCTGCTAATTTTGATTCTTTGTAAGTGTTGTCTGACACACCAGGAACAGATGTATCTATGTACGTTGTACGAAGTCAATGTGTTAGACATGAAAAGTAAGTATAAAAAATCGTAGATGTATAAGTAAAACAGATCACCTTACCATTCCACCACTTTTTGTCATGCTTTCTACTTGAATTGAAATATTGCCCACCGTTACGCGCCTCGTTGCAACCAGAAAAGTGATGTGTAACACTGGAAAGATTAACTACTCTACCAGCCTCTACATCGTCACCACTTGCATAAAAGTTCTTTGCTTTGAGAAGAGATTTCAATAGCAACCTTGTCAAGAGGAAGTGTCCGAGAAAATTTGTCTGATAGCACAAGTCCATACCATCAACTGAAACGCCGCTTGTGTTGATTCCACTAGTTGAAAATGATGAGATACAATGACATATAAAAATGTAACCATAATGGCAACTTATACGAACAACTTACGCATTGTTTACAAGTACATTCAAGTGCGAATATTTTTCCTTGAATGCTTCACTAAAAGACTTAACTGATTCTATAGATGATAAATCGAGGGGAGCGAGAAAGACAGCCTTGCCTCGAGCAGAGCCTTGGTCTGACATTGACTCAATTCTTTTGTTAATTTTTTCAACTGCCTCCATAGCCTTATCCCTTGATCGACATGCAAGGATTACAGTATATCCTAAGCTTGCTAACGAGGCAGAGGTTTCAAAACCAATACCAGAATTACTACCTGTCACTATTGCTAATGGACCCTGGTTGTTATCATTCGCAGCAGGGAATAAATTGTTTCTAGGAGCTATGGTAAACCGATCTTGTGGAAATTCAGGAGCAATCGATAATCGACATGGAAAGGGTTTCATAAGTAGCGAGGCGAAATGCGCCACAAGTGTATAAGCAAGACTTAGAGGAACAAATCTATAGAAAGAAGCATTACTATAGAAAGGCTCTGGTACCGAAGGTTTCGCACTGCTTATCATGTTTCTAGAGAATCTTTCCTCACTGGAGACAAAATGGAAAACACTCTGCTTCCAATCTTTTTAGTAGTGATATTTCTTCTTGTAATGGGGGCACAAAAAGCCAACGACGAAGGAGGAGAATCTGGTCGTCTTCGTCTGCCCTTATATCCGTACAGTATAGAAAAATCCCCTCTAGCTCACTTTCACACCTCCCCCCTGCCTGCCTATGTTTCTGTAGGTTTTCTTAGTACGTATTGTGTTTTCTGTCAATTGGATATTTGACTCTGAAAAAGCTTGAAATGACGAAATGACATACACAGACGAACGACATTGTAATACGATACAATAAAACTTTCCATCCACTTCGTTCACTCCGCCTGTCTTACTATTGCCAGCCTGAATCATAAAAGCAAATTCATTGATCCAACGTACTCTTCAAACTCACCGATAAAGTAAAATGAACCAACGAAAGAGATCAAGAGTAGACCAAGATAGCGATGACAGTGGTGAAGAAATTTGCTCGTGTAGTTGCACTCATATCCAAGATCTGCCAAATAATCTCTTTCAGTACTGTCTCGAATTTGTCGGAAAAGGTAATTTCGATTTTGTTGCTCCGGTCTCCAAGTTCTTCTACTGGAACTACATTTCTCAAGGTGTACAGATGAAGAACAATGTGCTTGATGTTGATGCCGTACTACAACAAGGACGCAACAAATATACCTCGGCAAAAGTGATTGGAAGCGGATCAATAGGACAGGCGACACATTGCTTCCTGAATGCACCTGA
The DNA here is from genome assembly GCA_021927905.1 of Chaetoceros tenuissimus. Classification (NCBI taxonomy): domain Eukaryota; phylum Bacillariophyta; class Thalassiosirophyceae; order Chaetocerotales; family Chaetocerotaceae; genus Chaetoceros; species Chaetoceros tenuissimus. The sequence continues at coordinate 1,739,039 of BLLK01000069.1, forward strand.
AAAATTTTGGAATGCGGTATGCTGTGAAGCTGCAATGAATGGAAGAAGAGACATTTTAGAATGTGCAGAATCAATTGTTATCATGGACTGGTCATCGACCTTTGATAATGTACATGGAGGTGTCCCGGCACTTGAGAAGGTAGTGGCCAATAGAGATCTTGACATCATTGAGTTTCTTAAGAGCCGACTGGATATTTTCCAGCATTGGAAGTTTGTTTCAACATTGTTGGACAAAGGTCAAGTATTGGATGTTCATTGGATGATTGAGAATCAAATTATTGACAGGGACCTAGACACACGATATGATAAGGAATTAGCAAAGCATGGTCATTTGGAAATTTTGGAAAAGGACCTATTACAGAAAAAATGTGAATTGAATCATAGTCATCTCATGGAAGCTGCAGAGGGAGGCCAAGTTGAGGTATTCAAATGGTTACTAATACAGGATATTTATTGTCCTTGGGACCTTCGTCTATTTTGCCATGCTGCAACTGGTGGAAGCATTGCTATTTTACAACTGTGTGTCGAAAATGATTGTCCTTCTGATGCAATTCTTTATCGTAATGTAATGACTGGAAAAGCCAATAAGTCCAAGGCAGTAGATGCATTGAAATTGCTAAAGAAATACAATGTTCCGTGGGATGAATGGACTTGTTTTTATGCTGCCAGAATGGGAAATTTAGAAGCATTGAAGTGGGCTAAAAGTAATGGGTGTCCTTGGAATATAGAAACTTTCCAGGCGGCTGTGAAAAGTAGCGATATCGAGATCCTCGAGTATTGTTTCAAAAATGGGTGTCCGTTCGACTCTAGTCTCTATGAATCTGTTTACGAAGATAAGGATTTGCCTCAGATCGAATTCAAAATATTTAAATGGTTACATGAACATGGAATTCCGTGGGGTGATAAAACAGGTAATAAGGCTGCCCAATTTCATAATCTTTCCACTTTGGTTTGGGCGCTGAAGAATGGCTGTCCTTGGAATGATAATATTTTTGATCTAGCAATCATCAGAAGTGTCAACATTGGCTTGTTGCTGAGCTATTGTATTGAGAAAAATCATTTACCTTCAAAGCAAAATGTATATAATATTGCTATCGAACACCCAAATTTTTTATCAGATCGTGCCATTCAGATTATGGAAATATTTCGTCAGTACGAAATATCAATGGATGAATCTGTGATTGATTGTGCTATCAGGAGCCGGAGTTTGAGAGTTCTTCGTTGGTTGAGATGCAATGGTTGCCCATGTCGTCCTGATCAGCAGCATCATTTGGAGGCATTGGATAGTTGACTTGTAAGGTTTAGGAATGTAGGTACCTAGGAGAATTCGATCGAAATTTATTTTCAAGAAATATAAATATAAATGGCATGATTGAAAAAATGATGATCTTGACTAGTGTAATCGTTCATGGAAAACAAATAATATTTACAACATATAACATTAGTATCTTTTTAGTGATGATGGAAACCTAGAGAACCCAGATGGTAGAGACGAAGAATCAGCTGTGAGTGCACGAAATGTGGTTTCACTCTATTTGTAGCAGAGGGAAGAGATTTCAGGTATCTCAATAAGAGAAATAAGTAACAGAAAAAATGTGTCAAAAGTTTGTGGAATTTATCACGTAATTATTTATGAAGCTGTATTAGAATCACTGTGAGGTGACATATGAGTACGTAAGCTTTCGAATATTTCCAATATGAATCGCAAATATTTATTTGCAGCAGTTCTTCTACAGCCAAACACAAACAAAAGCTAAGCTTTGTAGGAAGTACTCCTGCCTAATCCATTCACTATCTTTCAATTTGGTCGAGAACTCTACTCCAAGATGATTGTAGTAGGTTTTTGATCCAAGTGATTATCATCGTCGCCTTCATCATCAAGTTCCTGAGTCATTGCATCGCTTCTCCTCTTTTCAGCCTGCTTTCTCTTGTGAAATCTTCTTAGCTTCATGGCCATTTCGAGGTCCTCTTCCAAATCATTCAAATTAAAAGGCTTCCCACATCCTGAGATAGGACAGCTCTTTTTGGTTTTGTAGACATATCTAATTCCTTCATTATCATAAACATGCCCACAAATAGTATTTCTAATTGGCTTTTTCATGTAACTGGAAAGAACTGGACATCTATAAGTAGCCTCCTGTTCACCACCATCCATGAGTGATACATCTTCATTTTCCTCTTCATCGTGGTTAGACTCTTTCAAAGCTTCAAGAATATTCTCATTCTTGCAATCTCTCTGTTGTGCATTGACGGCGTGCATCTCACCATTGCATTTCTTTAATTCTTGTAGGAACCCTGTGCCGAGCCTGAATCTATCAAATTGCTGGTTTATTTCGTAAGGCTCATAACATACATATATAGTGATGAATTGATCAACAGATAACTCGTAGCAATGTAAATCCTCTTGTTTTGGAGCAATTTGGTCATATATGTTTGTTTGATACTTGAGTATTTCTGCAATATTGAGCATAGTTGAAACCTTTTCTCCTGTGAAGCTACCACGATCGAAATCTATTGGAAATTTTTTGTAGTCTTCAGTACTTATCTTCTCTTGAAGCTTCAAAGATATAGTATCGTCACCAAATATTGGATGCTTTCCCCCACAAGCCAATCTTGCAACATTCTCATAGAATGTATCCATTGATGCTAACCTGGTAATTTGGGTAGTGTTCATATGACAGAGATAGTAATCTAGCTTCTTGGAAGGTCGTAAGAAGCATTCTCTCTGTTTCCCATTGACAATGATCGGCTTAGTGAATATCCTTCCTTTTTGAAGTGCTTTCCCAACACGCCTTTTTCTTGCTTCGTACAAAGACCATTCTAGACCAATCTTTTCACAGCATTCCTTATGTCTCCCTTCACTCCAATGTTTTACCTGACATTCTCGAGAGCAGTATACAGCACATTTGCAACTAGCGCAGATTAGAGTTTTTGCTTGTATCCCTTCGCCGTGTAACTGTAGTTGTTTGCATCTCCAGCAACTATGCATTTCTTCAAAAAGTTTCAAAAGGTCAACTAAGATTCTACGTGCATAAATAGTATTCCCAAAAGATTCCTCCTTCGTTGTTTGTGATCGACGCATATAGTATCTCAGAAACACAGTCATATACTTCATATCTTGTGGATTATCTGCACTGACAGAGGACATCACCATATCAGTTACCATTCCTTTCAGCGCGCCATGAAATTCTTGATCAAAGTCATCTTCTGTAAATCCCCTTCTTTGCAGACGAACTCTCCTTTTACTTGAAACTAGGGAAACAACTTCCTGGAACGAATCATAGACAATCAAATGCATTGGAAGAATGCGATGGTTTCTCGTCAAAACCTTAATCAATTGCGATCGAACTTCAGATTCCAGTTCCAAATTGTTGAATTTCATTCCTGCCATTAATAACTCAATACCCACTCCCATTTCAAATGTGTATAATTGGCTTTCTATGTTTGCAAGTATCTCACTTCTTTTTAGCATAATATCCTCAATCGAAATATCACCTTTAATAACCATTTTTGCTATTGCAATTCTCTCAAACTTCTTTGGTGTAAGATCGACTTTATCACTAAGTGACCATAACATAAACTCTTCAAATGCTTTTTGTCCTTCAGTAGACCATGGCAGGAGTCCTTCAGCAGACCATGGTAGATGAACATCAAGATGTCCTTTCTTGTCTTCACAGGATTCTTTATATTGATTTTCAAATTCTTCAGAAGTAGATAAACTTGCAATTGAAATTGCGAGCTCGTCCCTACATTCTTCGCTCTCGTTGGTGACTAGAATTTCTTATAGAATGAGCAGGATCATTACAATGTAGACGTAATACATATGTGTGATATGTCTTACAAACAATCTTACCTTCTTCATCACTTGGGTTTACGTCCCTAGTCTCCTTCTTTTTACTCCTTGTACCAGTACGGCGCTTGCTTTTTTTACCCATGTCTGCGTCTTCCACTCCCTTCTTTTGGCTCCTTTTGCCAGTGCGACGTTTACTCTTTTCTTTTTGTTGATTAAATTCGAACCACTCTAGATTCTTGCAGGTAGATTAATGTTCATTCACTATACCTTTGGTTCTATGTTCTAATTTGTTATTCTTCGACTGAATTTCAACGTGGACATATTCAAGAACCTCCAGCAATGACAATCATCACATCAGTCATTTCACGTCATGTCGATTTTCTCCCTCTCAATGATAGAGGAAGTTTGTCAATTATTCATCCATTCGAAAATGGAGTATCTTACTATCATTGAAACGATGTGTTCAAAACTTATTGGTGCAAAGTTACCAATGTTCGTCCTCCTATCTCTTCACTTCAATAGGAATGCACTTTACTGCACTTGTCCACCACGGCCACATAACCATGGTCACTAATGCATCGAAGTGTCCACATCATAGATCGGCACTTTGTAATCGTGCACTCATCTTCTCCTTTAGAAGGAATTCGCTTCACTACGCTCGTCCTCCACATAGCAAAATACAACCAAAAAATTTAACATATCTAAATGGAATTAAAGCTATTCATGTCATTTTTAAAATGCTTTCTAAAATTAGTCAATTAGATCCGACTGATGAATCTTCCATCATGAACATTGAGGCATCAACATCCTCTTGTTCGTCACGGATGTCCCTGTAGTCCAGGAGAAGGTTTCCCACTAACTTATCAGCCGTCCTATTCGATGGAACATTAAGGATTTTTGCCAAAGGTAATAGTTGCCTCCTACTTTCTTTAATCTTGTCTTCAAAAAAGTATGTTGTATCGTGAGATCTTTCAAAAAATATTACTCTCGAATCTGATCTTAGTGCTGATATTGCCGCCATTCTGGAGGTGCCAGGCTTGGTCATATAACTTTGTCTTCCCAAATCATCAATACACACAACTCGATACCACCTCAATAGATGTAGTCGACTTAATGTTGCAGGTGTAAGCCTGTCTTCACCTTCCTGAGATTCGCCATTTTTGCTTTCAAACCAACCATCAAGAGCTTTAGGAGGTTGAGCATAACCTGAAGAATCAAGAGAAAGACTAACTTCTTTTGTTTTCAAGGCATCATAGGTTGTCATAACAATGTCAAACCCACTAGCTGTAAGAGTGATAGTATTACGGCGGCGTTCCGTGGAAGAGAGCTCTGCATGGTTAAACACAGTAAAGCCAGTAAGTTCCCGGCATGAATTCTCCCATGCAGAAAGAGACTCTTTAGTTTTTGCAATGATTAATGTTCCACCATATTCAGGCATTGAATTCAAACTTCCATGCTTAAATTTCTTCTTGTCCGTATCAACATGTCTATCATGACGAGATATTCTATGAACATCATTTTGCACTAAAAGTGGCAAAGAAAGACTTATGATTTGTTTCAGCGTCAAGGACATCAAGATGGCTTTACCCTTTGATTCTTGATTGGAAATGTTTAATTTTGTACCAGGTTCGTCTTGACCAAGAAGCCATTCAAGAACAACCTCCATACGAGCAGAGTCCCTACTACTGAAAGACTTGAATGGATTCTCCATCAGTGTTAAGGTAGGAACAGCCTTGAGCTTCTCCTTCCTCTCTTTTCTGCAAAATGTCTCCTTTTGCTCCTCGTTGGAGGGCTTTTGGTTTCTCCTAATCTCTCGCTCTCGTTTCTTCTTCTTCTCATCATATGCCTTTGCCCACGTTGGTGCTCTGTAACACTTCAGTGGATCATAGTAAAGCCTTGAATTTTGCTTCAAGGATACCTGGGCTCGGACATTATCCTCATCATCTTCGATGGATTCATCTACATTGTATGTTTTCTTGTACTGTTCGGTCTTTTTCCTGCGTTCTTGATCTCTCAAATCATCCGAGTCCACAGATTCTATTGAATCATTTTGATGAAAACTGTTTTTGGAAGAATACGAATCGTGATATTTTTGAACATCAGAAATGTAACTACCATTGCTAGCTATAGGAGAATTCATAGACATGGATTCATCTTCACTGGAATGAGATTTGATAGTAGAAGAAAACCTACTGGATGGAGACGGCGACCTTTCAACTGAAGAATATCCCCCATATTCTATTTCATCTTCAATGGATGAATCTATTTGTCTTACAGGACTAATGCTTAGAGATCGTCTATGTGAGCCTGATGATCTATTCTCACTTGGAATATCTCGAGATGGAGATGATTGTCTCAGTTTGGTGTGTTGTGAGGCGTAGGTTTCAGTTTGCTGAATCATTTTCAATTGACTCTGTTTGATTTCTGATTTTTCTAATGTGGTGTTTGAGTCATCATGAAACTCTGGGGAAAGACTTCCTCGATGAGATATTGGAGACTGAGAAAATAGTGCACTCTCAAGAAATGAACTCTTGTCATCGTGTTTTTCACTAGGTGTTTCTTCATTCATTGGAACATCACTACAGATGCTTGACTTATCGACAGGTTGCGGAGAATTCATGATTTGGTTCACTGCCTGGGAAAATTCTTCGTAAATTGGATGAAAAGATGTTTCATCCTCCAGCCTCATTCTATGTAAATCTAGTCCCTTTTTCCCACTGGTTGACGCCATTCTCTTTTTCGATGAAAGAGATTTGTGTTGTTCCAAAGTAGGCGAATGAAAAGAGGGTGCATTGATCATTAGAGACGATCTCTCTGTTACAGAAGCTCCTCTCACTAGTTCAATAGGAGATATTGTTGTGTCAATCTCTTTGTTTATCTTTGGTGGTGAAACATGAATGCTAGCATCACTATCTTCATCATAGAATGCTGCTAGATCTTCCTTACTGATTGTAGATTGCTTGTTTGAATTTGGAATACTATTTGAAGAATGCTCATCGAGATTGGACATATGAAAACTAAAGTCTTTGGAAACATTGGTTGCACCAACAGTTTCTTCATCCATTTTATTTGGAATGTTCTCTTTGCCTGGATAATTTTGACTTGTAGCATTTTCATACTGAGATCGCATAGAGTAATTTCTCGAACGATTCTTTGTCTTTAATCCTAGTTTCTTGAGGGACTGAATGATACCCTCTGTTTCCATATATTGATACAAATCAGATATTCTATCATCAAGGCTCTGTGATTCATGACTAGGTGGAAGCTTGACATATTTTCTATTCTTCTCAAGAATTGAATTGACATTTCTTTCATAATTGCTTCTATACTCTTTGACAACAGCCGACTGCGGATTCATCTCATTAAAATCTTTTGAATCTAATGACATTGTTCGTTCTCCATTCTCTCTATCCTGACTTTGACTTGCTACATCACAATCGCGAATAGATTGAGATTCTTCTTCTTCTTGATAACTCTCCTCCCTTGAAATACCATCACTAACGTGAGAGCACACATCATCACTGACCTGAGACTCATTTGGTGCTTCTACTAGTGATAGAGTAAGATCAAGTTGCCTCTCTGGGTTAGGACTTTCATTCTGAATTGATTTGTGAGCTACTGGAGATTCACGGACTTCCAAATCCAAGGCCGTTTCATCTGGATCATGATCCATTGTCTCATCTCCATCAGATTCGTGTGACTGCTGTCTACAATTTCCATATATCTGCGTCGGCTCTGCTAAACTCAATTGATTTTCGCTTATCGTTGAATATGTTTGCTTTGAAGCTTGAGCTTGGTTGATGATTGTTGGAGACAGCAGTATCATTGAAGTCTCCAAGGTTGTTTCATCACCGTCATACGTTGTGACAGAATCATCAACTTCCACCGCCTCTCGCACTCGAGATGGCATTCTATTTCAATATTTAAAGGTTTGTCAGTAGATAGTAAAGCCCTTTTGTAGTATTTTTGAATGTCAGTGCATCGACATTGTTGTTGATGTTGATCATCTCATCGTTGCTTTCGTTTTTGCTTTTATCTTTTCCTTTCAAAACTTGCTCCCAAACGGCTTCTATAACCGTCACATTTTACAGCGAGTTAATAACATTATTTGTACTTATTACGTAGTTTTGCGTTCTACTCGTAGACCATACATGCAATACAAGATATTTTTGGCTCTCTACTCTTCTATGAGTAGACTACAGATAATAAATAATCAAAGGTTGAATCATTTTCATATTTTTTATGTCTTGTGAGGAATCGTTGAAGGGGTGACAACTATGCTGTTTTATTTCATGCTCATAGTCAATATCTACATCATAATCCTTCTTCGTTATGCCTCAAAAAGAATGCAAGGTCTTATTCCCTCTAAGCAGTCAAAATATCAGGAGCATGCCCAGGTACTTGAGAGCTGGATGGAGTGAAGAATTCTTCAAGTATATTCTTATCTCCAACAATTATTTTGGATCCTAACCTAGCAACAAGAATTTTCAGTCCTTTCACAAAGTGATCGCGTTGCTTAGTTGTTTCTGCTTCGAAAAGAATCTCCTTGTCACAAGTGTAAATGGCAAACGTTCGAGTCTTTTTGACAAACGGGTAGATGCTTCTGTCTACATTGTTAAGAGGGATGATTCGTGATATATCTAGTAGATCGATAGAATGAAATTCCATATCATTCAAAACAAAGCGGTCATTCTTATGATTCTCTTTACCGCATCTTTCTTGCCACATCAGCTTTGGATGAATAAGTCCAGAATTAATGCAGGAACCATGTTCTATCCAAGCATTGATTGCGACAGACTTTGAGTTGGCAAACGATGCTCTATGCCATATCAGCAACATTTTAATCCCCATAAGATCTGACACGGTAGGGCAATTCTCATCTGTTTCAAGCTCGACTTGTTTTTTCAACTTTGGACATGTCTGAGGCAGTAACAAGTTATCTGGGTCACTGTCATAGCATAAATCCACGTCACTTTTATCATCCCAATCAGCCATTGATGATTCATATTTTGGACTTGTACCACATGATGGCAAAGAATCAAACATTTGGTATGATGAAATGTTTGTGACACTCGTAGGCGAGAGAGCGCCTTTATAGGCAGAGAATGATCGCACCTTCTTATCCAGGTTATACCCATGTCTTTTGCTATTGATCGAGGCTTGAACGAGGACCGCTTCGTCTAGGTCAAATGGAGTCAAGTTTACTCGAAGATTTTGAATTCTCTTTTTTCGACCAGCAGGGTGAGAAGATCTGTTTCTTGGCAAATCAGGAACATCATTAACAAAGACTGCCTCATCACTCTCAACACTGTCACTACTTCCATACCAACTATTCAAGCCAGCACATATAAACTGATTATTTTCTAGCAAATTATCAATCACTGTCGCATCTTTGGTGATGATGACTTGGGAGTGACCATTTGCTGGCTTTGGACTGTTACGAAGATTGTCGATAGCACCTAGAGAAGAGTCATCTGAGAGGTTCAACACATCATCTTCATGAGATGGAGCTACCTCAATTTGAGTGAAGGATCCATCATCCTCTATTTGCACATTAACATCGTAAGGAGAATCCCTTCCACTTTCAACATCAGCATGTCCACAACTCTCATTTTCACATTCTCTAGCCTCATCAGTTGAATGCTCTAGAACTTCAGCTGAAGTAGGAGATGCACAAAAAGTGCGTCTGATCCAATTGGGTTTTCTACGTATCTTTCTTGTCTTTTTCTTGTGTTCTTTGATATTATGTTGCTGCATCGGCATGAGAACACTATGTTCTTCTTCATGCAGTGTACTTTCTGAAGAAGCATAAGCTTCACCCTTCTTGCCCATTTTCATAGCTCTCAACAAATGCCTCTGGTAACTCTGAATTTATGAATCAAAAATGTTTTGTTTAGATGTAGAAAAGATGGAGTAGAATCTTCGGAGTCTATTACGATGCGTATACTCCTTTCGAAAAACATCAATTAAATGAGAAGAATTGATTTGTGTTGTGGTACAGAGTTGAAAAAAGCTAAAAACATTAGGCACAGTTGAGAAATAGTCCGAGTTTTCATGTCATCATCACCAAAAGTGCTAAAATGGACTGATTTTCTTCATCTTTCTTTCTTTTCCCTTTCTTTCGTTTTCTTTTTTCCGTCTCTCAGAGATGAGAGAGGAAAATCTTTTAATAATGAGCATGTGCATTAGCCAATTGCATACATAAGTGGACGGAGTAGATACGGATACTGTTGCATAGATCTCTGTTGACAACTCCAACAGAGACCCTTTCTCTCTCTCCTTCTCCTTAAAATACAAATGAGAGCAAACCTCATCTCCATAGCTCTCCTTTCTCTCATTGGATATGGGAATGCTTTTTCATCCTCACCAAGCGAAAGTAGACGAATTCGGAGTAGACGTACCCGTAGTGCAACAACATCTAGTGATGGTCCTAGGGCAGATTCAAGAAGGGTACAGAAAAGACGGCAATCTTCCCGCGAGCGAATTGTGGAAGAGGCATTTGATCCAAAACGCCTGACGGAATGTCAAATTTCAAATGAAGATGCTGCACCCATAGACTTATTTGATGGAGATATGATCAATGATCCTAACTTTCTCAAGAGGCGATCGGAATCATCTGTTGTTCAAATCACTGACAAAGCATCAGTAAATGTGGATGAAGTCAAAAGAACTGATAGCGACGAATGTAAAGGTTTTGAGGTTGATCATCAACATGTTGAATTTATCTCACTAGATAGTCTTTTCCCAAACTTGAATTTTAGTGAAAAGTTTTGCAATGATGGGGAATTTAGACAAAAAATAAGGGAAGCAATGAGAAAGGATATATTCTTTACGACTCCAGCTTATGCAGATATGTCAGCTAAGGTTGCTGCTTTGATGCTAGATGATGATTCGTCTCTGCAAGGGACTTGGAATTGTATTCCAAAGAATTTACCAAAGGAAATGCAAGATTCTATACCAGCTAGAATGAATAGACTTACCAATGTATTACAGGAATACTTGGGCGAAGATGCCCCAACTGGGGACGAATTGATGATGACTCTAGGTGGATTATGTGGTGAGAATCCAACTTTTCATTGGATTGATATCATAGGAGTAAAGGATAGGGTAGTTTCCCATTCATGGCATCAAGATAGTGGAAAAAGCTATGAATGTGGAGACACCAGAGACAAATGTAAATACACAGTTATGTTTGGGTTTCCTATTGAGGATTCATACGAAGGAACTGGTGTATTTAGCCATGTCATCAAGTTGAAGAATGAACACATTGCTCCTCCTGATCATAACGTTAATGAACCCGTACTTTTTAAAGGTACTACTTCTGACGAATTCATAGTGCGACCAAAATTTGTAAAAGGAAGGGAAATATTGAGATACATGGATGTTGATGTTCTTCATTCAGCACCTGATGTAGTTTATAGAAAGAGTGTGATGAGGTTTATGTAATAGCACTTATAGGCTCCATGTAGACTTCAACAATTTACAAAAAACAAATACACATCAAATACATATATAGAACTTAAGTATGATTAATCTATATTCAGATCTCTTTATACAAAACTAGTGCGATCATTATTGCTGACAAGTAATCGCAATCACTACTTCATGGGCACACTAACATTCCTAAAATTTGACTAAATCCAGGATAGAATTTTACACGTGATAAGATTGAAATTATCCTTTCCTTGTGGAAAGAATAGATTGCAATAAAAAAATTGGAACAATTTTCAGAGAAAAAAGAAGGCGACAGTCGTTGCGACAGTAAAGGTTACTCTCTCCTATCACCCCCTCCTTGCCGACCTCTTATTTGGACATCTGAATCATCATAGTATTCATTCAAAATATTGTCTGCACTTTCATTGCTAGCATCAATTCTAAGCTCTTTGTGTGTGGAATTACAGCATTCTGCAATATCATTTCGTGTCTCATCCATTTCATGATAGTTGTGTTTAGATCTAGAACTCATTGGGTCTCCGTTCACACTACTCGACTTGGACGAGATTGAAGAAAAAGAAAATTCTGTATCAATCTTTCTTGCATCCGGTGCACAGTCATCGTTCCTCATAGCAAGTCTTTCCTCTTTCGTGAATAATTTGTTGAGCTTCTTCCTGTCGGTTTTGTTTGCCTTTCGGAAAGTTCTTTTGGTTGTAATGGTATTATCGTCGACCATAAAAGAGTCGTCTAATGGAATACAGCATGCACTTGAATTTGAAGAAAAGTTGCCCATTATTTCGTCACTCTAATAAATAAAAGTTCTCTGATATGAATAATTATGAGACAGTAGTTCCTGTTCTTGCTATTGTGAACCAAACAATAAATAGACAATTATCTATGTGTGGTTGGCTGTTTCAAGAAAAACTTTTTCCACATTTGTGGCCGTTGTGACTTTACCATGCGTTAGATCATCAATTTTGGAGTCTGATGAGACTTTTTTAGTATGATAGAAAGTTCATAGCTACTTTCTTAGAACGATTGAAAAATTCTACTTACTGGCTTTCTGGCTAAATTTATGCTTGATTGGGTAAATGGTATCTGAACTAATGTATGAAGACTTTTGTCACTTTCCTTCTTTCCCTTCATCTAAAAGAAAAATTTTCAATCTTCCGTACACTTTGTAGGAAGAAGTGGAAAAGGATCAACCAATTTTGGATCTGAAGTGAAGAAAGTAGAGCTCTCCAGCTATTCTGAATCCATCCAATTTCTCAGATCGGCAGTAAAAAAAAAGTAGAACTCCAAGATAAAATTTCATCTACTCTGGACGGTTTACATGAAACACGTATTGCAATAGTTTTTACTTTTCACTATGTTTTCCATTTTTGAACGAGTTTTTTAGTTCCCTGTCTTATATGTTTTGAGAAACTACTGTTGTTATTAATAGTGTATTGTCTTGACGACTCTCCCCTTTTCCCAATGAACACGCTTATCAAGTAGTAAATTCCTGACACATTCAAGAAACACAAATTCATCGAAATGTTGTTTCATAAAGTAGTTGTACATTATTTACCTTTTACTCTCTCTAGATCTAACAACTGTTCAAAGATGAGAAGCTATCCCCATGGCATACACTTCTACCACAACTATCAGTTTTGTAATCCTTGCAGTAATTGCCATTGTATCCACTGCAGAAAGTTGAGGGCAAAGAAGCACAGCCATCATTTTTGTAGACTTCAACAGGATCAATCGGGCCTTGTTCACAAGCGTCTAGTGCTGAGTAATCGTCACCATGACAAATACTTCTACCACAACTATCCTGCTGCCAAGATTTACAATATCCCTGGTTGTAGCTTCCACAGAACGCGTCCATTTGATCTCCAAAAACATTGCATCCATCACTAAAATAAATAGATGTCTCACTTCCACAAGAATTTAATGAATCATGTGTGTCACCTTGACAAATAGATCTTCCACATGAATCTTCATTCCAATCTTTACAATAAGATCCACTGATATACCCCTGACAAAAGGCAGCAGGGAGGTCTTTACATCCGTACTCGAGGTATAAAGTTACATCTGTTGGAGATGGCCCCGACACTGGCGAAGAAACAGGAGACGAAACAGGAGTTGAAATAGGTGAAGAAACAGGCGATGAAGGGACTGAAATAGGTGAAGAAACAGGTGAGGAAACAGGCGATGAAGGAACTGAATTGCATATTTCATGTTCTTGTCCCAATGTAAAGTCAGTACCTGGAGCCCATCCAAAGTCAGGATAGGACTCTGTAGGACACTCGTAAAGCTCATTGAAAGGAGTGAACTTGACGTAGTCAATCACCATTTCTTCCTCTACAAAGTCTGGAATTCCAGCCCAAGCATGAGGAAACCATGCACCTACACATTGATCAAAGTAAAATTCAATGAGAATGAATGAGGAATAATATAAGGAACTTTCATAAGGATAGAAGGAAATCTTACCTAGCCAAAGACGCCCAGCATAAAAAGGAATATTGTCGTTGCGCATTGTTCTCAAGTACTCTCCATCGAGATAGAAATCAACTCTTCGATCATTCGGATCTGTATGCCAATCAAAACGCCAAATATGAAACACCCCGTCGTCAACAGCTTTAGGTAAAGTTGTGTATCCAGTTTCATATAAACTCTCGATTTCTCCTGTCCATGTATTCAATAATGCTTGCGAAAAATTGATATCAACTGCTGCAGCACCAGGACGACCAGGCAACTCAATATCAATTTCATGGTTTTGAATAGGCTGACCACTATAATACTCGTCATCATTGTAAAAAAATGTCCAAATAGCGGAGCAAACACCGAGTTTCCCTGCCGCCTTCATTTTCACCTCGTAGGATCCTGCTCCTAAATATTGTCTTGTTGCAATTGCACCTCCAGTGCGGACACCAGTGGTTTGACGAGTAAGGTCCTTGTTAATCCCCATAACATCTCCACTATAAAAGTTTCCATGAGCTTTGAATGTTACAGTCCCTGCGGATGCATCAGCCATTACGTTTTCGGCAACTACACCACCGTTAGTGAAACCATTCTTTCCTCCACCCCAACTCTTGTGAGCAATAAGCCACTTAGTTTCATCTAAACCATTGGAAAAGTCGTCGTAAAATGCCTTTGGGACTGGACATCCTGGTGGACAGAGAGGGCAAGGGAAAAGGAAATCAGCAACTCCATAGCATATTGATCTTCCGCATTCATCCTTCTCCGTCATGCAATAAGATTCCGGAATAGTAGTATATTTCTGACAAAACTGTGTAGAGTCAGCAATGTCAGCACATCCATTATGTAGATAGTCTTGAACAATATCGTCATCAAGTTCAGATTTTGTCGGAGAAGCAGTTGGAAGTCCTTCATCTACAAGAATATCAATGCACGAACTGTACCAAAACTCAGTGAAATTCCAGTACCACAGGAGGGTGTAAGAGCCCTGCGCTAGAGTATCTGGAATCTTGATTGTACCTTGAGGTTGTTGGGACCCATCTTCAGCAGTAATCCAAAAGTCCAAACACTCTGCACCATCAATCCCACTGAATGAAGACATAGCTGGATCAGCTTCAAAGGGAGCGACCTTAACTGTAACACAAGTACCATCGCTTTGCCCGTTTCCAACATGACCATTTCCGGCCCAATGCAAAGTCAAATCTGTTCCAGGCTTGACAGTAGCTTTTGGATTACTAACTTTATCAGCTCTACAAGGACGCAGAGAATCTTCATCTAGAACAATATTGTGCTTTGGGTCTGGTTGACACTCATCAAGAGATGAAAGAGGACAGAAGTATCTTTGCAAATAGCTCTTGAATATTTTTCGAGAATTCAAATGAGTACCAGGATTTTTAAAACTACGGAGCAAGATTGAAAATTTATCTACTTACATCAGACTTGCTATTCATACCAATACGAGAAGATCCTTCACCATAGATACTCTCAACCTTCTCAACCCAACCATGGGCATCGACTGAGATGGTGCCAAGGCTGAAAAGCCAAGCTGTGAAAAGGACGCCTTTCATGATTATTAGTTTCTTACTTTGTTTTTTTATGAGCAGTATCTTCCTTTACCTATAAGCACAACAGGAACAACACAACAACATAGGAATATCGGTCATTCATTCAGTGACCTGTGGTGAGTATCGTACAGTCATATTTCAATCAATGTAATAGCCTATCTTTTGTTACTTCATCATCGATTTCGATACTTTTGACATTTTTGCAAGAAGTAGCAGCCAGACACGCGCCAGATGTATCTAAATCTCTATTACTTATCAGAACCGTTTGATTTGACTCTCTGTGTTTCACTGGTGTAACTTCTTGAGCTTCCTATTACGAAATCAAACTATTCACTGCTATTCATGAGTTTGTTAGATAAAAAAATGTCAAAATAGTAAATGTCTGTCTGACTTTTCGATGTTCAACACAATGACGTTAAGGATCTATATGACTATGCGACTCGCCACTAAAGGGTAAACTATTCCCTCTTGGGGGATGGGTTGTTGTGAGCAAGCCCCAGCCAGTGAAACCTCCTCTCTTCAAACACTTTCTGTGCAGATGCTGAGGAAAGGAGATGATGGATGATGGATGATGGCAGGGCAATCTACCTTACCTCAAATAATACTCTTTCTCTATTCCTTCTGATCTCTTGTAAAAACTAAATTCAAATATAGAACACAACATTGTAAAAGTAGACATATATACTGCATAAACAATCCAATACAAGATTTGACATGATGCCTCCTCAACATATCGATACATCTTCGATCTTCAAAGAACTCGAAGAACACAATGAATTCTTTGACGATTTCGTTGATATGTTTCCTGTCAGTGTTTATGTAGGAAACAAAAGCAGTAGCCAAGATGAGTATCAAAATGGTGCCAAGATTTCAAAGAAACAAAGTCCAAAATCCAAGAAAGACAAGGTTATGAAGTCAAACAAATTTGACCCACAACAGCAGGAAACTACACTTCAAAGAAAAAGAAGACTTGAAGAAGATCCAGGCGATCATAGCGACGACGACGATGATAATATGGATAACTTCCACATCGAAGATAATCACGAAGAGGAAGCAGATGAAGAAACAGAAGAAGCAGCTAACAGTAAGAAGAAAGAAGGAAAGAATAGTTCTCATCAATCTAGGATCGAACAATTACGAGAAAAACTTCGAGCAAAATTGGAAGAAAAGAAGAAGAATAGTGTCATCAACGGCAAGAGCGATACAATTGTCAGTAAGAGAGCCGCTAGAAGGGCAGAGAAGAAACGACGAATTGAGCAAGCAAAGAAGAAGGCCAACGCTAATATCTCTGGAGGTAAAACTGCTACAGGCAAAGATGGTCTAGCTACCATTAAAATTGTCAAGGATTTGGGAGGAAGCCGTATCAATAGTGACACCAACAGAGCAAAATCCATTTCAGATGACTTGGCTGGAATTGACTTTGGTGGCATCGCAGGATTAAAAGATGATCTCTTGAAGAGAGGAAGCTATGGCGGAGTCAACAAAAGTCTCAAGAACCTAGGGAAGAAAAAGAGTCTCGAGAGATTGTTGGAAGAAGCAGAGGCCAAAAAGGCAAGACTTCGTGAACTTAAAGAATCTGACGATCTTGAGGACAAAGAGAAGGCAAAGAATATTGAATGGGGAGAAGCGCTCAAGGCTGCAAGGTAAGTCATTTAGAATTTCACATTGCCCCATTGCTTCTCTTTCAACAAGTTTACTAACAAATTCATTTTAGTGGTGCTAAAATTAGAGAAACAGACACTACTATTCTGAAGAAGGCAATTAAGCGAAAACAGAAAAAGAAGCAGAAGAGTGCAGAGGCATGGAAGTCAAGAATGGAACAAACAAAGGAGAAGATGGATGAGAGAATGTCTATCCGTAACCACAACTTGAAACAACGTGCCATTGGAGGTACAGCGGGAGCAAGTCTTTCAAAAAGACGCATCAAGGATGATGAAGAAGCTAATGCTGTGGGCGCTGCAGGAGCTGATAAGAAGAAGAGACCAAGACTTGGTCCATATGCTGGAAAGGGTCGCGCAGGTTTTGAAGGAAAGAAGCAAGATTTTATCAACAAAGGTTCCAGTAAGAAAGGTGTAAAAGGCCAGTAGATAACTTTTATTATTATATAATGTATGAATAAAACGAGACTATTACTTCAATTTTTAATCATTTACTCGTATGGTATTGGTACAATTTTTTCAGATTCCAAGTCCACTTGAATCTAATGCTTTTACGGAAAAGGTCCTCTACAACCCCCCTCAATTTCAGATGCTAGGATGGGAGATTTACTCCGTCCAGAGACCACAAACAGCAATAACTTTGCTGTAATACGAGTACATGCAAGATATATGTTTTGTAATCAAACTATCCCTCAATTAGGATCATATTCCTGTATTAGAATCAATTACCGACACAGAGTTTCAACAAGCTTGGACAAGATCAAATTGGGGACGAAGTAGAGTGTTCAAAAGTTGCAAAGAAAGCTACCGGGAAAGATGAGTACATCACCCTCCAATCAAAGCAAGGTTCTTGATGTCCTCTCTAATTTCAATACCACTACTAAATCATTATCTCAGGCGGATTTCGATAAAGCGAAGGAAAATTTCATTGCAGACATCCAATCTCCTGTGTCTGGACTAGCTGGAGGATCTTTCTGGAATGATTTAGTTGCAAAGGCTTCATCTCTTGGATTCTCTTTGGTGAATGAAACGAGTACCATCAGTACAAACTCCACAAGTCTAACAACAGACTCCAACTTTCCGGCCCCATTTGATTCCGAAGGTGGGAAGAAGCATTTAGTTGCGCTATCTGCACTCATCGGATTGCCGCAATCATATGTCAAAGAACTGACCGAACATGTATTTGAGAATATTGCAGCAGATAAAAAGGCGAATGGGTTGGACGAGGATAAGGAGAAGATGCACTCACTACTTGGTACAAAAGATCTTTTTCTCAGAGTTAGAAATTATCATTATAGTCAGCAAATTGATAGAATAAGGATTATTAGGGAATCCCTACGGATTGAATGTACAGATGAAGAAGAAATGAGCGGTAATAAAAATGCTATGCGTGATTTGTGCATTTCCTTCTTGAAGTCAATCGACGAGAAAATATCGTGGTCGTCGTCATCTCGCAATGATCAAAGTCCGAATGCTAGAGGTCTTTTTCAGATGTTGCTTTCTTTGGCATGTGCTACATTTAAAACAATCGGTAGAGAGGAGATCTTCAGAGCTTGTGAATTGACTGACGGTCCCGATGCATCTGAGAGAAACTCTGGCCCAGTGGGAGATTTTGGAAGAAAGCTATTGGCAGACCATAAACTTCATCACGATGTGGTTATAAGAAGCGAAGCCTTGGATTCACTTTTCATGCTACTTTATCAAAAGGTCGAAGGAGGCATTGATCGTACTGACTACATTCTACTACTAATTGCAATGGAATGTCAAGACTTTTTTGTAGCAAATGAAGATTTCTCTCTAGATGATTCTAAAAAGATTGAGAAGAAGCAGAGCAAAATAGCTTCATTAATTGTAGCAGAATGTACTGGTTTATGGAGCACCATGGTTGAAGATTCCAATGTCGACTGGGTTAGTTCACACCCAATTCTCTGTAATAGTCCAAGTGTTATGAATGAAATCGAGGCCATTAGTGACTATCTTCTGAATAATTTGAAGAATAAAGTCTTTGAAAGAAGAAGGATTTATTTTTCTCAAAATCAAGAGATGATTAAATCATTCGACGACGACAAAATAGATACACCAGAGTCAATTGCTATTCTTACTTTCGGACTACTCCTCAAACTCTGTCACAGTAGTTCACAGGATGGTAGTTGGGCTAAGCACTTGAAAGTACGTGGTATGGCAGTTGAATGTGTTTCTGTTGCAAACGATGACTGTGGAGCCTTTGGATATTTAGGTTCTATCATGACACATCTGATCCCCTCACCATTGCCAAATGCAACCTCCTTTGATACGTCTTTGAACTCTTTTTTCTCAGACATTCAAGATATACACAAAGATTTGACTGTGCTAAGTATAGAGGAGGGAACTATAGAAATTGAAGAAGATAGCGAAAGTGTGATTTACGCCAGTATTGCACGCGAAATTCTTGTTACAACTCTTGCGGCCTTTAGAAGTTCCATATCACGTAGTCTATCACCAACAAAAGTTGATAATTTGGGAATGCTTTGTCAATTGGCGGCAAAACTTCATAGAAATTCAAACTCTTTATGCTTTAGATTTTGGAGTGAATGGGATAGCACGCCACAAGACTTAAATCTTACTGATGTTGGCGCCATATCTGTAGAGAAAGCAGACCCATTGGTTTTGCTTCTTGATGTTGCGCATTCCGTAGCAACGAGTGCAATTGATTCCATTTCATCAAGAACCTTAGAGGGCGATAGCATGATATCTGTAGATTGTGGACGCGACGAGGCCTTGATATTGCCATGTCTTGCCCCTTTACTAGGGTTCCTTGCTTCTTTGCTTCCAACTAAGCCTGATGATATCCAAACTATTCTTTCGAATTTTCTTCCTCCGGTTGTCATTGAGATTTCTCTTTTAGGGATATATCATGTAGTTTCAAAAGAAAATTTCTCATCGTCAGATAGTGATGAAATGAAAAGAGAAGTTGACGCCGCAAAACATTGTATGGAAGCTTTGTGTATCCTGAGTACTATTGCGTCAAGCGAAAGTAGTGGGGAATGTACTGAATGGCTTCGACAATCGACGCACAGCTCCAAATATCAGATCGGAGGACCAGCACTTTTACACGGAATAGCAATTATGGCCTACCAGAATAGCGCCTTGGAAAAATCTGTATCAACTGAAATAACTTCAAACGCACTTGACTGCATTTCGTATTTATGTCAGCACTCCCAAGACGACTTTGATTGGGTGTATAAAGTTGGCCAAAGCTTTTCGAGCGTGCGTAATGATAGCTACCGTACGTTTGCTTTACATATCAACAAAGTGACATCCTCATTTCTTTCGCTTCTTAGTCAGCTTATTAACTCAGTTGCCAAGGCCACTATGTCCACAGATGATTCATTTCTTGAACACAACATTGCATTCATGAAAGAAATTTCTCAAGGAGCATTCCTTGCATGTGATATCATTGCATCGTCTTCACAATCGTATGAGCTGCCAATTGAGCACTCTAATATATTGAAGAATTCCTTCAAAGTTCTGACATCTTGTACCTACGTCATGAACGCCATATCTCAGTATCATTCAAATGAGACCATCAAGGCTGAAGCATCTACAATACGGGATAGTATTATTGACGCAATTGCCGATTCAACTGCAGTAGGTTCCAACATTGGGTTTTATTCCACCTTTATCATTTCGCAAAGGTATGCAGAGGTTTTGGAGTTTAGGTCTCGAATGGCAGTCTCAGAAAGTAAAGGTTTATTCATGCAAGACAATAAGTCTGAATTAGAGTCTGAAGTTCTCGAAAATCTTACAATTCCAGAGTATGATAAATTAGGCTCGATGGTAGAACTAAGCAGAGAGGCACTTCGCCTATTGAAAGCATGGAATGATGTCACTGAGCAGCTTACACTGGAAAGTATTGGTGTCGAACATACTTCCTCATTTGCTGACCTTGACATGGATAAAATTTCACACGAGCAACAGAAGAATTTCGACTTGACTGCATACTCTAGAGGCCCAGTGCGATTGTTTTTGAGCTCGGCGCCAATCCAAAGCTCTCAACAATTATCTGCATCATATCTCAGTCTGCTCACAAAGTTTGTCTCTTGGCAAAATGAATTCAAAGACCTAGCTCTCATTTCTCTAGATCTACTCTCGTCGACTATTGTGCAAGCCAAACTTGATTCCAATCCTGACTTACTCCCGCTGCTTGACTACTCATCCAGTAGTATTGGAGTAATTATGCATATCGCTCTTTGTTCTATTGTAAATAATGGGCCGATCCAGTCTAATGAGAGTACTATATTCGTGAAGCTCCTTAATGTTATATGTCTTGCTACAAGATGTACTCCTATTCTATGTAAGACGATATTGAATAAAGATTCCGACAGTAAAGAGCTTTTACAATCATTAGAAGGCATGGTATGCTCTACTATTCCTACTCCGATGAAAGACTGTATGAGGCTAGCTACTCTTCTTCAAAGCATTTACAAGTTATTAGATGCTGTGTACAAAGTCTCTGACGATACGAGCTATAGATCATCTTTCACGTCCTCCCATCCTTGTCTTGAAATTGCCGAGTCTCTTTTGGAAAATGGTTCCCTTGTTCAAAAGTGTACTTCAATTTGTAACAATTTGAATCCTGTCTTGCGGCAAGACATTGGAAATAGGCCAGAGCATTTACACAACCTTCATCAAAATGCTTACACTTTTGCAATTTTTCAGTACGCACTAAAAATTATCGAGTTAGATGAAACACGTAGCAAGACCTCGAAATACTCGAAACACATCGATCGCTTGAATGATGTCAAGATGTGGTTCACAACATTGAATGAAGGGAGTGCTGCTTTGGTAAATGCTGAAGCAACCAAAGAAGCTCTCCAATTGTTGGACAACGAAAATATTGTTATTTCCTCTTCGGAATGTTACAAGAGTAATTCAATGAAATATCTATTATCACATATAGAAAGTGCACAGAGACAACTCATCACCAGATTATTGGAGATATCCGCTGCCTCAAGAGGAAGTCTTCATTCCTCTTTGAGTGTTCTACAACATGTATCTGAGTTTGTTATAATGCTTCTTCCTCAAATCGAAACAGAAGTAGGGAAAACTGCACTCGTAAACCTGGCTATCGACAATTTGAATAACTTGACTCAATGTCTTTCGACGTCCTTTACTGAGTGCAATATTTCCGTATCACAGAGTCTTCTGGACTTATTGATGACCTCTGCATCCAACATTTTAGTTTTCACTTCAGCGAGTATCTCAGATGCATCACGTGCTGATCTTAATCAAGATGTCATTTTGAACAACTTGGACAAAATATTGAAGTCAGTCGAGCGTCTACTCATCATCGATACAGCAAGTGACAGTAAATCTTCACTCAATCTTAGATTGAATACTCTAATTAGTACTCTACCGTTACTCAATGTGCTAAATGAGATTGATCTAAATGAAGAAGGAGAAGAATCCGCCAGATCTATCAAAGCTGGACTAGTCAGATTTTCATCATTGTCTTTGAATTATCTATTACACCAGAATCATGAAGGCAGCTGCAGTACCAAACAACAACAGCAGAAATCAAAAGAAAAGTCGAAGCTGACACTTGTTTCCGCACTCTCAATTTTAAGTCATGTAGTACTCAGTTGTGACCACAGAAAGTCGATGCATGCATTTCAGAGTTTTGCGATGGATCTTGCTGACATAATGAGAACTACCAACCTGCTTGAGTCATTATCGCGTCATCTAGATAGGTCTTCTAAGGCGTCAGCTCTTTTGTTTGCTTCAAAGACACGTGGAAAGATACATGATCCTGCATTTGAAATCACTCAATCTATCCTATCATTTGCTTTGATATTATCAGAGTCCAAAGAGACAGTCTTTACTGATATCATGTCTAAGGGTTCTTTGATCCAATTAGTACTGAAAAATGATCTGATTACAACAAGTTGTCAGTTCTGGACAGTCCCAAATGCTTCATTAAAATCCAGTTTGGAAAATCGTGGATACTTTGATGACATTGTTTCCACTACAACAACACTTAGTTCCAAATCTCTAAGATACAACTGCATTCCCGATCCTGCACATAGTGTTTGGAGAACTACAATCAGAGTTTTAAGTGCTATGCTACATTCCACAAGTGTCGAAAATAGTGAAATTCGCGAGCGAGTATCTTCCCTAGCAGTGGACTTTCTTCATTATTATGAAATTCCATTGACTTCTTTCATTGAAAAGTGCCTAAATCAAGCCCCTGACAACAAAGAGAACTCGAATTCTTCTAGTCCATCATCTGGATTTGGATTTACAATCGCTACTCTTGCAGAGTTGAGTGACATAATGTCTTTTGTTTCAGAGCTTTGCTCCGGTGAACATAAAAAATATTTTGAATGCATTTCACCACGACTTTATGGTATAATGTCAAATGCAGCAATCGCCATCTGTAGATCTCTATCATCTTTTCTAGGTGCCCTTGGAACAGCCAGGGAATTGTTCCAAGCACTCACGAAACTGGATGAAATAATGACCAGTGACATGAGTCAAAATCCCGCTGCTGCGAAGCAATACCAAAATTTCAGTGCACATCCCTTGCTTGCTGATGGCGTTCCAAATGCAAAACATCAAGCTATCAGAAATGCGTTGTATGCAAGTAGCTGTTGTCGCTGCATGACTCATGAAGAGTACTCTCTTTCTTTGCGAGGAAGGCCTGCATCTAATGGTAACAACGAGGACCTGGAGCACTCGTTCCACAGCCACGTTAGTAATGATTTCATTTATCACATGGAAGAAATAGCCAGCCAATGTATCCTTGGTGCACTATCTGTTGTACATAAAGTTCATCCAACAACATCTGCATTTGTGTCTTTCTCAAAGCAAGAAGCGGCAACATTGAATCTTTCTACTTCACCACCTCTTGGTGCCATGGTTGCTATAAGACAGGATGTGGATAGCTCCATTCCTAATGATACTGAAAATATTCGTTATGGACGTGTCATCCACTACAATCAAATTAACAAAAAGATGAATGTGGAGTACTTCGACAACCAAGGTGTATCAGCTGAAAGAGATATTGACATGTACCGCCTAGCCATGCTCGAGGACACCTCAAAACGAGTGAATTTATTCCAATACAAGCCAGCACCAGAGTCAGTATCAGATAGTCCATCTTCAAATTTCACTGGTCCTGCTAGCATTGGAAATCTTATCCTCATTCTAAGATGGTGTAGAGAACACTCCCAACACCCTGAGACAATCACCAAACGAACTTCTTTAGAGCTCAAAGGAATTGCAAACCTCGCCTCAGTAATTCTCGGTAATGAAATTGGTATTCACATCGAACTTGATTCTCCCCGCTTTACACCCGAGCAAGAAAAGAAGGTTATCAATGTTCAACTTCTTTCTCTCTTTGACGAGGAAATTAAGCTTCAAGGCTTTGATTTGGCAGCATCGTCTGGTTCATCCAATAATGAAAAATCACTACAAGGTCTCATCAATGATGAAGTTTGGCGTAACATCCAGCTGCAGTTGGAATCTTCGTTGATGACAGCACGAGTCGAAAAAGAAGTAGCGAAAAAGAATTCCGAACAGGCAGGAACGGAGACTCAATATTGGGGAAGAAGAACTCCTACAAACGCATCTTCTCGCATCCATCGACGAAGTCCATTTAGCTAAGATAAAATAAGCTGCTAGCTACGTAGTAACATCATTCAAATTGTTTTTACTTTATTTCACTCATGTATTGTTTTTTATTCCAAGAATAAATTAGAGAATGTAGATTGTCCCTGTGTCCCAAGTAACCATGACCTTACTTTCCGCATCTAATTTTTCAAGATATGTTCTCATTTCCAATTCTGTAAAATCCTTGTCTTGGTTATTCTGATTAATCAAATCAGTTAGTTCAGTGATTTCGATACAGTCAATCATTTTGGAACGCATTACCTCAAAGAAGGAAGAGTTGAATGCAGACAATCTCCTAAAAGAAAAATAGAAAAAGTTAGCTTCGGTATTTCAATGACTATTGTAAAACTAATGATGCACAAAACTTACGCAGTATCGACATCAAGTTGAAGTGAGCCTGTGCTATCTGGGGATGATGCGCCATCGTTATCATCATTAGCACCAACAACAGTTTCCACAAAAGTTGCTGCCTTATTTTTGACATCTGAATATACATTTCTAATGAAGCCAGAGATCCTTCTAGATGGTGTCTCCTCAGGCACAGAATTTCCGACAGCACTCTGCGGTGGAGATGCTGCACGCGATTTCTCTTCTTTGACGTTAGATGATTTAGACTTCTTCACAGCCTTTTTTGTTGGTGGCTTCTTGTTTGTTTGTTCTTTGGTATTCTTTTTCACTTTCTTCTCTGTAGATTTTTTTGCAGAGGATTCCGCTTTTCGCTTACCAGTAGACTCGGACTTTGAAACTGATTTATTTTCAGATTTCTTTTTGTTGTTGTCAGATGATGCATCCCTCAAGGCTGCCTTCTTCGGTGCCTTCTTCTTCTTGGTAGTAGTGACAGGTTTAACTGGTTCTTCAATAACTCTGCTTCGTCTAACTCTAGAAGATCTTCCATGATTTTCCTCATTGAAGGAGTGTTCTGCTACAAATTCCAATTCGATGGATTTTTCTTTGCCTCCTAAAACATATTCTACATCTACAAGCATTACTCCGTCTTCGTAAGATATATTGGTGACTTTGCCTACACCACCAGGTTTGTTGATACCTGGTGTAGTTCGTGAAGCTACATTGACAAGCTGTCCCAAAGTAAAACTGGCGCTCGGCATATTTGTAAAGTTGAGTTCTTAGTTAGAATTGAACGATATAGGTTGACTTATGGATTGATCAATCAATCTGTCAGGCGTGAATGTTCAAATAGGTGAAGTAAGGTGATGTCTTGTAGTAAAACCAACAGTTTGAACAAACTCACTACGTAAAGCTCTCACCCACCACAGCAGGAAATGGTATGGTAGGCCGCCCTCTTTTTGAATAAATGGCCTAGGATTTTTTAACGCTATAACGGTAAATATGGGTTTCAGCGCGAAACCGTTATTATAATTACTAACCGCCTTTTCACTTTTTACACCATCTACCATGTTTTATCTCTCCCTCAATCACAACCAACCTCAAGGAATCACTTCAGTGAGGAGTGGTCTTGAAATGAAAGATAGTCATGCGTGAAAAGTTATACCTATTATAATACAAGGAGTAAAAAGTAAAAGCTGTGCAACCATCTATGTGCAATATGGATTTAAATATTAGTATAAACAATAACCAGCCAACGGAAAACTTTTGGTTTGGCTCTTAACAAAATGCATCAATACTTATGAGAACTTCTAATCCTTCCGTGCTACTAGAGATTTTTTAAAATATGCAATAAAAAACATTTTCATTTGCAAATTGTGTTTTAGTCGCGAAGCATCCGGAGTCATGCCTTTTCGCTTCTATAATTTTGAATCTGGTCCATCAATTGAAAGTCTTGGCAGTTCATGGTAGGGACATACATCCATTGCCACGTCCAAACCAGCATCTAATGCTCTTTGAGCAGCTTCTTCATTGATTACTCCTACTTGAAGCCAGACGCCTTTTGCTCCAGCCTCTATGGCCTCATCTACCACACCTCCAGCATCATGGCTATTTCGGAAAATATCCACCATGTCTATCTCAACTGGTATATCTTTGAGACTAGCATATACCTTTTGATCATGAACAGTTTGATCTAGATTTGCAAGACCTGGATTGACAGGATAAACATTGTATCCATATCGAAGAAGCAAACCCATAATTTCATTAGATGCTCTATTTGGATTTTTTGAGGCGCCAACTAGTGCAATGTTCTTTGACTTTGTCAGCATTCTTTTGATCATAACATCACTATTTTTAAAAGGCATAGCTGCAAACCCTACAATCGGAATCTTCAAGTTCATTAGTATTCTATTGTAATAGTTTCCGTGCTGCTGTGCTGCTGTATTTAGTTGAAGAAGAGAGATAGAGAGGAGAGAGGAGATGCGAGAGATCTTACCTGACTTGCTAAATAAGATACACAAATTTCTAGCTGCCTATTGCTCTTCTACCCTTCTTTCCGTTTGTAGTGCAACGTCACTTTTTGCAATCCTCCGGAAACGGAATATCTGAAACCGTTATTATAACTGGCAGATGGAAAGAAGTGCTTGCAAATGACAGTGTAGTTACTTAAGCCCTTCAGGCCTTTCCAAGACATGGTTCTTCTCTTTCGGGACTTTTCTCAACTTCCCACCTTTTTGACCTCTAGTTCTTCTCCTTTCAAAATTTTATTTTGATTGTTCTTTTCATTGCTGGCATCATCCATCACAATATACATTTTTTCATATCTATCATGCGTTTCACTTCAATTTCTTCCCTCTTGATTGGTTCGTTTGTACCATCTGTGTCGGCATTCACCGGTCCTTCTTCTATAAATCATATGAGAAGCATACAACATGAAGCGACATTATTTCATCGTAGTTATGCTTCACCGATGGCTCTGAATGTTGCGAGCAGAGAAGTATCAAATAGCTTTCTTCCTGAAGGAGTATTCAAAGGGGCTAAAGGGAAATCTCGCTTCGAGGATGCTTCAATACAAACGTCTGACTCTACCTCTGATGCTGAATATACAAGAGGACTCTTCACAATAGGTTTCATAACGTTTTTATTCAGCAGTAATAGTCCAGCACTACATGCTGCATTTGTAAATGCTTCCAGCCCACCACCTGTTTTATTACTAAATGCTGCTACATCCACAATAGCTTTGATGGGTTTAGTCACCTTTGGGCCAATACTGAACTCGCTCGTACCACTACCAACAACTTTAGAATCAGAAGAGACTGATATGATGACAAATATGAGAGCTGGAAGTGAATTAGGATTGTGGAAAACTTTAGGTACAACTGCAAACTTGTATGGTTTGAGTATGACCACAGCCAATCATGCAGCGTTCCTTATTCAATTAACAACATTGATTGTGCCAGCTTATCAAGGACTGACTGGTGTTCCTATCCCCAATCGCATTTGGACTGCGATTGGATTGGCATTAGCTGGAATCACCATGTTCACTCAAGATGCAGCAGCAGGGGGAGGAGATATAATGAACAATTCTTCACTTATGGGAGATGCCCTATGTGCATTAGCGGCTGTTTTTTATGCTACCTATGATCTCAGACTATTTGACTTGGGAAAGAAGGTTCCACCACTTCCTCTAATTAGAACCAAAATTGCTGTTCAAGCTGTTCTTTCATGTGCCTTGTTGGCATTTGCGAATGAAGGTGGACTTTCATCGGCAATGGATTATATGCATGATCTTATTGCTAACCCTAATGATGCTGTCTTGATTGGGTCTGCTGCTTTGTGGAGTGGATTAGCAATCAATGCTATTGCACCTTTTATGCAAGTTTCAGGACAGCAGACTGTTGGAGCTTCACGTGCCCAAGTGCTCTACGCTTCACAACCGCTTTGGGCTTCCTTTCTGAGTTATTTCCTGCTCAACGAAACTTTAAGTGAGGATGGAATGAAAGGTGGAAGCTTGTTCTTAATTGCGATTTTTTTCGCTGCAACTGCCGAGAGTCCAGAGCCTGACTGTGAAGAAAAAACTTGTGAAGTTTAACCACATCACGACGTTGGAAATATTGTTCATTAGATAGTGTACCTTTGTTCAATAGAGAAGTCTTTTTACACAAACATGACTACATTTTTGCTTTATAAATCCGAATAGAGAAAACTAAAATATAGTTTGAAAAATTAGAAATATCAATCTTCTATTTTACATACAAATCACATTTTGTTGCCATCCCAGCCTTATTCATCATGACAACATCCATCTTGTACACAGCGCAAATTTTCGACAGCATTTTCTCATCATAATCATTGACAGACATCTTTTCAAGAATTTCTGATTTTCGATGACCTCGATGTCCGTCTTTCTTCTTTTTAACTGGATCAGCGCCAACCTCTTTCAGCAAATTTGGCACCTCTTTAAAGGGAAATAGTGCGATTGGAATGTCCTTATATATTGTTGCAAAGGATATTTCCAATGCCATGTGAGTGAAGTGCAATTCTATCCAAGTGCTATTCGTTTGCATAAGATCAATAAAGCAATTGAGAGTTTCTTTCGAAGTTTCCTTCAAGCATTCATCAAGAAGTTGTTTACCAATGCCATTTCCTGCAGATCCCGTTGCACCAGTAGCTTGTCCGATAGCAGAAATGAATCTATCGACGGGATCACGGACAACAGCAAACATTGTATGTTTTTCTTCTGTCCATTTATCAGGTCTCTGATACCTTACTATACCATCCAATAATTTACCACAATCTTCGCGTCGATTTTTATTCATATCGGAGAGTCCGGGCGGATTTCCAATGGTCCCTCTTAAATTTCCATCTGATGGTGATGCGCCTGGTGGCTGTCGCCGTCTCTTTGCAGGTATTGGCATGTAACAGGTCTTTCTTCTTCCTTTGGCACCCATTTTGTTCACTAATGTATCAAATGACGTCACTAAGCTAGTACCTGCTGTTTTGTGGACATGAATCATTGCTATATTATGACGGTCCCAAGGATTCTTGAAATTATTCTGAAACATGCCCTCTGGAGTGATACGAGCATTTGGTAATACGATCGGCGGACCACCTTTCCACAACGTCCCTGATTCATACAATTCCTTCATACGATTCAAGTCTCCAAGAAATTCTCTTCCTACACCACAAGTTTCATCAAAAAACTTTGCAGGATAAAACCATTGACAAGTTCCATATTGTGATCCGCAGTTGAAAATACTTTTGACATTTTCATCTATAGGCTTTGTCTCTCCGTAGTCAAAGCTTTCGCAGCCTTCTGGAATACTTATATTTCTATTCGGTGCAACAGTCTCTACTTCCACCGCACTTTCCGTTAGTGGAATAGTCTCTTCTAAAGGGTTCATATTCATCTCCAGCATTTCCTTCGTTTGCGTTTGAACTTGAATTTTGTCATCTTTACTAACGTCGGGCATTTCATCAAACTCTTCAGGAATGTCATTGTGATGTACAATTGGTGTAACTTGGAAATGTCTCAAAATTTGAAGCACGACGAAGATGCTAGGCACACTAGCAGATATAAGAAAGTAAAGAAGATAATGCCTCAGCTTCATGATGTGAATAGTCTAGGTGTATGTCATGTAATGAATGTGTAATAGTAACAAAAACTTAAAAAAACGAAATAGTTTTTCTTCCCTTTTCGTCTGTCCTCGTCCAGAAAACTTCTTATATAGCTAGAGACCTAGCACCTCTCAACGGAAACTTTTTTGGCCTATGAGAACCCCTGCGTACGTATCAAAAATGGTAGTACTACAAAAAATTCCAGGACCGTTCACACACTGAAATCCCTTGTTCCTCTTTCATTATTTCATCATCACAGAACATATCCCACTGCAGGAATTGATTCATATATAGTTGCACTGTTTTCGCAATAGGACCCTGCAATTGAAAAGGGGGAGACGACGGAAGACGGACAAAGGGAAATATGTTGTTGTTTCAGACTCCGGTAGTGATTGTGTTCTTTACAATCTTTCTTCTTTACTACCACATTGCATTCGGATACATTGTTTCCTTGATTTTGAAAACTCTCATTAAAGCAAAATTATTCAAAATAAAGAGAGTACTCAAAGATGGAGACAAAATACTAAAAGTCTCGGCAAAGTTGCAAACATGTAGGATAGCTTCGATTCGCAATGCTCCATTTACTGGCATCACAAGTTTGAGCAAAGATAGACAAAGAACTTTCTTACTTGACCTATCCATCAAGAATGTACAATTTAAGTGCATATTGACTGCATTGATACAAGATGGAAATGACCCTGATTCACAAAAGGAGGCAAATGTTTCATTGACAGTTTCTATAGACTTGCTACGAGTGAACATGCTTTCGCTGGGATTATTTTTAACCATGTTTCGTCAACTAGGAAAGGTTGTTCGTATCATGAGAGGAGAGAAAGAAAAGAAAGATGCTCTAAATAGAATACGTGGTGTTGGTTCAAATGACTCTGAGCTGAGTATGCTGAGTGATGTACCGTCTATAGATGAATGCAATGATGAAAACTTTGGAAAATCACCTTTGTATTTCCTCAAAAAGCTGATTGGTGGTTTTGAAATGAAAGGGTTGATTTTTGTATCTAGTGTGAAGTTTCCCTGTTCAGGCTTCGATGAGGATGATTCAGAGATTAAATTTTCAGTGACAAGCTCCAAAATTGCTGCAAAAATGGGTTCCCTACAAAACGAAGCTGATACTACTCTTTCAGTTGTAATGAATGGAATCAAAAGTCGTTTGAAGTCAACTCGATCGTCGCAAGATGAAGTGAAGACTCCATCTGACCATAGTTCTTTACAAATAAAACATGTTCAATGTGTCATGGCATTCAAATCATCGGCTGAAGGACAGACATTAGCGTCACTTCAGGTACAAGAAACAAAGGCAGCTTCAGGTAGAATTGTCGAAGTGGCTATCTCTTCCGAACAGGTCAAATCTATGAAAAATATATTCCAAGACCACATGATTCAATATATTCACCTTGCAGAATCATATAAACCAAAGAAAGAAACACTATCATTATCAGAACATGATTCTATTCATGAGAACGAGGAAGAAGAAGTAACAAGTACTTCAGATGGCACAGAACAAATACGGAGCTTTTTATTACAACGCGTTGAAATCGATCTTCGTATTGGTGTATCTTTCAAGTATACGAAAGTGGAAGCTCTTCATTTAGGAACAGAACTTTCTGTAAAAATTACTTCACACTCTGAGGATAGACAAACTGACAAAGCTAATGTTATTGTGAGAGCAAACGGGGTAAACCTGAAGCGGTCATCAGCAGGAATCGACCAAGAGGATCAAGAATCGAAAACTGTTCTCTCGACCAACAATTTCGAAGTATCAATAAACAACGATTTCACAATGAATCATGAAGAAAAGACAGATATCTTGAACAAAGTAATGAGGATAGAAATTGGAGACTTACTGTTGCAAATGGATGATGCAGAGGAGACTGAAAAAGTAGTTACTTCCATTATCGCAACACAAAAAGCTATTTTATTCATGGTAGGGACAAACAAAAACGGAAGTGGTAGTTCAATAGAAAAAGACAAATTCTTAAAATCGGCTCAAAAGCAAGAGAGTATTCTTATAAAATGCTCCAGCTGCAATTTCAAATTGTCATCGTTTTGTCAGAATGAAGAACAAAATTCGAATAGGTTACCTCTAGCTGCTTCTGCAAATACAAGCAATTTACAGATCGATATCAACAAGTCTGCTGCAATAGATACTCTCGCTGTTACATCAGAGGAGACCAAATGCTCACTAAAATTTTTCCCGCATTCAACACTTCCAACAATTGACAATTGTGTGGCCGAGATACGCACAGGGGATGTTTTACTGGATGACATAGACCATTTGTTTCCTGTAGAGTTTATAGCTGATGTGTCAAGTTTTGCTTTAAATCTATCAAATTCTAAATGTGAGAGTAGGATCTCGTCATCTCAGGACATGAAGATCAAAGTGTCTGATGCAGTGCTTACGGAGACAATATATGATCATGATTTCATAAGTCCATTGCGGATGAACACTATTATTCAAAGCGATTCTATTGTGAATCTCTCGATTGAAGAAAGTAAAACGATCGAAACTGTGCATCAAGAAATAAACGTCAACACACATTGTAAAAACTTTCAAATCCTATGGTCGCCCGTGCTTCAGTGGTATATTGCATCTGTGATACGAACTGTAAATGATACGATCAGATTTCATATACAAATGAAGCAAAGTGAGCGTGTCGATAATCGTAAAGTCTCGAGATTGGTAGTAGTCAAGTCAAATGAGACAACTGTCAAAGCCAGAGCTACCCTGGGCGGTTCATCCGTTGCAGATATACAGACAGAAAATATATCTGTCAAAGTTGAAAGTAGACAATCTGATACATGGGATAAACCTGACATCTTGTTCTCATCTGGTCGTACTTACCTCAATATAGATGAAATGAAGTCAACTGTTGCTGAAATAGATTCTATTCGTTACTTTAATGGGGTAAGACGTGCTACGAATATAGAGGTAGCTTCTTATGAAGAAAAGAGGACGAATTCAATCCCTCTTCAAGAAGAAATAGTGACAGGGTCTTGTGGTAGCCCTCTTTTAGAGACAGTTGAAATCAGTGCTAATAACAAGGTTGTGATTGACTTTCCACCTGAGCTTCATTTGGGAAAAGTAATTGAAGATATCAATACAACTTTACGTACAATGGAAGATGGATTGACTAAGGCAAGGCTATCAAAAATGAAAACAAAGAGGCGTCGAAAATATCAGCTTATGGATATTAGCCTAATCATTCCAGTTCTAGATGTTCACTTTTTAGAGTCAGTAGAAACACCAACAGAAAATGTATTGACTGTCATAAAAAACGGAATACCTAAAAAGACCCCGTCCTTTATTGATAGATGGCGTTTCTTGATCAAGGGATTTGCAACCAAAATTAAAAGACAAACACCGCCTGATGTAACACAAGGCCTTATTAGAGATATGGACGATGATAAGTCTAGCGAGCATATCTATGGTCCCATGATCCAAGGTGGTTACTTTGATATCAAATTTGATAGAGTAATCAATACCTTGTATCCTCTCAACCTTGTGACTCCTCTAGGTGATATAAAAAATTGGGGTATCAAGGGCTTCATATTTCTAGCTGGTTTGAGTCCGGAAACGGAGAATCTTATTGAACCACAGCAATTCTGCCTTCCAGTCAAGTGTCATCACAATAACTCCTTCTCAAGAAATTTCAGTTCGAAGAAGTGTAGTTGTGACTATGGAATGATCATGAACTCTGCTAACATCCCTGTAAAAATCTACTACGATGTAGAAGTTGAAAGTGATCTAGTGACCTCAACATATGGCGATATTGTCATGGCTTCTATTCCTGGGCTTTTGAATATCATTGGTAGACTTATTCCAAAGCCACCAATAGAAGATTCTAGGTGCGGAAAAAATGAGATAGTGGGTCCCAATCTAGACTGGTGGGATAATCTACGCTATCAGTTCCATGGCGGCTTTAGGTGGAATATAAAGTCGATGTCTTTCCGGTGGCTTCTTGATACTGTACCAAAATATGACTGGTCGATATTACTAACTTCAAAGAACTTTGTTCTATCACAATCTACTGGTGTAGGTTCCCTAGGTATGGACAATGTCGCCATCTCGATTCCAGATTCTTCGTATCATATGCTAGATGTCCTCCCTCCAAATGCAGGATATGAGACAGTTAGACGAAATCTCACACAAGTTAAGACAGGATTCGTTAGACGACGGCATCCTCTCATATATTTCCCAAAATTTTTTACAAAGATGACGTTTGACTGGGGAGTTTTCAACGATGATATCAATGACCCCTCACGGCACCATAGTGTCTATGTCTTTGACGATGAGAGATTACGAGCCTCTGAAAATGATAAGTTTGAGTACTTTAGAAGTAGAGGCTGGAGTATTGATTGGGACTTTTCTCTTGACGAGTATGCTGATAGAGGCTCATGGATAGCTCTTCGTGGAGATGTAATTCCTTGGATTACGCATAAATCTCCTCGGATCTCTGACCCAATTGATCCTGATGAAAACACCCCAGATCCTTTGCCATATGTGAACAAGATCAATATAAATGTGAATGCAACAAAGTTGAATATAGCTGCATGGTTCGATGAGAAATCAGATAGCAGTATAGATACAAACCTCGAGGAATGGTCAGAAGGTTTGTATTTACAAATACCAAAGTTTGCATTCTCACGAACTGGCGAAAAGGGACAATGTTATCATCTATTCGGGAATGTGTTTGCCGCACTGCTTGAAATTAATAATGATTTTGATGAGATAGTTTGCGAGTCTGGATTTTCCGGGAAGGGATCACAAATGGAGTGGTATCAACGGCACCATGATAGATCTATATTTGAAATAAATCCTACACACTCGTTGGGATTTTTCGAATCTCTTGAAATCTCTTCCAAAAATATACGTCCTTTGGATTATCTTCTCGAAGTCCCTGAAATAAAAATATTGGAGCAATCTCTTGATGATATTAGAGGTGTTACAACAAAAGAAGACGTTTCGGATACTTCTGCACCATGGACTGTACTTGTGGCTGGTATGAAACTCCTTTGGACGGTAGATATTCGAGACAGTATCATTTCAATTGTCAAGGATATTCTTTTTTCCATCAACTTCATGACGGTGAATCTTAGAGGTACACCACAACTCCTTGATGCAAATGAAAATTCGACAGACTTTGACTCTCAATCTGAAAGTGGAGAAAATAATGTTGACAATGCTAGTAATCATGAAGAAAGTGACCATGCTATAGAGATGTTTGTTGAAGGCACAAGCTCAGATGTGCATGTGGTTCCCACTACGTCAGGCCCGGACAGTGCACAAAAGTCCTATATTAAGCATCTTCTTCATCACCATACAGATAGGAGGAGTTCAATTTCTTCTCCAAGAAAACAAAGTTTTGGAGATAAGAGAAATGTTCTGGAATATTCTGGCCTACAGTATGAATCATCCAAAAGTTCAATTATTCCCACATTTGATCTCCACTTATCAAATCCACAAATCCAATTTCATAGTGAGAAAACAGGGGGCAGTGTCATCATTGGAATACGAGGTGCTTACATAGAAGGAAAAAAGTTTGTGAAACTTTTGGCCAAAAATGAAGCATTCGACAAAGAGGATTTTAGACTTGAAACGTTGCTCCGTCGTACAGAGTTTCTGTATACACTTGATCGCATGGAGCTTTACTCGGTCAGTAATGATGTCGATGTTGACGTAGGTTTACAGTGGCTACATCTCAGCGAAGATGTTTCATCCGACTGTCCTGAAAGTAAAATCTTGGCAAGATGCTGGGAATTCCCTCCCGACTACGATGTTTTTAGTACACGAAATTTTCTCTTTCCAAAGACAGGTACAGCTGTAAGCAGAATAATGGATCCGTCTACATTCAAAACAAGACAAGAGTTTCATAGACCTCCAATTGATCTAACAAAGGAG
Organism: Chaetoceros tenuissimus; assembly: GCA_021927905.1. Lineage (NCBI taxonomy): Eukaryota > Bacillariophyta > Thalassiosirophyceae > Chaetocerotales > Chaetocerotaceae > Chaetoceros > Chaetoceros tenuissimus. The sequence goes on from BLLK01000069.1 coordinate 1,774,979, forward strand.
GAACTTGAGGAAGTTATTGACTACAATCAAATCTTACCATTAGAGATTGATAGAAACAATGCATTAGATAGCTTGGAATTCTTTATTGACGAACTATCGTTCCACCTGGATTCACATCAATTTCGCACAACATTTGATGTTATTCGTAACACAATGTTGGAACCTATGAAACCTAGAAAAGAGAGATATTATCAACAAAATAATGATTCTAACAATGACGATGAAAAGAAGAGTAGTGAGCAGAAGTTTAAGGAGAAGTTGATTGCTGAGTCGAAGAAAAGAAAAGCAGAAGCTCTAACTCCGGCAAATGAAATGCAAAAGCTGCTGAAGGCACCAAATAAAACATCAAAGAAATGGAAGGAAGCTGCACGCGAAGTTGCAAGCAGATTAGTTGCAGAGTTCGAGGATGGTGATAAAAAGTCCAAGAATGATGTTAGTATACGAAGGATTGAGTATAACCTATGTAAAGCAAAATGGAAGATTGCTGCTACAGAAGAGGCATCGATCAATGATACAGAAATCAATTTTACTGACTTCAAAGGAGTTCATAACTTTTCCGCGGATGGTGCAGTTAGTTCTGTGATCTCTCTCGAAGACATGCATGTCACCTCACTCCGGCCTAGTGAAGAAGCATCTAGTTTTGAAGATCGCTCTGTGATTATCAAAACAATATTAGGTGAAGAACTCTCTCCATGCCAAAGATGCGGTGAAAATTTTGATCGTAACAGCAATGAAGTCAACTCATGTAGATTTCACCCTGGGGTCTATGCAAGAAGAGATGGGTCCTTAGAGTGGAGTTGTTGCGGTGACGCAAATGAAGACTCCACTGGTTGCATTGCACGACCACATACTGGAAGTGAGACTGCTATGGATATCCGCTTCAATGCTTATCCTAGAGTGTTAGAAGGTCTTACACTTTATGAATTCATTGAAGTGAATGTGTATCCTGGAGCAACTCACAAGACACTTGTACAGTTGACTAGAAGTCTCACATCATCGCTTATGAATTACTTTTTAGGAAATTCCAACGATGTTTTGAGCGTGAGCCCAGATAATCTTATAGATACAGAAGGGTCAATAGTTACTTCAGCGAGGCAAAGTGATGTGAGTGAACATAGTCTTTACACACATTCTACTCCAAGTGATATACCAGAAGAAAGGGATTCCAAATATAATGCTGAAAGCCGTAGATATCTTCTCTTTGGAGAAGCAAACTCAAGACAAGACACAATAAGTGCTTCATCAAAAATCTCGAAGGCTGAGGATAAAAGGAATGTGCAGTCGAAACTAGACAATGGGAAGAAGTCAGAAAAGTCGGAAATTGTTTTCCTGCAGAAATGGAATATTGGAGATATCAACATACATCTATCTGTTGCAGGATTTCATCGAATCATTGATATTTATGACCTCCCATTGACAGTTGCACCATTTCAACGAGCATACAAGATTGGACCTATTAACCACATCGTCAAGAAATATGTTGCTCATTTGGTCAAGAATCTACTTGCGTCTAGCATGGGTATTCTGAAGGTTAAATTCACTGGTCATAGACATGGAACTTCTCTAGAGAAAGCACCTGCTCTGATTGAGGACGCGAACTCTGAATCTGAGAATCATGCAAAGGAAGAGAGAGAGGAAGTTGATGCAAGTGCAATTTTATTAGCTCCGCCAAATACAGCTGCAAAGAAGAAGAAGAAGCTTCGTATTTTTGGCAGAAGAAAGTGATGAGAAAAAACAATGGACACATACAAGTGTATTGAGTTGAGTGTGTTTGAATTCGAATTTTATGTCAGTTCAAATCTGTTGAATAGTGATAAGAATAATATTAGTAATACAAAAAAGACTATAGGATTAAGAATTAAGATTTGATTATAATAGCGAAGTAGATTTTATATTCGTAAATTAACATGTATTTAAATATATATCCTAATCTAATCGAGCCGGTTCGAGAACCAGCAATTCAATCAAGATATGTAGAAATTCACAATTAGCAACATCAACATGATACATTAATTGTATGCAAGAGATCTGAACAAGAATGATCAGGATCCAAATCAAGGAAATCAAAATAGTTCGTTAATCCTGTTGTTGAACTACGTTGCAGCTTGAATGCTGCTTCCAAACTACTCTTGTGCCTACACAATTCACGTGATGTAATATTCTTTCTGACGCTATCAAAGAATGAAACAGCAGCATTGGTAGCCCAGCATCCTAGTGAAAATGTTGAGAATATGTCTAACCAATACAACATTTCGAGGTATATTGACATTACAAAACTTACCTACTTCAGGTCTGTAGTAGCCTATATGCCCGCCATACAAGGTATTGACAATAAACAGATTTTGATTTGTCTCACACAATTTCTTGCTGGGCAATATGCGAATAGGAATAAATGGATCATTCTTGGAAGTGATTGTAAGTAATGGGACCTTTACTCCATTCGGATCACCTAATTTCCTCAGGAGACTTGCTTCAAGATAATAACTATTTAACTCATGCTCTGATCTTCCTTTGAGTGGCATAGTAATAACACGATCTATTTCAGGCACACTCAAATGAGTAAATAGAAACGATAAAGCTGAAATTGGATTCTTGAAAGGACCTGTGCTGCGAACTAATTCGTGCTTTCGCAAAGTATTGTAATGTTTTAGAACCCACAGTTTTAGATGAGAAGAGACTAAAAGATGATAAAATGTGGTGATCATATTTCCATGAGGTTCATGTACTTTGAATGAACAAAAAGATATAAGTTTGAGTAGTCGTACTATTCAAATGATAGAAGATTTTTTTCAACTTACCTGTATCATTATCCCTGGTAAAGTCGAGAGGAGACGATACTGTACATGCGGCGTCTATATCACAAGCCTCACCAGTTCTTATGAGGTACTGAGCAAGTTTTGCTCCACCCATGGAGAAGCCAATACAAAAGAGGAATTTTCGTTTGGGATACTTATTACGTAAGTGCGAAACTAGTAGGTTGATATCATGGGAATCTGTCAAGCAATTTCCACCAGCCACACTGCCTTCGTTTCCTATACTAACCATGGAATAGTTCAGCACAACTACCTTCCAACCACGTTTAATTATTTGAATTGTTGTTTGTTCAATGTAAACTTCCTTGCTACTACCTCTGCGATAAACAGATGTTTTCATGTCAGGGGAAAGAAAATTAGAAAAAGATGGAAAAGTTCAAAATTAGAAACTTACCCAACTCCATGAAGCAGTATTACAATAGGTAGAGTATCATCTCCTGCATTGTTTATTGGATCAAAAGTTTCAATCTCTATAAAGCACCCAGTTGAACTTTTGATTTTATCAATCTAGCATGTAATTTGAACAAATGTTAGAATGGAGTTTAAAATGAGAAGCAATTTGCATCATCTCAGCAATCAAACTTACCCTACGAGTTGCAATCTTTCCATGAATAAGGAATGGGGAAAATCTAAATTGAGATAGCATGCTTGAGAAGTGACTGTTGGTATAAGCCCATGGTTGTATATGCAGGCCGATGGCATTATCCATAATCTTTTGATTCCTATGTGTAGACATATAGAAGATCTTTGCTTCCTCTTTAGTTGACTCTTTTTGCTTTTCGTTTTCATCTTGAATGCTGATGTGTACACAACGCTGTTGTTCTTTTCGATTGATTGCAGCAACTTTCAGGTAGTAGATTGAAAGTAAAGATGCATAACCAAAACCAAGAACTAGTTGAGAATTGTATTTGAAAGCCATCGTTGAAATGATTTCGATAGAAGTTCTATGAGTGTGCTATGATTAGATGGAATAGAGAGAGAAGCAATTTCAAAATGTGATGAGAATTCTTTTCATTTGATGGAAAGGTGTCACCACAAATGCAAATCGTGACTCAACCAGTTAGGGTATTTCTCCAGCGACCTCTCACAGCCAGTGAAACTAAAAGAGAAAAAACACTACGGTATATATGTGTTTTTACGACTGACCGTGGCTGTATTCCTATTATTCAAGTGTGTTGCAAGGAAGAATCGAAGAATCCATTACAACTCTTGCTGGAGAATCTTTGTACTTGTTCAATCTATAAACCTACACGATGACTATTGTTTCAGGAGAAGACCATAGGAACTCAGAATGGGCAAACAACACGTCGGCATTTGGCCACAAGATGCTGTTGAAAATGGGGTGGAAGAAAGGACATGGTCTAGGTAAAAATCAGCAGGGAACAAATACAAACCTTCGTGCAGTGAGGAGGCAAGAAAGTTTAGGTATTGGAGCAACTACAGATACTCAAGGAGATGAGGGATTTAGTGTGACTTCCAAAAACTTTCATGGTGTGCTTGCACAGTTGCAAGCTGCACATGGAGATAGTTCTTCTAGTAGCAAGAGTTCCAAAGACAAAAAGAAGAAGAAGAAGAAGTCTGAGAAGAAAAGTTCAAAGAAAGAGCTTAATAGAAAAGATAGTGGTTTGACTTTATCATCAAAGCGAGTGACTGCTGGACACGCTAGGAAAATGCGCGAGGCCAAAGATTTAAACTCAAAATCGAAAGAAGATATGGCAGCTATTTTCGGTATGAAAGTAGATCAATACCAACAAAACTCTGTATGGGGAAGAATGAGTACTATTTCTGACAATTCTAGAGCAGAAGATGAGGAAAAGAAAGAGGAGGATGTAGCTGTATCGACTGAAGAGAAGGAGAAAAAGAAGCGTAAAAAAGATAAGAAAAAACGCAAGAAAGAGAGAGATTCTGACGAAGAAAAACCAAAAAAGAAGAAGAAAAAGTCACGGAAAGAAGAATAATTCTAATGAGAGGGATGTTGTAGATTAAATGATAAAAGTAGACTGCTATGGTTATAGTTTAATTCAAATCTTTGCTTGAAATAGCTTTTGAATACATTTCTCTCTTGAGTTCTCGTGGTAGCTGGAGATAACCTCTATCTTCCTCTTCCTTGATCCACCGTTCAGCATCTTGAAACCCATCCTCATATAACTTGGAATAATCTTTTCTATCTCCACATTGCGTCGCAAGTCTCAACAAATTTTGCATTTGACCAATACTATCCTCCTCAACAAGTGGTGAGATTTGATTATGCTCATCGCTAGCATTCAGAGATACAGCATTAGGTAGGCAACTGACTGTGACAGTACGATCCACTTTCAAATCATCCCTAGCATGAGTCATTGTATTAAAGCAAGGACAACCAAATCGATCTCTATCGACAGTGAAGAAGCCATCTACCGCAATTCTCGGTAATATTAAACCTTCATGATCTTTGGTCTTTCTTGCAATACGACATGGAAAATTTGAAGTAAAGAAAGGAAACATACTGCTATTACACACTGAATCTATCACATGATCTCTATCATCAAACTGAGTGTCTAAAATTGCACGATTGAATGGAAATAGTTCCTTGTATGCCAACCCCACGAATCCTTCTCTATTGTTCAGCACTTCATGAACATCATCATCGAGGATAAAGTCTAACTCTTTTTGTAGTAGAGGCAGTAAATTTCCTCTTGCACCACCCATATAGCCACTTTCTTCACTCATTCTTATTGTGGCTTCCAATGCAACCTAGAAAATGACATGAGCAAAATTGGAGTCATATATTTTTATTCGATGCAATCTACTAGTCACTACTTACCTCTGGTTTCACTCCAGCCCCATGAGATGCGACAGCAATAGCCCCAGCTGATGATCCAGCAAGAGGATTTTCATTGTTCAAGACTCCATTATATGACAGACCACTGAGTACACCAATATGCCACGGAAACAAGAGCCCTCCTCTATGTTGGGAAAATTAGATTAATGATTGATTTCGATTCAGTTCTGTATATAATTGAACTGGTTTCACTTACGGAGAAAGAGAATAACCTACTACAACCATTATATATATGAACAATTGATGAAGTCTACCCGTTAGTGTTTGTGTAATTTAAATGAATGTGATTGAGTTGAAAGTGTGTGGATGAGCTAGGGGCGGTGATTTTGTGCTCTGACTTTTTGATGTCAGAGAATGATTTCACTGTGTCAAATTTCAAAACCAGTGTCAAATATGGCCTTTTAGTGTTCTGTTTTACCTATTCTTCTTCTTTTTCCTCGATGAACCCCTCTCGAATAAATTCCGAGAAACATGGATTTGGCTTCCTTATCATCCAATGAGCTGCATTTCCATCCATAAATAATTCACTAACTGCTGAAGCAGTGGTTTCAAACCCACCGTGCATACAAATTCCTGATTCGTGGTCACGCAATAATGATATCATGTCATCTTTGAAAATTTTCCTGACTTTTCATATTCCCGCAACATATTTGCACCACAACTTTGCCTACTACAGGAAGAAGATAAATCTTCAACTCCTCCTTCGCTGAATACAGCCGCAAAGTCAAACACATCACTCCCCTTTTCCCACAGACCAAGGCTACCTGCGTAATCTTTGATCCCATTTGATGCCATGTCAAAGTCTTCACGTATTGTTAATCCATTTGATATGTTAATTCCTCCACTTGTGTGTCTTTTTGCTACCCAATGCCTACCTGCAGTTTCTAGTATCCATGCTTCTTTAAAGTCTGCAATAAGAAAAGAGTTATGGTATGTAAACGATGGATCTCCCTCCGCGCATGCACCGCCTTGGCCGAATTCCTCCAGAAGGTTTGTAATCACTGTCATCGCTTCCCGAGATGTCTTTCCTCGTTCCAATCCAAGACGGACAAGGTCCATTCCTAACAAAGCACTCTCAGATTCTTCGGGGACCTTGGTCCAAACAGCCTCATTACCAATACAAACTCCACACTCGTTGAAACCATGTTCACATCCCCACATCCAGTCGATTTGCGAAATGATTGTTGCATATGTGGCTTCAACTTGTGGGATTTCAATATATGTACATTTCAATTTTGTGCCCTTTCCATAGGATTTAGCTGGATATTTCATGACACTCTGCTTCTCACCTTGTGGTCGGTCAGAATTCTTACCAAAAATTACCAAGTTCTTGCGTGTTGTCGGTGGATATGCGGCAAATGTATCACATCCTAGTGGAGCTTTAAGAGGAAGATTCTTCATTTTGCTGTAAGTATGATCTGAACCAAGGCTTTTCAGTATGTTATCTGCCTTTTCTTTCTTGTATCATATCTTTGTTGTTTTGTTTGATGATTGATGGATGATGTAGGTGATAGGTCTGATGGATATGAATGTCAAAAATTAAAAAACTCTTATTGACATCTTGTAATCCAATGACAGAGTCTCTTCTCTCTCTTTTTTTGTTTCGATGAACACCATGGAAATCATGTTTCTTCTTTCCAATACCTTAGTTCCTCATGTAAAGTTCACATCTTGTTATTCATAAAACAAATCTATTACAGCATTACAGCCCTAACATGGATGATGAATGGGTTACAGTTCCCTCTTCTCGAAAGAGGACATCCAAGGTAGAGAAATCAAAATCAGCTCCACCACCTTCGATGATAATTCTGATAGGGATTCCAGCATCTGGTAAATCTACATTTGCTTCTACCTTGGACAAGTCATCTGGTAAGGTCTTCGTAAGGATCAATCAAGATGAACTCAAAACTCGCGCTAAATGTGAGAGAGCATGTAGAGAGGCTCTTGCCAATGGTCTCTCACCAGTCATTGATAGATGCAACTTTTCACCCGATCAGCGCGAGCATTTTCTAGCTATTGCTAGAGAATCAAATGTACCTTGTGACTGTGTCATATTCAAATACCCTTTGGAAGAATGTATCTTGCGTGCAGAGGAACGTTCCTACCACGAGACTTTGAATAGAGACAATGCTCGTGGAGTATGTATGCATATGCAGAAACAGCTCGTGTTGCCTTCGGAGGAAACTGATCTTGAGTTTTATCGACAAATCCATACAATTACAAGTTTTCGAGAGTCAAATGAAGTTGTTGCAAAATATTTATAATCTATAGACATAAAATGAATCGTTGTAAATCTAGTACTTTGAAGGTTATTTCATTCAAAATACATCTGCTGCTCGTAGCATTGTTTCACACATAATACTAAGAGCAGCCGCATCTGCTCTGTTTGCAGAATTCATTCGTTTCATTCTCAATATTAAATCCTGAGTATAAGCCAAAGGAATTAATCTTCCATCAGCTCCATGGCTTTGAATTCTACCTGGATTCTCAGTTTTACTCAGGTTAGCATGTTCTTTCACATAATCGCATGTATCCGGATCTAGCATGGCAACAACACTCCTTCCTTTCTTAGCTTTCTTCAAGGTGACGAGAGCTGCATCTAGACGAACACATGCTATAGCCATAGCCCCATCTTGAAACCTTTCTATATCAATCAATCTTGTAGAGGTCATCAGGTGCTGAATCATTTCTTCTTTTCCTAATTCGTACATGATTATAAGGAATTCTGTGAGAATGTGACTTTTATCCGATCCCCACGCCCTACCTAATGCAACGAGGTCATCAAGATCATCATAATTTACAGAAACTTCACTGAAACTCATCGCTTTATTTCGAAGCGCATCATCGATGAATAATGCTTGTGCCTCAGTAGGGCGGAGAGATAGAGGCTGATGTTCTGCCAATGATTCTCGTAAAAATAAGTTTTCCAATGTTGGGAAGCATTCTGGAAGCGAAGAGAAATCATCTGTCAATTGTAAAGCACATAGTACAGCGCCATGGACCTCGATAGATGAGTCATCCAAATTCGTTGCATTTCTTGTCAATCCACTCAAGATGATATCTTTTTGTATAGGTGGCCATACATCACATTCGATTTCAAAAGAATCATCCGGTGACTCTACATTTGCGTCAACCGATGAACGAAGCAGGGAGAGTAGCGACGATGATACTTTATTGAGAGTCTTGTACCATTCTTCGTCGTCACAGAGTGGCCCAACAATATCCTCGCAAACTTCATCAACCTCATGAAATCCAAACAAACTTCCGCGGATTATAGGTCTCACATGATTATTCCAGATGGTCTGTCCGATGGTACAGGTTGACTTGATGTCTTCCAATGATCTTAAAGCTGATATTGAATGTTCTAGCATTTCCAAGGAGTATGGCTGTTCCGATAAAACAATGAGTTAGTTTTTCATATATTGAGTGTAATTCTGAATCATCTATACACAAATGATACTTACATTTCTACTCCATCTTTGTGCCAAGATCAGAGCTCTATGCGAAGCTAATTGTTTCGGGTCCAAGAATGGTAAGAAGTAAAGTAGAAGTGGTGAGTTTCCAGATTCAAATGTATCGTCTTCCTCAAAAGTATTCCTATCCACAACGCAAGATAACTGTAACTGTTGCCACCTTTTGGTTGCATCACCATTGTCTGTCGATGGTACAAAAGATGCTTCACTTCCAGCACAAATTGATTCCATGAGGGCAATTTTTGTCTCATCAGGGGTTACACTCAACTCATCGTATGCAAGAAGTTGATGGATTGAAAACATTTCTGGATCCTCTAGCCGACTGACAGTAACAGGCAAAGTACCTGTCTCGATACCATATAATCGGAGTGATACAAGGAGTCCTGTCCTTAATTTTCTTAGAATAACCTTCCATGGTTCCGCTAATTTGGATAAACTATGAGAATGTTTGTATTCTATTCTTGTTCATTCCATTTTATACTAAACACTTACCACATCTTTCACTTGTAAAAAGACCATATGTTCGGTCTTCGATATTGCCTGTGGCGACTGTAATGGCTTCATGACAGGCTGTCGCCAAGTAGAACGACCTCACTAAATCCTCTGAATTTGAGCAATAATCTAAAAGTGTCCCTAGAATAGTAATCTCTTCTTTCTCGCTTTTAAATTCATCTGATTCAATATACTCGAGCACCATATCATGGAGCCAACGAACAATTGGGCACAAAAGACTATGACATTGCTTCTCAATCTGTTTTATAGGAAGAGTCATGAACCATTCACCATAATATTTTTCAAGGGTTTCGAAGTCTTCGTTTAGGCCAAGACTCTCAAAGAAGCTATGAGTTGTTTTTGAACTGAAGACATCTTTGGTAAGTGGCTTAAAAACATGCAAGAGAATTTGCTTCCTATCTCTAGTACTGTCACAAAGACAAATTTTGAGATTTCCATCCTTCTTCCTCTCGAAAGAACTGACGCCATCTTGTATGCAACCCTTCGCAAATGTTGCGAAAGAGAGTTTTGCTTCCACTTGGTCTGGTAACTCCGCGTCTACAGACCTTGATGTCACTTTTTCAAAAGTTTCCCTCCATGAGGTTGCTTCTTCTACCCAGCTATTTTTCTCAACATCTATAAAATCTTGAAGAGACGTGTTCATGGAATCAGAATTCTCAAATTCATGGATTTCATCATATGCAAGAATTAACTACGAAGAAATTCTAAAGTGAGAGCGTGCATATTCATGTATTTTGTGAATATCATGACGATATAATGAGCTCACCTGTGTGTGAAGATCGATTTTGGTACTAAGTTCTTCAATGTGTGAGTTTTTTGAAGTAACGACCACGTCATCCTCCATCGCATTGTCTAGTTGATCTCTGGCGTGTAAAACCACTTCACTATGAAAACATGAATCAGTAGCACCAATTTCAGTCAACCTCGTTGAAAGTGCCAAAAGATCAAGCGCTTTGCTGAGATCTGAAAGAGCTGTGATTTGCGTCAGTGTCTCGTAAACGACCATTAGCTGTGACGGAATGGCGCTTTCTGAAGAAATAAGTTGTTTCAGTTGTTGCATTTGGATTGTACCTTCTTGTGCTCTTTTCTGGATTGGGGTTAATCCACTTTCTCCGTATGAAGCATTAACTGCTTGTTTGCCATGTCTACTTGCTTTAATGAGTTCGTCATCCTAAAAAAAGAGAAAGGTTAGAGGAATAAAATGACGAAAATAAAAAGAAACGAACGAAGTGAAAAAGAAATGAGGAAGAAACACACTCGTGAGTCAAAGCTCTCTCGTCAAGATAGTGTTGTGAACTACTGTATATCCAAGAGAAACACACTAGAGATAGAATGCTCACTCACCACAACACATATCTCCTTCAAAATTGAATTCTTTGTTGAATTTCTACTAAGTCGTAGTTCAAAACTTCTTTGAAACACGTCTCCATTCGCTGGGCTAATTGGACATTGTACTAGTGACACACCATCTGATTTTACATCAAATTTTCCAATTCTTGGTCCTTCGTTCATTCGGAAAATTTCAACCACATTACGTTGTTTTGAGTGAATAGCCAAGTATTTGATCATGTGTATCTCATCATCTATTGTGTATGGGAACACAATCCAGTGACACGTAGCTTCTCGAAAGCCTTTCCAAAGTCTGATTGTTTCTTTTGTTTCTAAATCAATAAGCTGTACCCTACCAAAATTATCAGCACATGCTGCTAGACTCCCATGGTGCGGATCAATAGTAACATGTGTGATTTTGCGAGGTGGATCGAAATGGGCAGTCCCTAGGAATAATACTGTCGACTTCTCCCGTAAACTAGGGAAAAGAATAGAACCTGGATTTTGTTCATTTTCATATTCACTTCTATCGTCAGAATCTGATATACCTATTTCAGTAACATCAACGGTGGAATCTTCCTGCTTCTTTCGGTAACCAAATACTCCAATCATTCCTCCTAACATTGATTTCGCCATACTGGCGGTGCCTCCAATGATTGATGTTCCGCCGCGAATAAGACTTTCAACGGTTGACATGTGTATTTCCTCTTCTGCTTCATTATGAGTATTGGAGAAAAGCTGGTCTTCGTTGGTGTAAAAAGCCAATGTAGGAAATTTGTCGTCAGTACTTGTGATCTTTTTGTAACACAGTGCCTCGAAGAATTCATGATACTTCTCTACGACATCTTGTTCAGGTTCGGTATCTTCATCATCCAAATCTTCATCATCTTGCCCAAAGTCAAGATCTGGAAACACGATTACGTTTTCAGAACTAGATGCAATATCAGCTGGTTGAGATAAAAGCGTTTGAAAATGACTTGGAAATGGTACAATGACATGATCAAACGCTTTCTTGTCATCTCCAATTGAAGGATTCTTCAAATCTAGTCTTCCCTTGAAAACTAAATCTCTATATAGTTGTGATGGATGATCGAGATCTGATACATTGGCTAAACCAAAGAAAGCCCACTTCGGCATCCGAACAAATGTTCCGTCTCCATATGTTACCCATAAAAACTCATCGATCGAAACTTGAGCCGCTCCCATTACATGAACTCTATCTTGAATGTTTTCATCAATATCTAAACCACAATCACTTCTATTTTGACATTTATATATAGAGCTGATAGATTGCACCCCTCCTTGTGGGCAGAAAGGTTGAAAATTATCATTGTCAAGTGGATTTACGGAATGGCTACTTGACGCATCATCTCTGGATGCACTCGTGACAGAATTTGTACCATCATCAGACTTTCCATCTTTGCGTGATTCTCTTTCTCTTTTCCGACGTTCATATTCACGTGCAATACTTTCTTCACTATCAAGTTTTAAAGGTTCTACAATGTGTTCTTCCTTTTGCGTCTTTGACAATACATACCGTCCTTCATCTCCTCCTCCTATGCCGACATAAGCAAATATAGATAATTGTATACTTAACACTCGACATTGGTCTGTACCACAAACTATAGCAACTTGTAAATATTCTGAATGAGACAACGAATTCGCTGGTTCTTGAATGATAATTCGTGGATCACAACTCAACATTTCGAGATAATTTTTTGAATAACGTTTATTACTTTCTCCTTCATCGGCACCTTGACATGTCCACACAGAAATCGGTGTACAATGAATAAAATCTGGAACTACAATATCAGGAAGCTCGTCATCATTTGTAGGAATTGATACGAGCTGAGCAGATATTGCATATGGTGTAGATGCAACCAGAATGTACCAATCTTGAACCACGATTTTGCTTGATTGTTCATCATCTGATGCTTTCTGAGATTGGAAACTGTACATGTTCACATTTGGTTTGACACTTTTGAGATTTGCATTACGAAGAAATATAGATTTTTGAATAAGTTTCAAATGGTTCAGTAGAGAGGAACAATCAATTTTGAGAGGTTTCCTTTTGCGAACAACTCGTGATAGACTCCTTCTCTTTTTGAGCTTGGAGCGGGATCTCGATCTTCGCCTTTCTCGCTCCATTTTACACTGTAGCTATTGGGGACGAGATGTGCGTTCTCCTTTGATTGTTGAATGATATGACTGAAATGAAACTAGGTTGTAGTTGCGTTGAATCAAGTTGAAAACTTATTTCCAGACGAGAAAGTTCTGCAGAGTGCGTTTGCTTTATGATAGTACGTACACATCTGTCTAATTGACACGTTGACACATAGATTCTGTTTTTGAATATGTGTCAATAGACTATTTTACCGGAGGGGGGTCGATAGACCGGCCAGGAGGCATATTCTAGTATATATAGCTCGTCGTCAAAGAATTTGGATCATAAAAAGTCTTAAGTAATGAAGATATTTTATGATACTTAAGCTTCCAATCCTGAGTTTTTTCAAAAAAAAAATTTTATAGGTCAATTAGACGGTTGACACGGAAGAGTACAAGTTTATGTAGGTATCGAAACTTTTTGACATGCATCAAAAGGGGGTTTTGTTTGATAAAAGAAACAAATGACATTTTTATGAACCGTTGAGGACTGTTTTTTGTCTGAACAGAAATGTTGTAACAGAAAAATTTGAGATTAATCGTAAGAAGGACAAGACTGAGGGTGTTGTGGTTCTTGTATTGTCAACGGTTGCCTTCAACGGTAGATGACATCACGAATGAAAAAATTAGCGGGATTAGATTTAGTTTCTACGTAGAAGTACATAGGCACAGTTTTGGCATATGAAAAGTATAGGTTGTTATTTGTGATTAAACGCTTATTTGAATATTGTGTAGGAAAATTGTAATATGTTAGTTGAAGGTATATTTTAATTAGAATAATTCATTATAATATTTTCATTGTACATATAAATGACCAGTGTATGAATCTGTTGTCGATGCATATTGTAATCGTTAGCTTTTTCATTACAACCATTAAATACAAAATGTACAATTATACAGATATCTGTGAGGCTGTATGTCTCACTGTTAGTTTGGAAGTAGAGGAGTTAGAAGAATCTTTTGGTTATGAACTAAATCATTGCTATGTTGCAGGTTCCTTTGCTACACACATGTTTTTCCGAAAATATGCATTCAATGATATAGATGTGTTTATCTTAAACCGTAGTACAAACATGGATGAAGATGGAGTACATGATACAAACTACGATATTCTAAAAAGCTACAAGGTTCCTTTGAAGGATGAGTCTGGATCCGAAATGATGATTGACGGAATCTCTAGCGTTGAAGTTAATATTGTGGTAGTTACAAACTGTTGTTGTCTTCAACACCTAATCAATTTTTTTGATATAAATTGTTGTCAAATTGGGTTCCCGATTAACGTAGAGACAGGTGAGGTTGGTAGCTTTGTGTTTACCAACCACTTTGATCAGTTTGTAAGTTCAAGAACATTGAAAGTTGTTATGTACCATACTCCAGCATCTTCTCTTATGAGGGTAATGAATAAGTCTTCTCAGATGAAGGTACCATTGAAACTATCAGCAGAGCACATGTTGAAGTTAAAATGGGATGAAGACGTGCAGAAGGTTGTGCAGACAAAACTCTTCACCCGTGTTTACACAATGTTACAGTTAGATAATAAAGAAAATATCATTAGAGATAACTTCCATGTGGAATTGTTACAGAGGTCTTCGGAAGACGAAGAAGATGATATCTACAATGCAGTTTCTACCAATGAATCTACTAATGGAGATACTAACAATGAATCTAACATTGAAGACGATACAAGCTTTTCTTTCTCTTTCTCCAAGAATGGGTCAAAGGTAGAGTTAACTTTCCATGGAAATGGAAACAATATTTTCCATTTTGTTTGTATTAATGGAGAAGTAGATGACTTTGCCAGATTTAAAGATCTTGTATCCATGCATGGATATTTGAACGCTTTTGTAAAAGACGAGTTGATGCTGACTCCTGTAGAGTACATTCTTGGTTCTTCTAATAGAAATGCAATTGATTGTAACAATTGGTTGGTCGTAAAGATGATGGAAGAGTACATGTCTATGTAGAGTCTTCTTGGAAGAATAGGTTATGATCTTTCAAAAAAAATTTTTGAATAAAAATTTTAAAAGGTTTTTAACCTATTAGATAATAAGTTATTAGAAGTTTAGAATTTAATATTATCAAGATGAGGCCCGCATGGTCCAGATGCTCTGGAGTAATTTGCATCGTTTCTCGATTTATCCGCAACATGCATGATTCTGGTTAAGTTACAATGCATGATGTGTTTTCCCATTTTAATTTTGAAAAGCACTCCTGCATTACAGCAATAAAGGAAAGCTGGCAACCAATTCTTAACGATAGCATCTGCATTTTCATTGTCAGCATTTGCAGCAACTCTACCGTTGTAACATAGAGTCTCAACTTCATGAGATGTATTTCCATCTGTATGTGCAGGTAGGGCATTGTAATTAGACATTTCACCTGTGCTACAAGCATATTCAAGAAGGATTTTTTCCGCAGAGAATTTTGGAAATGCTTTGCAGAACTCAGAAAGCTTTGCAAATGGGTTTTGTGAAAGAAGACCTAGTTCTTGTGCAACACCCAAAAACATAATTCTAGACTTCATTTCAGCTAAAAGTGTGGTTCTATAGCTCGGATACAAGTTAGCTCGCTTGGCTTTCTCCTTGGAACGGAGACGATGCATGCATTTCATATCGTTGTAGATTCCACGAGAAATGATTGATCCAGGTGGTTTTTTTCCAGCTCGTAGAGCACCAGTGTTGTCATAGACTACAGTGCTGTTGACTGAATTTGGAGAAGCTACAAACTCGGTGGAGTCTTTTCTTGTGACAACACTTAACGAATGCGAGGTGGTATCAGAGAACACAAAGCCAGTGGAAGCTCCAGATCTATGTCCAGAGTTGTTGAACTCCAGACATCTACTCTTCGCTTCCTCTATGAGGACAGAAGAAGGCAGATGAATGGAACCAAGAGCTGCGAATCTTGTTTTATTGTCTGGGAGTTTGAAGATGATGATAGAAAAATCAACTCCTTCATCATGAGTAAAAGTCCGGCCAGGGAATCTATTAGCAACAGTGTCCATATTGTTGAGGAAATGACACCCTTCAACAGACAATTCAGAAGCAATAGCATCAACTATTCCATACTGAATAACGTACTCTGTTTTGAGGCCTAACAATTCAAGAAGAGGAGACTCCAAATTCAAAACAAACTTAAATCTAGTGATTGAAGGCAAAGTTTCCATTATATTCACAAGCACTGGAAAATTCTGGATAGCTCTCTGCAGTTTTCTCGTCTGCACTGCATCGCTTTTACAAGTGATGCAGTACCCAATATCCATTTCACTTGAAGGAAGTGTTTGGATGTTTGCAGCGTAAGCAGAGACCTTTGTATTGAGCTTTTTGCCACAATTGACACAGTTTCTACCACTCAAGAGTGTCGATAAGGCTGTATTTACTTGCTTATTTGCCGCTTTAAGTTTCTTTGCAGCTTTAATCTTTTTATTCTTCGAGCCTGGCATGATACTATAGATATGCAAACATGTAAACGTTAGAATTTTATTATGAAACAAGTATGCACTGTATTGGTCCTGGGTTGATTACAACGACGAATTTATAATGGCTTGCAAGGCCTTCATCGTTGCCCCAATTGACTATATACTCTTTGTTTTTTGAAATTCAACAACTATGCACTGTATTGGTCCTGGGTTGATTACAACGACGAATTTGGAATGGCTTGCAAGGCCTTCATCGTTGCCCCAATTGACTTTATACTTGTTGTGTCATTGAGAAGGTTTGATCTACTTACCTAACCTGAAATTAGTTGATTGCTGTGTGTTTGTTTTCTTGTGGATTCTAGACTTGTAGCGATGAAAGTCTATTGTTTGAAAAGATATGTGCAATGATTGAAGTATGACTGAAGTACACATAGGAATTACATTTGCATAGGAATGAAGAAGAATTGACTCGACTAAACCTGTGGTGTAAGTCGTGTGTACTACTACGTAGACAGAGTGGGGACAAAGTTTTTCACCCCTTTAGTTCCGGGTGAACAACAGTTCAGATCAGAGCTGACACTCAAATTTACAAAGATACTTTTGAATGTGCAAGCACAAATTGCAAGAAGGTACACATGAAAGATGTCGTGGATAGAGTTTGATGAATTGCGGCAGCTTAAACCTGGAGTGCAAATGTACCATGGGAAGATAACCTTTGTTTATAATGGAGAGGTGATTTACGATTGGAAGAACGATAAACCACTTGTTTATGGTGAAACTGAAAGAAAATCTTGGCGTGTGATTATTGTTTTGCCAGGAGTATCTCCATTCTTTAGATTGTTTGGATTCTTGAAGAAGTCGCATTCTAAGATTATCTTTGAATTCTATTGAAAGAAAATGAAAATGTGAGAAAATTAGATTTCTAGATTTAAAAAAAAACGCCCAAGTTTCTATCAGAGTTATCTGGGTCCACAAATAGATAAGACAAATAGTCTCTCTTGTACTCTCCAAAAATGGTCTTAGAGAAGTAGCCAATATCCCCATCAATGAGCATCTCGTCAAGTTTAAGACCAGTACTAGTTCTGGCTTTGTTATTGCCAATATCTCTTGACAGACTCTGATTATCATCTTCAATCAAAATTTTGTACAGTCCACTTGATCCCTTTGCAGCACGGAATACAGAATCAAACCCGTTCTTCAACTGAGAGAAAGTGACTTCTTCGTCTTTATCTTTCTTCGCCAAGGCAGCTGACTTATTACAGATTTCCTCCAAGACATGGCAACATTCAGTGTCATCTCCTGCTACATACTGCCAGTAACAAGCAATTTTGTAAGAAGTCCACCAATCCGGAGATTTCACAATTTTATGGAATTCGTCAACAATTTCCTTTGCTTCCTTCTCAGCTTCATCTTCATTTTCAGAATCCAATTCAATGTTGTAGATAGATTGATACTTGGAATAAGAATCAAAAATTACAAATGAATTGTTCATGGACCCTGGATTTTGGCGGATCTTCATAGATAACATCTCAGAAGTAAGAATTTTCTCAGTAGTTCTGTTGTTGGATCCAAATTCAAGCTTCATCTCAGAGCAGTCAAAAAGAACACATCCAATAGCCATACATTTGTTCATGATAGTTGAACGAAACTCAAAAAGATACTTGTCATCTCCTTTGGCAAGATCGTTCATTGCATTGACAGAAACAATAATATGAAACTTTGATTTTGCATAATTTGGAATTGGCCTAGAACTCTTCACAACTAGATACTTATGATTCCTGTTCTTTTCTTTCTTGAGTGGTGACTGACGCAAGTTGCTAAAGGAAAATGGTTTACTGTTCACCTTTTTTTTAGCTCCAGAAGACTTCTTGGGACTATCAAAGAAAGATGGAACATCCTTTGGTGAGCTCTTTGGTGTTGCCGTTGTCTTCTTGCTTGTAGTTTGTCCGCCAAAAAAAGATTTCGACGAAGGAGACTTCTGAGAAGATGTTTGGGATGAAGCAAATGATTGTGACTGACTGGTTGCTTGGGACTGACTAGTTGATTGAGACTGACCGAAAGCTGAAGGGTCTCTAGATGCTTGAGACTGACTTGACGCCTGATGTTGACTGGAACATTGAGACTTGTTGGTTGCTGATGCGTCCTGACTTGCTGCTTGATGCTCACTGGTCTCTTCATCTTGAGCGGGCGTGGAACCTTGCACTGCTGGAAGTTGAGTAGAATCTGATGGTAAAGCAAGCCAAGGGATGCCATCCACAGTCTTGGGTGCTATACCGACAGGACCAACAAAAGTTAAGCCTTGTTGTTTGTAAATTGTATTGGCATTGCACACCATTCCTTGGCTGCGAAGAAACTTGGCAATAATCTCTGCCTCAGAAAGAGAACCAATACATGTGTTATCTGACGAAGAAGGACTCTCGGAAGCTGTAAATACACTTTTTGCTCTTTTCTCTTCACGGAAACGATGCTCCTCCTCAATTCTTTCCTCAAACTTGGTCTTTCCCAAAGTGAACCCATTAGAAAATGCACCATCTACACCATACTCACCTCTATCTTCTGCACTCTCTTCAGTTGCTTTGTCCATTGAATCTGAAACAGTACCAACTTTTCTGATTGTTGCCAAATTGTTCACGTTTCCACTTAAATGAAATAAGTTAGAAATGAGATCAACAGGTTATGAACCTTCAAAAATTATTATTCAAAAAATTTTTTTGAAGGGTTTGTAACCTATGAATGTACTTACTCTGAAATCTGTACATCGAAAAACACAACATTGTCTTCAAACGCATCTTGGAGATTCCAAAAGGAACTGGACTCATCAACAACTAAGAATTTCTTGAAGAGGGACAACAACGAACAATAAAACTTGAGAGCTTCTCCTCTTTTCATGGTTGAAACACTTGGAAGTGAAATTTCATCGTTTTCAAGAGTTTTGATGATAGTCTTCAGATCAATCTCTCTAAAACAAAGAAATAGATTCTTGCGCACAAACTCTGCAAAGTTGGTTGCTAATTTTGCAAAGGCACGATCCTGACAATGCATGATAGTATTCTTTGTAATGCTAGCAAGAGAATCTGCTCCTTGTTTTGCAAATCCCTTCATCATTTCGGTAATAGGAGCAGTAAGCAGCTTGTATTCAGTGTCTTTTTTTCTTGACTTTGCAAAGTCTTCGCAAGTCTTGAAATCAGGAAGTGAATCGACACATAGAAGTTGATGAAGAACCTTCACCTTAGACTCCTGGTTGTTTGCAGAAGCAACAAGACTCTGGATACTTTCAAGAGAATCGAATCCAACCCAATTTGCTACAGGGGCGATGCTCACTGAAGCAAAGTTCTTGACAAGACTACTCATAAGCTGGTCAAGATGCACATCATCGAGATGGGAAAGAAGCTTCACCAAAAGGTCCTTTCTTGAACTGAGAAACTCAGCTTCACGAATGTTGGAAGTACAATCCATGACATAGGAATGTTTCCCAAAGTCCTTCACTTTTTTGGCAGAGACATGATCAAGTTCAAAACCTTCCGCTTCAAAAGTCTTTGAATTTAAATTTTGTTTAGTTTTGAACTTTCACATATGATGGATGATTAACAAAGACAAATCAACTTACCTTAAACTGAAACTTAACAATGGTTTCAAGTTGCTCAAGAAGAGACTTAACATGGGATCCAGAAACTTTCATGATTGATATGTTGACAGATTGACAAAACGAATTATACTTTTTGATAAAATATGAGTGCACCAAAAAAGTTAGAATCGTCGTTTTTTTCCCTCATTTCCCTCGGAGTTGCTCAACGCTCGCTCATCCAAATAAAAAAGTTTTATACTTTCTCCAACGCACACAACACAAAAGATTTCTCGTGCGTTGGAAACAAAAACATTATAGCTGTGAAATAACTTGTTATTGTTCGAGAATATAATATGTTAGAGAATGCGTTAGACGACAAACTATAAAGAATGAACGTTTTTGATTTGCTACAAAAATGAAGTGATTGTGGGAAACACAGAAAAAGAAGAATAAAATAGCTCTTAAAACACTTAATCCCGTCTCATATACAACTGTTGGCTTTTGAAGAACATATGTACACATCAACTTTTACAAACACATCATTCAATTTATTCTACTGTCATAGTTTTCCGAAGGGAATTATATAACCATAACACAAATAAACTCTACATGATGACTACTGAAACTCAAGTACAATCTCCAAGCAGCGTAAGATCTGTTACTCCAACTAGCATCAGTGTTAATCACACTTTTGGCGACATCTTTGAAACTGTGCGAATCAAAGTAAAGATCCCTATTCTCCTTGGTTTACTTCCTTCTGTAGACAACAAGACATACTTGCAGCCTAATGTAAACCATCACCATTCTAGTGATGGTGTCTCCTTTTCCAACCTTCATGATGCATTTAGCAAATGGATTGTGGATGGCAAGGGTATTGTGTCTACTGAGTTTGACGCAATTCTTATGACTGAACTCAAAACAGAGCCGAGTGGAACAGGAAATGTTGCATTCAATCTTTTTGAAGTTGACTCTACTAATCGTGCAGAGGAAATGTTTGGATTGGTCCAGTGGAACAAATCACAAACTAAATCAGCTCTTCAAAAACTCATGGCATATAGCAATGAATTCAAAGATATTGATACTCTTCAAAAACTCAAATTGTCAATGCAAAAACTACTTAAAACCGAAAATCAAGAAGATGTAAGTAAACACAAAGCAATTTTTATCACAGCTTGTAGATGTTTTCTTACATATCTCTCTCAGGGACACTACTTCTTAGGATTCACTGACGGTTCTCACAGAACCAAGTCACTCTGGAAACTCATGTCGTCTTTGGCTTCTAAAGAAAACTTCAAAAATCAGATTATGAACAATGATCAAGAAGTTTTCATCAATGTATCTTTCTTTAGAGAAGATGTACGTGTGCAACATTACCAACTTCGTGAGTTGATGTTGATCACGCAGAATTATTCTGGACACATTATGCAGATGAAACAACAAACAGTAGGACATTCCCTATATGATTGCTACAATTTGTTTGCTACAAACAGTCTAGCTACTGTCCACAATCATCTTTCTGTATTGAATTGTGACGAACCGAGTAAAAAAAAAGTGGTTTCAACAAAACATGCTTACTATATGCAACACACAGTGGAAAAATTTTCAAGGATGCAGCATTAACACCAATTCTTCAAACCTTTTTGGTTCAGTTTTTTTACAATGACCAGTTTGCAAACTGGTGTCTCTCGGCTCTTCATCGTACTAAAATGGGGCAGAAAGAGCTAACCACTCATTTCACTGGTAGAGAAGATATAAAAAAAAGCTATCCTGGAGTACGTAGAACAATTATGAAATTGAAAAAGGCATACATACTCCCAAATACTAACATCTCCAAAATGTTTCTTCTTTACAGGCTTTTGACAATTTAATTTGGTACCCAGTTCTTTTCCAAGCATTGACTGTGTCTCATATCAAGAATGCATTGAAACATCACGACTTGAATATGAAATATGGAAGCAAAGACAACATAAAACTTCCAATACAGTGTGCTATGTTATTTTCCCTCGGGCGACTTTTTATATTCTCCCCGAAAATGACAAAAGAAATACTTCCGGCAATGACATACATGCAAGAATCTTCTACTCTCACCCCATATCGGTATGTATTCTAGACAATCTCTTTCTCGTTGAAACTTATTTTACAGAAATTTAACAGTTCAAATCAATGTTAGGCTTGGGCTGATTCAGTCGCTTGCGTATGATGCTACTGACTTCCTACTCAAGTATTTCAATACATACTTTACTGATACAGCCCAACATCAAACAAACTGGATCTTGCGATACATATTTCGATGCAATATTGAGAAACAATTGCTACTTCTCTACAAACTTGTTGACACTAAAGACCTTGATTCAAAACTTACACATCCAGCTAATAAGTATGGAAATGATGCTTACGAAGATTCAATTATCCACTCTCTTCACTGTAGAGAAGGTCTTACTCAGCAAGAAGAAGATTCAAACGAAGACAAGAAAAACCAGAAAAAGAAAAACCAGACAAAGAAAAAGGAAACAGAAAAAGAAAAAACGAACGTACCTGTTCTACTGGCACCAAAAATTGGGTCCGTCGTAGTAGCTGATAGGGTTCTTTTCTCATACTTGAGATATATTGTTTTTGTATTAACAATTGAAAACATCCATGTACAGATTCTTCCAATAATGAATTTATTGTTGAATGCTGAACTGTCAAAAGGAGATGTGAATAAAGAGATATATCAACGTCGATTGGAAAATAATGATGCATACCTTGATTCGTGCATGTTGAAACAAGAGATAGTCCTTGGAAATAAAACCTTGTCTCTTGACCCAAAAAATTTCATTCAGCAGATTTTTAACAATACTGACAAAGACCAAACTCTAGATCCGATCAAAATATTGTTAGACTGGTTCAATACAATTCACAAGGACAATGTTACTATAGAGTCCACGCAACTGCGGTTCCATCGACATGTAAAAGGGGATCCTGGAATAATTTCATCTAATTTTGGCGATGTTGTCGCGTACATAAACAGACACAAAGACAGATTAACATGTTCGTTCCCATTGCGTACAGAGGCTGCAGAAAAAAGGAAGTAAGTTTTGTATTTAAATCTCCTGTGTACTTTCTATTTGCAAGTTGCTCACACAATCTTCTTCAATAGAAACGAAAATAAGAATCCTGTTACTCCTTCAACAAAGTAAGATAGGTTATGAACCTTCCAAAATTTTTTTTCAATAAAAATTTTGGAAATGTCCCATCTCAAACTCAACATTCTCACATTTTCTTTTATCTTTACAGGAGAAAGAAGACAGAACCAAATAAACAACAAAATGAACTTGAGCTCCATGAAACGACTACAGATGTAACTCAGAATGAAACTCAAGAAGACAACACACAACCGGCAAGACGATCTTTGAGAAGTAGAACAAATGTGTCTTATGTCCAACCTGATGATGATGAATCTTCTATACAAGAAGAAACTTCACCTCTAGAAAAAGCAACTATTGCTAATGAAGACAAAGACGATGATGAATACCTCAACACACAAGACGAAACTGCTACGAATTCCTTCGACAATGAAGATCAAGAAGAGGAGAATGGTGACGAAGTTGATGAAGAGAGTCCAACTATCCAACAAGAGATAGAAGACTTAGCGCAAGACAATGACGTCAGTGTCGCATCAGATGAGGCAATGACTCTATTTCAATTACAATTGAAATTTGATGACGACTTATTTTTTGATCTCGACGAAAAGATTTTGCCTTACCTTGGTGAACAAGATAAAATCTCACCTATCATGCCTAGGCCAGGACAAAACACTGAGAAGGCGTACGCAAAAATGGTAGACAACATGAGATCGCAGCTTTTGTTTGAAGTTTACAAAATTTATGCCTTCGTCCTAAAAGAGAATAGATGCACAGCAAATTGGAATTCATCTAGAGCGTTTCTGTTCACGATTGGTTATGCATATGACTGTCTCTACCTAAAACCTCTTTTCCATCGGTTGATGCAATTTGTCCCGTGCTTTGATGCAATGTTTTCGAAGATTCAAAGGAACACAACAAAGGAAACAGTACTTGTTTCATTCAATGATACATGTATTTCTGACACATTACATTTGCATCCAAAATATGACTCAAAGTTTAAACATTTCATTGATGTCACTTTCACACGTAACCAAGAGAGATATCGTACAATCCTTGATCAGAGAATGAAATTAGTATCTCTCTTCAAAAACAACAACCCTTGGTTTCCTACGATGTTCCAATATAATCCAACCTCCAGAAATGAAAACTGGGACAGACATCTTCAGCAGGCAAATTATGAAGAATATCTCACGTATGAAGACTTGTCCCACAAAACAAAAGACTATATTCATATCAGAACTTCAATGGAGAGTGACAAGATTTTACCTTTTCTTTCTGAATTTGGATTTGAAACAGAGAAATTTGAGAGTATCACTGTAGACACCATGGGAAAAAGCGTTACAGACGGAACATTTCACAAGTTCCTTGTACCACATTCTGCGTCGTTGTACGAAAATCTTTTATTCAGTAGTGATGTCATTGCTGCATCCAATGTGTTAAGAAAAGATGATGACTACGTGAGGATTACTCTCTACGATGAATCTAAACAAGAAGAACAATACTTTCAGCATAATGAACTCACCCATGTCCTTGTCATCAAACTAGAAACGGGAAAAACTTATCTTTCGCCATATAGTGAAGACTTCTTCCCAGTTTACAAAGTTAGAGCTCGCATCAGACCTCGTATACATCAAATGACGAGATGTACAAATATTCTAGGAGATATTTTTGATGTTCCACACACTTCTATTGAAGTCATTGAAGAAGATACCGATAGTACTGTTATTGAGTTTGGAGATAGAAATCAAATGATACCTATTTTGAAAAAGAGGCAAAATTCCAACAAGTATACATACGTATCAGACGATCTTCAATATCTGTTCTCTATAGGTGAAGGAAGCTTTTCCATGCAATTTTTTGCCAAAGATTGGGAAGTAACTGGTGACCTATTTTATGACTTTGATGAGGTATACACTATCAATGACTACTACAACAAAGTTATGAAAATTACAACATAATCTAATCTTTATTTCATCACTGTATAATACTTCTCGTACTGCGTATGCAGCCTGTATTGTGCCACTTGGGGGAACTGTCAACTTCACAACTTCCAACTAGTCCCAACCCAACATGACGGACCCCCCTCCGGTTATTCATTACATGCTTGCATTCATGAATACAACTGACGTTTCATTGTAAAGCATCCAGATACAGAAGAGGAGATGAGATGATACATTGCACATTGCCATTATTCCCAATACATTAGATCAAATACCTAATACATCTACATAGTTCATACTTGAATAATTGTTTGATATCATTGATACTTAGTTTAGACAAGAAACAAAGCATTTATCGGGAGTCATTCTTTAGCCAGAAACAACAGCAGAGATATCGCAGAAGAAAACATACCTTAGCTCATTCAAAAATGTCCATGGCTACATCATCATCAAAAAATGCTTCGTATCTGCCATCGCAGAATCCTCAAAGGATGCAAGCACTCAAAACATTTCTCGCAGCAGATGAAATTGTAACTATCAATCCCACATTCTCCTACAAGGCACCGCTTGATTTCCTCATTACACAAGAATCTATCGGACCATTCGAGGCAGGCATTGACACAAATGTTCCATTATGGTTGGCACTCTATCTTCGGAAAAGAAATTTGTGTAGATTGAGATGTCCGGAATGGATGGATGTCGAAAATCTCAAGCAAGTATTGAAACACGAACGTGATCCTCAAGAGGATTCTTTTTCAAAAGATTTACCATTTCGATATGCTGAAATTTCAAGAGCTATTTTACAAGCTTGTGGTGCAGGACGATCTGCTGTACATGCTGGAGGAAGTGGTGTTGATGGAGGAGAGGAAATTCCACAAATGGAAGTTGTGAGAGTTTTATTAGAAGATATCAGTATGTTGAGAATGGGCAAGATTAGAGATAATATTCATTTCTTATCGGGCGTCATGGGAAGAAGTTTGGAAAAACCTATGCCAGGAATTAGTGTAGATGGTATGGGATCTATTGAATTGGCGGGTGTCAAACCATTTATGGAAGGAGCCTTTGCAGATCATTTCAAAATTATAAAGTCAGGAGTTTCAAAGGGTGAAAGTGGGAAAACACCAAGTAAGAGAATTGCAAGTCGTATCAGAGGTTCTAGAAGAAAGCAAGTCCAGGAAGTTGACGAAGATGGACTCATGGAACCTACAGCTGACGATGAAGATGAACTTATGGAACCAACAGCTGAAGAGCCGGAAGAAGAAGAGCAAGAAGGTGGCAGATCATTGAGAAGATATCGTTGATTTTTGATATAATTAACTGTATTGTAACATACGCATGAATCATATAAATCATATTTCGCATTTTTGCCATTAATTTCTTTCTAAAATAGAAGCGCATTTACAATATTCTTCTGTAGGAAGAGGCAAATCTGCAAATCTATTACAATTTTTTAATACAAGACTAACTCGTGACTTTTTTAGCTTCAGTCATGTCGTGTACATTTTTTTCAAATCCTGAATTGAAACTCCGACGTCACATTTTTAAAATTATTTCTACTCCAAAACGAAAACACTGTCACGTTGAGTCACGTATGAAGCTTCATCATAAATGGTTATCCTCATAAATTTACACTAACTCACATTGTGATTTGTAAACCATGCAATTTTTCAAGAAAGGTCTAGTACCTCTGCTACTTATCTTTGCTGGATGCGAAGGTCAAGATGAAATTGGAGACCAGAGAACATGCAAAGGCGTAGATGGGCTAAAATCCAAGGTAAGTTGTAAACAGCTTATATTTAACTGACATAATGGCTTTATCTCACCTAAAACACCAACTTTCTGTCCAACAAGGTACGCATTTTTTGTACTGACGTACAAACTGGAGTAGATTGCCTCAGCACCGATGGCAAACCATTTATGACTCAGCTCAGTGATAGTTGCGGTACAAGGAAACTGAAGTTTCGTTACAAATTGAGTAACAAAAACGACGACGTTGAGGTTAGAGTAAACACAAATACTAAGATTCTCTACAACGGCAAAAGCATTTTCACCGACGATGATGATGATAATGTAGTTGGAAAAGACATCCAGCCTAATCAGACACACTCCGGGGTTTACCTGGCAGACTTTGATACTTGTCAAGAACGCGCATCTTTTGCAGTGATTTTGAAGCTCAAGACTACTTCAAACGGAAGTGGAACGAAAAGATACGTTGGATGTAAGTTTAGCATGTACCTTGCTATTTGGTGTTTGATCATTACTTCAGATTTAACGAATTACATTGATTGTCCCTCTTCATTAGGTCAAACTGAAATTATTCCATATGTGGAACTCTATCAGGCAGACTTATTTGATCCCATCACACCATTTCCTACTCCTCAGAAGTCATTGGCTCCCTCTAGGGAAAATACCAAACCTCCTCTTTCTACTCCTCCAACACTAGCTCCATCCCTGAAACCATCTATCAGAACAATCGTTGGAGAGGATCCAGATGACAGTGAAGTATCACCGTCCATGGCACCATCTACCTCACTGTCACCATCAAAGGGAAAGTCGGCAAAGTCGTCAACACCGTCGATGTCACGTTCTCCTTCGTCATTTCCAAGTAGATCAAGTGTACCTTCCACTTCTATCGCACCTTCAAAAGGTACAAAAAGTACATGCAAAAAGAAGAGTAGAGTCGCAGTGCCCCCACGATGCAGAGCGGACTATGATGCTGATCCAGAGCCTCTCCATTATAGACCGAAAATGACCAAGACTGATGTAACGAATTCTGTCTGTAGAGCTGCATACATCGAATCAAGTTACAGTCTTTTTGATTCTGAAGTCAATGATGACATCTACAGTGACACTTCGGAACTTGTAGCATCTGATCTTGGACTATTCAAAGGACTCAATGAAATCCAGAGATATGTGGGGTTCTTCAAAGATTCCACCCTCTTTGACATTTCGTTCACTTCCACCAGATCGGGCGAATTTGATAACATTCTCAACATTTATTCCGATGAAAATGAATGTGTTTTAACTCATGCGTTTGTTGCAACGATGAGAACCAAAGCTGCTACTGACCCACAAACAATGGATGTTGTCATTGGTGTACGTACAAAGTTCTCAATCATAGAGCCAGGTAAAATCTCTATCCGCCGTAACGACGTAGTAAGTGTTTTTGCATGGGATCGTCTATTACATTCATGTTCATGTCCGAATTTTATGTCTCATCCCATCCCATTTCACAATCCATAATGATAGTTTGTACCGAGAACATTCTCAAAATTCTTCTGGGGTGAAGCTTTACACACACGCGAAATCGCTTTCAGGAACTGTAACATTATGACGGAGTCTTGTGCAGTGGAATTCCGTGATAATTGTTACTCCATTATGAATGTCGATGATTGTGTGATTGATATGTTAGCCTTGCCGGGAGCTGATCGTCGAGGAAACGTAGATGGCAAGAGCTTCGGATGTCGCACTTTCTATTCCACATTTGTTGGAGAAGACTCGGAAGTTTGTCCAAGTATCAGTTACCAACCAAAGTTTACAAGTGATTGCAAGCTCAAGTGTCAGAATTCATCCAAACTCAAGAACCGCGAAATGTTTCTCAAAGAAGAGTTGGACTTTTTTCAAGACTTTAGTGCATTTGTTGGACTTGGAGAAGACAAATGGACATCTCCAAGCATCATCTAAAAGCACTATGAGAGTGTCAAGCTTCCAATAATGAGACTTCCAAAAGTTAAATTCATAAAACGGAACAGTATCAGGATACTTTTCTACATTCATTCAATCTACGCATGCATAATTCAAGACCATCTTTTCTCATCCTTTGTTTATTTCTAGTCGGTAAATTCTCTAAATCTTTATATCCTGAAGTGACTGCTTTCATGACATCTTCTTCTCTTAGTAGGTGAATAATTGGAAATGGTGATCGTATTGTATAATCGGCGGCATCTTCTTCAATCCATTCAGAATAAGTTTGATGTGTGGCCTTTGGATGGAAAAGAACCTGTTGCAAACTATGTGTATAGGAATGTTTATTGATCACTTCTTCTTGAACTTGCCAAGACAATCGCACCAAGTCTCGAAAATCTGTTAGAGATGTACAAATTTCTTCATTTAAAACAACAAGCGTTGTTTCAGGTCTACTATGGAGTGATGTATACGGATCAGTAGTTCCGACTAATAAATGAGCCTCTTCGTGCATTTGATCAACGATTTCATCATGACTGTTGCTATTCAATATTTTGATTCGGAGTTTCGGTGGTCTTCTAACCGGAGGAGCAAAAGGACAAAGCTTCTGTTTGATAACTATATCATCAAGCCATTTTTCGATTACTTGTTGTCTTGCGGTAGAATCTGCTCCTACTGCTGCAAATGATCGAACTCCTTTCCAATTTTTAAGCACCTTAGATTGTAGGGGTCGAAATATATTTGAAATCATTTTCCAAAATGCATTTATTGTAATGAAACGAACAGACAAAGAAGAGGGTTTTGATGTTTGGATTTTTTTTATGTACGTTTTGCTGTGTTCTGTTTGCTGTGTTTTTGTACATAGAAGATGGTATGGTACATAGGTACGTCTATTCAGGTAGAAATGGGACTAAAAAGCTTTATTTTCCTCGTCATTTGTCTTTTCTCCATATCTTTGTTAGAACATTCCGAAAGTGAAAGTGGAATAGGTAATGCCCTCCTCAATAAGTGCAATCACAATATTTTTCCACACATAGAGCAACTTACTCGTAGGTAAAACTAAAAAAAAAAATGGAAAGAATGTTTCAGCAAGAATTCTAAAAATACGATTCTCTCATCCATGTTCTCAGAGTTCGGGTCATCGCGTCATTTCAATGGCATTTCTACGTTTATCCTCTTGTTTCTCCGTGAAAAGATATGACCATACGTACCAGTTTTGCTTGGCTGAGAGCATTACTTCACTATTTTCTTCGGCGCTATTGGTTCGTAGTAGATCCAAGTAGATGAGAAGCGAAAGTGAAAGCAGTTTAGTTGTAACTATTTTACATACATCATCGCAAAAGTAAGAACAAGATGATGCTGAATCCGATGAGAAGAAGAAATGGTGGTGGTACACAAAGGACAACTTGCTCTACGAATACTAAGCTACAAAATAAGAGAGTTCTTATCTTGGGCTTCTTTGCTCTCGGCTTTCTACACATAACATTTCTTCAAGATATTGGAACAAGTAATGAAAGTATTGATACTTCTCAGAATCCTTACCCGTCACAAGATCTAGATGTTCGAAACTTGGCAGCTAAAAGGAGGGTTGCTGTAGTAAGACCATTTTCCGTAAATGCTTTGGATTCTATTGCGCACTCCTTTGACTCTTGGTCGAAATTCATCCCGTGCAGTAAATGGACTCGCCGCAAAAAGGAATTCCGAGATTTTGAGTTTGACGTTGTTCTTAGTTTCAGTCAAACATATGAAAGTGTACCGGAAGCTGATAAAGTTACAAAAACTATGATGGACGATTTAAATGAAGCAAATTGGTACAAATGTTTTCATAGTGTAATTAGAATTTCAAACAACATACCTGCAGATGAGGATATCTATGATCAAAGTCAAGCGGCGACAAACATAATGTGGGCTCATGGGCCGAACAAAATGTTTGTTGAGAATATGAAAAAGCTAATGGAACAAGGCTATGAATATGCATTAGTCATGGAAGAAGATACCATTCCCGTACGAAAGTACTGGTTAGATAGATTAATGGAAGAGGCATCAAAGAGCAATTTTGCAGTAATTGGAAGGTAAGTTGATACACTCGATTCCTCTGCATTGCAAAGTTACTAGAAGATGTACTAAAGTATCCTGATTTCTTCCTCACCACAGTAAATATCGTGGCCATGCTTGGGATGGGTTTGAATCTACGTTGTCCATTGCATTGAGACAGCACTTTAATGGTAACGCACTGTTCAATCTCAAGCATCCCTACGTAAAGGAACTGGTTCTTCAGTTAGAACGGGAAGAAAATACTCCTCTTCATGCAATAGGCTATGATTACAGAATCGCCCAGATTGTTTTAGAAGGTCTTGATGGTACACAACCAATAGTTCCACCGCAAATTTTGGATAATTACGATGGTGAACTACCAAATAATAGGAAACACTTCCGAAATTTGTTTCTTTCGTATTTCATGAATGAGAGCGGTCAGCCTACTTTTCGCGAGACTTCTGTGGTGCAAAATCACGCAATGAGCTTAGTTTCAAAGGGAAACTTATTAGATCCAGATGTAAGCCTCGTACACGGTGGTGTCCATCTCAAGACTTGGCCAAAACAAAAGAAATTAACCTTGGTCGTTGTAATCGATGAAGAGAATAAAGTGAATGCTTTGGTAAATAGCAATATAGTCCAGAAAAGCACTTTCGCAGTCAGCAATTTAATTGTTACTGTACCAAGAGACTATCCAATGGATCTAATTCGAACTGAACTTCAAAGTTTAAAGGTGACAGCACCTACACACATTCATCTGAGAAATGATCAGAATCAGCTCGATCTTTGTGAACCAATAGTCGGCGACGGAAATTTTATTATCCTCAAAGCAGGTGAAATTGAAGAAAAGCTGCCAGATTTACTATATGTGACAACACACGAGTCTAAGCCTATTATTGCTAACTATGACTATCATTGTAATGATTCCGATACATGTCGTTACACTTTAGACAAAGTTAGAAGAGTGTATGGTGCGGATGAAGAACGCATAGTTATCAAGAATAATAGTGTGGTATTCGATACAGCTGCTTTCAATGACTTTTGTGTCGCCTGGAATTTCGTGATACAAGCAGAACCAAATCCTTCAGACAAGGAAAATTTGAAGTCAAGTCCATATATTGCATCTGCATATATTGCATCTCTTCAAAAAAGGAAAAAACTCCATGATCTTTATACTGTTGTTGGAAAGCATATAAAGCTCACTGACGAGAGGATAAGTCACGCAGCTCGACTTCTTCAAGATTGTTCCTCTTACACCGATAGAAAAGTATGCAATGCAGTCAGCGGTTGCTCGTTCAAGAAGGGTCTTTGCGTTCCAGACTCTCCAGTTTCCCCTCCGACTTTGGCTCCTTCTTGTTCTACATTGTCACGAAAGCAATGTATTGACGCGGAAGCATGCTTTTACGACAGTGATAGTCGGTCTTGTTTAGATAATGTTGTCCAAACATTATCTCTGGAAGAATAAATGATCCTACTACAATGACGAAAAGAATGATTTGTAACAAGTCTTTTTCAGGAATCGTCTTTGTGTTCCAACCAATCATCACTTTCTCTTGCAATCTAAAGTGGTAAAAGTAATATACCGGCCCAGAAAGCATGTCTTCCACGCGTATATAGATAGTTCCCAAGTGACTCTGATATAATTCTAGATGCAGTAAGCCTATGAAAACATTATTATCACAGTTTTTCTATTTTGTGAAGAAAAGACAGAGCGTTTTCTATTCCGTTACGAGGAATGTATTACATTCTTCCTTTTTCTACGCTTTCTCTTCGTTACTTTTTCTTTTTATTTTGGATGTGCCAGCCTTACAGCCTCACGTTGGCTTCAAAAAGAGCATCTCATCATCATACCAATCTGCTTCTCACAAACAACCATAATTTGTATCTTTCAGTAGACCTGCAGAGCTCTTATGTTGTCAATGTTTTAACTTGTGTGAGGTACTAGCAAAGTGAAAATTGTGTGAATGTGTGAAAGGCATATTTTTCTGTTCTATGCTTAGAAACAACTAAGCATCAAACAGAAATATCTTTTGCTTTTCGTTGTTTTTGTCGAACGGCTTCAATATATAGAGTCGCCGTCTTGGCTTACACCATGCCATGAAACGGTGCTAATTGGAGCCAACACAAAAAGACAGGGGATTTAGCTCATCAGATGCAAATGCTTCCAAAATTCCTTCGGGAGTTTTGGGCATGTTGACTGGTGGGTTGATCTAGACCGACGACATCTTCTATCCATCCATATCAAATGGATATCTTGTGTGCATGATCCTACCTGGTGGTGGGTGCAGGCTTCAAATTAATGAAGAAACCTGTGGCGGCTTGACGGCCGAGTTGTTCGATTCAACCTTGCGCACGTTGCAACTGAGAACAAAGTACTACTATATTGTAGTATCTAAATAATTATATAGCCTAACCAGATCCCAATTTTTCTTAAATTTTCTTTTCTTTAACTATGCATCTACCATGGAGCTCTAAAGAGCAATGAAAAATATCAAATTATTATGGCGTTGGAAACCTATTTACTCGTAATGTTCGGGAAAAAGTTTTTAAGGGTGGCACGATGACCAGCGGAGCCAACTAGTCGAGCTCAGGCTTCGCATTTTTCAAGTTTGGGCTTCTTGTTCGAAGTGATAAATAATGAGAATTATTGATTCAGCTCATATCAGAGGTCATTTTGGTATCTTTGATCAACTGACTT
This sequence comes from Chaetoceros tenuissimus, assembly GCA_021927905.1. Classification (NCBI taxonomy): domain Eukaryota; phylum Bacillariophyta; class Thalassiosirophyceae; order Chaetocerotales; family Chaetocerotaceae; genus Chaetoceros; species Chaetoceros tenuissimus. The sequence goes on from BLLK01000069.1 coordinate 1,808,552, forward strand.
TGGGAAAAACACATATTGAAAGGAGTATTGGAACAAGGGACCTGTGTTGCGTGTGGAAAATTTGGGTCTGAAACGGAACCTTGGAGGTCATACATCGGAATTGCGTCAGAAAATGTATCAGTAGAAGAATTATCCTCTTGTAATGGTGATGGGTGTATCCAAGGTGGACATCTCATTCAAGGATCCTCATATGATGTTGAAAATCCCATGAACCCTCAAGATGTAGCTGACACATTCGAAATAAATCCAGTGCATTGAAAAATAAAAGTGAGGAAAGGAACTTTAGCTACGTAAATATATAAAGAATGTACTAGTATGAATATTGCATTGCATTAGTTATCTCTTTACCTAAGAAATGTTTGACTAGTAAAGATTTTTTAGTCTCACTATAGCCGTCATTTTTGGAATAGATTAACTGAGAGAACCTAGGCTATGTTGAATTTGTTTTATGAGTCCGTCACCCGTCACCCTCGACATCCCTCAAAGTTGTCTTTCGATGGAGAAAACAAGTCATATCGCCATCATATGTACTTATGTATGAACACTTCTACATAAGCCATGGTATTATCATTCATGTTGGAATAAATCGGAGAAGAAAGGAAGAAAGCATTCCAATCCTTCATCTGTCAGTTATTTAGCTGGTATTTTTAGACAGCCCCGGATAGTTTGACACGATAGGTACTGGAAGCTACTCGTAAAAGAAGAACGAACAACCTCTTCTCTACTAGCTGGATTTGCCTTTAGCACGCACAGAGGCAGAGGTGACGTTCAATTCGTTCCAGTGTTCTCGTCCAAAACAGTGCTACTAACAACTCTACAAACACAAAATCCATCAAACTGTGCTGATCTCTATTTCAAAAAATCTTTTTTCCGACTAGCATAAAGCACTTCCTCCCGAAACGACAAATAGAATTCTCCAGTACAGAGCTGAGTTATCAACATGTCCAACCTTATACTGAATCCTCATCACCACGATGGTAAGATGCAGCTTGTCATGTGATGTATGTTCCCATCGTCATATCTTTCCGTAATCTAACAATTACCTCTCATAGTTCTATCGGGTAGAGGGAATAATATCAACTATCATCCAGGTAATCAATACTTTCGTAATCTGGTGAAGGCTCTCAGATTAGAATATGTAAAGACTCCAAAACCTGAAAAAATCTTTTTTGGAAAGCTTGTAGTTCAACATATACAATCTTTGAAGCCAGCTGGTCGCTTTCTTCAAAAAGACAAAGATTCTGGGGCTTATTATGAATTAGATGATAAGAAAGCGCTAGATAAGACTCGACAAGCTCTTCGTGAAGGAGCCCCTGAGTTAGAAAAGAAGATTAAAGCAGGAGAAATTATTGTACCTGACGTAAGTAGTGCATTTGCTCATTCATATTCATTTCTGAAAAAGAAGTATACATGCTCATCGATTTTTAGTTTGAAGTGCACACACTTATAATTGAGAGGTCGCAAGAAGTTTATAAACAAACATTCCCACATGGTGCAGTTGCTCCTTACCACAGCCAAAGTAGCATGAGTCAATATCAAAGTTATAGCAGTCAAAGCTACCAAAGTAGCAATAATACTTTTACTCAACCCCCTCCTCCTTTGCCTGAACAAGCTATGAACAATGGAATAAGTCCCAACCAAATGCCACAAATCAACCAAGATGTTCATTACAACAACTATGACCAAGTGCAACCACAAGATTACAATGTAGAGCAATTCCACCATCCTACAATTAAAGAAAGGCGTCAAAGTATATTGAAGTATGTCGAAGACTTTTTGCCCGAAGGAATTGATGTAGAAGAACCTACAGACAAAATGTGCGCACAAGAACAATATCAGTCTAGTAACCAGTCATCATTCAATGATTCTGCATCTGACAACCGTAGAAGCACATTTATTGCAAGAGGGTACGAATGCAACAACTTGGAACATACGGTCGAGCAACTTGATAATGATCCAAGAGGAAACTACTTTCATTCCTTTACGACAGGCAAAAAGGTTCCTCTTAGGGAAAGTTTTCTTCACACGATGGATGTTCCGAATATGAATGAAAATAACGAATGGATGCAAAGCAATAATGCTCGCTTAGAACAGATGTCTCGTGATAAGATGTCAAGAAGAAGATCTACTTTTGTCCAAATGATGAAGGATTTGAATCCTCTTGAATACGATGGTGATAATGATTCTGATTCTGATACTTTTGATGAAAGGATCGATAAAATTCTATCTAGATTTAGTCAAAAAGGAGGTTCTAATGTTGATTCAATGTCCATCAGCAACATGGATTCGTTTGCGATGGACTCATTGAGAATGAGTCTTGATGATGTTGATGTATCAAATCACATGAAAAGAATGTCAGTCAAACTTAATGGCGCCACACGTAGATCAACAAGAATGTCGCTTGCTTTACGTCAAAGCCTTTTTAGCTTGGATGAAGACGACAAGGACATGCCACAAAGCAATAGCGTTTATATTCCTGATATTTTTGATTCCAAGAGAAATAGACGTGGGGATACTATTGTTGAAAGTTCTTCGCAATTATTGTCTGCAGTTTATGGAAAAAAAGAAATTGAAGAGACTGTAAAGAAAGAACCTGAACGAGCTGAATTTCTTCTCAATAGTCTTGTTATGTCCAATTCTGATGCCGATGAATTAATGTCGTCCATACGAGAGGACATATTTTCTAGTAACAACGGAGACACAGGCTTCGAGGTATAAATAGAGGGTGAACGATCAAGGATTCATACATTTATAGTATGTACGATACATGCGTAGGGATAGATGCACATGATTAAACTTTTAATTATCTTACATTTTAAAATATTTTATGTACAGCGATTGAAATGTCATCTCGATATGGCTGACCTATTGTTAATCCGAATTGCATCCAATGTAAAGAGCTTTGCAAAATTAGAGACTGACAGGCAGCATGTAGCCCACTAGGGTCGTTTTTCTTCATAGCCTCAGCTAGGAATTCCGCTATTTTCGCCTCTTTAATATGATCAAATATTCCATCACTCATCGAAACTGCAAACAGCTCTGTTGTAGGAGATCTATACTTCTCTTTCAATTCTGATATTTTTAGAACATCAACAGTAGGATCTACAATGACACCTACTTTCTTTGCATAAGAATCTCCGAAACTTCTAGACATTGCTAATGAGTATGCATTACCAAATCCAGGTATAGGAATAATCACTCGCGATGAAATTTCCACTCCATTCATGTTACGAGGTGGTATTATTTGAGCACCCTTGGAGGTTACTCTCCTTGCCTCTTCTGGAAGATGCCCTTTATGGGGTTGCGTTATGTATACAATCCTAGCATTCGACGGTTTTCCATTTTCTGCATCGTATGCAACAATCATGGATCTAGAATCTCCGGTGTTTACTGCAACGATGTTATCGTTCCCTATTCTACTCAAAAATGAACCAGTTGCACCTGCTGTACGAGAAATAGATTCAGGCAATGCCGTATCCATCGATCTGAATAACTCTATCCATTCTTGCTTCAATGCTGCTTCATCATTTACAACAATGTCGCTATCTAGCTTTGAATCACCCATCCCCATTTTTGCACGAATTAAATCCATCAAAATAGAATGAGAAACCTTATGCCCATCTTCACCATGGCCATCAATAATTCCCATAATGAAACCATAGGCGGTCGGTGGATGCAAAATAAATGGTCGATCTTGATTGCATTTCGATCCTTCATCTCCTTTAAAACCTCGTCTTGTAATTACCGCGTAATCATTGTGATCAGAAAACTTTGGCGTCGACGATTTGAAAACAGGCTTTTTCATTTCGGGGAAAAAAGTAGCTTCGTCTATTTCCAATTCATCACTTATCTCATACACCGGCCCTTGAATACTGCATAGTAATTGATTCTCCTTTTCATTTGTTTGCGTATCGCTTCTCAAATTAGTATTTCTCTTTTCTCCGCAAACGTATACAAAGTTGCCGACAAGAGTTTTCCTTCCGTAAAGAAGGTAATCATAAATGTCACTCTTCTGTCCATGAACATTTTGAAAGAAGGATTCTAATGGTCTCGCAGAAGATTTATCTGGTAAGATTGCAACATTCATGCTATCACTACCTGGACCAATTCTAGCTCCTTCTTCCTCCTCCTTTTCATTGTTATCATCAACTGCACCCTCGGCATTGACAGTTTCTCTTTCATCATTCTTATTATGATAAGTGTCATATACTTTGCTTGGAGTAGTATTTGAACTATCTACAAATAGAAATACTACCAGGACTGTGACCGATATAAAGCCCAACTTTAGGAATGATTTCATGAAAGGTTGGGACATGAGATTTGTTTTCTTTCCTTCAAATGTGTCGGTATCTTTGGTCTCTCCACTCTCTATTGTTGTTCCTTTTGAACCATGACTATGTTGCCTTAACCGCATTGTGAGTCTCTCCCTCCTAATATGATTTTTTTCTTATTTCTGCTGTCTAGATTCAGATCACTTTTCACACCTATCTTTGCCAACTTTTTCCTGTGCTCTTTTTGGGGCTTTGGTTCCTAATGTAATTTAGGCTCAGCTTTGGGGGTGACAAAAGGGGGTGGCTCATACTGATACATAAGTACAGAGAAGAGATCCAGCACGAAAAAAGGAGGCACGCAAAAAGAGATCTTTCATTTTGTTCCATACTCGTAAATAGGAACAGTAGACTTGTTAATTGAAGTTTCCACTGCTTTTCCACATACTAGAGATACATATACACAAGAAGCTTCCAACTGAGCGAAGATCAACATTTCAAGATGGAGGAAAGAGTACCACTAGCATCAGGACCGATGTCTCGTCGTCCGAGAACGACTGACGCATCTCCCTCAAGTAGAATACGAACACAACAAGTTGATGACGATGAAAGAGAATCTCGCAGGAGGAGATTCAATCCATCATTACTTCTATCTCCTACATATCTTTTGCATAAAATCATACTGGTTCTGAACATCGTATTGACATTTCTACTTTTCCCGGTGAGAAAGGTTGTAAACTTGCTCCTCCCTCCTGGAGAATTTGATAATCTTTCTCAATCTGCAGTGTCGAATGGTGCAGCAAAAGCTTTTATAAAATCTTTTACTGCAGAATATATCACACCATTGCAGAAGCAACAAAGTGAAGACGATGATTCTGAATCACTCGAATGTCCATTTGTTGAGAAAGGATATACAGCAACTGTGAACGACATTGCAAATCAAGGTAGACTTCATGAAGAAAATGGAGATGAAAACCCTCCCCCTCCACTGCTACTGATCTACGTCCACTCTCCTCTTCATGGAAAAGTCCCATCTTTTCTGAAAAAAACATTTTGCAATCCAAGGGTATTATCACTATTGAATCAGCATACAAACAGTGGTACTCTGACATGCTGGGGAGGATCTATCCATACTGCCGACGGAGCAAACGCAATGAAGACATTACAGGCATCCTCTTTCCCATTTCTATCCCTTGTACGTGTAGAATCTGCAAGAAATAGCAATAGTGACCAAACCTCTGTACAGCGAAAAGTTGAATTGCTATTTCGTATGGAAGGGCCAGCACTTCAAAACATTTCACCAAATAGTCTTCATTCTCACTTGTCTAATTCTCTTGTCAAATATCAAGCAATTCTATCAGAAGCTGCAATGAAAAGACTTCAACGCCAAGAAGAGATTAGATTACGTGAAGAACAAGATCGTGAATATAGAGAGGCTTTGGAAGCAGATCAGAGACGTGAACGTGAGAAGTTGGAGCAGCAGAGGTTGAAGGAGGAAGAAGAGCGTAGAATGCAAGAGGAGATTGAAAAAGCAGAAACCGAAAGATTGAATAAAATTGATTTTGCAAAGCGTACTTTGAGCATGAATGGTGACGAAGAACCTGATCCAAATGACAAATCTATCAAACAAGCCCGCATTCGTCTCATGCTTCCAAGTGGGAAAAGACTTGATCGTAGATTCCGTGGTGATGATACAATTGACGTCGTTAGATCTTTTTTGATTTTGCATTTTCATGAAAATGATGTAGGGATCGAGAATTTTCAATTGAGCAGTAATTACCCAAAGAAAACTTTGGCTGATGGATCGAAAACATTGGAAGAAGAAGATCTTTGTCCGCAGGCTGTAATCATGGTCCAAGATTTAGATGCATAATTCAAAAGTAATTTCAAGAGAAATACTTTATTTTAGTAAATAGTTTCATTGTCTAGAAGTGCAACTTGATATTTTGGCTAGTTGGACTTGGATTCTTCTTGTGTCTTCCACGAAACGTAGATATTCCAAACTAACCCTACACAGTTTGAATACAGAACTTGCCATTGTAAAGGAATATATGCGAAGTTGACAAACATTGCTGGAATCCATAGCGTCCAATTAGACACAACTACATCAGGAACATCTCTTTTCAACACTGGCAAAATGCTGTTCATATCTTGTCCTTCCAAAGTAAACAATGCTGTCATGAAAGAAGGAATGAAGAGTGGAGCGAACAATATCTGGTCACAAAATAATCTCTTCAGAACAACTGATATAGATTTCCCTGGAATCCTTGAACCTAATAGGCCATACCAATTGTGAACGATTGGAGCGACAAACGCTGAACCCATCAAAGTGAATCTACCTGTTCTTGCCAAATCAAAGGTTAACTCCTCCTCCTCCTCATTCTCAGCTGCTCTCTTCTGATATGAAATAGCCTGACATATTAAATCTGCACTTCCACTGATGACACCACTTGTGATTGCCTTAGTCAATATCGGGTGAGTCTCGAGCTTTTCTGAGTACCATTGGAAAAAATTACTCTGCTTTGAAGAAGACGAAAAAGAGGAAGATGAGCTATGCCTTATTTTTCTTCTGATTAATCTGGCGGTCGATGATATTCTTATTGACATGGTGGGTAGTTCCTATATAAAGCTAAGAAATTGATGATAAATATAAGTGTAAACCTTCAAGCATACTCCTATGTGGTGTCTATGTTATGTGTAAACGTGTAAACACAGGAATAGAAAATCCAAAAATACACACGTTGCACGTTGCACTTCGTTGTCTGTCACTCGTCATCCGCCACTGATAGATCCGTTGCATGGTTAACATGGAAATAAGTCGTAGTAAGACATGAAATAAGACATGTGATTGGTAAACATGGATGAACTATATGAAGTTGTAAAGTTCTTGTTATGTTATCATATCCCCATCTATACCATCTTACCTTTACCAAACAGGAAATAATGGAATCAAATCATTTATATTCCCACTTAGGCATGGAGTAAGGCTACTTCTTTTGCCGTTTTGCATCCGACTCTCCAAATCCTGTCGACCGTTTTGAGGAATCATTCTTCGTATCTTCTGTGGGCCTTATTTCATCTTGTGTAGCTTTTACATCTTTGTTTGAGTCGCTCAAACTATCATCTGCCTTGATAGAGTCATCTGAAAGACTCTCCATAATATCCAGCAATTGTTTCACGTCTTCCAAATTGACATTTCCTTCTAAAAGCAGTAAGGGTTCATGAGTTTCAGAATCTTGCTTATCTGAGAAACCAACAAATGTTAATAGCCTTCGACATGGATCTATATCCAACAGCGATTTTACTTTGGGATTATTCAACCGCAACTTTCTGAATTTGAGATTCTCTGGGTCTTTCAATAAATTGCGTAATATTGTCTTGATTGCTTTTTGACTTAAAGGTAATTTTTCTAATTCACTACACACTTTTACTGTTGTCGCTACAGCTCCACCTACTGCTGCAGCTGCATTACGTCCAGCTCCTGCACACGGCGGACAATAAAAAACTTCTGAAACGATTAGTGCTTGGCTGCAATCGGAACAACAAACATTTTCGCAGTCGGGAGTATCACATAGTGGCCAACCTTTCGAAGAGGGAAGCCAAAGTTGACCGCATAGGCAGCATTCGTCATTAGAATTTTCGCCAATATTTTCCTCAATGTTTTCAGTTGTCATGGCTTTTGATGGTTGTACTTGAAAATGAAGTATTCAATTAATCAAAATCGTTGAATTCATGATGTTTGTTTTGTTGATGAATTGTAGTACGTACGTACTGGTATAGTCTTGGACAGACGAAAGTGTCCATATCCTGACTGTTCACCTTTCTACTGTGTAGTACGTAGTGGTGATTGGTGATGAAAGATGAAAGCGTGAAAACGTGAAAGCACAAACAAAGTAGATCTAAAAGAAAACACCACCACATCATCACTCAGGACAGAGAGTGTAGAGATTGTCGCATTACAAAGAGCAACTAATGAGATCGTGACAATTACAAGCTTGAAAGTAAGCAATTGGAAATGCCATCATCAAAGAGTACGCGAGACGCTGACCCATCGCTTCTGAAGGATCTTTTGGCTATAAAATTTCCACGCTGTGCTGTCTGCGACGTCCTATACGCTCAGGACGATGATGATGAAATTGAGATACAAGAAGATAAACAGAGCGATGAGCATTATTTCAATCTAGCCCAGAAGCTCATACCTCTCGCTGAATGTAAATGCACATGTAAAATGATATCCTGCACAATTGACGACGATGACATGTTTACATCAGCTGAACTTAGTAGAATTCTGAAACAGTTTCAAAACTTCGATGAGTCGGCCATTGTATCTTTACTCATCAATAAATTTTGTCATGCAAACAATATCAAAACCTGTAAAGGTGTAGCCTTCTGTAAAGCTTGCTTTGACAAATCTGTGGAAGTTTCTGATGAAGTGATTGAGCATGATTATAGAAGTGAATCGCAGCCCAACCAAAAGTTCAGTATAAATTTCAAATGTCCATTTTGTAAAAAACTTTATACAAAAAACTTTATCAGAAATTTACGGAAGGGAGATAGGATGAGTGAAGCAAAGCAAATGGAAATAATGCAAATGAGAGGCGTGTACAAAAATACAATGCAGTTTGTTGGATTCAAGAAGAAGGTCAGGAATATCTTGAAGCAAACTTGCAGCGATGAAAAAGATCGATTGCAGGGTGTTTCAGATGCGACTAGAAATACAGTTTTGGAATGGGTCAATGATGATGATGTACAGGACAGTGATGACTGCTTTTCAGATACGGATGTCGGTTATGTGCAATCTAAACCCCGTCACATCGAGACTACACCAGGTGAATTGAAAGAATATCTCATGCAGCAATGTCCACACTTTCGACAAGAACAAGAAGATCGTATATTTGCGGAAAAATTACAGAGAGAAAGTGAAGGTTTTAGTAATGATCATAAAGCAAGCGCAGAGCAAGCACCGTCAGAGGCTGATGATGCAGCTCTTGCTAAAAAATTACAAAGTGAATACATTGCAAAAAGCAAAGGTCAGAAGAAATCTCCAATACTTGACTTCTTAGTGAAGGGTCCAAATATCACGGATACAAGTAATGGAAAATCTTCAAAATGTACAAGAGTTAGATTAGAGGAATCATCGAAGCGGAAGGAAAAACCAAAAGAAGGTATTCAGAAATTTTTGACAGACATACTTTCCAAACCAGACTCGGATGATTCAGATAAGTCTCAATCTTCCAAGGAGGGTTCTCGTCGGAAGAAAAGACGGAAGCAAAAAACGCCAACGGAGACGAGGGTAATTGATTCCATTGAAATTTTGTCTGATGGAGAAGAAGATGAGCATAGTGACAATGGGAATAAAAAGCAAGGGTTCAAAAAGAGTCCAGGATATTACCTCCAAGATAAGGAGAACGACGATGAATCCGTTGTAATTGAAAGAAAAACACGTCAGATGACACCTAAAAAATATTTGAATAAGAAAAACGACGTTGGAAAGACGAAGACTCCCGAAATCATTGTTATGACGAGTAAAGATTCCGATGACGATAGCATGCCTGGCCTAACTCCAAGGGGGGAGGAGAAAGAAACATCTGAAAAGGAGAACCTAAAAGAAGCTATCGACGAAGACGCCATTTCGCGCTTACAATGGCTGGGATCTTATAATAGGGAGCAGTGTATTTCTGCACTTTGCGAAAGTGGCAATGATCCAGAATTGGCTGCAAATATTTTACTAGGATACAATGCTCAGACACAGCAGATCGAATAAAATTAAAGTTGATATTCTGATGAGGGCAGTAAGTATTCTAGATATTTTAAAGTTCGCCAGCTCTTCTCTCAGATGAGTTACGAAGAGAACCATGTGAAACACCTCCAGTTCTACCATTGCTATCACGAATTTCTTTTAGCATGTCCCATACTTCAAACGCTTTTGACTCGCCTGACAAAACTCCCATGTAACCTCTTACAATTTTCTTGACATCATCCTTGCCTTCATCAACAAGCTCGATACGGATAGTTCCTACCCCAGCATCGGCCCACTCTCTTATACTATGCACTCCACTTTGAGCTTCCGCAGAGAATACAGTATTTCGACATCCGAGGTCTGCTAAAACCAAGTTATCTTGCCCTGACTGATCCCGCAAATGAACTGTGTTTCTAGTACAAACATGTCCACAATCTAAATATGAGTCACCTTTGGATAAAAATCTGGCAAACACACAGTGCTCGGTGTGAAAAATAGGGAGGTGCGTGTGTGCAATCACCTCAAGTTTTGTTGATGCACTGTTCATTGCTCTCGCCAGTTCAGTGATAGACCTTGCTGAAAGATCAAGACCTGTTGTCAGTCTGCTCAATCCACCATAATCTAGTAGCTCAGCTGTTGTCATTGTATTTGTTGGATTAAGTGAGAAATCACCAATCATTTCGGGTATCTTGACTGTTTGTGCTCCAATTGATACTTCTGCTCCTTGCCCACCTAAGGACTGGAGCTTATGCACTAGTCCAGAAGATCTGATCAGTAATCCATCTGGTTCCAGACGAAGTAGCACTTTCCATATGCCTTCTTCACCAGGTTTTATGATTCTTGGGGTAGCAAGTACAACCTTTGCGCCCGCAACTTTTCTTATGGTATTGACAGCATCTCTTATACCATCAATTTCGAGAAAATCTATGATTATCTCATCAATGAATGATCCTGATTCAATCATTTCGCACAATGCCTCCACTTGTGCTTGATTTCTGGCGAGGACGGCTAAAGAAGGAGGTGATACATTACTATCTATCTCCTGTTTTGCTTTTTTGCTATCCAAAATAATTGAAGAAACAAGGTCACTCTGATTATCGTAATCTTCAAGATCATCACTCATGTTGGCAATTTCTTCAGTGGAGATGATTTTGCTTTGATTTAGAAGACCCTCCACCGCCTGCTGTCTTGCTTTCTTAATCCAACTGATTGGGCACCATGTATTCAATTCTAGATTACTCAAATCAATACCAGAGTTATCTTCAGGAAGCGTAAATTCCGTGTTACCTAATGTGCCAATTGCTTTGAAAATAGATTTTTCGTCTAGTCCTCTTTTCTCAGGTTCAATTAAAATACCCTCGCTTTGTCCAACACCAGTAATCCCGTTGACAGTATCATGGATTTTTACTTGTATAGGACCATTCAGCTTTCCTATAACTTCCACACTAACTGATGATCTCGGAGGGGCAGCCTCAATCAACTTCTTCATCTTCTTGTCAATAGCTGAATCACTTGTACGCCAAACGTGAGCGTTTGGAGGTGCCAACGGCCTTCTTGTCCCAAGTCCTCGTCTTGCTTCGTCATCAGTTTTCTTCCATTCTTTCTCTACCCCTTTCGAAAATCGAATCAGCGTGGTTCCATCTTGCATATCTTGAACGTCAAAAATCGGTCCACCCAATTCAAGTTCTTGTGGCATTCCTCGATCAACGACAATTCCATCTCCGCGTTTAAGTGTGTTGATGTATTCATCATTTGCAATCAACAGCCCATTTCTTGGAGAAGATCCACGGACAACTCTCCCAATATGAACACCACGATGCCTAGGATTTCTACCGCGAACTAATCTTTGATGTTTACTTCCTTCAAAGAAACCTGGTGTAAGTCCATCATTATCTTCATCTTGACCTCTTGAAAATAACTGCGTTAGGTCTTCTTTTGTTATTGTTTCATGTGAGTCTAATAATCTAGTCCTTGAAGAGGCTTGTATACCTCTTTCTTTTTGAATTTTTGTCCAAGCTTCATCTACAGCATTGCGATATGCTCTTGTAGTAGCTGCGACGTAGTTTTCATCTTTTAAACGACCTTCAATCTTCAAACAACTCACTCCAGCTCTAACCAAATCCTCAACTTGATCTAGACCACATAAGTCTTGCGGACTTAGTAAATATGACATATCTTGTAAATCCTTTAGTTCGCCATTTTGAATTAAGCCATATGGAAGTCTACAAGCTTGCGCACACTGGCCTCGATTTGCACTTCTTCCACCCCATGCTTCAGAGGAAAAGCATTGACCAGAATAACTGACACACAGAGCACCATGAACAAAGGTTTCTACTTCGACTTCGTCGTCTTCTAATACTTCAATATCTCTAGTAACGGCTTTAATCTCTTCAATACTCAATTCTCTACCTAAAACTACACGATTTGCCCCACCACGATTTTTAGCATACATGACTCCATCTGTATTGGTTACTGTTTGTTGAGTAGATGCATGAATTTCTAGATTAGGTGCAATCTTCTGTGCTAATTTTGTAACACCAATATCTTGTACAATAAGTGCATCGACATTTGCTTTATCACAAACTTGAATCCATTTTGCAACCTCTTCCAATTCATTTTGAAAGACCAATACATTCAATGCAACATATACTTTAACGCCTGATTGGTGACACAACTTTACAGCCTCGTGTAATTCGCTGGGAGAAAAGTTTGATGCTCTAGCTCTTGCACTAAATGCACTCAAACCGAGATAGATGGAATCAGCTCCGTTAGCAACTGCGGCTTTAAGTTGTGGAAAACCACCACAAGGAGCCATTACCTCGGGAGGACGTTTCGGCCCAGAAAATGTAGCTTTGGCATCTACATTTGTATTTTGAGATAACGTCAAATCCTCTCTCCATAATGCTGGACTTTTTCTTCTATTTATAAGTTCTGTCTCGGATAAAGATTTTTTCTTTGGTACTGTTGCCTTTGGTTTTGGAGCTGAGAATGAATACCCTTCATGCACTATTGAAAGGGCAGCAGATAATGATAGCCAAAATTTCATGTTGCTCAGAATTCTAGTTATACATGAATAAATAGGTAGTATGGTCTGTAATCTATGTAATAGGTCTTCGTATTTGATGTATGGCACTTCTTTTTTATGAATGTGATGATGGTGATGATGATGTGATGGATTTTGTCCGTTTGATGTGATGAGTGGTTCTCAGCGATCCAAGACTGATAGCTAAACTCCTGTAAAATAAATATTGACACGTGTCAGCCCTCTGGGTCATTCTTCTCATGCCTCCTTTTCTCTTTTAGCTGCGAGCCTTCTTTTTGCACGCTATCTAAAAAAATCATTACCACCTCAATTCTAACTACAAGCTCTCAAATCGCATAGGTTTGCATCTCATAAACTACGATTGAGTTAATATAATGAAGATTGGAGTTGCATCAGACTCGGCGGTGAAAGACTCCACAGAAGTCTTTGCATCAGTGGATCTTTTAGACGAGGGAAATCATGCGAACCAGAATACATCCGCTATGACCAGACAGTCACCATCTAATCCATATGTTGATGAGGATCTAAGTGAAGATTCATCTTCTCATAGCGATAGTGAATCTGATAGCAGTGATAGCTCAGATTCTACAAGAAGTAGTCAGGTACCAAGTGACTCGGATGATAGTAGCGATTCGGATGTTTCCGAGACTTCATCCGAAGACGAAGATGTGAACGCATCTGCTGTAACAACTCGTACTGGAAATATCAAAGGAAAATTGATGAACTCGTTTAGAAAGAATCCAGGAAATGAAAGGGAGAAAGTGATGAAGATGGAGAGCAGCAAACCGCCTGCTTCAACATTCAAACACAAATTGAAATTGCCACAACTTGTGAATAAAGGTGCAAAGCATCAACGTCTTGCAGCGGATGAAGATGAAGCAGATCGTCAAGATGAAGCTGTGGAATTTGCAGCAAAATCTTCAGCAGCACGTAATGTGAGAATGGGCAGAGATAGAAAACCATTGGTTGAATCAGAGAATGGATCTACTAGGGCGCCATTCCGTGTTCATGACCCTGCGAATTTTCCGCTTGAAGATTACACAGATGCGGAATATGGCATTTCAGGTACACCACCTGAAACATACTCATATACATCTTCCAACCCAATGTCGATCGATTACAATCCTAGATCTTTGAAGAAAATGGAAGCGCTTGATAGTAGGGCAGAGCACGAGAAAATGCAGAGAAAAGTAATTATTTGTGGATTCTGTACTACCATCATGATTTCTATGTTCATTATGATTGCGTCAGTTGTATCCTATGAAAATCACATTGATGTCAGTCCTGCCCCAAAAAACTTGGATGGCGTTTGTTCTATCCTCAATACTCGCACAGAGAAAGGGCATAAGTTTTGTGAAAAGAAATGTAAAGAAGCGAAATGTTGTATGCAATCATTCGATTCTAGTTGTTTTTTGGAGCAGGAAGATGTATGTACTGAATACTCTCCTTGCGGAACTATACATACAAATTTTGATGCAAATACAAAAGAGCATTCATTACTCGTAGCTCCTGCTCCAAAGAATATTGGGGCATTATGCTCCGATGCAAATATTGCTACTCAAGATGGATTTCTAGATTGTCAAGCTGCGTGTAATCCTGGTCTCTGCTGCCTTCCAACAACTGTTTCTACAGATGACAGTAGCGCTCCAGAGAGAAAACTTTGTTCACTTTCACATGCTGATGTCTGTGAACATTATAGCCCATGCAAAGCGCTAGATGGTGTCAGTAAGAATTATGGTTCGCCATTAGAGCTTGTGAATATCAAATGCACTCCACACAATCTCAAGTTTTCGGAAGGTATGGAAGACTGTGGTAATATTTGTAAGACAAGAAGTTGCTGCTTTACCGACTCGAAAAAGGCGAATTGTAGAGAAGACAACGAGGTATGGTGTAATGAATTTGCTGCATGTGAACAGTTACCTTCTCTTTCAACTTTTGTAGATGGGTCTTCATCAGTGTCTACGGAAGTTTCAGAGACCAGTTCTTCAACCACTGGGACAGTCACTGTTGATAGTTGCAAGAATATGATTTCACTCAATAATAAGTACAAGAATGCTTGTACTACAATATGTCATGAAGCTTCGTGTTGCTTCAGTGATATGGATGAATGTGAAGGGCATATTGACTGTGATTACTATGAAAAATTCTGCCCAAAGGTATTTGAGTACAATGACAATATTCCAAATATTGGAGGAAATGGGGGTATGAATGATTCTAAGAACCCTTCCCCAGTTGAAGTTGCTAACGCTTGTCACAGTTTAGCTACAATATCGCAAAAAGAACAATGCGAGGACAAGTGTGCAAACTTTCGTTGTTGTTTCCAAAATAACTATGATCCTATTTCATGTCACTCAAAGTCAATTTGCGACCAATATTCAATTTGTGAAGAACTAGAAAATGAAGTCGGAGTCACTGAATTTGATGTAGCAGAAATGTGTTCCATCAACAACCTCTTAACTGGAAATGGATATTCACAGTGTGAGAACATCTGTGAAGGCAAAATGTGCTGCTTTGGTACAGATGGTGGTTGTACACAAGTAGGCGGAAGATCATGTTCAGTTTTCGAAGCATGTGAGATCCTCGTGAGTGATATGTTATTAGGACAAAATAATGATGGATCTGCCGACTTTAATGTGATGAAGGTTTGTGCAAAAGATGGTTTGGGTGATATGGAAAATAAGAAGATATGCCAAGCAGTCTGTGCTGGTAAATCATGCTGCGCAGACAACAGCTGTAATAACTCCAAGGACTGCGAGAACTACCAATTTTGCAGCAACTTGAATGCTCAGGTAGTGACCTATGAAAAACCAAAAGTGAATCTCAAGACGGTATGTAGCTTACAAATGTTGTCGGATTCCTTCTATAGATCAAATTGTGGGAATCTGTGCGAACCAGCTAAGTGCTGTAAGGAAAATACATGCAGACATATTGCTGAGTAAGTAGAAACATATATATGCCCTGATTCATTTCATGAAAGAAAGGAGTTAGATTCTAACCTATGCTTCAATTTTCTTGCACAGTTTCTGTGAGCATTACGGGCCTTGCTACAATGTTTGGGATGCGATTGGTCAGTAAATAAATCGCTCATGAAAGAAGACTTTGTCAATCATGTCTTGATTTTTTCAAAAAATTGTGTACATGGATTTTCATACATTGCTTGTTCATATTACCTATCAGCAATATGTGTGTTTCAATACAAAACTCATAACAAATTCACAATAGTAATTTATAAAACAAATTAGTTTTATTTTTCAAGCTCTAGTAGGACCTTTGCCATATCACTCATTGTTTCTTCGACCGATCTTGGTTTCAAATCAAGCAACGATTCCATCCTTTCATAACAACCAACTTCCTTATCACCAATTTGAATTGCACCACCACTAAATTCAGTATCCGCGTAAATCTTGTCTGGAGCTCCGATCCCCATTTCAGTAGACATCTTTTTGAGTTCTTCAGCCATTTTCTCCGATGGTATACGTGCTTCTGTAGAAACAATGATTCTCTCATTAATGGTACAATCTCTGATTGCTGCTTGGACATGTGCGAGTGCAACATCTCTAACATCGACGCATAGTCTACTTTGAACTGGTCCCTCTCCAAAAATCCACTTTCTCACAGTCGAGATGGAAAAGGATTCTGAAGACTTTGCATCAGATGGTGGCCCAAAGATGAATGAAGGACACAAACCAGTAAAGTTGATGTTTTTCTCTTTTGCAATATCCCATGCTCTTTGCTCAGAAGTTGCTTTAGACCATTGATAACTTGCACCCCAATTTGCACCAAGTTCAGATTGTGTATTCCAATCCTTTTCAGTGTAAAATTTGCCATTCTCAGGAATTTGACCTGACCCTCTAACTCCTGCCATTGAACTTGTAAGTATAACCCTGGTCTTTTCCACTGGAAACTTTGCAACTGCATTCATCAAATCTTCTGCTCCTTTTACATTATCAAGTGCCATTTGCTCATGCTCTTCTGTAGGAGTGAATACTGACGCAACATGTAAGATACAACATTTCTCATTTTCATTCTGAAATACGGTTGAGAGTGCATCCTCTACAGTTTTTCCATCATCCAACATATCGTAGGGCATAACTTTGACTGCTTTATTATCTTCCCAATATTGACATTCATCTTCTATACGATGTTCACGAACAAGACACACAATATTGGAGTCTTGAAGCACATCGTTGTCCAATATCGAGTGAACAATCTCTCTTCCGAGATAGCCACTTGCGCCAGTGATCACAAGGCTTGTAGGAGTTCCAAAGCCGCTCACTGAAACAATGGTACAAATGAGAGAGAGAAGAAGTACTAGAAGCATGATTCGTTGTTGGAATGTTATATTTCCTTATATACTATATGGAGAAAGTCTACTTTACATTTATGCTAAAAATGGGAAATGGAAATTGGAGAGAAAAATGAGAAAGCAACTCATAACCCGTTTTTATTGGTGACACCTACTCAGGCCATTTGCGTTTGATTGATAAGAGTCATTTAGCGAGAGAAATGAAAAGCTACGACAAACGGAAAAAATCCAAACAAAAGCACAGCAAGCAGAGCACACAGCAATCTTTTCAAATACACAACCTCACGACCTTCAACTGATTCCATTGCATAACTCCCAACTTCAAGCCCAACTCCCACTCTCATCCTTTCATCAGCTCAGCTTAGTCATTAGAGCAAGTCAAATCGAAAGGGCTCTTTGAAATCATGTCGTTTCTTTTGAAGCACAACTTCCGGAGCAACAAGAGCAATGGTCCGGCCTCTACTTCCGCTTCTGGTAACAACAACAGACCAAATCAATTCAACTCTCGTCCAAATGCTAACCGACAGTTTGCTTCTAAGCAAGTTATGCCTCAACCTGCTACACGTCGTGGAGGTGTCAATGCAGGCGGAGGTCAGGTTCAAATTCAAAGACCAGGCATTCAAAAGACAGCCGTGTCTTCGAATGAACAGCAATTGAATCCCGCTCAAAGGAATCAAGCTCTACAGCGAATGAGTGACTCTAATCAAACTCAGAACAGTACTCAGCAGCAGAATGTCATTTCCATGGACGAAGGTGAGTCGATCTCGCTTGGTCGGATTTGATTTTCATTTGTCTTACCGCCGCTTCCCTTTATGTCACTTGACATCTCTGTTTACTTTTCTCAATCTTTGCATTTCAATATCTGACTCTTTTTTCCTCGACAATTTTCTGTAGTAATGGAAGATCTTCGTATCCTCGAACAGCAGCAAAGAGACTCTCAGCAGCAACTCGCCACGATCAAAGTCACCAAACAGCACAAACTCGACCAACGATCCATGTTTGAATCTAAACTCTCTGCATTGAAATACTCCAACGGGGAATTGCGCTTTCAACTCAATCATGCTCGCACCGTGCTCTCTAAAATCCAAAGAGAATTAGCCACTGCTAAAATCTCATCGGAAAGATCAAACAATGATCTCAAGAAATTTGATGAAAAGCTCAAGGCTACTCTTGACATTGTCAACAAGTTGCATAACAAACGGAGAAATCTAGATGGTGTCATTGCTAGACTTGAAAACAAGTGTGATGAAATGCAACAGCGTGAAAAGAGTATCGAAGAACAGGTCAAGAATGTCAAGGGGCAAGTTGAATCTGTGGTACATCAGGAAAAGCTCTTGGCCAAGGATGTACAGGATATCAAGAATGAAAAACAGCAATGTGTTTCCGCCTTGACTCAGATGAGAACTGACTCGGTTGCTCTGGATAGGGAGTTGACCAATGTGCAGCAGCTTGAGGTTGAAACCAAGATTGCTCTTGAACAAAAGAGGGCTGACTTGCAGTCGGAACGTGAACGTTTTGACGTCGCCAAGAATACGTTTATGGAAAGAACTAATCTTGTAGATGAAGAGACAAAGAATTTAGAGCAGGCTCTTTTGGATATTGAAAAACAAGTAGCCGTTCATAATGATGCTCTCAAGGTAGCTTTTGAAAAGTGCATTGAGATCCAAAAAGAGGAAATGCTTGATGTCAGTACAAATATGAATGACGCACGGCTTGATTTGGAATCTGCGCGTGCTCGTCTTGATGATGAAAAGGCTGAACTTGCATCGTATGAAATGGAAGCAGATCTTGTCAAGAAGGATCATTCTGTTCTACAATTGGAGCTTGAAAATTTTCTGAAACAGAACCAAGAGATTGAGCAACAAATGAAGGAGTTGAAGCTAGACCTGCAAAGTCGTAGAGAAGTAGAAATTTCAAAAGGAGAGGAAAGAAAGCAGGAGTTTGCAAAGATTGAAGAGGCAAAGAAAGTACTTTCTACCCATCAAGAACAAGTCAAGGCTCTGGAGGAGAATGAAGCGTCTCATCATATGAATATTGAACAGCAGAAAGAAGTGTTGGACTCTTCTTTTGCAGACAAGAAGGTGAAGCTTTCAGAAATTGTGGCTGAGTTGGATTCCATGCAAGATGAAATTGCCACTTTGAAGGAAGAATATGAAGTGACCAAAACCAAGTGTGCAGAACAAATAGCTTCTGCTAGAAGCACGGAACTTGATGCAAAGCAAAGCCTTGAAAATGCAAAGAAACTCCTCGAAAATAAGCCAGACTTGGAGTCTTTGGCTAAGTCGGAACAGGCGGAAAGAGACCTCATCGAAGAAATCAATGCAAAGAAGCAAACTATACTATCTAGTAAGTGTCATTTCATATTATCCAAAGTGAATGCTGCTACTATGTCTAACTCGATGTTCACCTCTCTCGTAGACTATCCATTTCTTAGCTCTATCGATCTCTCATCTGACCCTAATCAATCACGGGAAGCACAGATTGAAGAGTCTCTTTATGATTTGAGAGAGTTTTGTAGAAGCAAACTAGACAATGCGAAAGCTGCTTATGAGGATCGCTGTGAAAAATTCAAGGAAGCAAAAGAGCAAGAGAAGATTGAGAGCATGATGAAGGAAGAGTTGGAGAAAAATAAAATTGACGAAGAGGAAGATAAATCAGAGGTGAAAAGCAAAAGTATCCTCAAAGAAAGGAACATTGTACGAAAGAGAAAAGTCGATCCAATTGAAACGGATGATGAATCTGTTGATTTTGATGCAGACATGAGTCCTGTATTGAATCGCAACAAGAAAAACGCAAGACGTGGTTACGGTTCCAGCAGAGGTGATGAGAAGGTATCTTTGAAAGGAAGCTCTTCTAGATCATCAAAGAGAGATTCAGTTTCTAGTCCAAAGTCATCCAAACTTCGCAAGCGCTCTTCGTCAAGATACAGCGACACTCCTAGTAAGGTGAAGTTCCAAGAGGAAGTGACTGTTGCAAGTACTTATGATATGGACAGGTCGATGAAAAAGAAGGAGAGAAAAGTTGAGAAACCAAAGGAAATCTCTGCCACAAAAGTTGACTTGTTCTCTTCTCGTGAATCGCCAGTATCCAAAGAGAAAAGTTCTTCTTCAATTTCTAAAGAGATAAGCACATCCAGAGAATCTTCTTCGTCTAGAAGCAAAAGTCGACGTTCTGATTCGAGTCGAAAGGACAAGGAACGCACATCTTCTTCATCTTCTGTTAGAAGCAAATCATCGACAAAGGATAGATCTGGGAGAAGTGAGTCCCGAGAAAGATCTTCAGGTCAGTCTAGAGAGCGTCATGCTCGAAAGGAAAGATCAACAGAAAGAACTAGAAGCGATGACACCTCCAAGTCCGAATCTCTTGGTAGAAGCAAAGAAAGGAGATCTTCATCTGACTCTAAAAGTAGAGAAAAGAGAAGAGGAGAAAGTTTGTCTAAGCGCTCCGTGGCGGATGTCGAATCTAGTAGTAAGTCAGAGGACAGGGCTTTGAAGAAATCAAAATCTTTGAATGATGATGGTACAATAGGCGACAGACGTAAGAGTGCTACCAAGACTTCGTCCAGAGGTAGATCTGAGACAAAAGATTCATCAAGAAGCAGATCTGACGTAAAGAGTACCTCAAGAGGAAGGTCTCAGACGAAAGACTCTTCGTCGAGAGTTCGAGCAGACACAAAGACATCTTCCAGAGGCAGATCTGAGACGAAAGATGCGTCGAGGAGCAAGTCTGGATCGTCTGGTAGCTTGTCGAAAAGTAAGAGTACTTCTTCAGATAAAACAAAACTTGAAAGACACAGAAGCTCTTCAAAGGATGCGAAAACCTCATCATCTTCTAGGGGTCTGTCAAAAGAGAGAAGCTCTTCTTCTTCGAAATCTCGTTCTTTATCAAAGAGTACCAAGGATTCATCACTTTCTCAGGCTACATCGGGATCTCGAAGACGAAAGAAAACTTTAACCAAGACAACCGTCAAAAGTGGTGACGACTTCAGTTTTCTTTAGTAGAAAGAATTGTAATGAGAGGGGGAGTTCTTGACTATTTACCTTGGAGGTGTAGTCGAGACTCTCTTCCAACTTCTATAGAGTGATGTAATCTAATATTGAACTAGGGTATTATGTACTACAACCCTACTTAGTAGTCTCTTAGTTACATTCTACTTTACATCATTTTTTCGTGAGTTCCGCTAACCAAAGCTCTTCCTAATTATACTCCTTCATTCTTCGTCATGTCGTGAAAATTGCAGCCTTAATTCACAAGGAAATTGAAGAGTTGGTCGATATTGGATGTCTTCAATCCACCCACCACTACCGTATCTATCTTTGAAATGAGTCTTCTCATTTAGAAAGGTCCAAGTATATTCGTTAGCAATTGATGATAGTACTTTTGAAATGCAATCAAGTGAAATGATTCCTGCTGGGCATTTCCTCTTTCCTATTCCCCATGGTTGCGCTTGCGAGTCTTTTGTTTCTTCAGGGTGAAATTCTAGTGATTCACTGCATCCTGAATGCGCAAATGCTAAAAGATCGATAATGAACACTTGGCTCTTTTCAAACTCAGTTCTAATGTCATTTTTCGCTATTGTCAATTCGCAATCTGCTGCAAATCTTGGTAAGCCAGCCACTGGTGGAAATATTCTTAATGTCTCCTGTACAACGTCTTTTGGTGTCAGATTCCCAATCTTTAAATCCAATTGTAAATCATTTCTACCAGCAAGAAAACAAAACACGCCGGTGATGGTGGTACAAATTGTCTGTGATCCTGCTAATAGTGCAGAGAAGACGTTGGAGACTATCTCATCTCTTGTCAGGTAATTATCATTATCACTTGGATTCTCTATCTCAAAGCGCAATAAGCGTTGTAGAAGGCAATCATTTTGCAACTGGTCAGGAGTTGATGCGACATTATCGATAAAGCATCTGATCAGTGTGTCAATGTGTGTGACTATTTGCTTTGTTTCCAGTGAACATTCTTCGTCTCGCCTAGGTTCCAAGTTATCCAAAAACATTAGACTTAATGCTTCAATTAAATCTTTTCTCGTACCATATTCCTCGCCAAGAACAGCAACAAGCAGAGTACAAACTGCGACTTCTTTTGATACTTTGCGTATATCCACTCCCTTCTTCTTACATTTCATACTACAAAAGCTGAGTAGTTTTTTCTTCCCACCACTGCCACGTGAATTACTTGATTGGTCCTTACTCAGTGCATCGAGGAACTTCTTGGCAGCAAAGATTGACCACTTCTCTCGCATTTTCTTTGGCACTGCAAACGCTCTACTAATGCAATATCTTTGGCGTTTCCATACGTCACCATTGACATTGGTCAAGGCACAGTCTAATAATTTTCTAGGTTTTGGAGGTTTGTAAAGATTTGCATATTGACAATCCCCAGCAAGATCTTCATCTGAATCATAGCTTTTCAACTCATGCTCTTCAAGAATCCTTTTTGCCACATTAGAATCAATGACGAAGCTTATGCTTGGATCGACACCCTTCATTACTGGACAGTGTTTAGCTGCACATTCTCTCGTGTAGGCAATCCTTTCCTTCATGGAAGGAAATTTGCTTTCTTTTTGCTTAGATTTCATCATTTCACTTTTTTACCAGCAATTAATTTGATGTGTTCTAGTTTTCGATTTGGATGATGAAAACAATAGATACTCTACGCACACACTTGTGTTGTAAGTGATGCATCAAATTTCTTTCCTCTGTCTTTCTCTCGCTGTATATAGTATTCTACTATCCCACATGTATGTGTAAAATCATGCATGGGGTCTATGATACATATGTGATGTGGTGATGTGGTGGTCGAGCAATTGATCTAGATTTTTCACAATGACCGTCTGATGTCATTGACATGATGTTTTGACCAGGATTGACAATAACAGGTTATTTGTTCATTTTCACGATTAACCGATCACTCTCTACCAACCACCAATCTCAAAATCTAAAAGCTTATCAAAAAACAATAATGAGTAGTAATCAAATTCAATATTGGTGGATGAACTAGGAGATATATATATTGTTTCCTCTAGAAATTGCACTAGATTTAGATGCTATCTCCTCTAGATCTCCCAAGATGATCAGAAGTTGTGAAAAAGATAACCGGAAGAAACAAAGACTACTTCCAGATCTACTAGAAAAAATTACTATACAGATTGATCCATCAACGCATCAAATTTCATATGATGACTTCAAAGTTGTATTTGACAAATACAAGATAGTTTACTTTCCGCAGATAAATACTGCCGAGCATGATGGATCCATGAAGATTGAAGAATTTTTCAATATCTTCAACAAGCTTACAAAGGAAGACAAAGAAACATGGACTGAAGAGACATGGGATATCAAGAAAGATGAGGTACAAAATAGAATCCCTGGAACATTTCTCGAAGAAAAAGATTCAAATAGAACCCAACGGGGATATTGCAGTTTCATAGTACAACATGATGATGAGCAAAAGAAAGAGATGTTAAAAAAGCTTCCTGTCCCTGAACTTCCTTTTGCTCAATCAGAATCAGATGAAGTCGAAGTAGAAGTAGAATATGGTCCAGGAATATGGATATTTTATGGGCGCAATAACGAGAATAAAGCCCTTGAAGGTAGAGGAGAGCATACTGATTCTATAGAACATGATGGAACATTTCATTTCCAAATTTCAGGGGTAAAGAATTGGCATGTTCGGCCTACTTCTACGTTACTCAATCTAATTTCATCTGAGTCCGAGTCCGATGACTGTTTGCTGACTCAAAAGTGGATAGAAGAATTAGAAAAGGATGATTGCGTAAAGCATTCTACATTAGATATAGAATGTAGTAAGGGCGATATCTTGATGATAAACACCAAGCTATGGTGGCATGCAACAGATCTTCCTCAACAACCTTTCTTGAACGAGTCAAAGGCTTTTGTTCCTTCTGTAAGTTATGCTAGAGATGTCTACCTTGATAAAACAAAGATTGGGAAGGACCATGGCACAAATCTAACGAATTTAGATGGACTGTATGCTGCTGATGATATTGAAGCTGGGACCATTGTATTTAGAGAAAGCGAAATGCCAGGCTGTGAATTGCACAGAACAAGAGAAAATCCAAACTGTGAAATAGTTGAACTATCAGATGGAGAAGGTGCTATCGTTTCCTGTAGAGAGATCAAGGCGGGGGAATTCTTTTGTGTCTTGGAATCAGATGACAGTAGTTGCGAGGAAGAATACGAAACAGATGATGATGAAGAGCAATGATCAATTGTTGTGGCTTACATGCCCCCTTCTACATCCACTTCCATTACTATCAATCATATTTCAAGTATAGCCAAATATTTTATAATAGAATAACCATTACGTATTATATATAAATGTTAATATATTCATGAACATCTCATGAAACGCAAGATCCTTTTGTCCACACACAATCGCCGTTGCACTCTTTTTTCGTCTTTCCACTACAAACATTGGGAAGAATACAATTGCCATTCTGGCATACCTCGCCATTCGGGCATGTGATTGGAGTCCCAGTGCAGATTCCTTCAGAGCACAAATCATTTTCAGTACAAGGATCACCGTCGTCACAACTTTCCCCATTGATACAGCTTTCAATTGTACCGAGAATTTCTGCTACATTTCCAATTGTATAGGTTGTAAAAAATTCACCATCTATGTTTTTATAGTTGCCATAAGTATTTGTTCCATCACTTTGAGTTACACACCATTCTGCAGTGCCATTACTATCTCCCCACAATTGCCCAACAATTTCATTGTTCGAATTAACGATTGGGCCTCCACTACTGCCACTCATTGTCTCTCCCAATAATGGCTTGCTATAGATAAATCCTTGCTCTGGTTGATTATTTGAAACAACTTGCTCTTGATATGACTGAGGTCCAGCTCGTGGATGGCTGATGATTGAAATGTTTGATGAGTATCATAAAAAATCATGATGCATCCATAATAACAAACACAAACACACTTACCTGATACGGAATGTCTTTGTTCCTGTTTGCAATTTGTCCGTGTTCCAGCCTAAAGCATAGAAATTTTTACCTTCAGGCAAAGCTTGAGAAATTTCCATCAGTGTAAAGTCTGATTTCCTAGAAGATGCCAACTTCACGGCCCCTATAGTGTCTGCTGTTCTAAAGGCATAAAGGCACGTATCATTCGTTTCGCATTTATTGTTTCTTGCCCCAAAGTAAAGTTCCATAGATGTACTAGACTTTGATATACAGTGATTGGCTGTCAGTAGAATAGGACGTCCATCTGCATTGTTGATCAAACCTCCACTTTCATAAACAGAAAAACAAAAGGCAGAATAAGGATGGCATGATACGAAATTCATGTACTCTCGAATACAAATATGTTCTACTTACGTACAGCTGTATCTCCAGTTGCCATCCACCCTTTTGGAAGAGGATACATTTAATTGCGTCAGAATGATAAACTAAAGTAACCAAATTTGAAAGAGTAACGATTACATACCATGACATCTTTGCAATAGCTCTACTGTAGTTTGTAATGTGGTCATCACGAAAGAGTGCACTGTCTTCATTTGCATTCTGCCAATTTCCGCATTCTTGAAGAGCGAGTTCGACAACGTCTTGATCAAAGTTTGTCATATTCTTCTTGCAGCACATGTAGTCGACAACGCAGTCTGCAATACCCCAATTGCAGTCACCCAACCTTCTTGTTTCAAAGTCGTCCCTGGGATCTGGATTGAATATACTCACTCGAGTCACAGAGAAGGACAAGGACGAAAGAGTCCCCTCGACGTCTAATCCTTTGTAAGTGATTGCAAGGAAAGCTTCATTTCCGTTAACTGTCTTTGTCCAAACTTCATTGTTTGAAATACGCGCTTCAATTTTCGTATCGAAATCACCATGCGCATTGAAGAAACTCACTGAAACATCGTCAGGTATGACGGCGTCCTTGATGAAAATACTTAGACCCAGAGCATCATAAGAAGATTTGACGTTCAAAGTCCAAGTGAAACCATCGCCTGTCTCTTCATAGACACCACTATCGAAAATATGTTTTTGACCTAGGCGCCTCTTAGACTTTCCTTTTCCAACTGCTTTCTCTATGTTTTTCACAGCTCCAGTTATGAATGGTATAGTGAAAAGCTTTTCTGCCTTTTGATGTTCGCGCATATATGCCTTGTCTTCTTTTGTCATCTCCACGTAGACGGAGGACTTCTCAAGAATAGCTCTGCTTGGACGAAGGAAACGATTTTTGTCAGGGAGTAGAGCGAGTAGCTTTCTGTGCGTAGATCTTGATAGAAGGTAGTGTTCTTCTTCCGTCAAGGAGCTTGTCTTCAACATTCTTGGAGGCATGTTGATGCTAAAAATACTAGAAACATTGGAAGCAATGACAAAAAGATGGAGGGATAGCTTGATAATAGAAACCATGGTCTGGAACTACTTTTGATTCTTATATTTTGAAAATATTCAATAGATATTTGTTGTTTTGTTTGTTTTTTAAGTTGATGGGATTGAGTAAGAAATTTTGTGAACACACACAAACTCCGCAATCATGGCGAATGAACTGAAGAGAAACTCAGAAGTCAAAAGATGGATAGTCTTCTCATTATAAAGCGCCTTGCGAAGCCTGTAAAATTTTGTACGTCAAAATGACGTACGAACTAGCTCATTTATCAGATCTACTTGATAATACTATTGAGAAGTACCTAATCCACACGTTTTTATCTAAAACTTTTGGGTCTCTTATTTTCTTCACGAAATGGCATTGGGTGTCAATACGCGATTACATTCGTAAGTCGATGAATTAGCGTGTTTGACTATCGAAGCCAACACTGAACAAAATCTTCTAATGTCAAGGTCTTTGTACTGATCCAATGAACATCCAATCTTCCATTCATCAAATCCTTTGACCTATGCAACCACTCCTTATTTATTAAAGACTGCGCAAATGTTTGAAGTATGTTTATTCAAACTATTCAACATCCTCCATCATATCTTGAACACATTCCCCCTTTCGTTATCGCAGAGACTAATGCACCAACTTTTGTAACTTTCTCTACCAAATGCTTTCATTTACATACATGTCATCTATGATATGTTTAAAACCTTTTCTTTTTTCTAACACCATCTTCATTTCTATATTTGCTGTTTCCTTTTCGTTTCTTTTGTTTTCCTTGCTGTATCGCACTTTGATTTCTCGCCGCAGATGTTCCCTCTGTTCTATCTCTTTGTTGAGACTGACTTCCCTCTGAAAGTTGTTGCATCTTCTTTTTCGCTTTCAGCCTTTGCTTCAAGTTCTTACGCTTCTGTGTAGGTACTGCATTCAATTGGCGAAGTTCTTGTAAAGTAGAAACAAGACGAGGTTTTTCCATGGAACTTCCAATGTTTCCAACTCCTATATTTGAATCTCCATACATTTTTCGAAATGCCTTTTTTGCAGCTGCAACTTTGGATGATGGAATTCCGCAAAACCAAATAGATTTGAAGGGCGAAACTTCCTTCCCGGTGCCTTCAGGATGATCATATTCATAAGGAATAGGCGGTATAACATACAAAATATCATTTGGATCGTCACCATTGTCACCGGATTTGATGGCTGATCGAAAGTGATTACGAACTGCTACATAATTCGGCATCAGAATAAAGAATGGTTTGGAAATTTGCTTCTTCTTTTTCTTCTTTTGAGAATTCTTTGGTCTTAGTCTGTCAATTGCAAATTGCACACATTTCTCTTTGTGGTCTGATGAATATGGGGGATTAGTAATGAATGTGTGATAATTTGGCAACTGATTCTTTTCCACATCTTCATAAAAGTCTCGTTTTTCATGAACCACATTTGTAAAACCAAGTGACTGTAGCAAAACTTTTGTGCGGCCATTGCAGTAGAACGGGTCATATATAATATGATTCTCACGGGAAGAAGATGGCTGAACAGCATCCATGAGTGGCATGATGTGTTCGTAAGCACATTGTGGAGTCTCAAAGTGATCGTTGTAATCAACTTTATATGGATATTGTATTCTAGTGGGTGCTGAAGTCATCGCTATGAATAGGCTGATGTTGGTATATCGATAGTAGATGGATACTTGTTCTAAAGAGCATGCATGGATTGCTGTATCTCTTTTGAATTTCAATTGTGATGTGAGATGTGAATGGTGGTGAAAAAAGCACACAATGAGTATCTATTCCAAAGTCAAATATTGTCTATGACGTCATTATTATTCTTGAAATGCATTGCTCTGTCATATGGAATGTACGTACGTATATATATCCACATTTATTTTACACGAAACAAATTACAATGCTAAATGCTGCCTCTGCACTCATTCATTAATCGAATAATATACCTATCACACATACCTCCAGTAAAGCTGCATTTCAATTTCTGAATCTAAGTATCCGAACTAAGTATGAGTAAGAGAAAGCACCATCTACTGGATACTGTCCTCAAAATACCAAAGACGGACTTCCCATCCTTAGGATCAGGCACAAAAACAAAAGTGAGCAAAACAGCTGCTCCTCCCCTCTTGCTCCTGCAACTACCAGAAAAATTATCCATATCAGATCTGACCAAAAGTAACTTTGTCATGCATGATGATACAGATAAATGTCGACTACTGTGTGAGGACCAAGGTGTTACCTTTGATCTGGTCAGAGTGGAGACAAGTAACTCGTATGTATTGGTGAAAGATGGGAAAGATGAGGAAACTAATACTGAAAATAGCAGTGAAAATAATGATGGAAAGAAGAAGGAAACTGAAGCTAGGTTATTGAGAGAAAATAATACTTTCTTCTTGGAGTGCAATGAGTCTAGAATGGATCTTAAATCTGCTCTTGAAGAAATTTTGAAGCCATTTGTCTATCCTACCAATGGTATCTCATTCAGCAAGATTTGTGAAAAGTTGATGCATTCGAAGAAAGAAGTGAAAGATGCTTTGGACAGTACTCATGCACTTAAAATTTCCAATGATGGCGAGGATCTCAAATATGGTATCCTTTCGGAAGAAATGGAAATCGATGTATGGTATGTAATTCGCAGAGTCTTGTCTGAATGGGACGGAGGTGCCGATTATGCGAATGGGGTTGTCTTGGATGAAATGATCAAGGAGATTCTCAAATTAAATGATGGGACAGGTGATGATGTAGATGAATGCGTTTTGAGAAATTGTTTAGAGAAATGTACTGTGAGCACCAATGACAACAAGACGCAGTTGGATGTGAATTATGTAAGTATGATTGAAAACGTAGATTCAGGATTTTCATTTTAGTTCACTACATTCAGGATACTTAATTTCTCACCTCTCTATATTTATAGATTGCGAAAATTGTCGCACATCATGTCTTTACCATGCAATCTGCACCTTGGGAAAAAGAAGAATTTGTTGCACAATGGCATTCTTACATGCCCGGAGTTGGATCAGAATACCAGCCAAGCTTAGATATTATCAAGGACTTGGCTCTCGTAGAAAAAGAAATACAAGCACAAGAAGCACATGATATTGAAACATTTGTAAAAGATGAAAGCAAGCAATATCTCAAATACTTTCCCAGAACTAGTCTACCAAAGACCATAGAACGTCGATTCAAAGCTCTATTTAAAGAAAGGGCAAAGTGGAAATTGGAGGACCTTGTTCCATATGTTGATGACTTGGTTGAGACATCAAATTACAAGACGGTACAAGAATTACTTGCACAGCACACAAAAGTTGCTCCGAGGGACGAAGACGACGAGGAAGATGTTGAATACTATGTCGCTCAATAAGTGAAGTCAAAGCAATGGGGCATTGGTTTTTGAAGAACTTGAAGAAAAGGCTAAAATGAATTTATATGGAAATTCTAAATTTAAATCTTATAGAATGAATATTATTGGTCACAATTTGATCGTGCTATGCCTAATCTCATGTTTCCTACATCAAATAAAATATCGTGGTTAATCATTGCATTACTTCCAAGAACCGCCCCTTCTGGCTCATCAACATATATTCGAGAGATGAATTGTGCTGTACCTGACCACTCAGATTTGACATCTACCTTTCCTTTCGGTTGTTCCATGTATTGTTCGGGCTGTATGATCCAATCATATCCTGATGACAACGTAATCGTTATATTCGGTAATTTTTCGAATTGCTCTTTTGATAGATTTTGTGCATTGTTGTGAAATTTTCCACCTGTGATTGTTTTCCAGGCAGACTTGAACTCTTTTTCAATTGCTTTTGATATATAGGTATCAGTAGTTCCAGAATCTATTATGGTTCCTTTTCCTTGATTAAATACTTCATCTATAAAACCCTTTCGATTACCTTTCATTTCAATATCACCAACCTTGAAACTTTTTATTTTGACAGAATAATATTTGCCATGCTTCAATGGCTCAAAAGTCATTTGCTCTTGATGTTGATGTTTCAAAGATGTACCACCAATACTTAATGTTCCAGCATTGCTTGTCATGCACATACTGAAACCGTAGTGTGGTATCGCCCCTTCCCTATACATCATATCTATTACAGTATCTTGTTGCAATGAAATCATACCTACGATTCCATCCGCAAATTGATTTGCAATCATTCCTGTCTCAGCCGTTTCACATCCAAATGAAAATGGAACTGCTGTTTGCAAATGAACTTTTATACTCTGTTCATAATTTCCAGTTCCAAAGAACACAATGTCTTCTACTTCAAAACCCTTAAGATGTGAGCCTTCTGTGTAGCCTTGACGAAAATGACACTCGTCATTTGCATATGGACACATGCCATTTTTCGATGGGATGTTGGAAAATGAGCATTCATTGTCACTGCATTTGTTGCTTATTGCTGTTGTACTGAGAGAGGTGTCGAAATAGCTTTTGGAATAATGATGCTTGCCACATTGGTGACAAGGCTGACATGGGAATACAAGATGACGGCTACCAGTATCAACAATCACAAGCTTTTGTTGCGGAGGAGAACCAATATAGACATAGGCATGATGCGAGTTTTTAACAGCGACTAGAGGTACATGAATTTTTGTTGTTGGTATTTCATCTTCCTTGATGGCATTTGTACGCGTCCTTAGCGCATTGGAGGTAGACAACAGTAGAAGGCATGTATATATGAACACTATCGATGCCTCATTCATACTTCATCTTAATGTTATATGTATGTATGGGAGAGTAGGAGAGTTCACTATCCTATCTTACAGTCCTTTTTTGTTTTGAAAATCCCAATGACGAGTAAAACGGAAAAAGAAGGAAGAGAAGAGAAGAGGATGAGATAGTTGATCTAATAAGACAAATTTAGAATGTGGGACCAACATGTCAATACATCTGGAATGAACAATGTCACATCGAAGATAGAGAAAAACAGAACTCTGTGGTACATAATGAAAGCAACTAGCGAGATAAATAGGTCGTACCGCATATTCATATATGTTCTTCAATTCACAAAACTCTAAACGAAATATAAAATACGATCACAAATAATACACTATGAAAAACTCATCGGATTATCCCGTTTTGATTCCATACGCTGTGGACTTCAGTGTCTCTTCTGTTGGTAGCATCATCAAACAAACAAAACGAAAATTTGTTTGGCGCTTCGGGTTCACACACATTCCATCCCTTCTACAGGGTAAAGTTGGTGTTGAATGTAGAGGCTTTGAACTTGAATTGAAAGTTATATGGAGTTGTACTAGTGGACATCTAGACATCTTTTTGAATAATGAGGTTGTTTATAGTCAGTCGCGTGCAAGTCATTTGAAGCTCGAAAATCATCTACAATACATGTTCTTTATTCCCGAACCTGTATTTCGAGGCGGTCATAGCATCAAGGTCGAAGCGTTTGCTCTAGCATTTGGAGAGCAAGCTAGTGAGCATCAATACAGCATGTTCTTCGATGGTCAAGAGTATGGAGACTTTCAATCCATCTGTGATCTTGGAACGGAAAAAATGCTAGAAGAATACGCTGAAGCTCTTGATCGCATCAAAGTCTCCGACTTCCTTGAAACGAATTCTCAGCAGTCCTTTAATTCTTCGCGAGCAGTGCGTTTGAATACATGGGGCGTACAAGCAGAATCTTCCAACACCTATATGGAAAAAGATCGTTGCAATACATGGCCTGAAATGATGGCTGATCGTGCAATTGACGAGAAACGCCAGACAGATGAAGCAATCCTATTGCAACTTCATGACCTATCTCAACAGGCTAATCCTCAGACACCAACGTATGAAAACGTTCACGTACCTTCAGTCAGTGCTCAATTGCCTCAAGTACCAGCCTTGGAGCAATCTCCCACATTTATCGGTTCAAATAAAGTTTACGAATACGAATATTCTCAAGAGAATAAAAGGAGTTCTAACCATACTAACTTGCTGCATGCTGACTCGAAATTCGCAACAGTCCCACCGAGTCCACCAAGGATTGTATCCATCAATAAGGCAACTGCCTTTCAGCAACAAAACAATTACATTCCAAGTATTCATAGATGATTATCTGTTTATTTATTCACGTCATCAACATTGGGTCAAATACATGCTTACATTCTACACTGTGATTCCTTCTAAACTAAGTATCTTACAACTGTGAACTAGTTTTCCGATAGTCTCCGAGCCTTTAGCCTCGCACCCACTGGTTTCAATGTTAAGAAATACGAAACGCTGCCTTCATCTTCCAATGTCAACTCAAACTCGGATACGATTCTAGAAACAATGGACTGCATCTCTGCTTTCGCCAATGACTGACCGATACAATTCTGCTTTCCTAATGAAAATGGAATGAAGGTGTCCAACATTTCTCTTGTCGGATTTACCCACCGTTTTGGAACAAACTTTGTAGGTGAATCAAAGATGGCTTCATCACGAAAGAAGAGGAGAAAAGGTATCCAAACTACCGAATCTTTGGGGATTTCCATTTTTTGCCCATGCCTTTCATAAACAACATCTCTGCCAATTTTGCGGATGGAACCACTAGAAGCAACAGGATTCAGTCTCATAACTTCCTTGATTACCAAATGCAACATTTCGGAATTGCCAAAGTCATTTTTACTTGGTAATTCTAATAGCGACTTCCGTAATTCCTGCTGCTCTTTCGGATGTTTTGCCAATTCCAATAAAATAAAAGCAATACTATGTGAAGTTGTATCTGCTCCTGCAATAATGAATTCAATCAATTGTGCTGCTTTTAAATCATCATTTGGAAAGGCCTCATCTGAATCCATAATCCTTTGGATGATTGTTCCTTTTGCTGGTTGTTTCAATTTTCTATAATTTTCCATGACTTCAAAAGCAATTTGGCGTATATATGCCGCAGCTTTGTATGCTCTTCGGCGTTCTGGGATCAAGAGTCCGAATGGTTTACGCAAAGGGTTTGATCCAGTTTTCAATGCAAATTCCATCAAGGCAAGTTCTATTTCATTACTTAAAGTTTCAACTTGCTCTCTAGTCATACTGTATTCAAATGCAGTTTCCATAATAGCTGCTAAAACTACACAAACGATTTCATGTGCAATATCAAAGGACTCATTGTTAGCAATGTATTTGAGTAGGTATTCTTGAATCCATTCTTCAGTCTTTTCGAGTGCAACTTGATTCATTCTCTTGACATGATTGCTTGAAAATGCTGGTGCACAAGCTTTTCTTGGAGGAAGCCATTCTTTACCATCCAGCGTAAACATGGTTGGATTTCCCCCATTAACAGCTCTGATGGGCTTGTATATTAGGTCCGGTTTGGTTGTTGCGGGATCCAGTAATATTTCTCTTGCAACTGCAGAAGAGCCTACGAAATATAATTTTCTCCCAAAAGGTAACTTAACTTGAAATATTTGATGACGAATCTTCTGAATTACGGACAATAACCAGAACGGAAACTCTGTAGAGGTAAGTTTCTGTACATGAAGTGTCATGTTTCCAGGAGCAAATGGAGGCAACAAAGAATCTTTACCTTCATTTTTCTGAACCTTTCTTTTCCATACATTGGATACCAGTACAGAAAACACAAGAAAGATGAGAGTCCCCAAGACTCTATGTTCTTTGAGTACGTAATCGTTGAGTAGCTGCTTCATTCTTACCTTGTATTTGCAACTAATTGTGTCCAAAATATCGAAACAAATCGCGATGAAAGAGTCAAAAGAATGAACGAAGAATGAAGATGCATCTCATCACAAAAGATCGGAAAAGATTGATCCACACATTGATCCAAAATCCAAAAGCCAAAAGTAGGGGTACGGCCACATATCCAGTTTTGAGTGGCACTTTATCCGAAATATATCCGTCCTACTTGAACGGCCTACCCGACGTCCCCTACATGACCCGACATCTGTCGTGCCTACCATTGGCACAGCATTGGTACAAACTATAAATGCTGTATCTGGTGTTAGAGCATTAGAAATTATTAACAAGCTTAACCTCAAGAAGATCGACGATGAAGTTTATAGTTTCTTAATATGAACAAGAAGCTGTCGAATTTACAAAAAGTCAATTCAGTGATACTATCTGCGATCATGGTTTGCTGCTTCGTCTTGTGAGCAAGTGAAGTGAGTCCTGACAAGCTCATAGATCGTAGGAGATAGGTTTGTTAGAGAAACCTTAGAACATAGAGTGCTTTTATGATGCAACAATGGTCTTGTAGATGATTACAATGCCTAAAATATGAGTTTACACATTATAGCATAATACATTTATAATATCCATTGGATATTTTGATATCCGAAATCAGGAAAAAATGTGCCATTTTATCCGCAGATATGTGGCCGTACCCCTAGCCAAAAGTTCAACTTTTGCAATCTACCCAACTTCTTTGCCAACTACTATGTAAGTACATACAGAATCTGGACAGATTTAAACCTTTCCATGTCGGTATTTCGTTATTCATCCAATGACGCTCTCTATCTCCTTTCTGTGTTAGGTAAGAGGTACCTAAGGGTTACCTTACGTAGTACCTATTGTTGATGTGTGCCTATCAAACTTATCATATTGTAATTCAACAGCATAAAGTTTTGAACTGCATCGAAAGAAAAGCTAGAGGTTGGAACTGATTCCTGAGAAATGAAATACCTATCTTCCCTTCACATCTTTAATTTTTTCTCAATCAAAGGATCCTTTTCATTTTTACTCAATACTAGGCCTACCAACTACTACTACAATCGTTTGCAAACGAACAAAATCTTTCAACAAATGGCAAAATCAAGTAGTTTAGCAGACAAATCACCGCCGAGGACTCCAAAGAAGAGAAAGGCAAAGAAAAATATCGACCCATCTCCGTCACCAAGAAAATCGCCCAAAAAGTCTGTGCCAAAGAAAGTAATCTATGCCAGTGACATCGAACAAATATCCCCCCAAAATAAATGGATTGATTTACAAGTTCCTCCTCAAGAGCTTCGACCTTCCGCGACGTTGACTACAGGGCAGTCATTCAGTTGGATGGTGGTTATGGATTCCATTACTGATCAATCTGCATCATCTGCATGGGGTCGTCATAATGAAACAATGTGGATAGCACCAATTGGAAATCAAATCATTACCATCAAAGAAACACCGTCAACGACAATGTATCGAGTTGTTCATGGAGATGAAGAAAATATTACGCCATTTTTAGTCGATTATTTTCAACTGGAGACTCCACTTGATCCATTGTATTCGAAATGGTCAGAGCGAGATGAAAGACTTGCCAAGATTGCTAATGTGATTCCTGGGGTTCGAATTATTCGCCAAGATCCAGTAGAGTGTCTCTTTTCATTTATATGTTCTAGTAACAACAATATTCCTCGTATTACGAAAATGTTGTCAAGTTTCAGAAGCACATATGGAACGAAAATATTGAATTTACCAGTGAGACATTTTGAAGATGGTGAATTATCAGAACCTTTGAATGACCAAGAGATGGAAATATTCTCTTTTCCAACACTAGATCAATTGCAAGGGGCTACAGAACAAGAGTTGAGAGATATGGGGCTGGGCTATAGAGCTGACTACATTGTAAAGACACGAGATTTATTGATGGAATTCGGGGGCAAAGAATTTTTGATGGATCTACGAAGTAAAGATGCTGAAACTGTTCAAGAGGAGTTGATCAAGTTTAGAGGCATAGGTCGAAAGGTGGCAGACTGTGTTGCGTTGTTTTCTCTCGATCAAACTGAAGCTATTCCAGTTGACGTGCACGTACAACGAATAGCTTCTCGAGATTATGATCCAACTTTGTCGCAAGCCAAGAGTTTGACTCCAACTATTTACAAAAGGGTTGGTGATTTATTCAGAGATAGATTTGATTATGCAGGATGGACTCATAGTTTGTTGTTTGTTGCAGAGTTACCTTCTTTTCGTGACGTTCTCCCAGTAGATATTGTAGAACAGATGGATGCCTTCAAGGAAGAAGAAATTCAACGAAAGGCTAAAGAAAAGGCAGCAAAAGAAGCTAGAAAAGCACTATCCCCAAAGAAAAAGTAATTATTAGAATTATGGTTTTTACTCTTTCCCGTCACGGCGTGGACTTTCACTTCGAGAAGAACTTCTATCTCTACTTCTACTGCGACTTCTCGAACTTGAGTAGGAGCGGTCTCTATCACGACGAGATCTCTTCCTTTCTCTTCTACTACTGCGGTGATCTCTGTCTCTGTGAGAGTGCTTACGTCTTTGTCGTCTTCTGCGATCTTCTTCCTTTCTTCTCTCATATTCGACATCCTCTTCAAGACTCCGAATAAGCGGCATTGGGACAGGCTTGATATGCATAAAATTGCAAAATCCACCACGAGCACAAGTACTTTCCGAATAATCTCTGCATCTTGCCTCCGCAAAATTTGTCACAGGACTAAACTCCACCTCCATCTTTTTCCCGTCATAATATCTCCCATTCATTACATTGAGCGCATCTGCGGCCTCCTCTTCATCTTCGAACTTGCAATACAAATGACCCAGCATATGATCCCCCAAGTTATCACAAACTGCAAGACATTCAATCCTGCCAAACTTCCCCAACTCCATAAACATATTTTCAAAAAACTGAAAGAAATCTTCTTGAGCTTTCTTTTCATCGATACTCATTTCCAAAGCTCTAGTATTACTAGTGTCTCTTCCTTCTGCCAATGCTCGAAGTTCTGCTTCACGGACAGGATGGCGGTAGATATGCTTGATGAGTATAGTTTGACTGAATGCTGGGCGATGATGGATTCTTGAACAGCGTTCACCATGACGACAAGCCCCAATTTTCAGGTAGAAGGGACAATTGATTCTATCCTCTTCTGTGCCATGAATCTTCGCGAGATGTTGAGCCATTTTATTTTAGTATTCAGAAGGCTTTCGGTAAGTCTAGTGAGTGAAAAGAGTTAACTAAAAGGGTTGCTGTGTTGCTGTTGCTGTGGTTCTATTAGAGTCGAGTTGGTCGAGTCGCTGGTTGTGCTGGTGTACCACGTAGTAGTACGTACAGGCAAAGCAAATTTCCTCCCTTGCTATATACTAATAATGAGTCTAATAAGTGGCTACGTAAATATTCATCTTGTGTCTTGTCCAATGACGAATGCACCTCCCGCCCTCTCAGTTCTCTCCGTTGAATTTTTTGGTTTTTGGAAAGTCTCTCTCTCACACCACTCATAACTTCTGTTCATGTTGAAACCTAACCATTTTTTTGATTTCGCATTCAAGTTGCCAACTGGATCTTCATTTATATATATCATCACATTTCCTGAACAAGAATGGGAACAACGGAATCGACTCTAAATCATGGAGAAGAAGGAAGCGACAAAGTACGCCCTTCAATATCTCCCTCAAAACATTCCATTCAAACTAGTGGACATGCGACACCTCGGAGCGTTGGAACTGTTTCCACTGCTTCATCCAGAAATAATTTACACATACCAAGAGCGATACAAACGAATGGTACAGTGTCTCCAAATATTAAACCGTCGGGGAAACGCATACAGTCTCCCATTAGTACAAATAGTATCAGCATTGGATCAACTACATCTCCAATGGCAAGTGCGAAACAAATGCCCAAGAGACAATTATCAATACTCAAAGGAATTGTATGTGGACATGAAGGATCGGGGAAGTCATCGCTCATGTATAGATTACGAGGAGAAGAACATATCCCTCAAAACAAACAGAACATCAAGAAAAAAGTGATGGCTCTTATTCCTTGGTCTGCGAATTCGGCATTTTCAGACCCAGATGCAAATGCTGGAACAGAAAAAGTTGATGCTATATCAAATGGAAATATGAAGAATGATGTTGTACAGCTGCATATAGTGGAACGACATGAAAAGGATTACTCGACATGGGTAACCCGAAGTAAAGTTGACTTTGTCATTATACTGGTAGATCGAACAAATCAAGAGTCGCTAGAAGCTGCTGTTGCCATTTTCAAAAGTATTGAGTCATATTTTGCTAATGATGAAAAGGAAAAGAGCAATGATAACATGCTTAGTATATGTATCCTATTGAATCATTATGATAAAAGTGTCATACCAAAAGATGCCAAGAATGAAACTAGTACAGATGAGAAGAAGATTAATTTGATTACGCTTGAAGATGTAAAATCAGCTATGGGAAGGCGAACCGTAGACAAGATTCAAGTGAAGTATTTAGAAACATGCATGAAAATTGGATATGGTTTAGAAGCATTGAATTCCTTCATATCGTTGCCATATTTACAAAAGAAAAGAGAAGAACTTATGAAACAACTTGAGCAAGTAAATCACGGATTGAACACATGGGAAACAAATTTTTCAAAGCAGTGTTTTGTTACATATCAGGAGATTTATGAAGCTCAAAGGTCCAGTACTGTCGATACATCATCGTCAGTGAATGAGAATAAAAAAGAAGTGAGAGATCAAAAGGGTGCTGTTAAAGAAACATCTGTCAGCTTAGTCAATGAAGCTTCAAAACCAAACGATAAAGACATGAATTCCATAAACAACCAAAGTAAAACAACGCATACTGAGAGAAGGAGTATTATACATGGAAATGGAAATAAATCATTATCGAACATGGACAAATCAGACAAGATCAAACCTAGTAAAAAGTTGGAAACAGCGGCAAAGATTGCGTCAAAGAAGCAAACCAAACGAAAAAGTGGGAAATCTATCTCCAAGAAATACGAGAAAAAAGTTTCGAAAAAAGAAATCCCTGTATATAAAGATCCAAAGGAAGCCTTGGAGGCATTTCTCGCTAGTGATGATGATGACGACGATATTCAATATTCTAAAACAACACACAAAGAAATGCGAATAAATTTTTCTGCGAAAACTAAACACCATGCTACAAATTCGGCCGTCTTAGATAGCGACTCTGAGGATAGTTCCGTATCTTCGTCTTACTATATTCAGAGCTATGAGCCGACCTTGTCAAAGGCTCGAGACAAAAGTAATGATACGACTTCGGGTCACGAATATGAAAGTCATGCAACAGAAAATGATGAAGAAGAAAGTAAGGAAGTACAAGACACTACGAGCAGTAAAGAAGAATCTGTTAGAGATGTTAAGGAAACTGAAAAATCTCAAGATCTGTCAATTTCTTCCACAGAATCAACTCCAAATGTGAATGAGAATGCGACTTCAGTGAGGAAAAACTGTAATAAAGAAATTCAGGAAACTGTTGTAGAAGATGAAAGTTCGATGAAGGAAATTTCTGATGATAATCGTGCAGAGACAGAAGAACGGCAGAAGTGCGACGTAGAGTATGACAAATCGGTTGCAGAAAATGTTACTACCGAGAGCGAGCTAACTACCAAGGAAAAAAAGGATTGTGGAGAAAAGTGTTCGGTACACAAAGAAATACCATCTGAAATTGAAGTAGAGAAGATACCAGATCTTGATGACAATACTGCTCAGATCGAATCTTCGAGGTCGGATGATGAGGTGGGGGGACAGGAAGTAATCCAGCGAGATATTGCTTTAGAAGGTGACAAAAAACAAGACAGCACTAAGGAAACTCAAATTCAAAGTACAGACGTTATCTCGAGTGCCGCTAATGATGAAGTGCAAGTCTCAAGATTAGAAGAAGAACCAGTAGAAGCTTTGCAAAATTGTAAATGTGATAAAGTTGACGAGACTTCTACATCTATAGATTCTCTAAGAAGCAAGATTGATCAAAATGAACTTGATGAAGATGAAGATACTCATGTAGACCTGGATACAGTCACGCAGGAGGAGATCTTACCACCAGACAATGTTGATGACAGTGCAGAAGCTTCTATAGTGGAAGGAGATAATTTTGCTTCAAACGTTCAAATCGAAATAAAGTATGGCGAATCTTCGATGGAGGAAAAGAGTG
Organism: Chaetoceros tenuissimus; assembly: GCA_021927905.1. NCBI lineage: Eukaryota > Bacillariophyta > Thalassiosirophyceae > Chaetocerotales > Chaetocerotaceae > Chaetoceros > Chaetoceros tenuissimus. Next base: position 1,849,102 of record BLLK01000069.1, read on the forward strand.
AAAACGAAGAAGTATCAAAAGATGAAGATCAGCAAGATCAACATTCAATGCTTTCAGAGGAAAATACAGCTCGGGCAAGTAAGTTTACGAATCAACAGGCTCTAGTTTTTGATGAAGAAAGTGATGTAGAAGACGTTCTACTACAGAAAAATATTCAAGTCATTGACAGTGATAGTGATGATGACTTTATTGTGGGAACAAAAGACGCCCAAGCCCATACACGCAACCGGATATATCGAAGTGATCTGAAAAACATGCAAAATGTAGAAGCCCATACAGAAAGTGTTCAGGAGAATCATTCCACCCCAGAAGTTTCTTTGTCGGCAAACGTGAATGACGCAATCCAAGCCGCTCTCGCTGCCGCCCAAAAGAATGCAGAAAAGGCGTCCAAGCCAAAAAAGAGTAAGAAATCGAAGAAGTCCTCTTCATCCAGTGCTGTGGAAAAAAAGAAGAAAAAGAAAAAAAAGAAGTCAGTAGTTGTGGATTAAAGTAATTGCTATTTTGGATGCTTATAATATCTAAACTAGAAAATATACATGCCTAAAAGTGCATTCAGATGTAAATCTAAAAAGAATTTATAATTACATGAAGACAAACATAAACTTCAATTCTTGCCTTCATCTACTGTTTATAACCCCAAGCAGTTGATAGATGCTGACCTAAAAAAACATCTCCTACTGTTGCTCTAAATCTTTGGACTCAATATTACTGATCACACGTACCAAAAAGTGTGATCTGTTGATAATGAAAGTCACCTGCACCTCCAAATGTGATATCCTTCTCATTTACCTTGAAGGAATAGTCTCCGGATCCACCACCTGCATTATTTTCAACAACTAGTTTGTAACATCCATGGGGGAGGCATCCACTACTTTGAATTTCATTGGTGCTTGGAAAGTTGATATTGCCTGCAGATCCTGCTTTCTTCTCCGAATTACCATGGGTTTCTATTCTCCAACTAAGATCACCTATTGCGTCACCTTTTTGAAGGTGTAAATCAAATTCTAAATCACAGTCTTGCTGACATGATCCCCATGTGATGGAGGTAGATTTCCCGAAATCCCCTCCTTCAATTACAACATCTTTGTTGTATGTCAGAGCAAATTTTCCAGATCCCTGTCCACAACAGATTCCGTCTAGCAATGCGAAAAACAAGAGTATTAGAAAAGGTGGTAAAGAAAGCGTTCACATATGCTAAAGCATGTGCAGAACTTACCACCATATGTATCTTCAATTTCGAAGGTATACTGAGAAGGCGAAAAGTCCCCTTTTTCCTCGTATGTCGTGAACTTTTCTTTATACCCCTCGCCACTCATGACGATTTCGTTGTTCTTACAGTTATCGACAATTCGCCATTTGGTCTCATTTGGATATTGATCTGTTAATAGCACCATCTCCATAAACCCACCGCACTTGTCATTCGGAGTGTGAACGCACATACCGGTTTCAGTATTACATGTATCAGTAGTACAGCTCGAATTATCATCACAATCTATGTTTGATGAGCACATTGGTTTCCTTACAGAAATTTTTGCGTATGGAGGATTTGCGTTAAAATCTATATTTTCAACCTTTACAAAAACTTCAGAATCTGTTCCACCAAAGTGACTAATTAGAAAAGTTTCTCCAATATCCAATTTCGCTTCAAGATTTGATTCATCGTTAGTACCTGAACCCACACTCTGAATAGTTACTTTGTCTCTGGCATCTATTTCAGCATTTCCTCTATTAATGCCACTTCTACGATTGAACCCAATAAAGTAATCTTTATTATGGCCCTCAATCTTCAAGATAATATCTTTACTATTACCCGCAGTATCATAATCCACGAAACCTACAAGGTCTCCCTCCCATGTATTTTCCTCTAATGGATTGACAATGACATGCTTATCAGCATACCACCCAAGCTGCCAGTGCTTCGCATTGTTGAAACATTGCACAGGAGCATCGTCAGCTGCATAGGAAAATCCCATAAGTCCTGATTGATCATGGTAAACGTTCCCATCTTCGTTAGAATGCTTTAAGCCCAAATTGTGACCTGATAAGTAGACATTTATGTTATTAGAAATAGTTTCAATTTATTCGAGAAAGTAGATTACAAATACCATATCATACTCACCTATTTCGTGAATTGTTGCAGAAGGATATGTGCATCTCTTATCGTTGTACACTGATATAAAGCCTCCTACATATGCGTATGCTGCCCAGCTCCCTGTTCCAGGAGGAATACATAGCATTAAATGGTCAAATTGTTCCAAGTCTTCAAAATCGGCTTCTAACTTGTTCATAATCGCATCCTTTACTTGACCTTCTTGTTTTCCATTTACAGAAAAATATGGGATTTTGACGGTATATATACCATTATTTAGCTTGCTATGGCTTGCTGGTGAAAAGGTAAGTTTTCCATGAGAGCAACTTTTGTATCCACTTGAAAGATTGAAGCTGTCTCCATTGCCTGATGAATCTTTGATACCAAATATTTCACGAGCAAGATCTTCTTCTGATGGTGTAGTGACGGAGTCAGAGGCTTCTACACGCACAACAAGAACTTTCCTATCTCCGACAATTGCTAATCTTCTTCCATTTGTAGCTGTTCTCTTCCTTGAAAAAGTTGGTTTTCCTCTTAGTACAAGTTTATCTTCAATGATGAGAGCATCATCTGCATAAACTTCAGTTTCTCCACTTTCAAGTGATCCAGCATAACGATCTTTGAAAGTTTCAGGAAGGTTCATATTCAACTTGACAATATGACCCCTCTTTCCAAAGTTATCTTCTGGATGCAATTCACATTCATACCAATGCTCGATGTTTTCTTTATCTTGCTTCTCGACAAGATACAATGTGCATGGTTTCGTGAGTGCCCTTTCTGACATATTAGACTGTGAGCTATTTCTTTGAAGATGTCTGGTCCTAGTAGCGACAGAAGGTCTCTGTAAATAGAGCAGTTGATTGGTTATAGCATGGATATTGCAACGAGACATATATGTGAGGATTGGTAAGAAATTGCAATCCAATTAAAAATACAAATAACTTACATTTTCTTCTTGTGAATGTCTGGCCAATGCATTTACATTGGATAATGCAAAATTCCAAAGAACTAGAGATGAGATGAGAGAAACTTTCATAGTTGTTATCATACCTCAAAAGAGAAAATGGGAAGTTTTATGATGTGAATGCAAGGGATGGTGGATTTTTCCCATGATAATTTCGGAGGTAGTGTGCGTCAACGCCATTAAACACTGTGTGAGTCCCTATTCATGCCAGGATTTTAGTCTGAACTAGACATGGCATCCTGGACTGCCCGCTTTTATACGTGTGTATTCACCAGTTTTTATAAACACATGAGTTGCACATGGAAAATGTGAGTGATTCAAAATGACGACTTCCAAAATTTGTCTTTCTGAGTATCAGATTAGATTGCTTAGAAAGATCTGGAGAAAAATCTGTAAACAGCGAGAGACATTTTGAATCGGAGTTGAAAGTAATTTGCCAGGTTTGAGAGGACTTTATCAATATCCAATCACGAACTAACTTGAAGTTCTTATGTTGATATGTGGAACGTTGACTTTTGAAAAATAGCGAACCTGATCTTCATGTGCAACAACCCGTATCATTGATTAAATTTGCAAAAGTAGACGGTTTTGAAGAGTATTGTTATGATGCATTGTTAATTAATATATTTTTAAGTACTTAAAACGTCATATTACTATTCCTGCTCTTGTCGACTGCATGCATGAATTGAAACTGCCACGTGGTGCTCCAAGAACACCACGTTTACGTGCTGGTGAAATTAGTAAAATGTGTGTGACAGCAAAATGACGTAAGTGCATGTCAGCTGATCAGTCATCTGTCATATTGCAATCAGGCATTTCACCCTTTATCCTCGTTCGTTTAGGAGGAAAAATTGTTCTCTAACAAAAATGAAAATGTCTAAGTTATTGTCATATAGAAGCATAAAAGTCTTATAAGAGACAAATTAATTAAATATTAGATTAGAATATCTCTAGATTTTGTATCGGGACGGGTCATTTCCACAGCTTTACTCTGATCAGGCTAGAAACCATCCAGGATGGCACACAGCAGTGTTGTGAAGCTACTAAACACACTCAATCTTGTTCTAGAGAGTATCTACCAACAACACAATAGAAGTACCTACCATAATCGATAAGGTTCTTCTTCAATCTTCTGAATGAATCCTCGAGCACATCCCCCTGAGATGAAGGAACTGACACTCAATCATTCAGTGAGAAGGATGCCTAGAATTAATAGCCTAGCTTGTCAACTTGCAGAACTGAACACTGACAGCGTCCTTACGTCAGCGTCTACAACTACAAGAAGAATTACGAGACAAAGCAATCACTTCCCAATTGGTCTGTCTACATTTGTAAAAATTATTCCTGGAAACAACTACTGTTTAGATTGTAGGTTTCGTCAAGAAGAAAATCCAAGTGATGAATTGTTATGGGCCAAGTAAGTGTCGACTCTGACAGATGACATAATCTATCTTTCTTTGCTAATTCTTCATTTCCTATTTCAAATCCTTAGCATCACCTTTGGTACTCTTATTTGTGCCATGTGTGCACATGAGCATATAAATACATCGGGGGTATGTATAACAGGTCTTTTTATATATAAAAAATTCCCATGTTAGATTCTCATATCCTTTTTTTTTTTCCTACATAGAACACATCTGATATATTATCACTAGAAAATAGCTCTTGGGACAAACAGCAAATATTATCATTATTGGAAGGTGGAAATGAGAAGGTGACGAACGCACTATCAAAAGATTTCAAAAGGGCAAGAAAAGTACCATCAATCAAGGATAGGTACAACACAAAAACTGCCAAACAATACAGTCAGAATCATTTAACTAGGGTACAGAATTTGTACAAAAGTTTCGAAGAAAAATTGAAAGAACAAGCTCTAAAATCAGCTTCTGAAAATAAGACTGATGACAAATCAAGTAGAATACAAGATCCGATAGGTAAAACACATGGAGTTGATGAATTCCAACCTCGAGCAGCAAAAGCTGGAACCATGTCGTTGGGTATTCCATTCGCTGGCAGGGTTTTGGATTCCATCACTTCAGGAATCAAACAAACGATTGGGATAGGAGGGCAACAATCGATGAGTCCAAAGAAGCAATTGCAGCAGAAATCGTCAATGAAACCTATACCAAAACATGAAGTAAAAAATACTGTTTCGAGCACAATACAACGAACTCAACCGAAACCGGTAGTAGAGGCTCGAGTAGACATGAATGATGTAGAAAAATCTGCAAATCTATTCATGTCCAGAATGAATGAACTAGGCCTGAATGCAGATGCAGGCAGTGGTACAGGTTCAGGTAGCGATGGCGCTTATTCCCAAAGAGGAAAAAAGATTAATGACAAGCAAAGAAGACGAAGAAGAGCAGCGGTACAAACATCTCGACAGTCTATTTCACTTCAACCAAAAATAAATGAGTTGCATATCGAACCGCTTGGTGTGCAAAGAAGGAATGTCCAAATAAGAGAAGATCAAAATGTTGATGTACACATGCATAATAATAGTAATCGCAGTCTGCAGCGAGAGGATTCCGACCGTGATAAATTTTTAGAAAGAATGCGACGAAGCAGCTCTAATCGACCAGACGCTCGTCAGAGGGGTGCGACCATGATACCTCAATCCAATCCTAGAGCAGAATTTGCGTCTTCATCACTAAGTCCACCCTCATCGAGTAGATACCTTCAGAGCACAAGTAATGTCCAGAGTGGTGTAACAAAAAGAAAGTCAATGAATAAAAGAAGCTCCATGGATACTTCATTGGCCATAGTAGTGGATGAGCCTAAATTGGGAGCTGACTCACAGGTACCAAATGCTGTAATTCCCGAACTTATGGATAGAAATAATCCAATTTGGAAAAGAGTTGTACATCAAAATGTTGATAGTCGTGAATATCGTGGGAATGTAGAAAGTTTTAGGAACAACAATATTCCTAACCCTCATCACAATCATGATAATAATAGAAATAGACCTCATCAAACCGCAACTCGGCAATACCCTCAAAATATGGAACCAATTAGAAGACAGGGTATATCGCTTGAACCTGGTCGAAATGAAACTTTGATAAGGTCTAGAAACCAAAACATTTCTCAGTCTAATAGACATCCACAGGAGGTGGTACCTCGTGGAGAAGTGTCAAGACCTCGGTCGTCGGTCGAACTTGCCCAAGATCCAAGATCGTCAAACAATAGATTCCAGTTAAATGTTGGTACTAGGGTAGCACCTCATCAAGATCCCATGAATAAGTTCACAACTTCTACCCGAAATATAAATGTCTTCAGTTCAAATAGACCTGAGCCAGCGTATGAACAGCGAAATTTTGAGAAGACCTCGCTATTTAACACTACTTTGCGAAGAAATGTCAACAGTCAATTACATGTTCAACGTAACTGAAACCAGGCTAATATGGTTATTGTTTATTACTATAAAATAGAAGGGGAAGTCTTTTTAATTCATCTCTTGAATGTCTGAAAGTGCCCTTCGTAGCATCAATGATTCTTCCAAACATTTGTCGTTTCTATTCTTAGATCTGCAATAATCCGCAATCTCGTCAAGTAGATCGTAAATGTTCTGTGTCAGTGATTTGGTGAGATACTCCTGAAAGAACGCCACCTTCTTGAGTAGCGAAAGGAGAAGTCGCTTGGCATAGTACCAAGTATCAGCACCAAGTTTTGTCTGAAATGGATGTAGGCTTTTGCATAAACGTTCAATACCAAACTCGTAGTTCCCCTTTTCACAATACAAAGACGCCAAAACCAGGTTGATAATACAAGAGTGATGGGTGTCATCCTTTTTGTCCTTTACTTTTGACGAAGATTCCTCGTCATCAATTCTCTTGATTATATTTTCTGCATCTTCATTCTGATCACTGAGAATGTACGCCACTGTAAGATTTGCGAGGACGATTGGTGAGATGTCCAATAACGTCCCATCTGGACTCTCGCTTTCAATATAGGTTTTATAGTACTCTATGGACTTTTGAAGTTTCTTTGATTCTTGAGCAAAGCAACAATGTCCAAGGTTCAAATTGAACATATTTAAAGTTGCGCAAATATCAGAATAGCGAAGCAGTAGCGACTCGGCCTTTGAGAATTCCTCTCGATCCCACAGAATCTTTGTCATGGCCATGAGCACAGGAATAAATGTGTCAAGTTCTCGTTCTAATTCAATCTCGTAGAATTCCAAATCTTGTGTTTCCCCCATTTCTGCTATCTCTTCTATAGCATTCACCAAGGACCTCATGTTTGGGGATAGACGTTTCAGCAATGCTTGGAATTTGCTGAAAGCACCTTCTGGACTTGATTTGGACATGATGAAGGTATCCAAAAAGTCGTGGATACTCTTGTCAAGTAATTCTTGAACTAATTCACCATTGTCTGCAATAACATCCATGTATGCATCAAAACACTCATGCTGACAATATAAAATGAGCAAGTTTTGAAATGTTCCTGGAGGAAATGGAGGATGTGACAGGAGAAACCCTAATTTCTTCAAGGTCACCTCAGGATCGCCGTTTTGATTCAAGATGGCAGAATTGTGGAGGGACACAGCATCCAACTCTTCATCTCTACGGTGGGGCATCAAAGCGAAAGCCTGCCTGGCCTCTGTTTCATTTTTCAAACGATAATAAATGGCTGTCTTGAGATTGTAAGCTTCGATGAGGAAAGATTCTTGCAGTTCAATCGAATTCGAAACAAAAGAATCATCATGAGGGTTGTCAGTATGCTCAAATTGTGGATAATTTTGCACACTGTCATGAATAATTTCGTCAACTAGTTCCTCTGCGTCGTCGTACCGACCAAGCATGTAATGAGATAGAGAAACATTGTACGCTGTATTGGTGTCTTGTCCAAGTATGCGTGATACTTTCAAATACTTGTCAAGTGCGCTTTTGTAATCACCCTCCTTGAACTCGATGGTTGCTTCGGCAGCGATGGACTGTGGATCAGACTTGTCACATTCGTCCAAATATTCTCTGGCCCCTTCAAGATTATCATCTTCCAATTCACAAGCTATTTTGAGAAGTAGCAAACGTTGAGAGGGACTCTCTTCAATCAAGTGAGAAAGGCTTTCATTAGCGTCTACAACTGCCCCAATACGTAACATGCAGTGAATGCGATTGACATGATAGTCTTCCTCATTGGGGACAAGTTGGATAAGTCTGTTGTAGATTTCAATGACATCAGTGTACTCTTGGAGATTGTAGTAACAATAAGCAAGAAGAGAAAGAGCAGCTCGCGAACGAGGAAACAATTCAACCTTTTCTTCTAGAATTTGAGCAGCAGCTGTATAGTCTCCATCTCTAATTAGACCGTAAATTAAAGTGGTGAGCGATTGAATCATGCTTTTTGTTGGGAAGTAGAAGAAGAAAAGTGCCTTTGGAGAAAGTGGCTGGAGGTTCGATTTACTTTGATTTTTAAATCAAATTTGATTTTTTGCTTAGTAGAAAGATTCTTCCAAACACAAGTTCAAGTAGCCTCCATTTAATTTGAAATGAACGATGAAATCGATGAAATCTGGGAGTCTCTCAAGAAAGAGACTCATCGATCTAAGACTAAAGATATCTCGCATCTATGGCAAAGTCAAGGTGATTCTAAACAGAGACAAAAAGAAGAGATGGAAATAATGACTAATTCTAAATCTATTTCAGACAAGACTCTTGTTCCAGCTGGGGAAAATAAGTCGTTCAACCTCTCCAACCTCACCAAAGTGCTTGCATGTGATGGAGATTCTGACGATGAATCTGAAGACGGATCAATTTCAACTCCCAAAGAGCCCGAAGACAACACGAGGCTATCACAGATTCGAGGAATGATTCGAAGTGATGATCGTCAACAAAGAGTACAATTTCTACAAATTCTCAAGGCAGATGTTGAAAATCTACACAAGAAAATGAACCTTCACGAATCTAGCATCCCAGAATTGAACCTTCCACGCCCATATGACGTAGGAAGCATAAGTCTGACCTACAAGCAGAATGGAGGTATTGTATCAGATCTAGCGAGTGAAGAGTTTTCAGAATGGAACAAAACTTTCAATCCTTTGGGAAAGCAGTTTCGAGAAGCTGACAAGGAACCTCAAAAAGATGATGAACGTACACCATCATTCAATCCATCCTATCGAGAGAAATTGCAAAACATTTTGGATACCGTCGGAAAATCTCTTTTCAAATTGATTTCTGATTCATCTGAAAAATGTCGTTTGCTCTCCATTGAAATTATTCAACTTTTGCTCTTGTCAAAGTTGAACATAGGAAAACACGTTGCCTATCTCATGCCAGCAATCTTTTCTAGAATGCCAACTACGCAACATGACCCAGAATTGAATATTTTTGTTCAGGACACACAATCTCTTGATTTTTACAAACGTGGCGGAGCAAAACTTTTGGAGCAACAGAAAAGAGTACTCACTAGGTCTGAGGGAAGCTCTTGCAGCTCTCTCGAATCATGTGAAGAAACAAGATTTGGATTGATCAACCTCCTGGAAACTGTGATTCGGTCATGTTTAAATTTAGGAGTACTCTCCTTTCTCGATGCTTATTTTACTGATATTATATTTGCCTTGGAGTCCAGTCTTGCTGATCCTTTTCACAAAGTAAAAATCAAAAGTGCAGACATCTTGAAAAATATTGTGCGTATTCCAAACTGGGAAGTAGCTGCGAAATATTATGCCACAGCTCTCGCAAGGGCCTCCTTGGTACTGATGAGGCATAGAAAGCACAATGTACGCATCGCTGGGATCACTATGTTTGAGGCTTGTGTATGCGTTCCCGACCGTGAGAAGATTAAAGGTGCAGGATCTGATGCCATTCTCGATCTTATTGGATTTAAAGAGGAGAATGTTCTACCTATATCTGCTTTCTATTCTGCGGAGAATGGGGTCAATGTCAATATCTTGGCAGAGTTGACTACAGATCGACATGCCACGGTGAGACTTGAGTGTTGTAAAGTGCTTTGCTTCCTCATTTGTTGTCTACCAAATCGCTATGACTTTACTCAAAGATTTTTACCGTATCTGCTCAATTTTTACAATGATGACTTTGATATCGTTCGAGATCAAGCCATGTTTGCAATTGAAAATTGTGGAAGACAGTACGAAGTTGAGCACCCTGATGAAGTGATTGAAAGAAAACAGTATGGAATAGATGGAGATAGCAGGTGTAACTACGAAGGTCAGCTTCCGGAGCCAATTATACAACGGCCAAGCATTGGATCTAGGCTCTTTGTACGTTCGAATTCAAAAAGATTCTGTGTTGCTCTACTTCAAGAGTTGAACAATTGGATTCCAAAAGTTCGTCTACAAACCGCAAAACTTCTGAAAATTCTCACTGTATATTGTGAAGAAAATCTTACCATGGACTTTCATGAAACTCTATCCAAAATTGTAAAGGCACTGAAAAAGGTAATGTCAAGTGAAGATAAAGAGGACAAGCAGTTACAAATAGAGCTAGAAACTCTACTTACATCAATAGGGCGATACGTCGACCCAGAGGTTTACACTCCACTTCTCCTGCCTTCAATGTTTGGAACACTTACCTCAAAAGAAAGTTGCGTTGTAAACTTGAAAGCTTTTCAGTCTTTGATCAAAGGCAGCAAACCAAACAGAGTCAAGTCACAAATAAATCTAGTTTTATCTACAATCACAGGCTCATTTCTTCAGGAGGATTTGATTTGTAGCACGGAGAGTTCAAGACTGCAGTTGCAAGTGATCGAAGATATCTTTCTTCGTGTGGAAAATGAGATTATGGACACAGACATTATTGAAAATATTGACAATTTGGAGGAGATGCTGAGAAAATCTGTTGACAGAGGGAACTGTTCAAAACTAGCTCTCTCTCTACTTGATACAATGACACGAACGAAATCACAGAGTGAAAGTATTTAAAAGCGATAGATTTAGGATAGAAATATCGTAGTATATAAATGTATATAAATTATTCAATAATTTTATTTCTCAATGACGATATCAGGTGCATCTTTCTCTAAACGCTTTAGCAAATTTGTTTTCACATCCTCCTTAATGACAGATGATCGCAATAGTGTATCCAACCTAGAAATTGGTTTCATTCCATTCTTTCCATCAGAGTATCTGTACTTTTGTTCATATACGATCTTTCCGTCAGTGTAAAGCCCAGGCGTGAGTCTACGTTCTCTCCAGAATGCACCAGATGAATCAGTGAAGAAGTGCTTTGCATTGAAATTCCAAAGATTACTTTTGAAGAAATATCGTCAGTAATGTATCTCAAACGCGCGTAAATATAAAGACATTTCGTTCGTACTTACAATGGAGATTTCTTCTTGATGCTGTATTCTGCTTGAATTAAAGGTCTACTTGGTGCTGATGGATCCTCGCCTTCTTGAAGTGCATCTCTACGACTTCCAGTGTTGACATATTTTCCAAAAACATCTACTTTCCCATGTACAAACATGTCTCTTACAATTGCATCTCTATTTGCATGCAATAGACGTACATTCCATTTTGAGTCTGCAGGTCTCTTTCTCGCAAACCATTTAACTTTCTTTTCAGCATCAGGGGGCTGTACAACTCCTACAAATTGATACTTGGATGCATTCTTCTTTGAGATTTTGGATGGGCAAACTTGATCAAATCCAGCAACAGCTGCATCATACGCCTTTTCGACCAATTCCTCTTCCTTCTCAGATCGCATCTTTTCCAATTGAGCATTCTTCGCACCAAAATCCTTTCCAACATAGTCATCACTGTCAACAGCATCTCTTTGTGTAACGATTCTTTCCCTTACATCTTTTTCTGCAGCAAGCCCCGCTTTGAATTTAGGAAGAAACTCCTCTCTTGGAGTTGTTGATGGTACATCCTTTGGGAAAATTGTAAGGGACTGTAATGGCGAAACAAACTTCAAAGTTGGACTAACTTTTCTTCCAAATGCATCTCCAGATTGACCCTGAATGAGTGATGGTGCTGAAAGCAGAATGAGTAGAATATTGTTGCTTGTCTTCATATTTCAGTTCGTGTCTATGATCTCAACCGTTCAGTGTTTTGGATTTATGAGATAGAGTCTAGGTTTGGATCTCTCGCCTTGGTTGAATGGAAAATAAAGAAGAATATTTTGTCGATATTATTTTGGGTTGATTGACTGCTTTTGATGTTGTTTGAGTGTGTCGCTTGTGGAGAAGATACGCGTGTAAGGACAACAATGTATCGATCTAGAGACCTAGCTATCTACTGAAACAAAGAACAACACAATCTAATGATTGTCTTTTGAAGCAAGAGCGATGGTACAACGAGTACCTGACGCACTTTACTTTGCAACTAATTGTTCATGAACTAAGAGAATTCAAATTCAAATCTAGTATGGAAAATATGGAAGACGACTGGTACTTTTTCATGCAATTTGGATTTTAGTATCCTACTACTTATTATCTTTAGAACTTTGCAAGAACCTCCGGCATCTTTACAACTGAGTATTCCTTGTCGCCTATCTTGATTTCGTTTCCTGCGAAATCCATGAATTTTACATTGTCCCCAACTGCTACATTCATTGGCATAAGTTCACCATTCTGCGCCATTTTTCCAGGTCCAACCTTAACAACTACTCCTGTTGATGGGCGTTGCGAATCATCCTTCGTTGCAGCCAATAGCAAACCCCCACTTGTTTCTTCTTCTCTTGTCTGAACCTCTACAAGAAGCGAATCATTAACAACTTCAACATTTTCTTCGCTTAGTGGTCCGTCTTTGAATTTTACAAGAATATCTGTATCTCTAATGAGACTGTGCTTTTCTCCATCAAGAACAACTTCAGTTCCATCATATTTACCATATACTACACTATCTCCGGTTTCTACTGGCATAGGATAAAGTATTCCAGAATCTGGATGTGGCTTTCCTGGTCCTACATCTGCAACAGTCCCCTCGGTCTTGACAATTTTTGCCTTTCCAAGAAAACATGAATATGAGAAAGCCTTCTAACACTATTCAAAGAATACAACATTATTATCAACCTACCTGATTAGATAGAAGAATTCCACTGTCTGTCTCCTTTTGGTCTAGAGCTTTTTTTATCAAGATGAAGTTATTTACTGGTTTGATGTTTCCTTTAATCTTCCATCCTTCCAATGTTTCTGCATTCAATGATGTGGATCTGACACCTTGAACAGATGGCGCGAAAGCACCAGCTTGGCATGCTAGTAATAAAGAAGTGGTAATTGCAAAAAATCTCATTTTGTTTCTAAATATGTTCTCTAATATGTGTACCTAACAATTGTATGGTATTTCATTACATTGTCCTGTGTGTACTTTCCATCGATTTTCTGGAATCGATTGATGTCTATCCGATTTTATCCGTGTCGGATCAAGTTCGTGCGTACACCCGAGGGTTATGAGCGCCCCACAAAGCTGCAGCCGACACTCTTGGGAAAGAAATCCAAAAGCCAAAACCACAACACGCATCAATCACCATCATGTGATAATAATTTAAAGCATCACTGACATAGTTGTATTTTACAGAAACAATGAAATTTGCGGCACTATCTTCCCTTCTATTTGCCACACAGGTTTTGGGCTTTGCTCCATCATCTTTCAGTGGTCGTTCTGATATTTCTTTATCTGCAAATGTTCTCGAAGGAAGAGAAATCGCAAGTGACTTTACTCCAATAAACAATATGTTGCTTGTCAAGAAGGTAGAAGTAAAGGATCAAACAGAAGGGGGTCTATTTCTTACAGGAAAGGTCAGTTTATATAATGTCTTTGGTTCTTATTCTCCCTCATGAAATATTCTTGCACTTACTGTATTGTGAATTTCAGCAAAAAATCGACAAGTCAGAAGGAGAAGTAACAGCTTGTGGAGACGGAAAAATCAATTCCGAAACAGGATTTCAAACACCTATGCCTGTATCAGTTGGTGATTCTGTTGCATTTGGAAAATTTAGTGGAGAAGCAGTAAAATATAATGGAGTTACACATACACTTATTAGGGACGAGGATATCCTTGTAAAATATCCAGCTGGGGCAGACAAAACTATTGAAAATGTTGAAGTTGTTTGGGACAATGTATTAGTTAAAGTTGAAAAGAAGGAAATTGAAGAGACTGGAGGAATTCTTATTGCAGCAACAACAAAGAAGGCAAGCAAGTCTAGCGTAGGAGAAGTATTGAAGGTTGGCCCAGGCAGATATGCTTTCAATGGAGTATTGATGGAAAATGATGTTGTTCCTGGAGATATGGTTAAATTCCGTGATTTTGCAGCACAAGAGGTTGAAATTGACGATGAAGAATATGCTGTCGTAAGATTTGTAGACCTTCTTGCAAAGTTCTAATGGAACGAATTAGGGCGATCAATAAATCATCTATCTAGAGGCAAATGCATCTTGTAACTTGTAATATGCTATATTATCTAATCTTTTGTTCTTGACAGTTTGAATGAATATTTGTTTTGAATATTTTAATCATGAATATTATCATAGATGCAATGTTATGCCGGGTGTAACAAATGCCATCTTGCAAAGGTACTTTGATCTGATTTACTCATACCAAGCGATAGCGCTCGTACTCTGTACTCGTACGGTAGAAAGCAAAATGGATACTAGCCCTACGTTTACCTCCACGGCTGACTAGACCAACCCCAATGAGTTCGAAGGTCTTTATGAAAGAGGAAAATAAAATTTTAATAGTAGATATTCATAATTAGGATAGAAGGAAAAGAAGCTAGAACTTGTTTGCATAGTTAATTTATAGCTTTAATGAACACATGCATCAAGTAATGGTTGTCCTAATCCACCTGAAACCATTCGTAAGTAGGCAACTTCTTGCTCATTCATTACAGTTTCACCTCTATCGAAACGGAGGCGTCCAATTCCAATAATCTCAAAGTTAGCCAAAATATGATCTACCTCGATTTTTGAATAATGTGGAACTTCTACAACAACAGCACCGTTACTTTCAGCAGCACAAACAAGATCATTAGTAATTTGTTTGGCAATTGCATGTGACTCGGAAATTCCAGCAACAACTCCTCCATTCTTCATTGGGACTGGTTCCTTGATATTAATACTTCCGTCGTCAGACTTGAATACTCCCATCGCATCTAGGATTGGTTTGAACAAAGTGATTCTATTCAGAGGAATTGACTTTTCAACATTAGCATCATATTCTCCATGGAAGTAATGTCCTTGGTCAAAGAAGGTATTGAATTCATCTACAACAATTGTGAATGGTTTCGATGTTTGGTTCATCAGTGTATGCAGTACAGCATCATAACATGCTGCAGATAGAGCAACATTTTCACTTCCAACCTTCAAAAGTTCAACAAGAGAAATTGGACCCTCTCCATCAAGACCAAGACTCTTCGCAACCTTGGACATTTGATCATTGTTCATGACAGTGGAGAGAACTTCGACTGATGCTTCCATTCCACTCATATCTTTACCATGGATGTCTAGCAAATCTGCACAGACTTCTTGAGATAGGACTGGAAGATCAAATAGAGTACCTTCTTCGTCCTTTCTGTGAGGATTAACGTCAACATAAAAGCCATGTCTACGGAAACGGTTTGCGTCAGGCATAAAGAAAACGATGTGACCTGACGCACGAGCTGATGCAACAGTAGAAAGGATGTCTGCAGTTTTCCCTGTTCCTTGTCTACCAGAGACAATAACTCTTGAACCGTCGCACTTCTTCAATTCTCTCGCTATTTCTCTAGTACTTTGTCTAATCATTATCCTTTTCGTTTTTTCATTTGCAGAAAGTTCCCATTCTTCCAACATACGTCCTGGACCATCATTCTTATGTGATTTAATTGGATGCACAGATTTCGGAACTCCATTTTCATCGACCACTGCACCCTCTGCTTGATTCAAATCCATAAAAATTGGAACGGCTGATTCGTCTGCATCAACTCCATCATTCTCTGCTTTTTTACCTTCAAAAGATAGCTTTTCATCCTCAACCACCTTTTGCAAGTATTGTTCCAAAACCTTTTCTACAAGAATTGGAAAGTTCTTTTGATTTCCGAGCACAACACTGACATAATCATCACCAGAACTTTTCTTTAGTGCATCATGTACATCTTCAAACAATTTATCAATAGCATCTTGTTTTGCATTCCAATCTTCCAATGATAAAATTCTCTCCATTTGTGGCTTTGCAAATTCTTCCACTGCATCATAAATACCTTGAAAAATCACATCTTTGCGATGCTTAACATATTTCTTTGCCTCTCCAAGGGCAGGATGTTTTGGTGCTGAGTTAGGCAAAGCTATTTCAGACATTTTCTCTAAAGTTGGTACGCCATCTAAAATAATACATGTGTTAATATATGCGCTAAACATTTCATATGCCAAGTTGAGGTCTATTCCTTGAATTGACTTACCTGGATGAACTTGTACTCTTTCACGGCTCACTCTGCTACAGAGTTTTTCAGTCCAATCTGGCAAATCATCATATGCTTTTCCAGAGCTCCAATCTTCATCTGTAAGCTCCAATCTATCCTCCCAAAGTCTTCCTGTTCTTCCATCGATTTCATCTCGGATAGCCTGTCTTTTCGCCTCTTCTATTTCCTCAGAAACTTTCAAATCTTCTTCTGGGAAAAAATCCTCTGTTAGTGGATCATAGAATTCCATATCTCCAGCAGTCTTGATATCATTAATCTCGTCCATTTCATCAATAATATCTACATCATCTACATCATCAATAGGTGCCCGTGTCTTATTTAGATAACGACGACCAGTTACAGAATCGTGATTCTGAGAAAAAGATGGAGCTTGAAAGCTACTCAATGTTCTGGCAGAAATATTAGCAGCCGCATTGGTCCTCACTGATTTCTGACCAACTTGACGTAATACACTATTCAAAGCCACTTTGGAAAGCAACATATTCTCTTTGTTGTATTTGAATTGACTGATAAAATCTACAAGATTTCCATTTCAAATACATTAGTAGCACGACGGTTTGTACGGGATGGATGATGAACGAAAGGAGCGGTCGAAACGTAGCTCAGAGCGGACGCATGACGGACGAAGAGATGTGTTAGTCCTGAAAGGAAAGTCGTAATCAGACTCTATCCATCCTCCTTTTCTTCGTGCACCTCACAAATTAAAATGTAATTCCGACTTTGGACATCGAGCACCTTTTAAATGTGAGTACCATATTACTTATATCAAGTATCAAATAACACTAATCAAACATCACATTACCAAAATACGAGCACTACAAAGTGACTTATCGTAATTTGAAACAATTGGTACTTTCCACGAAAAGAAAACAACTCAGCTGCGACTTGAAATTATCTACACAACCATGAAACTGGCATCAACATTGCTGCTTCTTTCTTTTTTGACATCCACAGCGGAGGCACAGTGCGTGGATAGTAGTGAGAAGTTTTACTTGGCAAAGAAAAATAAAACCAGAAGGTGGTGCAAATGGGCTAGAAAGAAAAACACCTCAAAGAGATGTGCAAAAAATGCAGAGGTTGCAAGCAACTGCCCAGCTGCATGCGATTATGACTGCCTTCGACCACCTCTTTCCCCAGTTGGGTGCATTGACTCACCGTACATGTATCAACTGTTGAACGACAAATGGGTAGATTGCGCTTGGGTTACTTTTAATAGCAGTAAGAGATGCAAAAGATATCCTTCAAAGTTGTATTGTCCAGTCACTTGCAATACTTGTGGGTCAGAACCTAGTGCCTCACCAACAATTTCTTCAAAACCTTCGCTCCAAGAATCCTCAAATCCTTCAAAAGTTCCTTCTTCTGCTCCATCTGGTCTGCCTTCTTTGAGCCCGTCATCGGCACCGTCGTCTCTACCATCATCTGTGCCTTCTAGTGTTCCATCCAACTTGTTATCGTTATTGCCATCAGCACTTCCTAGCGATTTGCCTTCAGATATTCCATCGGAAGTACCCAGTAATTTGCCTTCTATAAGTCCAAGTTTACTTCCTTCATCTTCTCCAAGCGACGCACCGTCTCGTATCCCAAGTGACTCACCGTCCCAAGTTCCAACAGCGTGTGTTAATTCGCCATGGTCTGTACAAGCTAGCACCCCAAGTGGTACTCTCACAGTAGATTGTGATTCGCTACTTGTAGGCCTGTGCACAGATCCTACTGTTGGTGGTCTTTTGAGTAATGACAAAACAGCAAGTGAAGCTTGCTGTATTTGTGGTGGTACACAGGAAAAAACCATCACTCCAAGTTCTGCGCCATCATTGATTCCATCAGAAGAACCTTCTGCATGTGTTGATTACGTTGGGACTGGTGGAGCTTGGACTGTAACTCAAAGCAGTGTAGTTTATACATGTGATAGCTTTAGCCCTGGAAGTGCATGTGGATTGGTATACACAGCTGGAACTGATGGTTACACTGCGAGCCAAGCATGTTGCGATTGCGGTGGGGGAACTCACGTAATCAACGCGTTAGCACCTTAGGATGAATGATAGTTTTGTTACAATATTACAAGTTAGAAGGATGACGTTGCTGCTCAATTTTGTATACTTGTTTTGTGTTTTATAGTTTTGAAATAATTTAAACGTTTTAGATTGATTCATAGGGAGTGATTTATTAAAATATAAGATCTTCAAAAACAAACCAATGCCGAGAGGACATTGATGACGTATTGTTTGATACTAGAGGTACGTCATTGGCGCTCAATAGACAGTTAGTAGTAGTCTCGAGCCATTTACGGAGGTCTAGCACTCCGTCCGTCCTCCTCCTACACTACGTACAACAACACAACAACAAAACAGAAGAACTAAAAACTAAACCAAAGAGGTTCGATTCTTTGATTCATTCCAAAAACTAGCCATCAAGCACAACCGCACCTACAACAATTTCAATTCTTCATCATGACCACAGCACATAGACCAACGTGGAAGGCAGCAGTCGGAAAAGCAAACGAAGGAGGATGGACAGCAGGTGGAGCTCAATCACACCAAAGAAGTGCTCTTTCTCTTCCTGGCCATACCAAACTCAAGACTCGTCGTGATCAAGATGTAATTTCCAAGGAGCGTGAAGAGATTTTGAAAAAGAGTTTGCAAAAGCTTAGAGATATGGAGGATAAAAAGGTCGGTCCTAGAATTTTAGATGAGAAAGCAGAGGAGGAGTCGAAAAGAAAACTTCTCTTGGCTACTGCTGATATTGATGAAGAAAAAATACAAAATAAATACGATGATGCTGATGATGATAATATTGGTCAGAAAAATGGTGATAGGGATGGAATGAGTGAAATTGAAGATATTCTTGATGATGAGAGTGATTTGGATTCAAGTTCAGATGAAGACAGTGATAGTGATGATGATAGTGATGATGAAGATGAAGAAGAAGCACTACAGGCGGAACTAGCGAAAATTAGAGCTGAACGGGAGGCTGCAAAAGCCAAGGAGCAGGCAGAACAGGAAGCCGAGGAACAAAGTAGAATGGAAGAAGCAGTATTGATTGGTAATCCATTACTGAACTCAAATGATCAAGAGGTTTCTGGAAAGATGAAGAGGAGGTGGAATGAAGATGTTGTCTTTAGAAATCAAGCAAAGGGAGAACCTGAACAAAAAAAGAGATTTATCAATGACACGATTCGCAATGATTTCCACAAGAGGTTTCTCAACAAGTTCATTAGATAGATATCGGTGCTTCTAAACACAAATTATTTACAACGCCGGATTTCGATGTTTAAATGGCAGCTTGTTGAGATTCTTTGTTTCCTTAATTCTTGTCCCGTTATCTTCTTGATGTACAACTTCTAAAGGAAGTTTCAAGTTTTTTTCTCCACTCTCTGATATGCTTTCAAGTTTTGTGTCGCTTTGGATCTTTTTGGTTGAAAGCTTGTCCTTCTCACGAGCCACTAATGCATTTAATGAGTTGCGAGAATGAATGCTCAATATACTAGAATTACCTTCACTCTTGATTGAGTCTGCAATCGATTGTATCTCATTCCCTTCTATACATGTTCGATCATTGCTACCCTTTGGAATATTTTCAATAAAAGTACTCGAATTATAAACCTCATTTCGAGCAGAAGCGATTTCACTCTACAAGACAGATATAGAAAAAATCGAATTAGATTCGACAAAAAACACATTCTCTCTCCCAAATCTGCATTCTATGAACTCACCTCCAAGACTCTTTTGAGCTTATTTTCATCAGCGCCCTTTTCTCTTTCAAGCACTCGGATTCTCTCCTTCACTTGCTCCATGAGTACTTTTAATTCCATGTCATCATAGTACTTGTCACAATCTTCATCTAGATCATCCACATATTCCATGAGCTCATTTTCTTCTTGCTCATGCAGATCTTGTACATCTTCTTCCATCAAAGACCATGCTGGTCTTGATCTTTTGTCGCCTACATTCGACTTTGGTCCCTCAATTTCGATTTCATTCTCAATGTTTTCATCTTCTTGGTCTGTTTCCCGAGCCTTTTGCCTTTTTTCAGCCTGCCTTTTCATAAACTGCTGTTTCTGATCCTCTTTTTGTTGCTTCTCCTCTTCCTTGATGCGATACTTTTCATCCCGTTTCTCTTTCATCTCCTTGAGCCATTGTTTATGTTTACGCAATACACCAGAATTTCGATTGAGTCTTTTGCCCAATTGTCTCTTTTTGGTCTCTGTGGTCGTGGAAGAATTTGGGGGCTTCCAGAAGTTGTTTGTACTTTTTTCTTTCAGTTTCATTGGAGTTGTTCTACAAATACTTGGCTTTTTGATAATTGTCTCCCCATTTAGGGGACGTTTACAAAGCATAATACCATTGTAACTATTCATTTCTTTATTGATGTTGTGTCTTGATGTCTGCCGTTTGTGTGAAAGCGATGTGGTGTGATCACTTCCTTCTTTGCGGAAAATATTTTTCATCTTGGTGGTGTCACAGTGAGCATCATCTGGTGTAAATATTGTGTAAATAAGTACTTTCAATTGACCAGTGCAGATGCAATTTCAATATTTTTAATGATATTCTAGAAGCACAAAAAAATATATATTTCATTCTTGCTAATGATTACTTTTACAGTATAATCTATTGAATAAAGAGACTAGTGATTGGTGCTGTCCCAATTTTCAATTCAACACCAATCATTTAGTTCACACCTATGAACGTGAAAATATTACAACACTATTAAAATTATTCTCCAGTGAAAAACTTGACCGCTTTCTTAATCAAGGAACGTTTCTTACCTGCAGCTTTCTCCTTCACAGTGTCAACATCATCGGTGAGCAAGTCTTTTGGATCGGAAGCTGGCTGGAATCCAGCTGGAAATACATCCATTGGAAGAATTTCACAGTTCATTGGATCAGAGCAGTAGATTGACTCAACAATTTCCTTAAATGATACCCATCTGTTTTCTTCAGCAGACTTGTCAGCGGCCAATGCCATGATAAGAGCTGCCAAACCATCCTGTCCTGTACATGGAACTGGTGTATCATTTACAAGAGACTCACAGAATGCAACAGTCTCGGTGACATATGCCTCAGTGTAACGGCTCAAAAAGAAATCATATGGCATATCAGCATTTCCAGTGAAAGAAGTTTTGTAAATCTTTGCAGTATTTGGGTATACATTGTCAGTTGCAATCATTCCTGAGGTTCCCAAAACCTCAGCACGCTGATCGTATCCATAAGATGACTGACGGCATACATCAACCATAGCCTGAACTCCGTTAGGGTATCTTACAATACAAGAAGCAGTGTCGAATTTCTCAGATCCATCCAATACTTCGATAGATTTGTCAATGTGGCATGATCCAACAGCAAGGATATCAATTGGGTCTTCTCCTGCAAGGAAACGACTCATATCCAAGTCATGGACAGCCATATCAGCGAAGATTCCTCCACCACCCTTAACATATTCAAATGGAGGAGGAGAAGGATCACGAGAACACAATTTGATCATGATGGTGTCTCCAACTTCTTTCTCATCAATAGCGGTTCTTACACGCTTGAAGTTAGGATCGAAACGACGCTGCAATCCAGTCATTAGCTTAACACCAGCCTCATTACATGCATTAATTGCTTCCACAGTCTCTGCCAAATCAGTAGCAAGAGGCTTCTCGCAAAAGACATGCTTTCCATTAGCAGCACATGCCTTAATTTGTTCTGCATGGAAAGAACTTGGAGAACAAATCCAAACCGCATCTACATCTGGATCAGTGATTACATCCATTGCATCGGAAGTGAACTTTGGTACACCAAATTGTGCAGCAGCTGTCAATCAATAATATGGTCAGTATTGGTCATTGAAGAAGAAAGATACAAAGATATGTTGATACATGTGTCCATGGGTCTTACCTGCTTCAGCCTTGGAAACAGTTGGGTTGGAAACAATAACTGGGGTCACATTTGGTGCCTTGGTGATTGCTCCAAGATGCACAATACCGATACGTCCACATCCAATAACTCCAACACGAATTTCCTTCGCCTCTTTCTCTTCAACAGCCATTCTCAAAGCGGTACGCTGAGCAACTCCGCTTGGAGCCATGGTGAAAGCCTGTACATTGGAGGCTGCAAGAGCGGCAAGTGCTACGATGGAAAGCTTCATTTTTCAAGTTCAATGCAAATACAATAATGAGTGGAGGATACAGGGATTAGAATTAGCATAGTTGAGACGCTTTCTTTCCTCCTCAAGATTTCAAAGAGCAGAGAGCAGAGATCTAGCTACGACGAGGTGTCAACTGATCGTGTCTTTGGCTCTATGACGTAGCGTTTGCTCGAATTTGCCTCGACAGGTTGGGCTAAAAGGATTTGTTTCAACTTGGACCAAAACCTATGATTTGACAACAGCTATGTATTTATATAAAAATTCGAAGAATTTTTTCAAAAGATTTCATAAGCTCATTTGAGCTATAAACGAAAGTATTGGTTGCAATGTTCAATTGTTTCACCTATTATTAAATTTTCATTATAATTAGATAGAAATAGGCGCATGTTTGTTTTCGATCAATCATTAACCTAAAAATATAATCATTCTTGTTTTAAAATTTACCAGCAATGACAATTATTGATTTGGAAGCTTCTTTGCTAGCTCGTAATGAAGTAATTTTCCAATGGTCATTTACCTATGCCGATCATACTAATTGCTGCTACAAAGATTAAAACTTCAATAGTGGTGCAACATGAGTAGGAACTTGCTTTTCTTTCTCAAACAAAGATTTTAATGACGATTCGTTTGGCATATCTCCAATACTGACATCAAATTCGTCACAGTGAATTCCTCCTGTAATGAATACACTGGATATTTTTGCATCATTTGCACCAGCTACATCATGATGCAAGGAGTCACCTACATGAGCTACCTTATTTGCATCCAGTCCCAATTCACGCAGGCATGCTTGAAAATGTTCTGCATGTGGTTTTCCAAAATATTTACATGATCCACCTAGCGCTTCATACTTTTGTGCAATTTTACCCTGAAGTAGGATCCCGTGTTAGTATATTTATTCTTTCATATGAGATACAACATCAGGAACAAAAACATCTCATGACTCACCGGCATATTAGCTGTTACATCGCCTGGAAGCTTACAAATAAGATCTGGATTAGCACAAACCATAGGTAGACCTTTCTTGATGCACTTTTCCAAAACCGAATCAATCACAGTGAAGTCTCCACCTTTCATGTAGTCCCCCAATGAAACATTGCCATTACCATCAGCAGATCTCAATACATCGCATCCATGAGTAATCACAAAATCTGCCTCATCTACATTGGTAGTGGCTTCAACATTTCCACATTTGGAAATAAATGCTGTAGGAACAGCAGGATCTGCCCAAGTAAACCATATACACTTCTTAACTGCGTCTCCGTCTTTGGTACTTCCATATGTTTCACGAATGTGTCTTCCTGCTTCTTCACCCGATGTGACTGCCCCTACAAAGCAATCAGGATTGAAACCTAGCTTTGGTAGCTTCTTGAGTGCAGTCTCAGACGGAGAAGAGGTATTGGAAAGAATAATGAGCTTCTTTCCCATCTCAGCTAATTTTTCAACACATTCTACTGATCCAGGAAGACTGTGCGATCCATTGTGCATAACTCCATACTGATCCAAAATGAAGCCATCATATCTAGATGCTATTTCCGCAAAGGAAGAAATGGTTGTAAAGGTCATTTTTCTGAGTGAATTAATGGTGGAATAGAGTTTTGGAAGAGTTAAGTCGATTATGACCACAATTTCATTTCTCATTGGAGCATGCATTGCATTCCAATGTCGTCAGCAGGGAACTTGTTCTTTCGAACATCTTCGAACAAATGTGCATGATTAGGGTATCCCTATGAGTAATTGAGGTGAATGGATGGACAGACATCTCTCAGCGATGGTATAGTAAGTACATACGACTTCAATCTCCTGCATTCATTCAACAAAGCAAACATCAAAACATCAAAACGCTGTCACTACTTTGAGATCGCATTGCATACCTATCATTCTACCATCCCTGTAACATTACAAATCAATCTATTGAATTCAAGTAGATAGATCAATCATTCAAGTACAAATTCACTACCCAATTCCTAATCTTGTGCAAGAGGAGAGTAAAGATGAACAACCCAGGCTCCACTAGTACTCTAAATCAAAGTGCATCCATGCAAAAAGATACGGGAGGCTTGACAGACTACGAAATCTATCGTGCTCAGAATGTAGAGAGAAATCAAACTCGACTCTGCCAGCTAGGTCTAATCACCGAAGCAGAAGCTCAATCTGTCATAGATGCAGCTTGGAAAAGGAATGAGACTCAGGCTCATAATCAGAAGAAACCTGCAGCAGCCTCGAAAGTAATGGCAAGAGAGAAAAATTACGAAATCAAAGTATACACTGAAGTCGAGGGAAGTGTGACCAAGAGATACAAAACTTGCTGGGTGTAAATGCGTCACTTAGATATTTTATGGGTACATGGGTTTTATATTATCGGCTCTCTTGAAAGCAAGCTACCACCACCATCTGTACTTGTTGCTAATCCAGAGCTATTGTATGAGTAAATGAAAATGCTAATATGTATAAATTGAAAAATTCAACCATGTGTCTTGCGCATGAGAATAGCTGCAAACATTGCTGCGATGGAGGCGGCAACAATTGGAACTAATTCTGTAGTCATCCAATCATCATCTTGAGATACTAGAGAACTGACAATGCGTTCATATTCAATTCCTGATATACCCTCCACACCACCTGTGTTTTCCTCACTCTTTTCATCTACAGCATAGGTGTAGTTATCAACCTCTTTGTTACTGAGCTCCTCTTCCTGGTCAAGGTTCACTTGAATTCCAACATTTTTCATGAGTGGTCTATTCTCTTGAATTTCAGAAGTTGGCATAGGCTGATCATCAATGACGGCAGAAATGGTATCATTTGAAGCAGTGGGAGCTTCAACTTGTTGTGCAGGAAGGTCAGATTCCTCTAATGCGTTCGACATCACACGCAAATAAGATATATCATCAGATCCAAAGTCATCATCTGCATTTCGTTCTTCTGCAATTGCAGATTCTGCATCAGAGTCTGTACAATGAGCATGTGTAAAAAGATCATACAAAGTATTGAGAGTTTTCTTCATTCTTTGGTTTGCTTTCAATGATAAATTATGAGAGCTCCACTTTCCTTCGGACCCATGATTCAGAGAAAAGCATGTCAGAATTTGTCATTTCATTCAAATTTCGACGGAATAGACTGCTGTATGGAATAGATGGAAATGGACTGGATCTTTACATCTGTCGCATTTCTTCATTCATGTCTACGACTAATGTATAGACAGATATTTTACGTCTGATAGTAATACATAATCTATATATTGATTAATCTAGCGTCCTCCATCCTCGATACTTTCAGTCAATAGTTCCAACAATTTATCAACGCCAATTGCTCTCCACATTGCTTGCCATGAGTTGTCGATTTCACCTGGAGGTTTTCTTGCAACGGTATGCATTTGTTCTGGGCTTGCACCATATGGATACATCCCTGCATTCTTTGCACGTTGATGCATTGCGTCTAACTCAGCATCTGACATCCTTTCATTTCTACTCATGAAATTGATGCCTTCGAAAACTCGAACACCTCCTCTCTCTAAGCATTGGAATTGAATCGCCTCCTTGTACTCCCCAGTCTCAGGATCCTTCAACACATCTACAATGTAATTTGGAAACTCAACACCAAAACCGCTCTCGCGCAAAACCCCTACAGGATCATTCTCGTCTACTCTTCCAAACAAGAAGTAATGTGCTCCATTTGCAACAGGAGACTTATCCCATGACAATGGTGCTGCATCAGGAGCTGGTCCCTTCACCGCAAAATCATCAATCCATCCTTTTCCATCTTCAGTCAACTTAATACCAAGTGATGTATCATATACTTCCTTGAACTGAGTCCAGTCATGAAATTTGTGTTCGTACCATAAACCTTGATACTTCTCCAGGTCAAAATCATCCATACTCTTCTGTCTCACTTCCTCATATGATGGACATCCCTTAACAACTTTTCCGGCATATGGATCGTCAAGAGCCAAGTTAAAGTCTCCAAGCCCTGCTTGTCCGTCCAAACCAGCGCCTACATATGATATAAAAGCAGAAAGTGCGAAAATGTTGACAGCATTTCGAATTTCTTTCGAAGCTGAAACTGCATAGATTACAGCAGCATTTCCTGCCAAAAACAGTGCAGGTACCAAATCACCAATGACAGGACCAGGAGTTCCATGTAGAACATCACTAATCCATAATATAGGCTGAAGAATTGGGTGACCAACTGCGAAGAAAATCCAGAAGTTAAGAGCAGCTGAGAAGTCTGCTGGATCTGCTGCTGCCTTCATTTCCATAACTGAGTTGTAAAAGTTTGACCATGCTGTAGCATGGGATACAATACCATACACGCCATAAAGGGACGCTGCTAGAACAGGAACTTTTTTCACACTTGCTACAAGAGACTCGATGCCTGATTCGTCAGAATTTCCTGATGGAGTTCTAACACCACTTACAATTTCGAGTAACTCAATGAAAGCATCCGCAAATTCTTCATTTGTCGTTTCACTAACAATTGGCATTGCAGGGTGGAAAGTGCATTGAAGTTGGTCATTAATAGTGAGGCATGATGCTTGATAGAGACAACCGGATCTTGCATGAGAAGTTGCAAAATATAATTCATCGATATTGTACTTTCCATGAGATGCAGAAAGCGAATCTCTTTCATCGTCTCCTTCCCTTCTAACTGCATTTTGACGCTCAAACACACCTGCATTCACGATTCCAGCACTATATGCTCTACCTTGGCTATCTTTAGACTTTGCTGATAGATTCACCAAATTATTCATATCTGAAATTGTCATTGCAAAGTCAAATACTCTTGTTGCTTGCTGTGGCCCGCCGCCATCGATAAAATCTAATGTTTGCTTCTTACATTCCTTTGCATAATCCCAGAATTGATTTGAAATGGAAGAGTCCTGTGATGAACGAAGCTTTTTCCCAAACCTATCTGGTAAAGGTCCAATCATAAGATCATGACTACCTGCCATACAAGCAACTGACTCACAACTATCGAGTGAAGCTCCAAATCTTCTCATATCCAG
The DNA here is from genome assembly GCA_021927905.1 of Chaetoceros tenuissimus. Lineage (NCBI taxonomy): Eukaryota > Bacillariophyta > Thalassiosirophyceae > Chaetocerotales > Chaetocerotaceae > Chaetoceros > Chaetoceros tenuissimus. The sequence goes on from BLLK01000069.1 coordinate 1,876,635, forward strand.
AGATTGTAAAACTTTATAGTTTCTCTTTTCACCAACTAACTTTCCATTATCAATGAAATCACTAGAGGTGATAGCCATAGCTGCTGATAAAACATTTGAAACACTTAGTCCATTCTCTTTACACTTTTTCAAGAGAGCAGATGTTGCATCCTTTGACAATGATCTAAATTGAGCAGTTGACTTTCTGTCAATTTCATCTTCTCCTCCTGGTGCGTTACCAGAAATAATTGTTAGTGCCCCCAACAAACCGCTTCCATCATCTTTATCTTTAGAATCTGGGTCATCTGGTAAAATGACTGGACTTTTGAAACCTTCTGCCGCCTTTCCTGCAACATACTTCACAGTATCTGATGAGAAATCCTCGGCTTTAACATCAGAAAAAGTCTTTCCTAAACCTAATACAGACTCTTCCATTGAAACAGGAATTTCATTTCGAACTGCATTTTTCTTCACCTTGCCACTTTTTTCAACATCAACGATATCTGATACAATTTGTTCTGTTAACATATTTGCTGCTGATTGATCAGAAATGGCATGATTGAAAGTAAACATTAAAGCACAAGGAGAATCACTATTTCCGTCTTTTAGGCGAAACAACTCTGCTTTCCACAATGGACCCTTTTCAACGTTGCACCAATCTGCACCACTATCAAGATTTGTTGTGAATTTACTCTTCCAGCTTGAATCAAGTGCGTCTCTCGAGTCACCGTCAACATCAATAACTGTCAATACATCACCTGATGACAATGTTGATTCTTCTACCGGTGGACATGTAAATGTACATGGATTTGGCTCTCCTTCTCTGACCATTTGGAATAAATCAATTCTTTTTTCTGGTTCTCCATCACCTTCAATGTGACAACGAAGAAGTGGATGAGAAGCCATTGCCTCATCAATGGCTATTTGAAGTGACTCAATAGATGGTGTAGCCGATAAAATTGCTGTGCTGACGTGAGACATCTGTGGAAAAGGATCATCACCTTTGTCCAAAGCAACTTTATATTGGCGTGGAAGCATCAATAGCTCCTGAGAGCCCAAAGCACGGGTTTGAGTCTGAGATGAAACAGAATTCGATCCCACAACATCTGTTGATGTGATTATTTCAGAGCTCTGATGAAGTTTTGTACGTGAAATCACTGCCTGTCGGATGGGTGATTGTGGAGCGAAACCAGATGCAGGGAATAGTGAGAAAGCATATGTGATAAGAGCAGCTTTCCACATTTGAGAAAACTTCATTTTTAACTAGGCCTACAAAACCTATGAAACACTAAGCTGAATATCTGATTGAAAGGAAAGCTATGAGATGTTTCCTTTGCCACTATGGCTGTTGAATTAATAGGGAAATTGAAGATGAAGTAAAATAGAGCAAAATCCGGGTGCTCTGCAGGAAAACGTCACAAAGTTCAAGTTGCGGTGAGAGGTTAGTCCCATCTTTAACGCTTGAAGATCCGATGTCTTTTCTTTTCTTATTATTACCATTCTGTTTCAATATATATATATAATACCTACAATAGATTTCAAGGTACTCAAATCTATAATAATCTTACAAACTAGCAGCACGAATAATTGCATTCATGTCTGCCAGAAATTCTTTGCTTTTGGAATTATGAATGCTGTGTGTAGCACCTTTGTATCGATGCATAGCCATGAATCTTTCATACTCTTTCATAATCTTTTTCATTTCCCAAATGCTCTCCTCATCACAAACAGTCATTGTACTATCTGCAACCATGACATGAATAGGAAACTTGAACTCTGTTTGTTTTGCCAAGTTCTTCCAGCAATCCTCCCCATGATTTGTTATAAAAAATTGCTCATAGCACAATAAACGAAAAGCAGGATTTACTTGACTGTAAAAGGATCCATCATCTTTCTTTTCAATACGGCCTTCTTTTAACCATTTCTCTACACTATTACGAGGATAGCCTTCTTTCTCAAACAATGTTACTATATCATCTACTTCCATTTCCCCCAAATCCTTATCAAATTGAATTGTTTGATCTCTATTCCCTGATTGAAACGCATTCATTGTCATTGGTCTGGTACGAATATCCATATCTTCAATCACTAGTGCTTTGATTAAATGCGGATATGCCTCTGCAAAACTCATTGCAACACGACCTCCCATCGAATGACCAACAATCACAAATGGTTCAATGACCTTTTCATCAGTAGACTCATTATTGCATGAGAAGTAAGGGTGGGTACAGAGAAATTCGTGTATATCTGCAACAATTGTATCAGGTGAGAATTCTTCAAAATTTCCTAACGGAGAATGACCACAGCTGCGCAAGTCCAAAGCAACAGCTCGAGAGTCAAGACTTGCTAATGTATTTCTCCATGTTTGCGAAGATGAGTCTAAGCCATGGAGCAGTAACGTAGGTCGAAGTTTGGTATCACTGTATTCATTTTCTTTGTAGCTTAGTTTGACTGGAGTAGGCATTGTTGGATTTGATGAAAAGCTTGATGAAATTGTTGAAAGAAACGAAGTTATAATTACAAAAAGCAGCCTTTTCATTGCTATTTCAGGGGGCAGGAGGCGACTTTAGTTTGTTGTAGAATTGAGATTTAGCTGGTAACTCCTATCTAAGAGTAGATGAGATATAATCAAACTCGGAAATGAACATTATAAACAAGTAGACCAGTAGACCACGAGACGAGGCGGCACTTTGGCACAAAAAGAAAATATCCAATGCGTTGCTATTTCTCTCCTTCTTATCTTTTTCACATTTTTACGATTGAATGACAGACGAAAGAGATCAACAACATAATTCCTCCCTTTCAAATGAGCTAGAGTCGTTACCATCTCATTTCGCGAGTGCCGGTTCATTACCATCTCATTTACATGGCTAGGGAAAATGCATGACCCGCGCACTTTTTCTCTGAATATGTACGGTGGTATGTACGTAAAGTAAGTTTGGAAAATCCCTGAAATCATCTGAGCTCAGACTTCTAATCCAAGTTTGGCTCCTTACTTTTTGGCAGGTTTGGAATGTACTTTCAATCATCTACCTTGCTTTCAATTTCAGCTTAGCTCAAATATAAACCTACTGGGAAATAATAATATAATCTATTTAGCCTAGTAAAAGAGTGAACATCCAACTTCTTCCCTTTTCTCTCCCTTCAGAAGTAAGTCAATGTTAATTTTTATAAGAATATTGGATATACTCAAGGGAGAGTAATAAATATATTGAATATAGTAGTTCTGAAAACACTGATTTTTTGTTAAAAGTATATATGATAAGATTTTTGATAAAGTATATAAATAATGAGATTCTTCCTTGATGTAGATTAGAAATATTGGGGATGATTCGATTGACTCAGATACAATGTCTCATTTTCTTATTTGTGGGAATGAATTTATTGTGACATTTATTTTTGTCTGGGTCATTTGTCGCACATGCCAGCTAAAATGAGATGGTAATGAACCGGCACTCGCGAAATGAGATGGTAACGACTCTAGCTCCTTTCAAATATGAGATTTTGATGAGTTTCATGTGGTCATGGCATTTAGTGTACACTTCGAGTATTCATATATCAGAGGTTTGATCATCCCACTATTTAGATCATAGTGCAGAATAAAACCGTCTTATCATAATGTCTTCGGGATGCGCAGCATCGGTGCTGGCAAATGCACTTACCTTTATCACAATGTCGCTTGGATCAATTTGTACTCTATTGCCAACAAATGTGATTGATTATTTGTCAAACAATAAGGATCACCAAAGTACCGATGATGCCATTGCGAATACCCTTTGCAAATTACTCGGTGCTCTCCTGGTAGCTTACTCGAGTGCTTTCCTATTGCATTCCATAAAAGCAAGACTAGTATCACAAGCAATTTTGGGACTTTCTATTCTTTTGATTGGATTATTGGATAGTGATTCTATCGAACTTTATACGATCGTATTTGTTGGCATTGGTTCTGTGGTGGTATTGATTGCGTGTATTGGTTTGATGTGCATTTTCTATCCAATGAGCAGTAATATTCAGGAGCAGGAGGAAGATTCCAGGCCTGAAAATACAGTCCCACTTTTGGAACATGATTCTTTAGTAACTGATGAAGCCGATCGGACTGACGAAGTGGAAGAAGGGATTCATCCCGATGAAAGTCGAATCACAGGAACCAAGAGATTGTTGAAACTAGCTGGTCCACATACTTTCTATCTTTATGCTGGATGTATTGTTCTTCTCATCAGATTGCCGTTTTCCTTGAGTATTCCACATTTTGTAAGTGAGACCTTGGGCGCGTTAGCTCGGACAGACTATGGTGAAGCAAAGACAAGTATCTTCTTACTCTTTGCACTGGGAACTGTCGATGCTGCATTGGATTTTTGGTGCGTATTTTTGTTTGGAAAATGTAATTTGGGTATAACACGAGGAGTGAGGATTGATACCTTTGCTGCAATTTTGAAGCAGGAAATTGGATTCCACGATATGACAGGAAGTGGTGATTTAGCTTCTCGATTGAATTCAGACGCAGGTGAGCAACAGATTTATGTATGGTTATGATTAGATTTCTAGTTGCAGTATGTTTCTAATTCATATTCTTTGAAGGCGAAATGGGATACGACTTGACATGGTTTTTCAGATTCTCCATCGAGTCAGTTGTACGCATTGTCTCTATTGTTACTTACATGATGTGGAGAAGTCCAAGTCTTGGTGCATGTGCAGTATCAGTTGTTCCCATTGTTGCAGTCATCAACAAGGTAAGCATATCATTATTTTGAATAGGGACCACCCTTAACCTATGTGATGCAATACCATGCTAACAGTGTTCTCAAAGCGTTATGGAGATTGGTTGAATAAGAATGCAAAGGAAGTACAGAATGCACTTGCACAGGCAAATAGTGTTGCACAAGAGGCCTTCTCATGTATTAGAACAGTGATCGCATTTGCATCTGAAGATGAGGAGAATAAAAAGTATCAGGAAAAGATCAATCATCACTATGATCTCAATGTGGAACAATTATATAAACAAGGCCTATACTACATGATTATCAGCACATTTTTAATCAACACGGTGGTGCAAGCACTTCTTCTTTATGTTGGGATGTATTTGATCCGCAACGACCGACTGTCTCCGGAGGTATTGCTTGCATTCATGCTTTATCAGTCAAAGCTGCAAAATGAAGTGATGAATTTATTCAATTCCTACACTTCATTAATCAAAAGTTCCGGTGCAGGTATGTAAAGTCGTTCACTTATTTTATTTGTTCATAAATTTTGTAGGAGCTCATGCGAAAACCTTTTTGGGTGCAGGTGATAAAGTGTTTGAGATTCTTGATCGTCAAATTCCTGAACCAGGAACAGGAAACGAAAATGTAAATTGTGGAGATAACATTGGTATCTCACAAGTAGATATCACTTTTCAAAATGTGTCTTTCACCTATCCATCTAGACCTAATCAACAAATTTTGAAAAGATTGGATTTGAAGATACCTGCAGGTAAGTACCTTTATGATTCAAATTCATTAGATGAATAAAACTCTGATACAAATCTTTTCTAAATATTTAGGGAAAACTGTGGCTATTGTCGGGAAAAGTGGGTCAGGAAAGTCTACGATTGTTGGTTTATTGCAAAGATTTTATGATCCAAATACAGGATCGATATTTATTAACGAAAAGCGCCTGAAGGAAATCGATTTAAAGTCTCATAGAAAGCGGATTGGAGTTGTTACTCAGGATCCTGTCCTTTTCACTGGCACAATCAAGGAGAATATTATGTATGGGTCTGAAAATATCAGCGAAGAAGACATCGTAAATGCTTCGAAACTATCAAATGCGCACAACTTCATCACCGAGTTCCCTGATGGATACAATACGCAAGTTGGGGAGAGAGGTTGCAAACTAAGCTGTGGGCAACGTCAGAGAATTTCGATAGCTAGGGCAGTGATTTCAAAACCGACGCTTCTTCTACTGGGTATGTATCTAGAGATTAACACTGTATGACATCTGTTCTACACTTTCTAACATCATTTCTACTTGCAGATGAAGCCACAAGTGCACTTGACAATGAAAGTGAAAGCCTCGTACAGGAAGCTCTTGACAAATTACTCAATTCTGATAATCAAATGACTACTATTGTGATTGCTCACAGACTACAAACAGTCCGCAATGCGGACAAAATTGTGGTTTTAGACAAGGGTACAATCGCAGAAGAAGGTTCACATGACGAGCTCCAGAAACTTGGGGGTTTATACAGTGATATGGTACAAAAGGCTAACAACGGATCGTTTTCAGAAGACTAATCATGATAAATATACGCTAAAAGTATACAACTAAGTTATGATACAATAATTATTCATTTTCTTCAATCACCTGCACCTGTTGGTTATCAATGTAGATCCCAACGATGTCTAGTTTTTCCTTGGCCCAAGAGTCAAATAGTTGTCTTGGCGGGACGAGATTGACACAATCATGTGCCCAGAGAGCATTCGCAATAGTTTGCGAAGTTGCTTTGTCAAGTGATCCCATCAGGACACTATTCATACAATCGAATGTTTTCTTATCACGAATATGCATTTTTCCCAAGGCATATAATACATTTGCTGCTTCCTGGGGAGTGGTGGTTTCCAATATCCATGGTTCACAAATTTCCTGAGTGAAACAAGAAATTATTGCTTCATTTTCGAAATCTGTTTTACTCAAAGCCCAGATTATGTTTGCAAGTTCTTGCGAATTGAACATTTCATTTTGAGCCATGAAAAGAGCCTTGGAAATAAGCGGGGAAAACTTGTCGTCGGAGATACAAATTTGCATCCTTCCCATACTCCAAATTGTTTGGCTAATATCCTTGGTAGACATTTTATCGCATTCAGTAGCAAGGTAAGACGCGAATATCTCAGCTCGAGAAACATAAGGAGCCTCTGTTACTTCTCCAGTTAGAGTCAGTTCACGAAGTGGATCCTCGTAAGCATGCATTTTTCCGCAAGCCCAGGTCGCTTCTGATATTTGCTGAATAGTCGCCCTTTCAAGCATGAATGGAACTGCAAGAACCTCACTCAAATGATCAAAGATTCCCATATCAAGGCTATAGCTAGATTTTGCCATTGCCCACATAGCAGAAGATGAATCCACTGGAGTGAGTTGCGCAGAAAGCAAGATTCCTCCGAGACCCTGAAACATTTCATACAAAATCTCTTTCATTTCAAGATCCATACGATTTCCCTCCACAAGTTTGGTAAATGACCATAAATATCTGCTTGTAGAGCTTGGAGTAAGCGTAGACAAGATGTCCTCTTTTCGCATTCTTATCGAAAGCAGTTTAATGAGTGACTTATCATACTGGTTCGCAATAGCAAAGCACCACATGACGTTACTACATTCGAACTCATTCAGCGATTCCAAGTAGCCTTCATCGTGTAACAAGTTTGAAATTGTCTCGAAAAAATAAGGATGGCTTTTATTATGATCTGGCGAAAGCATTGTCATAGATCTCATGATTATTGTCAGACTCTTTCCATCACACATTTTACCTCCATTTGATTCCAATTCCTCAATAAAATGAGTGACAATTAGAGATAATCTCTCCTCATCAAAATTGACACGAAGTCGTTGAAAAGATCTCAAAATACGAGCAAGTATAGCCGGCTGGAGATGCCTTCCCTTTAAAAGATGATCCGAAATGTGCTCACTGATTGCTTCAAAGATAGCATGATTTGAGTCGAATTCAAAGAATACAAAAGACTCCAGTATATCAGCAATTTGGTTCATCCCGAGGGAATGTAATTTCAATACATCAGGTCTATTCTTGTTTTTTGGTTGTAGCAATTCCCCAGATAAAGTAAATACCATAATGGCAGAATCTTCTCTTGCTGCAGCAACATCCTCATCTGTAAATAAATTTTGGGTTGAGTGAATCTCTGTCTCTGCAATCATATCAATCTGCTTCATAAGTTGACCAATAGACCAAATAGCTTTTGAGATATCTCCTGAATCAAGCTCATGACGAATATTTGCTTTTCGAAGCCTTCGACTGAAACTTTTCATTATGCCAAGGTGTGGTCTTTCCAAGGAAGCAAATGTCCATAGCCCAAGCGAAAGTTGTCTTGAGTTCAATTTTCCCGTCGCATCGCCTTGTTTTAAGCGGTCGCCTATAGTAGCGAGTAGTTCACTTTCATCTTTCATTCCAAATGTTGCCAAAGAGGAAAGGGCTTCTGAAAGTAAAGTAGGATTAAGTCGTTTGACAAACGCAACCACCCCTTGATTGTTCTGTTTGATATTCAGGCATGTCTTTTGAATCAATGGCTTCAAAGTAGCCTCATCATTATATCTACCTTTCTTTTTTTGCAACAACTTTACTTTTGCAAGGGAATGCATAAAATTCGCATTTGAAACATGAGTCATGCCGATGTCAACTATGTCATCAGATGCACTACTTGATCCAACCAACTGGTTCATACTCATCACTAAGTTATTAAATGAGTAAAATTCGTCATTTTGAAATTGCCTCATCTTGATTTGTTCAGATTCTGCATGGACTACTTCACGTGCGACGATTTGTAGCAAGGAAGGAATCAATTTTTTAGCAATTTGTACATCTTGATCTGATCCTATTCTACCATTCAAGTCTGGCCTCAGATCTATAACACGCCTTAATGCTGCCGCTGCAATATTTGGACCGATTATTTGCAAATCTTTAATGACTGTCTTGGAGGTTTTATCTACTACAGATGGTCCAACGGATTTGTGTATTATATCTCTAGCAGTATTTACAAACTGAAATAGGACTTTGTAGACATCTGTGACAGTTCGACTTGACCAGATCGCATTATATATATTTGAATTAAATGATTGAAAAACTTCTCTCTCTATAGATGCTTGACCATTGCTGTGTAAAGGTCCATAACTCAAGTTTGTTAATTTTTCCAGTTGTTCATTCAAGTCAAATTGAATCTCGTTCCTAGTTTTCTTTTGTTTCTTCCTATATTTTCTAGGTTCATTTTGACTTGCTGGATTTTCAGCTTTATTCAATAGGGTTTGATATCTTGAATTAATTAAAGGCGTCGGTTGTATTGGGGGAGAGAATGCTCTCATAGCTGCCGGCATTAGCAGTACTAGAGTGCAGATCAGAATTTGACCTGGTTGCCGTATTCTTTTACTTTTTCCATAATGTTCCAGCATCTTTCGCACTCTTCTCTTTCAATTATGCAAATATTGGGAAGGTGCAAGTCTCCTATTTCAATTTGGAGAGACTATGCTTGCTTTTGGATGGTATTTATCTAATAGAATTGTTTTAAATTCTTTTGCATTATTGATTGTTGATGACGATGTGAAAATGATGTGTGGACACTTTCACTGTTCGGTTTCAAACAATGAGTGGCTGGCTGTGATGCGGAAAAATGCGCGGGAAAATTACCCGTTTTGTGCTGAAGACTAAATCTAACCCCTTTTACAACCCCCTTAAGAACTGGTCAAAAGGCGGCTGCATTGTACGTAGTATCTTATGCATCATCACTGTATCGTTTAGTAGTTGCATCTCGATCATCAATCGTCTTCAAATTACGAGTTAGTACGGCAGCCTTTACCATAAGATACTCATATATCTAACGTATTTCACTTTAGAAGGAAGATAGATTTTTCCAGGCACGAGCTAGTTGATTAGCAATGGAGATAGTCACAAAACTTCCTGCACCTGCAAAAAATGCGTTACTTCCTTTCATCGCAAAAATTGTCATAGTTTGTATTTTAGTCTTTATTAATATCGAGTTCAAGGCTCTAGATGAAATATGTCGACACGAAGAATACGATGCAAAGAAATGCAAGCTTATTGACTTGGAAAGATTCCTAGAAGTTCTTGCTCGATTTTGCAACTATATTATACCACATTTGGTTTCATCTGGACTTTTGTTCTATCTCGGCATTTGCTGTGGTTACATAGGTTTTGTGCAACTTGGTTGGATCAAACCAAAATGAATGGAAGATATTTGATATTGAATATTCAATATGAACACTTTCTCGGCTCGGAAAAGTGGAGTAGACTTTTCACATTTTTGGCACACGACTTTACGCTAAGAAAACTATTTTTGACAATCAAGGTTTGTTCGGAACAAATCTTTGCACTCTCGAGAGAATTTTAGAAGATGAACTTGTCAGTTACTTATCAGGTTGATGAATATATCATGGAAAAAAGAATTGTCCTCTGTTTTTATGATACATTTGCTAATGCTACGTACTAAAAATGATAGAGGGAGCACATTAGGCATTCGTGATGGCCTATGCAACTATTGTTATGAAAAAAGATATCGCACGAATATTAGTAAAAATCCGTATTATTCAAATGAAGAATAGTATGAAGAGGAAGAATCAAATTGATGAGACTGCAGAAAAATAGAATTGTGAGGGTACCAATGGTCGTTATTTGATGGTTATTTAACCGTCACAACTAGGGCGTTTGAAGTAGAGGAAAACTTCCAACTCACCAACTCAACTCCAACACTCCAACACCCATCATCATGAAATCTATCTATTCTTTCCTTTTACACAAGTGTATGATTCATTCTCAGTAATAGAAAGACATGAGTTCCACAAAAGAGTCAAAGAAAAACTTTGCCTCGATGGAGGCAGCGAGGAATCCATCAAAAACGGCTCCTCCAACAAAAACACGTGATGGGTTTCATCTCATTCCAAATCATCCCATTACCTATGATATTGATCTCACTCAAAAACAAGGTTTCAAAGATATAACATTAAGGATATCCACCTCAGATAGATGTGCTAGAATTGCATTTAATAGACCAAATGTGCTTCATGCTTTCCGCCCAAATACAATCAATGAATTTCGCAAAGCACTGGAGATAGCAACAGATGATGTGCTAGTATCTGTCATTCTCTTTGCATCTGAGTTGGTTGAAGATAGAACACCATCGTTTTGTGCAGGTGGTGATCAAGTAGTGAGAAGTTCTGGGGGAGGATATGATGATGGTACTGAAGATGTTCCACGATTACGTGTATTAGATCTCCAGGTTCAAATGCGAAGATGTCCGAAGCCAATCATTGCTGTTGTCAGAGGCTACGCTATTGGTGGGGGACATATTTTGCATATGATGTGTGATCTCACCATTGCTGGAGACGATGCCGTTTTCGGGCAGACTGGACCAAGAATGGGATCATTTGACGCCGGTTATGGAAGTGTCCACATGGCTAGACTTGTTGGGCAGAAAAAGGCGAGAGAAATGTGGTTCACCTGTAATTTCTATAATGCAGATGACGCTGTGAAAATGGGGTTGATTAATGCAGCATATCCAAAAGAAGAGCTAGAAGGTGAAGTTGCAAGATGGGTTCGAAGAATTTCGTACAACAGTCCAACTGCGATTGCTTGTACTAAAGCAGCCTTGAACGCTGATGAAGACGGACAAGCTGGAATTGCATTGATGGGTGGTCATTTGACAAGGCTATTTTACATGAGTGAAGAAGGTAGAGAAGGAAGACAAAGTTATCTCGAGAGAAGAGCACCAGAATTTCACAAGCTACCATCAAGTAGACTATAATGATTTTAAGCTCTTGAAACGAATCGAATGTTGAATTTTTCTTGAGACCATCACTATTTTTACATACAAAGACTAATATCTTTGAATATGAAGAAATAAATGCAATGCAATAGAAAATGAAGTTATAATATATCTAGTATATTTGTATAGAAGATACTCTTGTCTGGTGAACAGAGTGTAACGTCATTGTGAAGAGTAAATACCAATAACCTATTTATTAAAAAATGACAAAATCCATAAATGTGTACGTACTTATTCATGTCAGAACTTCGTGATGTCATTCATCTTTCAAATTCTCATCTTTATTTCTATTGGTCATCTTGCTTGTGTTCAAATTCTAAATTCTGTTCTATTTTTTCTGGTGAATACCTCTTTCACTAGACTACAATATTGTGTGTATTAGGATCAGAGTTTCCAGAATATAATAATTACTTTGAACCACTTTTATAATGAGAATTTCAATGGGTTATGCAGTATGCCTTCTGGTTCAAGTTGTAGGCGCCAAGAAAAACTTGCGAGCTGTAGTAAACAATGATTTGGATGTCAGTAGTGTTGAATCCATTAAATCTCCTTCAAAAATTGAGAAAGCGAAAAGTTTTGACTTCTACGTTTTATCGATGAGTTATCAGCCAGAATTTTGCCATATGAAGAGAAAGTTTTCATATGCGGGTTGTGAAAAGCCTCAAGATTTCTGGAGAAAAAATTTAACTATCCATGGCATGTGGCCGGAAGACGAGGACGGATCATGGCCGAGCAACTGCTCGAATGAAAAGTTTAATCCACAGACTGTAAGTAATTCATCATATTTTGCAATTTCACAATCTTTCGTTCTTCTCTAATCTCCACATTTGTAGGTAGATGATCTAGGAGAAGATAGGTTTTATCATTTTTGGCCAGATGTGAAGTTGAATCCAAAGCATTCTTTGGAATACACCTTTTATGAGCACGAATGGTGAGATTTCTTGAGTTTGTGTTGTATTTCTTCTTGGTCAGATCTTACTTATTGTCTAATAGGGAAAAGCACGGGACCTGTACGGGCTTATCTCAAGATGATTATTTTGATACTGCATTGCGTCATTTCTTGCCAACTCCAGAGGTAGTACATGAAAACTACGGATCGTCCATTCCTAAAGATACCTTGTTGTCTACATACAGGGATGAAAACTATGATGAAGTGGGTGATGTGGTATTAGTTTGTTCAGGCGGAAAGTATCTAAGTGAAGTAAGAATTTGTGTTGCCAAAAGTCGTGCAGACAATAGTGGGTCCAAAAGAATCAAGTGTATTCATGAAGTTGAAGATGAGGGATCTTGTGGAGAAGTTGTACATATCGCAAAGTTCTATGTTGACGAAGAAGAAGTTGTTGAGTTGAAAGAGAAGTAAGATCAGGTATCCTACATTTATTGAAAGACTGTAAAAATTCAAATTGACATGGTACACAAAGTAATAATTATAGCTAAAGTTGTTCATTGATTACTTGTCCTCCTTGTTGTCTTCGCCATCAGTATTTGCAGATGCATCTTCTGCTGGAGTTTCCTCCTCATTTTCATTTGCAACTTCTTCCTCAACCTCTTCCTCCATCTTCACCTTCATGTTTTCAGGTACACGACCCCATCCATACTGTTCTTTCTTCTCTTTTCTATTCAACCAAGCAGTCTTTACACCTCTATAAATCTTTTCGTTGACACACATCTCTGGACCCCATGGAGTTTGAGACACCTCCTCTACGGTCGCTAGACGAAGTTCTCCATCCTCTTCAACAAGAGTGTTATCCTTCATCTGGTGCTTCTGTAGCTTTGCACCTCGACGACTCTTCTTTCCAACTTTCTTTTGTTCCCTTACATTCACCGTTTGAGCCACAAACTTCCATCTAGGTCTTCTCTCTGCTTCTGTTGTAGTTCCCTCCTCATCTTCAATAACACCGTTATCAGGGAGTGCATATTCTAAGCTATCAGCATTTCGTTGGATAGCTTCCTTCACTTCCTTAAGTTCACTGTTGGCCTTTTCAATGAGCTTCAATGTATCTGAATTGGCCTTGGATGTGATGGTTGCATTGTTAACATCTTCAATATAGATCTTTTCATCGATCAATAATTGAGCTTCTCCTTTTTCTCTCAAAATAGCCTTTTGAGTCAAATCGTCGACATCATACAAATCTTCTACTCTCACATAGTCATTTGATTCACCTCCGATATCAGCAACAGCTGTAGGACTTTCAACATATTGATTTGGATTAACTTCACCATAAGCCATATAAGCGTTTGCAATATGTTCCTTGATTTTCGCATCTACATATTTGGCCATCTTGTCATCACAAAGTTTTCCATCTTTCGCAGCCTGTTCTTCATCATGACAATTTTGTACAACTGCAGCAACACGTTCTGGAGTCAGATTGAATTTCTCTGCAATTACTCTCATAACATATTCATGACTTGTAGTCTTGAATTCTTTTTCTTGTTCCATCATCAGGGTCAAGTATGCCTGATAGATGTCTTGTCTTTGATTTTCATCTAGCCAACTCAGCACAACCATAGCATCATGCATCGAGTCAAACTGTTCATCAAAGGACACCTTTGGTCTAGCTGCAAAATCCTCTGCTGAAATAATTTGAGCGTTATTTCTCCATTTTGGACGATAAAGTGGATTCTCTGGCTTTTTGTATATTTTAGAGAGAGGATCTGATTCTCCTGGTTGTAGACGGACCTTCACAAATGGCTGAGGGTTTGGAGGCGTGTTTGAGTTTTGGCTCTTCTTCAGATCAATCTTTGAAGAAAATTGACGCGTCAATCGCGAACCTTTAGGAATTTTTGCATATGTTTTTATCATTTCTACTTTGAATATATAAGTGCAGTGGAGGTAAATAGATAGGAGTTATGGTATTACTCAAACTCTCATCGAAGAAATTTGCGGCTGTGTTTATCGATAAACAACCCTATTGGACTAAGGAGTTTATCTTTTTAGTACTTTGATAAAAATCTTCCCCCTTATAAATGGGGGACATTAAGAGATAAACGACGTCATTGGTGTTTTTGGTTTGTGCGATGTACCATATTTGTTGTTTATTCGACTAGTACACACTGTCAGATACACAACACACGATATCAAAAAACGCTAGTGTTATACAGCCGAAAATAAAAGGATGGATTTACAACAGAAGGAGAGATTTCTGGAGATAGGGGCATGTCTTGCTGTGTCATTGTATTTGACATTGACGATGGTTGCTGTAATTTCCACCATATCACCTTTTCTCAATAGATTGGCATCTCATGGTAAAACGAGAATAAATAATCAAGAGGAACAAAAAATGGCAACGAAATCATTCCTATACAAATTGAGTGAACATCCTATTTTCATGATCAGCAAGGCTAGGTTTTCAGACTTTTACTCAATAGGCATTGTTTGGACCACATTTTGTTTATGGAACCAGCCCAAGGGCATTTTACCTACTTTACTTTGCATTCATTTAACACGAAGGTTTCTGGAATGTAACTTTGTTCATATATGGAACGGGAAAATGCACATCGCTGGATATGTATTGGGTCTTTTGCATTATGTATTACTGCCATTCATTTTCCATTGTCAAGCTGACAAAGGCCCATTCACAATATTCAACATCATTGGAGTTGTAATGAATATTTATGGACAACATCATCAATTTAGGCATCATCAAATCTTGGCAAGTTATCGATCAAATACTAGGATAGGCCTAAAATATACAATTCCGAATGGGCGATGGTTTAAATATGTCAGCTGCCCTCATTATTTAGCGGAAATAATGATATATGCGTCTTTTGCATCATTATTGCATCCAATAGTTCTTTCGGAGGAAATATCTACATGCAACATTGCCGGTATTCGTATTGAATTCTTTGGAACGAATCTGAAGCATTACAGGCATTTGATTCTATTCCTGTGGGTACTGGTGAATCTATCAGTTTCTGCAAAATCTTCTCATCAATGGTACAAGAAAACATTTACATCATATCCAAAAGATAGATGTGCATTGATTCCCTACATATGGTAATAATAAAGTTAAAACTATATTCCAAAGCATGAAATTAATTCCTTAATATCTTCTACCATTGTATCCCCTATCATCATGATGTCTTGGAGGAGGTCCTCTTCTATCGTTATGATGATTGTAACCACCTCGTCTATCATCATGGTTGTGCCCTCCTCTTCTATCATCATGCTGTCTTCTATGATCGTTATGATGATGGCGACGATCATCTCTTCTTCCATTGTGTCTCCCACCACCTCTATGATTGTGATGTCTACCCTTATTGGCATGGGGTCCACGACCATCTGAACCAAGCAATGGTGGGCTGCCATCTTCTTCGATAGCCTTGGAAGCAAGACCCCAAAGAATGATACTAATTCTACCTTTTCCATCCTGTTCATCTGGTGGCAATGCATTTACTCCATGCTTCCACAAAATATTTGCATCTCTTCCAAAAGAAAAGACTCCATTATTCACTTGTGGGAAATACAATTTGCACTTCTCTCCATTGTCATACTCCTTGGCGCGAATAAAAGCAAGCTCCCTAGTTGCTCCGAAAGAAGCTCCGATCGTAATGTTCTGATTACGAGCTCTCTGTGGGTTAAATGCTGCACTATCATGATGAAATGGTTTCCAGTCCGAACTATCACGATACCAATTGAATCTAGTCCCGACATCCTTCGATTTATCGATACTAAAGTATTCACAAAGACGATCAATAATCATATTGTAGGTTGGAGAACCTTTTGGATTCTTTGAAATGAGATGTGCCCCCTCATGCCACGAAATCCATTCTGATCCCTTATTCTCCTTCTTATCACTTTCTTGCTGGATCTCTCTCATCTCTTCTACAAGCTTGTAATAAAGGTCCCAATTTTCTTCTGGACCGAACAGCTCTGGAACGATGACCACATCATCGTGCTTAAGAGGTTTGTTGTAGGTTTCGAGAGCTGGACTACCGATTTGAATGCGCAAGTCTGGTCGTACGAGAGTGGAAGCAGGATCGAAGGATTCAGTATTGCGACCATGTCCACGGCCAGTAGCCTTTTTTGTGATTCTAGTGGTTGGATCATTTCCGCGTGGGTCATCTTTTACATCGCCAAGTTTCTCATCAGGTGGTGCTTTTACAACTTCATAGTATTTGAACGCTCCAGTAGTAGACTTGTTGGCAGCATTGTGTCGATCGTTGCGCCTATCTTGCTCTTGACGATCACGAGATCTCGAACGCTCTCTTCTGCTTTTTACTGGTTCGTTCTCAGATCTATCACGTGGTGCAGATAGAGGTTGATTCAACAGATTCTCTTTATCGGTTTGGGTAGGACTAGACGACATTGTTAATTGTGTGGGTATTGATGGTGATGAACATCACTTCCATATTCATTTTGGCGGCAAAAAAAAAAGAAAAATGAAACTACCAGTCTTGCCAAGCAACGATTTTTATTTGGCTAAATTGTACAGTGTCAACATTTAAAAATGTCGAAAAATGAGACGCAAAACCTGTTGAAGCCAACATATTCCATCACAACTGCGATGCTATGTAATAAGTGAAAAAGTGTTCAGTTGGGCGAGATGAGGAGAGAAAATAGAGACAATATGCCAACTATATATACTCTTTATGTGCAATAGAACATAAAAGTAGGTAGAACCATGGCAAAGAGATCGAGAGAAGAGAAGAAGAGAGCCAAAAAGGAGCGTAAGAAGCTCAAGAAGGAAAGAAAAAAGGAGAAGAAATCAAAGTCCAAAAAGGAATCTTCTGAGTCTATGGATAGTAGCGATGAAGATGTGTCTTCTCAGGAGGACAACGTCAAGGTACCAGCTTATAGTACAGTAACAAAGGATGACTCGTCTGAAGATGAAGAAATTGTTATGCGGAAAAATGTTGCGAGAAAATCTCGAAGTACTCATTCAGACTCGTCTGATGAGTCATCGATCGATCTTTCTCCATTGAAAAATAAAGATATGAAATCTAGAGCAGCACTTCAAGATTCATCGGATGAAGAAGATGATGTATCCACTGCTTCTCCAAACAACAATACCACTCGTACTGAAACTACCATTGACAATGATTCGCCTATACGGCACTCACCGCGGAAATCTATAAATGCAACCAGGCGAAAAATTGCTTCTCAAACCAAATCATCTGATGACGACGATGATGATGCAATGTATAGTGATCAAGATGAAGACGAAATGATTCAAGAATTCAAATTAAAGAGGAAACAGAAAGACGATGACGACTCTTATGTCGAAGATGATTCAGAAGATGATGAAAATGTTGACGATGATAGTGAAGGAAATTTAATGAATGGTGATATGTTTGTAGGTGATGTAGAAAGTAGTGATGATGAAGAGGAGGAGGAAGAGACGCCGATGAGGAGAAATATAAATGACGATGATATCTTTGATAAGGATGATGATGATTTTCCAAAATCACCTGAAAAAAGTGTAGCTCTGACTCCTTTGAAAGTTAAAACTCGTGGTCAATTTGAGTATGAAGAGCCCGAACAAGATACAGAAATTTTGAATTCTCAAGAAATAGATGATGAAGCTTCTGATGTAATCACGTCTCCTCGTATGTTGTTTTGTACATCTGAATTTGACGAAATCACGCAGGCAGCATTGCCCAAGATTCATGTATGTTATTTGGCACCAGACAAACGAACTAGACATTGCTTTTGTCTTGATACAATCTATCTTGCATCAATCATGAGTGGTACAAAAAAGACAGATTCTCAGGGCCGACTCAAGTTTTTACAGCCGCCACATTTTCGAACTGTCATGGAAGATACCCTTGTAGATCAGATTGCATCACGCTTTGGAAGGAAAGCACTAATTATTGAAGAAAGTGATGTTTATAAAAAGAAACAAGGACCAGGCGCGAAAACATTTGATGCAAATCAGACATTAATAGAACTGGATGGTGATGATGATGGAATTACTTTTTCATTTGAGGAATATTTTAGTAATTATTTGCAAGATCAAATGGGATCTGGGGATATCTATTGTTGTCCACTTTGTTATTGTGAAGCCCAGCACCGATGCCGTGATGGGTCTGAAGAAGATGACGAAAGTAGCGATGTGGAAGACGATGACTTTGAATATAACATGGAGAATATAACGAGTTATTCCAGGCTTGACCCTATGTCAATTCTCGGATCCCTTGATCATGATGAATTCAAAGTGGCTGCAACATTTTGCTCTACGAGACTTGCGACGGTAAAGAAACATATTCAGAATGTCCACAATATGGATACATCTGAAGTTGAGATCAATGACTTTCTGAAGCGTTTCATGGTAAGTGTCTTCCTTCCTTCTGTGTGGGATATTCACTCGATCTAAGAATTTGCTCACTATGTATCATTAGATTCGTGCACAAGATGGTTTATTGCAAAGTTTTTTGAAAGCATTTTGGAATAGTAGAGTATTTGATGGTGCTATGAGAAAGTATTGGAATGAAGGGCATAATCAAAGTTTTATTCTTCTCAGATTACTTACTGAACGTTACAAATTTGATACCAATTTAAACCCTGAAAGTATTGATAATAGTTTCTGTACTTCATTTCCAGTTAGGGCAAGAAAGATGTGGCAACAACTATCTGGCCCTTACTGGAAAGGCGATGAATCTGACTTCATTGCAGATGATGATGAAGAGATCACAGACGAAGTTCACCCAATGTTTGAGAAGCCAGAGGATATGGAAGAAAACTTTGCCCAACATCTAAGGAATAAGATTGCAAGCACAAAAGGGAAAAAGCATGGCTACGACAGTAGTTCTTCCGGTTCGAGTGAATCTGAGCTTGAAGATGAAGACGAAGAAGAAGATGTAGTCATTGATGTTAATGACTCAGATGGCGAAGGTGATGTATATATAGAAGAATCTTCAGAAGATGAGTGGGTTCATAAGAGACGAACAAAAGCAAAAAGGAAAAAGTTTATGAACCGCCTCAAAAGAGTGCGTCAAGATAGCGACGACGACGATGATCAAGATGCCGACGACCTATTCCAACCTGCGAAGAAAAAGAATCACAAATCAAAGGCACTTTCGTTAGATGATAGCAGTGAAGAATCTAATGCATCTGACAGTGAAGATGACATTCCAAAGAAGCGTCCGACCCCAAGGAAGCAATTATTGGTTGATTCTGATGATGAATGATGGTACATCAACTTCAAAAATAAGGTTGAATTCATATCACTAAAAAGCAATTGTGAATTCGGCATGATTTCTATTCTCTGAGATCGTCCGTATCTTCCCAAGTTTAGATATCCAACTATGACAATTAAAAACTTGGAAAGATTAAATTAGTTTATTAGTAATGTGTCGTAAAAACTTCCAAACCACGACTGCCTCGCGCACTCCAAAGTACCACAACTACCACCTTTGAACTCATCACCAAAAACTGTCATTGAAGAAAAGCTTATGTATTCCAAAACATATTCGCATACATACCTGCAAAAAATATAATTAACAAAGGCCACAATGCATAGAGTAGTTAGCTTATGCGTCCTACTTGTTTTAGTAGCTAAAGGAGAGAAGTTGGAAGAGAAAAAGCTACGAGCAATATCTTCTACTAGAAGAAAAGTTCTTAGTCCAGACGTAGACTATTCCTACAATCAACTAGGTGATGACTTGGATGGTGAGGATATAGGAGAAAAATTTGCATCATCTATGGCGATATCTGGTGATGGAAACCGTTTAGCTATTGGTGCAGAAGCCAAACAGGGCAAGGGAGGGTTTTACATATTTGATTGGGAAAATGATGTTTGGACTCTCCAAAGTAAACAAGTGCTTGGAGGTCCCAATTCTATGTTTGGAAATTCCATAGCTATGTCCGATGATGGAAATACGCTCGTTGTTGGATCTCCGAATGATTTCGGCGGGGGAGGAAGTATACAAATTTTTGCATTTGATCCAGCCTCGAAAGATTGGATTTCCTCTGCTAAATTTATTGGCGAAGGAGTTGATAGTGCTGGGACTGCAGTGACAATCTCTGGAGATGCCAAGACAGTAGCATATAGCTTACCAAGTTTAAATAATTTCGGTGGCGTGAAAACACTTGTTATGAATGGCTCGTGGGTTGAAAGTGGGACTATCAATTCTGACGCCTACACTTTTTTTGGAGGCTCTCTTGCACTGACTTTTGATGGTCAGAGACTTGCAGTTGGTGAACGTCTAAGGTCTCAATCTACTGGAGGAGTAAAAGTCTATGATTACAACTCTGACCAAAGTGAGTGGATTCAAAATGGACAGACTTTAATAGGAAATATCGCGGGTGGCCGTTTTGGAAGTGATATAGACATTTCTGGTGATGGATCTCGCCTCGTCGTTGCAGCTATGACTGCTAATACACAAAAAGGTCAAATTCGTGTTTTTGATGAAGATGCATCACTTGCACTCGGGTGGTCGGAGACTTTTTTTGTAGACGGAGAAGCGGCACATGATAGATTCGGTGCAGGGGCTAGGATTTCTAATGACGGATCTATCATCGTGATTGGTGCTCCTGAAAGTGATGACATTGGCACAAATGGAGGGGAGGTTGAAGTATACCAATATGACGCTAACGCTAGTGGTAACAACAAATTTAAACAAGTTGGAATTGATATTGGAGGAGAGTGTAGCAATGATGAATTTGGAAGTGCAGTTGTCGTCAATGGTGATGGCACCCGTATTGTGGCTGCATCAAAGAAAAGTGCTGCAGAAGCTGGTATGGTGAGGGCGTTTGAAGCAGTTTTGAAGGGAACTGGAACAGTCGTTAAAAACAGATGCCCTACCGCCTCACCTATGCCATCTCATTCACCTACGATATCTATGGCTCCTTCTATCACTCCGACGGAGTCTGGAGCAAACTCGAAATATGTATCAATAGTTTCGATATCATGCAGTCTTATGTTACCAATCTTTATGATTTTATTCTAATTATGAACTGTCGAATAAAAAAGTGGCTTTTCAAATATATTTTAATGCCTAAAGTTTAATTTTATTTTTTTATTATCCTTCGTTTAGGAATAGACACGTAATCAATAACATGTGGTTCTTGAGATTTCACTGACTGATGGGGGAAAGGAATCCATTTGCTTGGGCTTTCCTGAGCCCAAGAAGGGCTGATACATTTTGTTTTTGATCGCTCATCTTTATACTCTGGATTCTTTTGCCAATCAGTAGGAACTTTGCGAAGTCCAATTGCAAACACTTGTAAATCACCATCAGTTCCAATACGCATCCTCACAAAATTCTTGTAATGTTCAATGTGTAGACTTGAAAAAGCCAAATCACATTGTGATTTGAACACATTCAAAGTCAGGGTGAGCCAAGTTCCAAAAATAGTCCCAGCGATGGGGATTGCGATGAATATGTAATACAGACTCAGGGCAATTGAGTATGGTAGATACGATGCGCGTGATATGCTATAGAACTTTCCAGAATCATGTGCAAATAGACACTCTACACCATCATTACACAATTGAGAGCACATATCGTTGTGATTTTTTGCTACAAGGGATGGCAAATCAAATAAACGAAGGGTTGTCTTGAGAAGCGGAAAATTACTGAAGAGAAAATCCCAGCATGAATTACCGAGATCGACAAGCGACTTGAGGTGTTTTGCTAATATTGTAATATATGCAGTTTTGTATTCTCCTTGCAGTGCCGAAGAATCGGTGTGAGTCATATTTCTCAGAAACGGATAAAAATGTTCTTTGTATTCGTCATAGATTGAAACGGCAAGATTTGTTTGTAGCCCTTGAGAGTGATCATAGCTGGAGTTCAAAGAAACTATGTTCTCCTTAACTGCCCATTCCGATACAACTTGTAGAAATAGAAGACAACTTATTGCAGTAAAAATGTGTGCAAGACCGTCTTTGGAAATCAGAATGTGAGTGAAAGATAAGCAAGGAACTAATTTGAAAGCAAGTGCGAAAGAAGTATGGGTTACTTACGGAAAATTACAAGAGTATAGCGTTGGATGGGCTTGATGTGGCGCCCAGGCGGTTGGAGCAAAAAGGTAACCATGAAACAAAACACCACAGCGAGTAAAGAGACACGTTCTTGTGAAAAAATCCTCATGACTAGATATCCCACGGATTTGAACAGCCACATTATTGCCAATAATATCTCATGCTGTGGATTGAACTTTTCGTAGTCATCATAGATTCCACAAAGAGGAAATAAGCTCCAAATGATACTGAAATACGTTGCCATGAAGATAAGATCACACCTCCAACCTCGTTCTCGAAAATTGAAACAATTGAACCACCCAAAATAAGCTGATACGATTTCGTTTGGAAAGGCGGCAACCCTTTTGTAGTCATAGTCATTAGGTCCAACCTTAATATTTCTATCGAAAGCATTTGTACCATGCAAAAACGCTCCTCCACCGCCCGATACTATCAATTCTGGCTTGTTATCCTCAAAAAAAGGTTTAATAATTTCCCTCTTTCTTCCCCGTCCTATGCGTTGGTGAGATGGATCATTCAAAGAACGAGATTCGTGGTTGCTCTTGCTAACCCGACTCAATGAAAGTGATCGTAAGGAACCTGCCGATTTCTTTTTTGGGGAAACTGGGACATGTCTTGTGTAATGATGAAGATCACCAGCTAACCTACAGCGAACTTTTCCACGTAGATGATGCTCGCATAGTTCATGAACATTTTGTTCTGAGGAATCTTTGCCTGATTTTCCAAATTCAAAGTCTGTTACCCAATGCGGTTCATGATTCACGAGGATGACTGAGTCTTCGTCACCTATAATGTTATCAGCGATATCAACGAAGAATTTATATTGTTCAATATCGATATCACTTGACAATCCATAATCGAGCCCAAAAATCCACCATCCCTGTGGAAGATGGATTGCAAAATAACTACGCTGTTGAGGCATCAACCACCCACCAAGGAAATCTCTATGAAGAATGAATCTAGTGAAAGTACAAAGACCATCTATTGGAACAGAAAAGTAAGCATTGTTGAAAACTCGAAAGGTAAATAAATGCCTCTATTAACTTACCATACCAGTCATGGTTACCTATTTTTGAGTTGAGAAGGTAAGAAAACATACAGGATTGAAGCATACATCGAAATAAAAACAGCAGAAATGGGACATACCTGGAACAATAAATGTCGAAGGACCTTTGTAGATATCATGTATCTCATCCGCATCTCTGTCTTCATCAAAGCATTCAGATTCATCCCACCCTTTAATCAGTGATGAAATATTTTGCTTATCAGTTGCAATCTTTTTACGCCGATATGAAGGTGGTGGACTCATCGCATCTTCGAAGGTCCTAAACAGTCTTTTCTCAAAGGACTCCTCAGTTGGAGAAGGGTATGCTAAATCACCACCAATAACAAGGAACTCGCCGCGAGGAAGCAGCAGCTTTTGGTCATTCTTTGTTACAGCAATATCAGGCTGAGCCAATAGCCTAGATATTTGGTACGAAGAATTGAACCCATCTCCGCAATCAGCCATAAAATCAAACCAAAATTCACCTTTTTCTCCCTTAGACGAATAGTCATAAATGCATCCTGGATATTTTTTACGAAGGAAACTCATACTTTTCTTTGAGCCATTCTCTTTCCCTGTTGAGTAATCCACAAGCGTCTGTTTCACTCCAACTTGAGTAACACGAGCATCCACTCGCCCCAAAAAGAATTTAAATGAAATAATTATATCCAGTAGGGAATGTGCTGCAAAAAGAGATAGCCATGGCACCATTGCCTCAGTGTCTTTTGGTTTCTCAACACACGGTGCCGACCTTTTGAAAAATCCATTCTCCTTGGTAGCATTTTTGAAATCATTTGCAATAGGTTTACTCCCACTTAGTATGCTATCGTCTGAAGAGTAGTCAATATCTTCATCTGTTATACTCTTCTTTCTGGGGCTTTTGTTATTACGAAATGGTATACCTCTTGTAACAAAACCTGTGTTTTCCGCCTGACAGTGCAACCCATTCACTTCATCCTGCGCAAATGATCCGACTAATATAAGAATAAAGAATGCCCATATTATCCATATACTAATCTCATCTGCCCCACCATTATTATTCCTACTAAATGGTGTGAAGAAAACTCTACAAATTGCACCAGCTTTATCCTCTTTTCGGATTCTGAATAATTCTAATGTTCTCGACCAGCAGTGTGCATAAAGGATTGAAATTGCTATTGACAAAAATGCAGAGGATTTTGCCATTTTCCGAAATGGTTTGTAAAATGGAATCATTTTTGGAATCTTCTTTTTCACATTTGCTTTGTCGCCTTCATCTCTTGACATGTAGAATCCACCTTTTAATAAGCAATAGAAAAAGCTCCTAATTATGAATCTTCCACATAGTTGGGTTCCTATCGATGCAAAAAACATTGGAAAGAAAAGTGCAGCAGCAGTTACTCCATTATTGTAATGAGCACTGAAATGAGGTAGAATCGTCAAAAGAGTTGATGCAATCACCCAAATATATAGTGTACATGATAGACCAAAGTAAAAGGATGAAGCTGCCGCTTTTCGTGCTTCGCTCTATGATAGGAGTAGAATGAGTCAAATGCAAAGCAGACAAATATGTCTAGAAACGTAATACGTCTTTATCAAGAACTTACCCTAGGATTTAGAAAAGGACTTGCACTACTTCGAAGCATTAGAAAGAAATACAGCAGCATAATTATTGAAATCCCAGAAATGAAAGAGTCACCTGTTGGTGATCCTGTAGGAGGTAGGATAACTCTTCTCCCATTGTTCTTGTAGAGGTGATTTGATATTACTGTAGGTTCCTCACACATGTGACCAGATGCTTCTAGTGTGAGAGACGAATTCTTGCAATGTTGAGTTGTATCCATCATATCAGATTGGATTTGAACCTATCAATTGTGTCTTTTATATTTCAGCTGCAAAAAAAAATGAATATAAGACTGTATCATATGAGCATCATGCAGAAAAACAAACTGACGATGCAGGAAACGCTATCAATGAGAAAGCTGAAAGTAGTAGTAAGAATCGAATCGAATCAAATGATGAAGAAGAGAAATCGAATCAAATGAATCCAACGCACGAGTCAAATGTCAGCAAAGAATTAGAGTGTCCGCTTATAATCTAAAAGCAATAGGTTATGTTAACCAATGATATCTTTTTCAAAGAAAGTTCAATACGAAAAATTCACTCGTACGTACTGAGATGACATTTAGACATCGAGCTATGAGAACCACACAATCGATGCTCAACAATCACAAGAAAACAAAAAGACTTTCCTCATAAAATCCAGTACAAAGGACCTTTACCTTTCTACCTTTGAATTGGATGTGGCGCCTATCTACCGCCACTTTGCGAGAAAGGAGAACCTCTTATACTACCAAAATCGTAGCTAACAAGAGGTTCCATCATGCTCTAGCTCTTCAACTTGATTACTACATGTCACCACAATTTGCAGGTGTTGCTTCTGCTCTCGTGAACAACAACTATGCAAACAAAGGTATTGACATCAAGTTCCTTCCAACATGTCCAGTAGGTCATGAGCAGGCAAACGTGAGAAAGTATCAAGATGCCAATCCTAGCAGTGTTACAATGGGTACTGTGGAGCAAAACATCTTCACTCCGACATTGGCTGCAGACCCTACATTGAAGACCACTGCTGTTGCTTCAATGTTTTCCAAGTCTCCCTTGTGCATTGCATCTTTGAAGGATCCACAATCAGAATCACTCAAGATTGGTGCACATGAAGATACTGTAGAGTTGATGAAGCGTATCTTTCCATCACATGAAGTGGTTGCATCTCCTCGTGCGACAAAGAATACAGATCTATTGTCAAACAATGATGGTATCAGTGCTATCCAGGCGTATACCACCACTGAGGTCCCAGCATTGCGTCGTGTACTCAAAGAAGACCCAGTTGTGACGACACTTGAAGGCTTGAATGGCACAAAGCTAGGATACAGTCAGTTGATCTTTACTGCAGATGAATGTTTGAAGGGAGATCAACGTGCGGTTGTGCAGGCGTTTTGCGAGGCGACTTTTGAGGGTTGGGCAAATGCTATTCGCAATCCAGAGGAAGCTATGCAGATGGTGAATGAGGCGAAGAAGATGCTAGGGCTTGATGATGAGTCCAATGACCACTGGCACCCATCTTCTGAGTTTGACTTGGAGATGTTGAAGAGTTGTGATGACTTTGTGAAGGGGACATATGAAGGAGATCGCTATGGTGTGATCAATGCTGATCGTTGGAACGAGGCAAATACTTGGTTGATGAAGGGCAAGGTATCAAAAGACTTTGGCTTTGATCGTGAGGTATGGCAGCCACCAAAGAACTTGCTCCCAGGAAACAATCTAGCTCGTACTATTTTGGATGATGCGAAGAACTCGGCAACATTCTTTGAACAGACTTATGGACGCAAGCCATCACTTGCAGTGATTACGGTTGGTGACTTGAAGCGCTATCAGCACGGTGAACGTCGTCTTCAGATCTATAGCAATACATCTAGCAGTTGGTTTTCCAAGACTAGCACAGGTGCTGCGAATGGGTTTGATGTGGAAGAGATCAATCTTGATTCATCAACTACTACTGATGAGTTGCTGAGTCAGATCTATGCGCTACGCGACGTGGATGGTATTCAGTTGATGTGGCCACTACCAGATCATATCGACACTGCACGTGTATATTCGGCGATTGATGTTGCAAAGGATGTGGACGGCATTCATTACATTGGACAGATGGAGATTGGGAACAAGGATGCTTATCCACCAGTGACACCAGCAGCAGCATTGGCATTGATGGATCAGCATGGAGTGGATGTATCAGGGAAGCGTGTGTTGGTGATTGGACGTAGTCCTATTGTAGGGTCTCCAATCGCACATATGGTTCGTGAGAAAGGTGGAGCAGTGACAGTGGCACATTCTGGTGTGAATGAGGATGACTTGAAGACTCTAGTGGGAGAAGCAGATGTAGTGATCACTTGTGTAGGAGAGCCAGGACTAGTGAAGGCTGAATGGATCAAGGGCGCAGATGTTGTGAATGTTGGTACAACTTTTGTAGAGGAGTTGGACTCATTGGTATCTGATGTTGAGGGAGATATTGGGAAGTATGCGAGTCGTTATAGTCCAGTACCAGGAGGAATTGGTCCGTTGTCAGCACCAATGTTGTTCAAGAATGTAGCGAAGGCGGCTTGGGATCAAATGAAGTAGGAGATGTTCATTTATGCTCTTCTTTCATTTTTTTTGAAAAAATGAAGGGTATAAGGAACTGAATGACCATACCTTAGACTTGGACCTAATTTAAATGTCTCATTTTGAAACATACTCAACTCAATCTCTTCTCTCTTTTTACCAAGATGAATTACTCTTCCGAGTACATAAATATGAAGCATTACCATGTCATCAAAAGTAAGTAGAAAAATGAAGTTGGGGACGTTTCCATGTTCATGTTATATTTTGATTATGATTCATTTATTTGGAGTCATAAATTTATGAAAGAATTATGTGAATTCCAATGCTGAAGCAAAGTTGTCTACTGGCCATAATAGATGAATGACTTTGAAAAGCACGATTCGCTCGGCTCCAAATTTTCTGCGCATTGGCTTGCTCAAAAAATACTCGAAAAAGAACAACATCAAATAATGTGTTAGTAGATAGAACTTTACCCACAATTATAAAATCCTTGACTTCTTCTCTAAGTGCAAAAATGCCGTTACCAATGTTCAGAAAGCAACCCATATCGATAATAAAACGATATTTTTCTTTCGTGAGGAATGTTACAATTCGCAATGTGCACAGCAGAAAGAAGAACCAGTTTCGTCCTCTGGCAAAAAGTAAAACTTCGACACCTACACTTGGATATTCGCATACATCGTGGGGGAAAACGTTTCTAGACTTTCCATTTCCAAGCAGCATTTACTTACGACATGAAAGTACCATTTTGAAACCCAGGTATTCAGGATTTTCGGCTTGGGTTGGATTATTATCATTTAGTGCAGTCAATACTGGAGTATTTATTCTTTGGCAGAATGATGATGAAGCATGGCAAGAAAAAATGAATGACCATTTTACTTGTTCGCTACGAAATACGAAAGAAAGGCCGTGGACTCTATTCAATGCGTGTATATCTCATCAATCTTTTGCGCATTACTTTGGAAATATGGCAGCTTTGTGGATATTTGGGTTCAGTACCTTTCGTGTTATTGGTCCTGCTAGTTTTATATCGTTGTATTGCTATGGTGGTATCATTTCATCTATGACACATGTAGGTCACAATGCTTTCACTGGAAGGACTGGGCCTACGTTAACAAAGGAAGAAATAGCCTTACTCGAAAAATCGATTCATGGAAAACAAGATGAGGAAGGTCACGTAGATTTCGAAAAGTATGTTCCACCAGATCTTTTAAGAAAATTTAGAGCGAGTGACATGCCTAGTCTCGGGGCATCCGGAAGTATCATGGCGGTTTCAGCAGTATGTGCAACATTATTTCCTCTTGATAAGATTAGGCTCCCAAATCCTAGAGTTAGAGTCCCTGTCAACATTCCCGTAGCTGTTGGTATTTATGTTTTCTCGGATTTGATAGGAATTACTGCTGGACAAGATGGTGATAATGTTGGACATTCTGCACATTTAGGAGGTGTTGCTTTGGGTTCCTTATTCTCATACAGAAATTGGTATAAAGGAGCTTGGAAAACGACTGGAGATTTGCCCTTACTATATAGATTAGGACAGTGGAGACTGTCAAGAAAGAAGTAGGCATTTCCCCTCGGTAATAGCTTTGTTAATATTGAAAATTAGCCGTATCTATATTTGCTATACGTATTACTCATTCGTTGTATTTATTGCCTCTTTCTTCTCGTCTTCGTGCCGAGTTGTCAAAGATTTCTCTACTTAGGTGAAACACATTCCGTCAACTTTTTCAAGCAATGTTGCACTATTTGCCTTTAATTGATGAAACATATCTTTAGGTCAGAATTAGCGGATAGTGCCTGATAATCCAGGGCGGGAAAACATGCAAACATCACCAAATGATAAAAATCTGTAGCCATTGGCCTGGGCATCTTCATAAATTTGAGGAATTTTGCTCCCAGCTGAATCTTTGATTAACGCAGAAACTAGCAACATCAGAGTAGAATCAGGGGCATGGAAGTTTGTAACTAAGTGATCCACAACTTTGAATTCATAGATAGGTGGTGAAATCATCAATGATGTTTGTCCGTGGATATATTCAGAGTCATCAAGTCCGTCAATTAAAGCTTCGAAAGCAGCAATTCTAGATACGTTGCGTCCTTCACCAACTTTCAAAGGTACCCAGTCAAATTGCCCGAGTGAAAGCGATGGAGACCCATCGTCAAGACCTCTAATACGCTTTACTCCACACCAAAATAGACTTTCCAATGTTCTACTCGATGTAGTTCCAACAACTATCAATGGTTTGTTTTGTTTCAATGCACTAATGATAGACTTCAACTCTTTCACTGATACTGCAAATGTTTCTGCATGCATTTCGTGATCCCTTGCATCTTTTACCATAACTGGTTTGAATGTACCTGCTCCAACATGAAGAGATAAATAGCTGCAGTTCTCAGGTCCAATTTCGTTCAAAACTTCCTCTGTGAAGTGGAGACCAGCTGTAGGAGCTGCAACTGAACCAGCATTTGCAGCATAAGTATTGTTATAAGATTCATGGTCCTTTTCCTCGGAATCTCTATGAAGATATGGTGGAATTGGAACAGAACCTGCTTTTCCGAGATACTCTTCCACAGAAGATTCACTGTTGATGGTTACAAAACACTCAGTTCCATTTCCATCACTCTTCTCATCCTCCTCCCAAATTCTGTCATGAAATCAAAGTTAAAAAACGCCCCAATTCCAAGAAATGACGAAATTAAGATTGCCATGACTTACCCTTTGATGCCAACAACTTCAATTGTACCATTTCCACCATATTCGTCAAAAGTATCTCCAACTTGGATATTTTCAGCACGAATCATAGCTTGGAGCGAAGTAGTATTACATGATTTAGAAACGTTGATGGAACCAAGGTCGAGAATCATCAGTTCAACTTTAGATCCGTTTGAACCCTTCACAAAGAGTCTGGCATCTAGTACCCGACTGTCATTGAAAACGAGATGACACCCTTTTGCCAGGGAAGGAAAAACTTCAGAGAAGTTGTCATAGTATGTAATATTTCCTGGACCATCACATCTCAATAGTTTTGAGCTTCCTCTTGGATTTGCTGGATATTTTGCAATACTTTCTTCATTCAAGTTGTAAGAATATTTATCCATTTCAACTGTATCCTTAGACAGGATCATATCCACAGCTTGTGCTGCATCATAATCTTTTTCCGTAATTTGCTTTGCTTCGAATGTAAAAAATTCGAGTTCCATCTCACATCCATGCACGCATTTATGAGTAAGCTTCATGTTAGCATGGTGATCCATAATTGTACTTAATTCATCAACTTTTTTCGCAGCTTCAAGAGCTTCAGTATAGCTATCAAAATGATAAGTTTTTGTAAGCGTTGCAGGATGTCTATCCCAGCCATTGTCAACAACGATTCCAGTTCTACTCATTTGATCCCAAGCCGCCTTCGCTACATTCTTGAACAGCATTGGTGCTGACAACGGACCAATTCCTCCTGGTACTGGACTATAACGACCCGCATACTTCCCAATGTCTCCCTCAACATCAGATACCAATGAATCCAACTCCTCTACAAAGGTTGTACCAACATTCACAACATCTGCACCCTTGACCCATTCAGCCTTCACTAGTCCTGGCTCTCCTGCACAAGTGATCACTACATCTGCTTCTCCCACTAGAGTCTTCAAGTCATCCTCACTCACACCAGAATGTGCAACTGTCACTGCTCCACCTTTCTCACGAACCATGTGTGCGATTGGAGACCCTACAATAGGACTACGTCCAATCACCAACACACGCTTCCCTGATACATCCACTCCATGCTGATCCATCAATGCCAATGCTGCTGCTGGTGTCACTGGTGGATAAGCATCCTTGTTCCCAATCTCCATCTGTCCAATGTAATGAATGCCGTCCACATCCTTTGCAACATCAATCGCCGAATATACACGTGCAGTGTCGATATGATCTGGTAGTGGCCACATCAACTGAATACCATCCACGTCGCGTAGCGCATAGATCTGACTCAGCAACTCATCAGTAGTAGTTGATGAATCAAGATTGATCTCTTCCACATCAAACCCATTCGCAGCACCTGTGCTAGTCTTGGAAAACCAACTGCTAGATGTATTGCTATAGATCTGAAGACGACGTTCACCGTGCTGATAGCGCTTCAAGTCACCAACCGTAATCACTGCAAGTGATGGCTTGCGTCCATAAGTCTGTTCAAAGAATGTTGCCGAGTTCTTCGCATCATCCAAAATAGTACGAGCTAGATTGTTTCCTGGGAGCAAGTTCTTTGGTGGCTGCCATACCTCACGATCAAAGCCAAAGTCTTTTGATACCTTGCCCTTCATCAACCAAGTATTTGCCTCGTTCCAACGATCAGCATTGATCACACCATAGCGATCTCCTTCATATGTCCCCTTCACAAAGTCATCACAACTCTTCAACATCTCCAAGTCAAACTCAGAAGATGGGTGCCAGTGGTCATTGGACTCATCATCAAGCCCTAGCATCTTCTTCGCCTCATTCACCATCTGCATAGCTTCCTCTGGATTGCGAATAGCATTTGCCCAACCCTCAAAAGTCGCCTCGCAAAACGCCTGCACAACCGCACGTTGATCTCCCTTCAAACATTCATCTGCAGTAAAGATCAACTGACTGTATCCTAGCTTTGTGCCATTCAAGCCTTCAAGTGTCGTCACAACTGGGTCTTCTTTGAGTACACGACGCAATGCTGGGACCTCAGTGGTGGTATACGCCTGGATAGCACTGATACCATCATTGTTTGACAATAGATCTGTATTCTTTGTCGCACGAGGAGATGCAACCACTTCATGTGATGGAAAGATACGCTTCATCAACTCTACAGTATCTTCATGTGCACCAATCTTGAGTGATTCTGATTGTGGATCCTTCAAAGATGCAATGCACAAGGGAGACTTGGAAAACATTGAAGCAACAGCAGTGGTCTTCAATGTAGGGTCTGCAGCCAATGTCGGAGTGAAGATGTTTTGCTCCACAGTACCCATTGTAACACTGCTAGGATTGGCATCTTGATACTTTCTCACGTTTGCCTGCTCATGGCCTACTGGACATGTTGGAAGGAACTTGATGTCAATACCTTTGTTTGCATAGTTGTTGTTCACGAGGGCAGAAGCAACACCTGCAAATTGTGGTGACATGTAGTAATCAAGTTGAAGAGCTAGAGCATGTTGGAACCTCTTGTTAGCTACGATTTTGGTAGTATAAGAGGTTCTCCTTTCTCGCAAAGTGGCGGTAGATAGGCGCCACATCCAATTCAAAGGTAGAAAGGTAAAGGTCCTCTGCACTGGAATTTAATATGCACAAGATGACAGAGAGGTGAGTTGATGCCATGGTGAAAGTGTGGTGAAAAAATAAAATGATGGGCAGGATTATGTCGCTCACAAGTAGTGATGTCACTGCAAATACGCCAACATGATAGGGACAACATTAAATGGGACTAAATTACATAATTTTCAATATTGACACCGACACACTCGCTGTCATTGGAGTTAAGAGATTTTTACGCTCTTGTCCTATGTGCACTCATTTATCTAGAATGACAACAAAAGTTCTCACTTCCATAGGTTTAATAATAATGATTCCTTGTTCCTCTTTTCTAGTCATAACAAGTTCCTCTTTTATTGAATTCTGGAGGTGCTTCTGATTCCAATTCATTTTGATTGTATCCCAAGCAATCTTGTCTTGATTTGCGGTTAGAGTTTTTTCTGTCACTTTAACAACTCTGGATTCTGGAAATACTGCTGCCATGTTTAGGTGAACAGGCTTAGATCTCATGGCACACTCATTTCCTCCATATGCATGTGCAATTCTGATAAGAAGAGCTTTGTTTTCGTCATCGTATCCGATCAATTTTGTTGTCACGAGTTGAAGATTGTCAGGAAGATGTATTGCAGTCTTGAATTGGTTGAAATCTTCGAAGGGAGAGGTTGAAGCAAAAACAAAAGGAGGTGAAAACATTTTGTCCATTCCTTCTCTTGCCATCACTGCTCCAGATTTTTTTCCGCCAATGTAGAGACGATGAGTCCCTGAAATGATTAATCCATCACCTATTCTACTAGCATCACCAAAAGGTGGATATGCCTCGATTGACTCTGTCTCATTAAGAGCCTCTCCCACTCCTCTACTATCGTCTTCAATGATGCGGCGATGGACCATTAACTCCAAGGTACCATCTTTAATGCTTCCTCCGCCTTTCGAACGATCTGTCAAGACTGAAATTGAAGAGTCGTCATCTTCCATGTAGATAGCAGCATTAATGGGATAATAATTTCCAGCAACTGGTTCAAATTCCTCAAGATCCCAGGTTGGTCTAGAAGATCTCTGTCGTCGAAGAAATTCTCGCCCATTAGAATCAGTGAAGAAAACTCCTTTGTTTTGAATACTTGTCCTGAAGCGATTGACTACTTCCTTTCCAATCCCATCATGAATTGGGATGGGACCAACAGTAAAATCTATATCAATGTAATTTTCATTATGGTATACTTTTGTCACCTGATGAATCCATTTTCCTTCAAAAGATGTATGAACTTCAGTCAATATATCACTTTCAAAAACACGAGTTTCGGCTGGGATAGGTTTCAAGGTCTGCAAAGTGGAATCTGGTATATCCGGTCGAAAGATGTACGCTCCAGAGCTTGGATGACCCCGATCCTCTTCATGAATAGCATTTTCATGTACCCAAGATTTGTAGTAACCCCATTCACTAATAACACCAGTCTCTCCGTACTCATTAACAACCCTTGACAAATGCCCCCTATGAAAAATGTGACTATGGTGAGCAACTTCAAGTGAAAATCTCATAAAACAATTTAAAAATCTACCTACCCTTCAAAGTGAATTTGCGTGTTGCCTTGATGTAAGACAAACGGCTTTGAGTCTTTTGATCGCAAGTTTCTTGATTCTTGGAGAATAGATTTAACTGGTGTATGTAGCGCTTGTGATTCGGATGATATTTTAAGAATAGCGACCATTGGTGAAGATGGAATATCTTGAGCATCAATCATCAAATTGTATGGAGCTGCATCTTCGACTTTTGCATAATTAAAGTTTGGAACCACTGTTGAGTTCACTTGAACCCAATCATCATCACCTGTAGTACCGCTCTCGAATATTCTCTCGACAACATAAGTTGCATTTTGTGAAACAGGGATGGAAATCACTTCTGATCTCGGTTGACCCAAAGCATTGTATAGATACAAATAAAAAGTACTACCAGTCGAGCTAGATGTCTGTGAAGTTTCGCATATTGACTCATTTCTGAGTTGACAAAATTTTATGTTGCCGTGTTGGCCAAAAATAGACTCTTTTTCCAATGATGCAATCACTATATCTATGCCCGCCTGGACCTTTTTTGCGTAGTCATACGCCACATGCTGTTTGCTTGTGCCAGAGACACCGTCATGGTGTTGGACGACTGCCATTGCCTTCTCTAAGGTTAAGATGGCATCTTTATCAACTCTATTTCCACGGCGATATAATGCTTGGATCTGACGAACAGCCTGTAGAAATGATGATCCTACACGCTCTAACCTTTTCAAAGCTGCTCGTGAAGTAAAGTACCCAGTCCAAAAGCTTCAAAAATAATTCAGGCATATAAGTAAAAAAGAAACCTGGGTCGTTTTATCTTTTTCATTGATATCACTTACCAGTGATCGCAATCAGAGTATGGAAAGAAATCATCTTCCTTCACATCCAAGTTGCTGATGGAATTTGTATCTTCGATAGATGAATCTTGATCATATTGATATTCTTTGTACTTATAAGATGTGTAAATTTCAGGATTAGAGTAAAATGCATGAACGTTTTCGAAATTCGGAAATAATTTTCTTGTTTCGTCTTGCATAGAATTGATTTTATCAATCAAAAGGTCTAAACTACGAAAGTTCACCATCGCATTTTCGTACTTCAGTTATCAACGGGTTAGATATTTGATGAATGAACATTAACAGTCAGCAACCCTGTCTTTACTCACCTGAAAATCAGAACCCATTGTCAACATTACATTGTTTCCTCGTGTCCTCTCCGTTTGAGTCTTTACCTGACTTAGAAAGTTCATCATTCTCATATACAGATCGTCTTCTTGCATTCCATAAAGGGGGTCATCATCACAAAGTATATCAAAACAAAATCCTTCAGGAGCACCATAATTCCCAGAGAAGGATCCTGTCAATCCCCAAAAGATGGCATTATCTTTTAGATTTGTTGAAGATGCATTCCAAATACCTTCACAGCTTGCTTCGTTATAACGTTTTTCCAGATCTTGATAATCAATTCGACCGAGATAAAGAGCGTTGAATCCTGCCGCGCTTGATAACAGAGATGCCTGCGTAGACGAATGACCGAATGGATCCAATTGCCATCCAATAGAAGGAACGTAATTAAACTCCTTTTTTAGAAAATCGTGACCCAAAGTTGTTTGATCAATCATACCAACGTAGTGAGTGGTTGCTTCATCATGCATGGACCATCCACCATTTACGAAACTGAGTTGCCCATTTCTCACAAATTCACGAGTCTTGTCTTTGATTTCATCAGACTGTTCAACCCACCACATTGTGAAAAAAGCCATCTCAACATATGTAAATGTACGTTTTGGATTCATCTCAAGTGCATAAACAAGTGAGTCAAGAATACAGCTGACACATGCATGGCGAATTGTATTGTTCTGACCATAATAATATTGCTCGACAGTTTTCAACCAACCTACATCATCGTGGGTATGAGGAACAATATGAATATTGAGAACGTTGTCAGATGGATCATAGTCGTCAACAGATCTGATAGATCCTACAACATTTGAAGCCTGACTGAACCAAAAAGATAATGACAGTAGTAGAGCAAGGTTCATATTTGCTTAAAATTTGCTTTTGGTTTTCTAGATTTGATGCGTGAATTAAGCTACGTAGCTACCAAGAATAATAATTTTCGAATGTAGATACTGGCTGTCAGTGGAGATGATTGCCTTGGCGTTCAAGCTTTTGTTGCTCCAGAAAATGAGTAAAGATTTTGCGAAGCTATCAGAAATACCCAATTTACCTTCTCTATTATCTCGAAAAGTGTTCGGATGTTGGAGAAGTATACCGTGAGAGAGAAATATAAGAGAATTAATCTGCCCTAACTAAAGAGAGTATGTCAGCTGTACCACTGTACCTTATTGTAGAGGGTGAGATCTTTGCTCTCATCGCTCGTCGTCGACATTGGACTGACATCTTCCTTGCCATTTATCGAAGATTAACTAGCTACAAAAGGGGAGAGGAGGTTTTCTCAGGTACTTCTACGTATGTGTGAATGGGTGAAGATGGTCCGAATTGAAATTTCTTTTTCATCTAGTAATTGAAAAGGATATTATTATACAAATTAAAGTATGATGGGACCCTAGTCATGTCTTTT
This sequence comes from Chaetoceros tenuissimus, assembly GCA_021927905.1. Taxonomy (NCBI): domain Eukaryota; phylum Bacillariophyta; class Thalassiosirophyceae; order Chaetocerotales; family Chaetocerotaceae; genus Chaetoceros; species Chaetoceros tenuissimus. The sequence goes on from BLLK01000069.1 coordinate 1,913,658, forward strand.
CACAAAAATTATATTATTAGATATAATTTTCTAAATGCTCAGCTTTGAACATTTTAAAATTGAGATCTTTAGATGGAATTGAAAAGTCATCCATATTGGCTACTGGGGTTGCACCCTGCTGAAATAATCCTGGATTCCAAAGTGAAGAAGCATGAATGTATTCGTTCCATTGTTTGTTCTTCCTTTGCCATGTAAGTATCTGTATTTGGAGGTTTTCGTGAGAATTACGGAAAAAGCGAACAAGAAAGCTTTTCGGTGCCGGTTCCAGAGAGGTTTGCCAGTATTTAAACATTCTTAGCCTGAGTTCTCTGGCATCATTAGCGGTATTCATATTGAGTTCATTTACATCCTCTTATTTCATCGTACTTTCAGACTTTCTTCCAGAGTGAGGAGTGACAGACCTATTTGTAATTTCTCATGTTCATGGTACTTTGTATTCATCCCTTGTGAAGAAGATGACTCTGAATCTCTGCTTTTCGAAATTATATGGGAAGTGCCATTGCTTTTACATTGCGCTACAGATTTCGGACTGTACTCACTTTCCTTCAATGAAGCTTCAAGGTTTGAAATCAAGCATTCAATATCTGTAATATATTCATCGGTATCTTCTTCTATCTTTGTATCTTCCCTATAACTTGAAACAGAGTATTGGACTGATATTCTTTCTACCGCTGGTTTTGTTTGAGAAGCATTTGCTATGTTCTCCGCGTGTTCGAGTTCTGGTTCTTCTGATATCGTAAAGAGAGTCAAGTCTTCTTCAATATTGGTCATAAGAGGGCTATTTACCTGATGAATTGTAAACACAAGTTCCTCTTCGTAACAATAGTCACTACAACCATAATATGAACAATCGTATTCATCAAAGTGGATGCTACTGTAGTCTTCTTTTTCTTGGGTATTGCCTCCATACAAATCACTTTCTTCGACACTGAGTTCCTCCTTTCCTTCAGCAAACGATGATGTGTATATTTCCCCATCGCAATCTTCGTAGTCTTCAACTATATCACTATCGGAAGTAATAGATGAGGTATCGAGTCGGGAATTGAATGCCTCTATTAGCCTAAGGTCATATCCTAGACTCTCTTCATCACTGCCATAACTTATTTCTTCGTCACTAAATGTAGGTCCCCCTATTATATGAGTGAAGTTGTTGGTCTGTCTACAATCATATTCTTCATCGTAACTATTGACACTCCCTTCATCACTACCATAACTAATGTCATCATCAGATAGTTCACTTGTAGAAAAGGAACTAGAAATTGGCTTCATATTTCTCGAACTTTGAGATTCTTCGCAATTTACCATCTCTTCACTCTCGAGTATTTGATCCATTGCGATGTTTCTTGATTTTAGTTGCACAATATTGGTGGTGGTGGTCATAGTCTTCCTAATCCTTCATATTAAACCCAAGTTGTATTTATTCTCAAATTCACCAAGTGACCACACAACCAGTAAAAAAATTTCATCACTTTTTTCGAGCACCTCCGCAAGACTGATGATAAACTTCTCTGTTGCAGAATTTCCCGAGGAGGCCAAGATAGTACTCTAGGGGGCGAAAGAGAATTCATAATCTACCCCCTTCTTTCGGCAGAACAGTCCTTTTACTTTATTTTTGAGGAAGAGAAGCCATGAACAGAAAAGCAGAAAAAACAGCTGTCGATGTTTCTAATGGGTCTCAATATAAGATGTCATAAGGCCTTTCTAGCTTTCTCGTTCGTATGTTTGTGAAACATCGGTTGAACTCCATCTGTTCCCCGCTCATTTTTTGGAAAACATCTTGTGCATCATCTGCTTTTTGACATATGCTGTCGCCGTGTTCACATAACGGCATGCAAAGAACACTTGGGCGTCAACTTGAAGAACTCGATATGTACATCGCCTTGAGCACATCACCTTGATTACAAAAGAAAAGAAATTACAGATATGAATATTGCATCCAAGAGAAATTCCATCGCCATGAACAATAGAAACGAGTGCCCACAAACATTTGAGAGTGGTTTGAATAATAATTCGAAGTTGATTGTTCAAAAAATCAATGACCTAGAAATGCCTTACAAATCATCCAACTCGCAGAAGAACCCTCATGTCAATAAAGATGTGACACAAAACATTGAGTCTATATCTGAACCGATGGTTGTGGATAACTCTGCAGATTTCGATAACTCAATGGAAGTGGAGCAGCAATCCATGGTTACAGGCATAGTAGTCAATGGATTCCACCCTCAACTTATGCAGTGGAGGGACAATGAAAAGTTACATGCACCAGTTCCTTTGAATGAGAATATGGAACTTGATAAGGTTATATCCAAAAAAGTAAATACATGCAGAACAGAGGAAAGTGAAAATGTTCGTGACATTGTTCGTACTAAAACAATGGCTAGACAGAAGCCCGAACGAAGATTCTCAAACGATACTCCTATTGGTGATATCTTCAGTGAAGTATTTGAAAAGTCAAACGTAGGACAAATAATCGCTACACCTGGTGGAAGGTTTGGAGCTTGTAAGTAGAATTGATTATATTGCAGAAATTTAAATCTTATCTCCACAGTTTTCTAATGAATTCCTTTCTCTGTACAGGGAATAGCAAGTTTCTTGAAGTCTGTGCCTTTGCTCCAGCAGGCCCATATGCGTCATTGACTATTTTTGACCTAGTTCTTCCGTCCGCTTTTCCTTTGCTTCATCAGATCTTCCTGTCTTCACTCTTTGATGAATTTCCTGAAGGAAAGTATAAGACACAAGGAAAAGATGTTTATATGGCTTTGACAGTACCATGTATTGATTTCGGGAAAGATAATGAAGCTGAAGTCTATATTACGTTATCTCTCATGTACGATAGAGACCCTGACAAAAGGTGTTTTCACTGTATCTTGACGAAAAACCCAAAGGGAAAGGTAGGAGAAATCCATTTCATTTCACAGCAAGAACTGATGAGTATGCTTTTCGATGAAACCTGCTGAAATTTATGGTATGTTTCACAGCTGGGAATGTTTTAAACTGTTTTTGTATCATATATCTCTTTGTAAACCAGTGGGTAAAAGACGGAGATTCCGGGCTTTTTCGTGATCAATTATTGAATCATTGACATAACTTGTAATTATAATATGTATAACTCTAGATTGACTTTTCAAAAATACTATTTGGTAGTTCAGGAACGAGAAGTACGCTCCTTCTTAAATCCATGATTAAATATCAACCTCCTCGACACCTTCATCAACGGAAGCAAGCTGAGGTCCTCGCATTTCAACAGTTCTCAATGATGGTCTATTTGATGAATGTCTTTGTTGCTCCATGATGATTTGTGCTTCCACATAGTCTTCGTAACAAGCTTTTCCAATTCCAAGAGTCAACAAAAATGATCCCCAACTTGTATAGTACAGGTTTCCTAATGCTTCGCCTGAAAGAATGTTAGACAAGGGTATGTATCAACGTAGAGCTAAAGAAGTTGAGTAATTTACCTGGTCCTTCAATGTCAGTGACATATGCAATCTCGACAATATACATTATAAAAAGAAGGAATCCCAATCCGATCTCAATCAAAAATGGTGCTGCTCCCAAAGTAATTTTCATCCCAATAATGGCAAAAGACATGATAACAGCTAAAGTGCCAATGACGACTGCAATTACAGATCTGGAACAAAATGGTTGCCGCTTCTCCTCATTTGGAACATCACAATTTCTATTATAGATATCTGCTGAAGTGGCAAGCACGATAATTGAAGAAACAAGCAAGCCAGTCCAGTATGTAAAAGAAGATGATCTTGTTCTCATGTTATAAGCCACATCTAAACCATACGCACTCTCCAAGAAACTTGACAAAATAGCAACACCAGTGACAAATCCTAACCATGAACCATAATACATGTTGCCTATAAAAACTGCACCATCTTTATCTACTGCAAGTCCGCGTTCAGGTCCTGAAACAATCGCCACGATCCCCGCAGACATTGCAATTAGAATGCAAATAATAATGCCTTCTGCTTTATGATCGATTATTTTCGATCGAAGACTTTGTATGAGATGAGCGAAAAGTACAAATAATATTGTAAGAAATGAAAGTATGGCTAATGCTAAGCCCCATGCTTTATCTTGTGCTCCATGTTCGTCGTCGATATTCTCATTAGCCTGGTGTATTAGTCAAATTGTATAGATTAGAGAATCAATCGATGCATATGGAAACAGAGAAAAGAGGTCGTGAAGAATATCTTGATTCGTACTTACATCTGTGTCAACTTGACCTATTGATATTGATAGAACTAGAGAGAGCACTGCATAGAATGTCCATAGCTAAAAGGTCAAACAAAGGCAGTGAGATTGAGTTTATGGTATTGGTGAAAAGTATATCAAAAGAAGACGTCTTTCTTCTTCTCTGTGACATAGTGCATCAGTGTTTTGGCCCTTACTCCATATAATGATATGGCAAATATTTGCCTTTCAAAACTTACCCGAAATCTTGGTGTTTTACCCATTTTGTATTTGGAAGATGATTATAGGAAGAGTGTCAATATGTATGTGTCCGCCTCTCCTAGGAATTCATTCAATGGTTCATTGCACAGTTTGCAGTTGGAAAGTATCAGACTGCGCGTGCATGTGAGTGGAGAGCAAGAACCCTCATTTTTGGTGCCCAAAAGAGTGTCTGTAAAAAGGTTTTGAGCTGAGAAAAACGAAGAAAACAACATTGAAAATCATTGTGAAGACACTCTTTTCTTTACTCTCCCCCGAACTCAATACGAAACAAGAGCAAATATGAGATACACGATTTGATGTACAAATAGTAAATAGTTCACTGCATCTGTGCTAGATTGAGAATTACATTTATAGCATATCGGTACCATAGAAAGAAAACCATGCCTGAAAATACACGATTGTCGAAATGGGTTGCATCCCTTGTTTTCTCAATCATCACTTTGGCTTCCTTGGTAAATGTGGTAAGTGGCATTAATGACTGATCAAAGTTCCAAGTCTTTCAATGGAATAAGTACAAGCAAAAGGTGATATCCATGTATAGTGGTACAAACTTGATGCATTTGACGTTATCCTCTTCCTATTTTTGTATTGTAACATATGGAATTCCACAAGTACTCACTCTCATCTTTTCTCGTTCATGGCTGGATTTCAGGTCAGAGATAAGAATTTCGAACCCGAAAATATTGCTGCTGAAAGATGGAGTCTAATTTCAGCATCCATAAAAGTTGTGCTCAATATAGTAGTTGTAGCTATGAATATACATTCTGCGGGCTCGTATCTTATTGTAGGAACTCGACTCGAGGGAGTCGTGACATTTTTATTAACCATTTTGTGGATAGTTACAGTAGCGATCGTTACTGATTCGAGACATGGTATCGCAGTTGATGAATTTGGTGCGGTTGATAATGGTAATTTGTATTATGCTGCCTGGGCTGGTTTTATTCTCAGCGTGACTCTTATGGTATCGTATCTTCAGTTTGTATTCGGCGTTGATCTGGCAAATGAAATTAGATCGAGAAGTGCTAGACTTATGCTTTGGTCAACCTTTTTGGCTACATCGCTCGTGGTGATGGGTTCAAGTGCAAATTATTACGACACGACTTGCGGAGGAGATGATCAGGTTGGGAAATGTAAAAGAGCTGTGTTTGGAATTGTTCTTGGAGCTTTGACTACGTTAGGATCGGTCGCTATTGTTGGCATGAAAATTGCAACTAGTAAAGCGCCATTTTTGTTGGAGGCAGGAGGAAGTTTTATCATGTGCCTATTATACTTGTTTGGAGTATTGGTAATCACAACTCCAAAGGGACCTGGAGCCGCCCTGGGTAATCTTTACTATAGTACCTGGGCATGCTTTTTACTTTCATTCATGATTATGTCAAGTTGTGTGGAAGACTACAACATCGCAGCAACATCAACTCCAAATTCTGAAGAAAACACTAGTCTTGATGATCAAATCTAAGCAACAGTAGATTTTCTCTGAAAGAAGATAAACAAGTATTCATAAATAGAATCTAAACATGTACTAACGGCAAGGTTTCATTAGATAAGATTGTTAAGTCATCATCTTAGTTTGAATCGATGTAATAACAGAAGCAGATATTCCATTTACAATGGTTCTATTGACCATTGGATGATTTGTTGCTTCAGCTCCAAAGTCAGAATCTGGATGGAAGGCTATGACGTCTAGAGTAGAATCTTCTGTCTCAAATGCATGTGGAGCATTTGTTGGAATTACAAAAACTGTTCCCGGTGTGAGCTTCGTTCTTGTTACTGATTTGTCTCCGTGTACCACAACACAATTTCCCTCTCCTGCGATGACCATGCCTGCTCTACCAGATGGGTGAGTATGTTGTGTCTGTTTAATGTGTGTTGGAAAATGCAAATGATTCAAGCATGGATCTCCTTTAATGGGTGGTGAAATGAGTAAGGAATCTGTGCATCCATCTATGTAGGGAAGTGCACCAACCAACTCTCCGTCTTTATCCTCTTCTATTGGTCCGCCCATCGAAAAAAGAAACCTATTTTTATTCCCATGTATTGGCACAGTGATTGCAATTCCACTGCCCCTCTCAAGTACCACATTCCCCGGTTGGCAAAAGAACATTCCACTACATAAGGTCATTTTGGGACGACGTGGATGACCAGAAAGTGTCGAATTCCCCTCAAAGATGTATCCATATGTAACATGATCTTCACTAATATTTCGGAATGTCCTTTTCCCAGAGTTTTTACCCCATGCATGAAGAGAATATGGAAACAGATCATTAGATGCATCAAACGAAATCTCAGATGCTTGAGTGTGAATATCCTGCCATGATATGAATGAGTTTGGCATGGAAATATCCATACTCGTCGATACTACAATGTCATTTTGCTCCTTCTTTTCTTCGATATTGTCCTTGTCAAATCCCTCGAAGCTAGTCCACATGTGAGATTTTGTGTCTTCCCATTTATGAACATTGCCTTTACCTGACATCACTACATTCTCAAGCGTTGGACTATTTTTCACATTGTGAGTACGGTAGCAACGGAGAAAGAACCTTAAAGGCGACGATTCAAAAGCCTTATTTTCACAGTATGATGCTACATCAACCGCCGTTCCTGGTTCGGAAGACAATATGGTATCTGTTACAGTAAAGCCTAGGCTTGTTACCAATGACGTGACTAATTCCTTGGTGGGAATAGCTGCACTTCCTGAAAAGGAAGCATCTTCGCCCGCTTTGTTGACTGCAGCATTTGGAGAAAATTCGATGATGTTGGAGAAGAGACCAGGTGACTGTACTCCTTTTCGTCTGAGCATTGTATGTACTGATTCAATGACGACAGCTTTTTTAGAGACACGGCAAATCTCTCTCAAAATTGCAGTAGGATCAGAGAAGCAATGCAGAACACCAGCAGCAATGACTACATCAAAGGAATCATCTTCGCACTTGGACAGATAGGCCTTCGCGTCTAAGCAAACAACGCTATATCTTTCCTGAGGGTGACTTGAACAAGATTCTGCTCTTGGCCAGCTGTGTTTACTTCTTTCCAGGAGATTCGTCATTCTTTCGCAAAATTGAATTTGTGGTTCTAATGCAATTGCTTCTTTCGCTCCATGAAATAAACACCAATGAACCATTGCCCCAGTGCATGCACCAAGGTCTAGAATGCGGTTACCTTTTACAATATCAGGTGGTAGTAATGCAGAGCACTTTGCCTTTAGAGTAGTCAATGTAACTGGATTGAAATGTCGTCGCTGACGTTCGTCGTCACTCGCAAAATATGGTGCTGCATCAAATGCGTCATTTGTATTTGTATTCCAATCATTGACTGTTACTTGTTCTTGTCCAGTTTTCCTGAGAATCCACTTATTTAAATGCTCATATACTCCCTCTTGCAAAGGGTCAAGTTCTAAACGATCGAGGGTATTTGTTTCGGTCTCGATTATAGCTATAATTGAGTCTATTCTCTCCTCTTTCTCTTTTTCTATTTGTAAAGCTAGTGATCCGACCTTTTCTTTTTCGTTGTAATAGGTGGTATCTGGGTGAAAGTCGAGAATGAATTTTTTCAATGGTTCTTTGTAAGTTTGCCAAATGTTTAGATCTTTAAATTTCACTGCATGGAAATCAGGTACGCAAGCCCAGCACTCTAGGTTACGATCGTCGTAGAAATGGAGAATGGAGATGTCTGAATGAACCGGTTTGTAGTCGCCGCCATCATGCATGAATCGCAGTGATACGTTCTGCCATTTCATGGAGAAATTTAGCCACCACAACATATCGGCCAAGGTGATTATAGGGAAAGGAGCCTTGTTTATTTGTGGTGTGATCCAGGTTACCCAGTCTATTGTATTACCTGCCAATAGGCCTTTTTTGTGAAGCCATTCTAGAAGAACTACTCTCCATGGCTGATCGAGAGTATATTCAATAGTGTTATCATTGAGAAGTCCAAGTTTCTTCAAGACTTCATCGTCGCTCTTAGGTACGTCAAACGAATCAACTTGAAAGATCTCCTTCATTTTATCTGATCCAAATAATTGGTCTCCCAACTCTCCTGTGATTATTAATGCCTTTGGATATGCCTTTGCTATCTCAGAAACTGTTCGCCCATCGCGGTATATCTCTCGAATCTTTGAATTCTTTTTTATGCAAGATTCGTAGAACAACCTATTCTCTGAAATTGATTCGTCATCATAAGTAACTGCAAGTTTAGAATTTGCTATATCCTCCATTGTCCGAATAAGTGCAACTGATAAAGCGGTTGAGTCAATTCCACCCGAGAAACAGACAATGACCTCCCTTCCATTTGCTTTGTTCCATATGTCTTTAGCACGAAGTAGCATTGTTTTCTCAAGAGCTTCATGTGCATCTTGTGGGAAATCTTGTCTATAATTGTTAATCTCATCTTTAGTTGGTACGCTTCTTACTAATGTTTTCATACAAAGTGCCCCTTGTAATGTATTGGTTCTATCTATCAGAGGAACGCCAAAGAAAAGACTTAGGCAAAATAAACGATCATGGGAGATGAGTAAGGTGGCTGCAGTTCTTAATGCGTCAATCGTACTCGTTTCTTTAAATGCTATGTTTCCGCCAGCAAGCTCGTATTTCTTTTCATCTGGTAATAGCAAAAACTGGGCCAATGCCAGAACTGGGAGAGCTGGTCCAAAAGATACCAGATCATATTTCTTGGGTGTATCTTTCGACTTTTTCGTCTTTTTCAATTTATTCTGCCATGCTTTTTGCAGTAACAAGTCTCTTCTGTGCCATAATTCGCCACGGGATATACGATGCATCTCACTTATTCTCGATGGATTTGCTTTATCTCTAAATAAACGAATAGATTGTATTTTCCGTGGATAGATAGCCAAAGACTTGATGTTGGCATCTGTTGTGACTTCTTCATGGAGTACAGGGGTGATATAGTTTGTATGTGGACCGCATATCAAGCCTTTGGCACTTTTCCAATGAAACTGATCAGAAGGTAAGAAAACGTCCAAGCCTGCTGTTGGCCACGATGCCGACACGATCATTACTTTCCCAATTTCTATTGCATCTCCTCGCTTCTTTTCGCTGGTGGAAGTTGCTGCTTTCGCAATCTCTTTAATAAGGGGATGATTTACATTCAATACAAGCCTTCTTTTACCTCCAGGACAGAAGGGTTCCACTGTTACAAGCGACGACGGAATTCTTTTGGCTTGTTCATATCCAGCGTTGTATAGAGCGCATGCATCACAAGTGACATTCAATTCAGTTTGAAGCAGATTCGCATATGCTCTTACTGACTCAAACTTCGACATGACTTTGTCAAAAGATTTAATAGATGATGATATGTATGTGTTGATCTGATCAAAAAACCAATGAGAAGTGAAAGTGAGAGAAGGGTTCCAGTTTCAAGATTAAGATTTATTCCGAATCAATTAGCTACTATGACGTCATACCAGGAATGACAATGACGTGAAATGTTGTTATTTTAAATTACTCCACTGTTCTTTGATAAGTTATGCCATTTTCCATATAGCACATTCATCTTTTATACATGAAAAGATGATGGCCGAGTTTGTATGTAGATATTGAATCAGGTGCATTCTCTGGAATTAGGATGACTATCTACTTTGAAACAACCTCGAGGAAGAGAAATTTCGAGTAAGTGAGGAGGGAGGAGGGATCAATATGATCCTTCTTGAAGGTGGTAGAGGAATCGAAAGGATTGACAATCATAGAATAGGGATGATGCCTTAGAGACTGTTGTTTGGATGCCTGATAACAAGCGAGAAGAATCAGATTGTAAGAATTTGGGAATCGAGTCGAATAGTTCGAATGTAGTACTTACCTAATCGGTGCCGGTATTGTTGCACTCACATTGATTACAAATCGCCAATAGACTTCAATTGTATTAGTACATATAGTTTTGCTGTACTGCCAACGTTTTATTCTGGAGATATGGAGAAAAACTTGGAACAAGAGTAGGTATATTCTAAAAACCCCATCTTTTTCATTGCTTTGGACTCACTGCCTGGAATGATGTCATTGAATCCATAATACTTACTCTAAAGTACAGGTCTATGAAGTTTAAAACTAAATACTGAATGAAAATGAAACATAAAATAAGTAATTGCTCATTTTACAGGTTCGCTATGATACTCATTAATCGTAGTCTTAAAAATGAGTGACGCTATTCTCAAAGATTCTTTTTTATCAGAATCTTGAACTGGTGATGTGATGGTTTCACACTGATTTCGTCAAAGCTGCATTTGCAGATCTTATTTTCACAAATCTCTGTGGCGACTGTAATTTGTAAAGTATCCCAAATCTCTTTGAGCTCAATGAGTTCTACGTCTTGTAAAGTAACATCGTATATTATGTTCGCAAAGACTGTATTGATTTCTTCAAAATCGCCTACGAAACTGAGTTCTTTTCTTTGCTCAGATTTCATCTCGATATTTTCCAAGATTTGCTTGGAAATAGACAAGCCACCATGTGTTGTAAGAAGCTGAGTACATATCCGATGAAAACTTTCAAGTCTTTCTCTGGCCACACTGAATGGACGAGGAACTGTGAGAGGGCGCAACTCTTTCTCTTGATCTGAAATATTCATTTCGGAATATAAATATGAAGTTGCTACCCAATCTCTTGCAATTATTCTTCGATCTCCTGGATGAAAAGTTGGAATCGGTTGTTTCATAGTTGAATCTACAATACTCCAAATTTTCAGAGGATCAACGACTGGTTGGATTGTAATCACAATTTCCTTAGAATCATATCCACGGTCAAAGCAGTATTACCATGGTAGCTTTCGTCACCTCTGAATTGAAGGTTCCCTAAGTATACATTGATTGCTTCTTTTCTACCTTTCATGACAATTTCTTTGTAAAAAGAACCGTCTCCATTACCTTCAGTGAAGTAAGCATAAACATGATTACCGTGTCCAGTGTGCAAAGCAACGGTTCCATTTGGTGACTTGATAGAGATAATAAGAATATCATCATCGACATCTGAAACACGCATTGGAATGTCAAGAGCAATGTCCTCTGGTACGACATGGAAGTCCTCATCACCTTGAATTTGACTTTGAAACTCAATCAGTGGGTAATCATTTATCGGTAAAACATGTATTGGTAATTCCAGCATTGATTCGTGTAATGTAAAGTCTTGAAGTCCTTCATCATCGGAGCATACGGCTACCTTTTTCACACTTATTTTCAATTCTGCATAGTCTCCTGTCTCTTCACTGTTCCAGTCTCTGTCAGGCATGAATGTTAAACTACCAAGCAGCCTATTTAAGTCTCGGGGGTATTCACATAGAAAAAGTGATGAAGACCAATCTTCATTTGAAGTCCTCTCAATCAGCTTGAATTCACCATTGAAACTTTCTACAAGTGCCTTTACCATGAATTTGCCGTCATATTCTACGTTAGTACCACCCAGTCGCAAAGGTGTATCCTCGTCAGTGAAAAAGAGTTCCCTCAAGCTTTTCAAAAACAAATTATCGTCGACCTCTGTAACTTCTATGGGTACATTTAATTCGCTCAAAACAAAGTTTTCATTATGTAGAAGTGATAGAGATAAGATATCATTGGAGCCAGAATGAGAAATGTAAGTGAGTGTTGACAGAACAGAATTCAAGTTGAAAGCTTTACCACGCAGAATCATTGAAGTGTCTGACCGCTCAAGTTCAATCACTCCTAAAGTTTCACAATGGAGGAACCCATCTGGTGCTGATAGCCTTAGCTCAAAGTCAGTTTCTGTTTCATCTATAGTGTCAATCTCAAAATAATTGAAGTCGCACGTTTCATGTTGGACGCAATAAAGACTGGGGACTCCTTCATCTGAGTCATGGCATATAACATCGCGTCCGTTTGTGCTTCGAAAGGAAGACAAACAATCGGCGTCACTGTGGTAAGACAGCTTTTTGTAACGGATGAATGAAGATTTGTCGACTGTCATCTCTTCAATAAAAACCAAGGTTGAGGCACTCGTTACCAAGCTGTCATCTTCATTCAAAACGGATATAGATATTGTATCATAATGTTTGCTGCTGATATCAGGACTTCGAAAATAGACAAGACTGGATAAGGTTTCATTCAGTTCGAAGGCAGATCCTACTGAGTCATACCAATCTGAAGATCTTCTGTAAAAACTTGAAAGACGTCCGTGATTGGTATTCATTTTCAATTTGAATGAACCATTGCCATCGGGATCGTCAAAGGAATTGCCATCAAGCTCACAAACCTTTGCAAAATTACATTCAAACTTTTGAGGGAGATTGATGGAAGGTTCATCAAAGACAGGAATCACAGTAATTGGGATCTCGATAGTGTCTTCAAAGTCCCCATCCGAATCAGTTGCTGATATTTTGATAATATCATGGCCATGGAAATCTTTTGAAGGGATGTATGTGATGTTTTTGAGACAGTCAACAAGAGAGTTATAACCTGCCATAAATTTGCTCTGATCATTATCGTTTGGGAAGATTACCCCGTGGTAACTACCCAATACAAATTGAGCTTTTCTTTCCGAAGTAATTGATACTTTGTAAATAAATCCTTCATGCGTGGTGTCAAGGATGTCCGGATCATTCATTCGAAGAGAAAGTTGTAAATGTTGGTCCTCTTTAGTCTCCAATATTTTGTTGCTTGAAGAAACAAGGGATAGAATATGAGGATCAGGAACATTTTTTATTTGAACTAATGTTTCTCTTCTTGCCGTTTCGTACTCTTCCTTTTGATTCTTCATTCCAATCTCGAACTTGATCACGACAAGATCACGGCCTATGGTGTAGTGATTTGAGTCTGAGGTGTATACTATCTTTTGGAGTGCCGAATTCCAAGCTTTGTTACTACCGCTACCACTAACACCATTGTAGATGTCCGTAACTTCTATTTCATCAGAACTAACAAGGCTTATTTTCCCTGAAGAAGTAGTAATATTCAAATCAATATCAAATTCGCAGCTGGAAGGGGAAATACTTGCATTGAGAGTTGCAGCACTATCTTCATTCAAAGTAATCATGGTTGGAACGTGTAGAGAAGGAAGCGAACAATCTGGATAAATGAAAACGGGTAGTGTGGCCTCAACCGTCTGTGTTCTATTGGAACTCAAATCCTCCACAGTTATGATAATTTGATCATCGCCTACTTTGTTCTCTTCAGGCACGTAGTACAGACTTTCTTCCAACAAGCCATTGATTTCGCTGAGATTGCTTCGAAAGACAAGTTTTCTAAAATTCCGGTTTCTATCTCCCTGAATCCAAAATCTCACGACCTCATCGCCTTTTATTTTCAATTGCCCCTGTCGAGACTCGAGTGTGACCTCAAGGTAATCGCTTTCATCGACACAGTCTGTGTCACTGATTTTGATCCCCTGTATCACTGATGCAGTATTTCCTTCAGGTACCTGTATGGTTCCAGGATTCACTGTAATAAAGGTTGGATCGTTGATTGCTTCTACAGATATGTAAATATCATACTCTTTTTCTCGAATCTCATCATTACTTGTAGATACAGAAAAATGTAGCTTTACCAGTTTTCCATTTCTAGAATTAAAGTTTGGATCTGGGCGTATGGCCAATTGAGAAAGTACATCATTTAAGTCATCCACTCCTCCTCCCAAGCAATAGTGCTTGCTATCTGTGTCGAATGAGCAATTTTGAATAGCAGCATTTCTTTGTTGCCATCGAGGTAGCTTCAATGAGCTGTTGATAGTTACTATTTTGACTTCTACATACCCTTTCATAGATTCATTGAGTCGAATAGGTTGGTCACTGAGCACGATTGTGTCTTCTTTGGATTCTCCTCTATCGCTTGCTCCAATCATCCCCCACGAATCTTCTTCCATGTGTAGCAAAGGTTCATGATATGAAATAAACGCTCGATGGTCATCACTTTGATAAAAGTCATCAGTCAAGGAGGAAGTTGTTTTCAACAACAAGAACAGGATATTGAAACAAAGAAGTTTGATAGGTGAACGAATCATCTCTTTGCAAATGGAAGAAATTTGTTTGTTACGTCGATTAGAGTACCAGGATTACAATCTCATTATATTTCTTGAAACGAGTATTTGTGTGTTGACATTGTAATTAGAATTTGAAAATTCAACTGCTTCTCTCAGCGAGATTGAAATTTCGTCTTTGAATTACTTCTATCCAGTAGTAATGGGTTTCATGATATATTTCGACTGATTGATCATCCATCTTGGAGAATAAGATCGTTATTGCGCGTGACTTTGAATTATTTCCACCAATTGTAGAGACACCATGATAATTCTGACAGACTCTACTGGAATGTATTACCCGGTTTAGATCAGTGGCTCTCATAACATCAAGCTATAGATTACAATAGTCATAAATCAATAAAAAGAATAATGAGAACTAAAGTAGTAGACGGTCTCTTGACTCTTTTCTATGATGGTTCGAAGGAACTATGGAATCAAGGACATCTTATCGAGAAATCAATTGTTTGGAATCGATTGGAAAATAAGGAATTGACCGAGGAAGAGAAAATGAAGCAGCTTTCTCCTGAGTGCAGGAAATATTGGTCATGGGAGCAAGTAATTGTTCAAGAAGGCATCACAGTCATTCCACAGAGGACTTTTCTTGAATGCAAGAATCTTGAGAGGGTTATTTTTGCTGATACTGTTACTGTCATTAAGGAATATGCTTTCTTACGCTGCAAAAAGCTAGCTTATATCAAGTTATCAGTCAATTTGGAATTTATCGAAGAGTATGCTTTTGGGTATTGTAATCTCTCAAGCGTCTTTGTTTGAGTAGAGAAATTCAAAGGTGGGCATTTACTATGAACAAGAATTTCACTATCCTTCATGTTTCAAATGGCGTAGAGCTAGGTCAGAATTGCATTAACGGTACTAAGCTTGTTCAATTTGCTCTATATGACATTAACCACAGCACTTGGATCAAGAGCATCAATGTCGATGATACCTATGCGCTACACAGAGCCTGCTCATCTTATAAACCCCTCAAGGAAGTAATTTATTGTATCATTGACGAGAAAGGTTTGAAAGCTTTTGGTAAAAAGAACGAAATTGGAATAACTCCATCTAGATACCTGAAGGAAAATCCTTATGCCGATCTATCCGAGATAGAGATTGTGAGAGATTACTTTTCCAAGAAGTTGAATTTCTAGAATAGTGAATCAAATTAGAGGGGTCAACATACGGTTTACTTACGACATGGACTCTGAGGTTGGGAAAGTATTCAATACAAAGCACTTTAGTTACATGCCCTCTCTTTCATTCTGGGGAGACTTTATAATCTGGATTGTATTTTGATTATATTAAAATTAGTATAGTATTTGGAAATTTGTATAATAGAAATCCTCCATACCCTTCTCATTACTCTATTGTACAATATTTTGAACGAGACTATGATTTTTCTGATAGCGATCCACTGCCTCTTGAGCATGACCCTTCCATTGCTCACCTATGGAATAGTTCAACTGTAAACTGACCGCGAGACCTCTCAACAAGAGGGATGTTCTATAAACCATGGATAACTCTTTTGGAAAGTAGAGGACTCGATCCATCTTATGGAGATTTTGATGCCACGAGTGTTGCATGTGCTCAGGTTTAAATGGTCCAAACATTAGCTTGGAAAACATAGCTAGAAACTCTGTCGAATCATTTAAAGTTTTAATTTCAAGATCTCGAAAAGCTTTTGCTATATTTTCATCAGACTCATTGTTTGCAACGCTCAAAATTAAACGTGCTACTTTGTACTGCTCTTCTTCATTTAAGTGCTTACATTGCCCATAGTCTATCAAACCTATTCTGGATTTACCTGCTTCATCTGTTCCTAGCAAGATGTTGCCTCTATTTTGAAATGTGTCAAGATGAGTACAAGTATACGATACATTTTGATAGAAAAAATGAAATAGATACTCACGGATGACAATCAGCATTAAAAACACCTAGGTTGAAAACTTGATGGCCGTGTACATCAAATAAGGCTTTGCACCACGCATCTATTTCACCAAGTCTCTCTATTTGTGCCGCCGCTGTGTTATGCTTCTCAGCCCAAGCTTGCCACGATGATGAAACTAAATATTGAGGAGTTTTCTGAAGAATAGTGACAAGGACTGATTGATACCACAAGATAAGTTTCTTTCCTGTCCTCACACTCCACAAAACAGAATCTACACTCAGAAACTTCCCAGCGATTTTTGAAGCTGATGCTTTCCACGAGAATGGACTTTTACTCCTTGGGTCAATCTTACGAGTCACTCTTCGAACAAGTTCTCCTGAAGATTCATTATTTGGATTTTCTGCAGCATCTTTTGCAGCATCTTTGATTATTCTACCAATACCCCCGGATGTATCTATTCCGAGCAATTCCAACTGCCGGCGAGCTTCAGCCTCCATTGACACGCCATTGAGATAGGACATGGTTATGACTTTACTTGTACAATAATCTTGATACACTTTTGGAAGCACCACATTGTTCTTGAGATATGGAGCACTTGGATCAATACTTGACTCATAGACTGTTTTCAAGTTGTTCATTTCTTGATTATAGTCTAACTCTGACAGAAACTGTCTAGAAAATTCATCATAGCTGAGCTTTGATGACTGTTCATCTACAACATCAGCGTAAACACAAAGCTTTAGGAAATCACCAACACACTCTATATCTGCTGGGACTTGCCAGCTTGCATCTGGATATTGCACTTTCACAATCACATTACGATCTTCATGCTCGCGTGTTTCTTTGAGCACTGCTCGATGTGCTTGACCAATCGATGCTGCTCCACAAGGGATTTCGTCAATATGTTCAAAGATTTGATCTAGAGGCTTTCCAAATTCTTTTTCCAACATCGGTTTCACAATTGTCTCGAATTCTTCATGACCTGGAACATCACTCTGAAGTGTGCGGAATAATACTCGATAGGTTTCGGGTATGGGTAATGCGGTGACTGAAAGAACTTGCCCGAGCTTAATATAGAGACCCTTCAATTCCAGCATTACATTATAGATTTCAGGTGCATGTTTCTCATGTAAAGATTGAATTAATTCTTTTCTTCTTTTCTTCAAAGTTTCGTCATCAATTTCTTCATCATTCGATGCAATATCGTAGATACCACTTTTTGTGAGTTTCTGCCATTGAATAAGAGGTGATTTACGCGCAGTTCTAATGTAATAGTCTGCGACGACGGGAAAAACTTTTGACCAGAATACAAGCTCTCTCTTGAATCCATTTCCCTTTTCTGTATTTGCGTATATCGCAGCAGATCCGACACCAGCAGTAGTTATTGTTGCAGTAGCGATAGCACTACGCCTCACTAGAGTCCGCAAAGAATTTGCAGCAAACATGTCTGTTTACTATTTGATACTACCTTATGTGTTGAAAGTAGTAAAGTAGAGGTTGGACTGGCAACATACTTACAGAGGAGGGGACGGCGAACAAATTTCGTCCAGTGACAGAACATCGTGGAACATTCTTAACCGCCCCTATTAACGTCTAGACAATGACGCCACGTCCTTTTGTACATACTTTTCCACTGGGTACGTATTTCACTAATAAAAAGAAAATGATTCAAAATAAATAAAAAATGAATTATAAATATAATAAGATGGTCATAAATGATATGAGAGTCATATTCATGAGATAAAATTCACAGAACCTGACAGTTCTAATTTTCCCTATTTCTGTTGCAGATTTTGTTGCCCCTCGCCATCTTTACAAACAATGTCTCTATGCTGTACCAAACTCAAATAGCAGTTCCACACTAGGCTTGTAGCGGAAATTGCAATTGGTCTCAAATGTACTGGGATGACAGTAAAGTTAAAGAAGTGAAAAGGCACCCACAGCTTGGCACTATTAACAACTGTGCCAAAGAGCTCTGAATCGATTTTCCTCCTTGCCTTGTCAATCATTCCTTCTATATCAAATTGAGGTAGCACCAATTTCAAATGCTTTATTTCGGTATTCTTGGTTCGTTCGTCAAATTCAGCTCTGGCTAATTCAACTTTATCATACCATTCCACAGTATGATGCACACAAGTTCCATAAACAAAGAATGCCGCATTATTGGGCACACTATACACACAAGTGGCTGCAAGCTTCAAAAATAGAATAAAAGTGTTTTGAATTGGGAAAATCTTTCCCATCACTTTATACAACATCATCATTCCGGGAGTATGAACAATTCCGGCCCAAGCTGCCATCGATGCTGTACGAACAGGGTCCACATCATCATAGATATGCTTCTTGACACGTTGTAATGAGTTCTTCAATTTGTCTAAATAAATATTCAACAAGTTTTCATCAACTTTGTCTGAAGGATAAATAATGGTTCCTTTTTCATGCAATAATTTCCCTCCATATCTATCATCATCTCTAGAGTGTTTTGGAAGATTTGTGCGATATCGTCGTAAACTGACTCGTCGTCGAACATTACTATTTCTCCAATTTGTTTCTTCCTCTGCTTCAAGTTTTTGAAACATGTGCTTTTCCATTTCATGTTTTTCTAAATTCTGAGCCAAAACGTCTCCACACATCATCATCAAGAATGCTATTTTCAAGTGTTTTGAAATTTAGGTTTCATGCTTGATAAAATTCAGTAAAAAAGACGAAAATGATTTCTAACACGTACCCGTCGTCATATTTGTCGAATAGGGGTGGCTCTTGAGCCTGCCTATATATTTTTGGTACGCATAACTCATTGTATTGAATATCTAACTTTG
This sequence comes from Chaetoceros tenuissimus, assembly GCA_021927905.1. Classification (NCBI taxonomy): domain Eukaryota; phylum Bacillariophyta; class Thalassiosirophyceae; order Chaetocerotales; family Chaetocerotaceae; genus Chaetoceros; species Chaetoceros tenuissimus. The sequence continues at coordinate 1,932,797 of BLLK01000069.1, forward strand.
TCAATCTTGATAACGACCAGGCTTACTTTTCTTCTTTAAATTTCTAAGAATGTGTAATTTTCTTTCTTGGCTCAGTAAGATTCACAGATCCACAACAACGTTGAACTCAAGGCGTAGATAGAAATGGAATTTTCTCACTGTATCGTTATGGCTAGAGTTTGCGATTGTTGTTTTACAAAGCAGAAAAACATATGAAGTTCAGCTGGTGAAGATTTGGCTTCTGGTTCAAGTTCAAAACACACGAACTTGAAACAACGTTATGAAAAAACGTGTGGTGACAAACAACGCCCAAAGAGATGTTTATGCTAGGAAGGTCTTCATATAGGTTTTTATCTCTAAACAAAATCAGTGTCAAATAGCTTGTCCAATCGTATTTCCAGACGTTTTTAGCTCATCATTCCAAATTTTCAATCCAACGCATGGAAATAAAAGTTGGAAAAGAAGAAGGGAAGTCCTCGCACTATTTTGTGCGAAGCAAGACCGGTCATAACAACAAAACTCACATACAATTCACATACAACAACTTTATCTATTCGACGATATGAAGAGCTTCACTCTTGTTTCTCTCTTGTTGAATTTGCTTCTACTAAGTAATGTAGAAGCAATCAAAGGCAAGCAGAGAAAGACTGCAAGGAAACCAGCAATCCCTCGCGCTGCAGTAACTGAAGAAGAAAGATTCCTAGGAAAGGGAAGCAGCAGCAGCCATAGCAGCCATTCGGGAAGTAGTTCTGATTGGTTCAACAATAACGGGCATTATTACAACGGCAAGACATCTTACTCAAGTTCCAACTACTCAGGAAACACAAATAACTACAGCGGAAGTACTCGGTACAACAACTATGCACAGCATCAAGGATACTATGGCAATCAAAGTGGAAAATATACCAATTTTAATGGAGCGCAAACCTACAACAACAACTCTAATGATGGTATTGGCTTTTGGGGTTGGACTGGATTTACACTTGGATTTATTGCAATAGCTTCTGCAGTTGCATATGTCTTGGCTCCTCAAATAATGGAAGCTCGTAAGAAGCAGCAACAAAAGAATGAAGCACCAGTTATTGCAAGTAAAGCACCTGAAGCAGAACTTTCTACCATCTACGAAAAGTATGATGAGAATGATGAGTTTGAAGCTGAAGACGATGAAGACCGACTCGCATTAGAAGAGAAGATTCGACGAAAGCGAAGCAAAGCATTGAACAAGTACAAGACCGGACCTGACTGCTCCATGACAATGTAAGCTACTCAAATTAGGGATACAAATCATTCGACCTGCAACTATAGGAGATATTGCAGAAGTGAATGAGAAATTTTGAAATGAATGTCAGTCTGGAATTTATGTTTTGAGTTTATGGATGGAGTGTACGTAATTAAAAATGAAGTAGGAACACAGATTAATGTTTGATACATCTTCATGTCTCTTTATAATCTTTATCTCATGAAAAAAGATCGTCGAAAGTGGTTTATCTCGTTTTGCTTTGTAGACAAACGCCTTGCGTTGACTTGAAAAGTTCAGTAAGTACAAGTACAAAAGCCGTTCACACTGGCGTCCAAAGCTCAAAGCTCAAAGCTCCTCAACTCAACTATCTGAATCACCATATCACCATCAGTATCACCAGTCCTCTTTTATATCTTCGACAAACCTGTACAATTCAAATACAAATCAACTTGCTATCCAGCATAGTTGCAAGCAAAATTAGGAACTATATCAATCATCGAGGAGCTGGCGCATTCGAAAAGGGACAGACGACTCTTTCCGATTACAAAATATAGGCTGGCAAATAGACACATATCATATTCATGTCCTACTACAAAAGGATTCACGGCATTCGTCCAATACCACTCTTGAATCAATACCTTCAACCAACAGACCCACCCGCAGGAGCAGATAAGAAGCATTTATCACTATTCGCTAGAGTCCTCGAACGTAGAAACGCTCAACTGAAAGAGCTCACTGACTTGGGGCTCAGCACTCTTTGGAGCTATATCATTGATGAAAATAAACCGACTGGTAAAGATATTCAACGCTTTCTAAAGAAGTTACCAAACAAGAAACCAATAGAGAGGCAGCAATATATTTCTGCGGTGTTATATTTCTTGATCAACAATTTTCACAAGAGTATCGATAGCACAAAGACACAACAAACAAGAAAAGAAAGCCTAGGAAAAGTCCACTTTTTACTTGAATGTTTTGATATTGCGTTTACTGATCACGAAGAGGAGAAGGCAGCTAAGGAAGCAGAAAAGAAGAGGAAAGAACAAGAACTTGCAGACATTGAGAGGAAAAAGCAAAACGCTAAACTTCGAGCATTATACGGAAGCGCGAAGGAAGCCACAAATAGAGAGAACGAAGGCGCAAAGGAAGCAACGACTCCAGAAAGCACTACTGAGACCACACAAACAAAGGAAACAAAGCAAGAAGCAATCAACAACGCCTCCGAAATGGGTTCTGCCTTTAGCAAATCTTCTGCTCCACAAGAACCAGGTATGGCTGCTGAAGATGCCATTGAAATTTTAGATTCAGATGATGAAATGGAGGAAGTTGTACAACCTGCGAAGACTGCACCTTCTGCAAAGTCAACAGCAAAACCAGCGGCATCTTCATCACCTACGAAGCCTGGTGCTTCTACGACTTCATCTGGTACAACTGCAAGTGAAAAACCGAAAGCTACCGAGTCACAAAAAGTAACGTCAGGAGCAAAAGATACAATGACTGCACAACAGAGAGAAAAAGAATACAAGAAATCACTCGCCTCTGCCGAAAAGAAGAAGGAGACTCAGGTCATTGTTTCGTCCATGAAACCAAAGTTGTGGAAAGCTGTACCGATTCATTTAAAAAGTGCTCGTTCACAGACTATTTCTATGCTTCAGGATGTGAAGCCGGTAGGAGTTGGACATGGTAGTCTAACCTATTCTAGTTCCTTGGAAGAAGATAGGGTGGTAAGAAATGTCTCATTTATGCAAGGTTTCCATACAACTGAAGAGGAATCAAGTTACATGGATGGTCCTGCATTGAGCGATATTCACGCTAGATACCAAAAATGGGATCCATTTTGGGAAGTTTTGCATGACTTTTCGCTTGCAAATTACAGTGGCCATCAGGTTGGTTATAAAACAAGCAAAATATTAAATCCACCAAAGAAAGCACACGCAATACTATCAGCACTACACATGCAGCCAAACTTGCAAAGCTGCACGAATGATATATTAGGTATTCGTCCATTTAGCAAAAAAGATGGAGATGTACGTATGTTTCTGCGCGCATTGCCACTGGTTGTACCAGAAAAGTATAGAAAACTAAAGAGTGATAGTCATATGTGGCCAAAGGGAACTTTCATACAATTCAATGGCAGGCGTATGCTTCCCATTCAACGCAAACAACAATCTCATGACGCTACCCTTTGGAAAGGCCTTTGCCATATGCTTGACATGTCCAACGATGCAAAGACTGCTATCCAGAATAACACTCCTCTTTCAAATCTTCAAGTGACAACTAAGGAAGCTGAGCAATACAATTTTCAACTAGCACTGATGAAATATGTTACCCCAGCTACTTTATTCAAAAGATGCACTGGAACTGGACCTAATGCACTCACGAAACTATCTGTCGAGGAAGGAAAGGCACTCATTCGTCAAAATCTTGAGAGTAAAGAACTTGTTGGTATCGATGATAGCGACGATGAAGATGACGCTCTTGACGAATCAGACATCTATTTGACTTGTAGCCTTCTATGCCCTGTAAAAATGAGTGCTATGGGAGTGCCAGTACGAGGGAAAAAGTGCAAACATATTCAATGTTTTGATCTCGATAGTTACATCAAGGGTAACAATATTGTTTGTGGTGGTAGATGGAAATGCACCATCTGTGAAGACTTTGTTGCTTTACAGGATCTCATGATTGATGGCTTCATGGCCAAGATCCTCGAAGGCTGCCGCAAAGACGTTAGCTCGAGTCGAGACAAGGTTGAAATTTACAGCAACGGTACATGGAAACTGTTAGAAGAGAATAGACTGAGGTACAACAAGAAGAGATCAAGTGGTGGTGGAGACGATGTGCCAGATAGTAAAAAGATGAAGACAGATGGTGAACCAGTAGTAATGGAGATTATTGACAGTGATGATGATGATTGAGCAACTCAGACCATTGAAAATATTTGTTTTACTTCGAAGGAATCGTCAACTACTGTTTCCAACAGACTGAGAAGTAGAGCTGTACTTACTACAGAATCCAGAATCATGCAAAATCTTTTTATATAAAATTAAAAATTGATAAGTAACGCTATTGAATTTTTCAAAGATTGTAAGATCAATCATTTTTCAATCTGCTGACACGAAATTCAGCCTTTCAAATTAGTTTCACTCTTTGACGCAATTCATTGTAAATCATTTTCTTTTCATGCAGAGATTTTCCGAGGACATCTCCATTTTCCTGTGCTCTGCGAAGTAAATAAGGAATCACTTCATGAATTTTTCCATATGGCAAGTATTTGTAAACATTGTAACCATTTTCTCCTAGTGGCATGGTAAGATCATCTGACATTCCATATAGTTGTGCAAATGATAAACGGTGATTATGAGTACCATCTAGTCCAAGGCGATGAAATCTTTCAATAGCAAATTCAATACTTTCTTGATTGTGAGTAGCACACATGAATTCAAGCCCTGAGTCATACTTCATCTCACGAAGCAAGTAGTCTACAGCATTATTGTAACAGTTGTTGGTCTCTTGGATGTTGTTGTGGATAGGTGAGGGATAACCAAACTCTAACGCCCGCGCACGTTCTTTCTCCATGTAAGCACCTCTAACTAATTTCGATGCATGGTGATACTTCAATCTCTTGGATCTTTCAACATCTTCTTTAATATGATCAAGGGCATCTTTCCGGTAACACTGATAGGTTGTAAAAATTACTGGTCTCTCACATACATCAACGTGATTATATTTTTGTTGAAGACCTACAGTGAGGCCATCAATTGCAGGTTGAAACCAGCTCTGCTCAGCATCAACTAGAAGTCCTACACCAAGATGGGAGGCTTCTTTTGCAATCTTGTTTGTCCTTGCCAGTAGGGCATGGATCAAATCTCTTTCTTCGTTTGAATATTTCACATTATTTGGAACAATATCCATGAATTTAATGGACGTTTCAGAGTCAAAATTTAGGGCAAACGCTGCCGATGTAAGATCAAGATAATCAATAGCGTTTTTCTTGTTTGGATCAAGATGGTCGAGGAATTCTTCAATCAAATCATTGTCATTACTGAAGATTCTCATGACCTTGGAAAATTCATCGCGAGTTAGATAGCCTTTCTTTGTCTCATCAGATGCATATACTGTGGCATGAATTTGAGTAATCACCGTAGAGACTCGCCTAAGCAATTGTGGCGAACCTAGCCCAGTTACTTTCATGGCGGCAAATTGTTTACTTTCATTGCCACCGTCATGAACAGTTCGGATACATTTCAGGAAAGTCTCTAGGTGTGCATTGCATTGATGTTCGTTTTCATAGTCATATTCTCGAGCAGGCTGGTTCAAAGGAATGATTTCCTCGGCTTTTGCCTTTTCTGTTCTTGGGGAAGTTCCTTCATTTTCCGCGGCGTAATCCAAGATAGAATTGAGACTATATTTTTTCAATTCCTTCATTTTCTTTACAACCTGTTCATGACTTTCTCCTCCACAAAATTGTTGGAAAAATGTGTATCGTACGATTGTATCTGCAGCCCAATTACCAAAGACTGTACGGACAGTCGATAGTATTAGATCGCCTCGATTCACCAATGACTTGAATTGGCATGCCTCAAAGACAAGCAAGGATTGCAGAAGCTCGAATGTAGATTTGTGCTGTAGTGGCCTAGAAACCTTTGCATCAAAATTAGGTTTACACTTTCCAGAAAGCACTGTGGCTGTGTCAGCTCGAGTTTTTTCGTCGCTATGATCTAATGATAGCGAAGAAAGTGATTGAGGAGGAATGGAATTTCTTTGTGGGTTAAATAACAACCTAGGTGATCTTGTTTTCGACCTCTGCAATACTGCGAGGCTTGCAGCAGCGCCTTGACGCAACATCTTTCTGCAATAGGTTTATATAAATAAAAATATGGGATATTGGATTAAGATATGACGCGAGTTATTCAAAAGGCAGTGATTAGGTATGATTGGAATGTTGTCAACTGCGTGTTAGTTCATGAAAGTTCACAAAACTTCAATTCAGAGAAATGGAAGAAAGAAGAATCCAAAAATTCTTCTATTTTGTTCTTTCTTGTTCTAACTCTTTTAGCCTTCTCATTATTTCGCGCCATATTATTCCCAACCCAAAAGGGTAATCAAAACAACACTTTAGGCAGACTTGAATATGTGAACTGTGAACATGATGATCTACTCGTATTCGAATAAAGCAGGTAGATAAATAGAAACCTTGCATTAAACTATATAAAGATATGGCATTTGCAACACATGATCTATCGGTAGTTATGAGAAGATTTTTGGAAAGGTGATCTTTATGAGAAAGAAAAAGCTATGTATACTATTGCCTTGTTTATTTTTTGTCATTTATATTTTATATTTATTTGCAAGTTGTCCATTGCTACTAACGGTATTGAAAGGAAAAAGCAACGTGCGATGGAGCTAAAAGCTGAGCTAAATATACAATTAGTGTGACATCTTTTTTTGATTGCTTAGAGTGATAAGAAATTCATGTATTTCTCACTCTTTCAAAGCCATACTATCGAAATTGTCACCCCTCAAATGGATTTCAAAGTAAATACACATCTTCAAATACCTCAAATATCAATACCTAAAAAGAATTCACCAGCAGCCATTTTGGAAATTCAAACACTGTATCACCTTGAGTAGAAATATTTCGAGGTTTTGCTTTTCAAAATCGGGCTACAAGTGTGCTTTTTCAAATCTACCACACCTTTAAAATGTACAATGAGGATAAACTGATGATGTAACCATACGTACTCTATACTTTCATTTTCCACGAGAAAAGAATTTTGTCGTTTTTGAAATTCAATGACTTTCATATCTCATACAAAGTCAGAAGTATAGAGTCAAGATTCGAGCTATACTCTCTCATTTCATCCTGTATTTCCAGATTGAGCTCCACTACTTCCCATGTTGGATTTATTGCTTCCAACACTTTGCATGTAACTAGGAACTGATATCTCTTCAAAACGCATCGATCTTTGTTCTTTATGGCTGTAATCTTTAAATACAATTGCAATGAAGCAATATATTACAACGAGAAAGTAGACAACAGCACTTGCTACACTCATAAAGGCCCCACGACTGAGCCAACATTGATCTGCAGAATGAAACGTGATAACCTCATCTTCTTCTAATCTCTCCCAGAAGTCATCACTTGTGCATGGCGAGCTCATGAATACAAGCGCAATTTTCAATCCTTCACATATGAATGCCAGAAGAGATAGATTCACCGTAAATCGTCTTCTCTTCTGATCAATTATTGAAAATACTGCAGCCCATGCACAAGATACATCCAATAATCCAAAAAAACACCCCACTAACGCTATTATCCGAGCAACAGTGAAGATGGTATCACTAGAAGTCATAAATTGAGTGTACAAGTCATCATCGTTGGTGTTCAAGGAGTATTCTTTCTCTTTCAACATGATGGGCATTACACAAAGGCCCTTGTGTGCAGAATCTTCCACAGACCATAGGCCTATACCATATGTTGCAGACTTGTCTTCTACATCTATCTTAGTTTCGGGTATGAATCCAACATCTACTGTAACAAATACACAATCTATTGTCGACAGAATAGAAAGAATGAAAGCTGCGAAAAGAAGACACCCGGCCAGCACCGAATTGTATCGAAATCGTAGACCCATAGTCAGCCTCAACCAGTATTTAATTGCAATATATGTTAAAGGGAGATTATTAATGCACAGTCAAGCACCTCTACTACATAGTATTCACAACATTCACTTCTTCTGTTGCAATGATGGTGTTCTTCGATTATGTCCCTTATGCCTCATGCATGACCCATGACCCCTTGTGCCGTGAGTAAAAGTCCGCTTTGGACTATTCAAAAAGTAGGGCTCGACCAAAAGTAGGAGGTTGATCTTTCAACCATCATCAGAATCGAATCCAAAGAATGAAGAAGCGTATCTTTCATCGCGCTTCTCAACCACCAATCCATTTACATACTACAAGTAAACACTCATTACTTCGAATGGCAATCATGACAGAGGAAAAAATCAAAAAGATAACAGCAAAAGATCTGAAGGACATTGACCCATCAAGAATTCTCAATCTTAATGTGGGAGTTCTGGGTCATGTTGATTCAGGGAAAACCTCTTTAGTCAAAACCCTATCGACACTACTATCAACCGCATCCCTGGATAAATCATCTCAATCTCGTCAGAGAGGAATCACTTTAGATCTAGGCTTTAGTGCATTCCTCATGAACTTGCCTCCATCTATTGCTGAGAAGAAGCAGTTTTCAGATAACTATGATTTACTACAAGTTTGTCTGGTCGATTGTCCAGGACATGCAAGTCTCATCAGAACCATCATAGGAGGGGCACAAATCATTGATATGGTTGTACTTGTAGTAGATGCAACCAAAGGGATACAGACACAAACTGCAGAATGCTTGGTGATTGCTGAAATGACTACAAAGAATTTAGTCATTGTTTTGAATAAAATTGATTTATTTCCTGAACAAGAGAGAGATGAAAAACTTGAAGAAGTCAAGAAGAAAATAAGATCTGCTCTTCGCAATAGTAGATTTGCTAATGCGCCAATGATTGGCATTAGTGCATGCGTGGGTGGAGAAAAGGTTGCTGCGTTTTCAGAAGAAAATAAAGAAGCACCTGTTACTATGAATGTCAGTGGTCTAATAGATCTTTTACACTCAAAGATTCAACCACCGAATAGAAATCAGATTTCATCATCATGCTTTCATTTTGCTGTTGATCACTGTTTTGCTATCAAAGGAAAAGGGACAGTCATCACAGGAACGTGTTTGGCTGGCTCTGTAAAAGTCAACGATATTATTGAGTTTCCAACGCTCTCACTACAGAGAAAAGTTAAAAGTATACAAATGTTTAGAAGAAGTGTATCTGAGATCAAACAAGGTGATAGAGCTGGTCTTTGCGTTGCCAACTTGGATAGGTAAGTTGGTCCTATTTGTCACAATCTAATATACTCTTGTTAATCATGTACTCATATGTGTATATGATAGCAAACTAATGGAGAGAGGAGTAGCATCAAGTGTGGACAGTGTGAAATTGATTTCTGGCGCTATTGCTGTCGTGAGAAAAGTGAGATATTTTAAGCAATCACTTGTAAGTGGATCGAAATTTCACATAAGTGTCGGTCATACTACGGTGATGGCTACAGTGACCTTTTTTGGCGCTGAAGAATTAAAGAAAAGATTAGAAAAAGAAGTTGAAAATGGCAATTCTAAAAATGACTCTCAGGAAGTATCAACATCGTCTCTCGCCGGAGATAAGGATATTGCTGGGCTTCCAAGTATTTCATTTGATTTTGCTGAAGATTTTACACAACAAGATGGTTACATTGAATCACTGGAAGATGGAAACAATGTCTCAGATCTACCACTGCATTGGGCAGTCATTGACTTTCAAACGCCAGTTTACTGTCCTCTGAATAGTCTTGTAATTGGCTCACGTTTGGATACCGATATCCAAGCAAACACTTGTCGTTTGGCCTTTTCTGGAAGATTGGTACAAAAGTTCGATGTTTCCAAGGAAATGAAGAAGATCAATTTTTATAGTAAAAAGGAAAGGGCTGGTGTAGTTGATAGACTGGGTGACCCATACAAAAGAAATGATGACGGCAAAATCGTGCGATACGAAGTTTATGGCAGTGAATTGTTTCGAAAAGAAACAAATATGAATGAATTTGTTGGACTTCATCTTGAAACAGAAAAGGGTGACATTGGAGTGATACAATCTTCCTTCGGAACATCTGGAAAATTCAGAATGAATTTTCCAGCAGGAACTACTGTTCGCAATGGAGACAAGCTCTTTTTGAGATTTCGAAGGTACACCAATGATCCAGAGAAAAAGATTAGACAGAACAGTACACTACCAGCAGCAAGAGTAGGAACAAGACTTGAACCTGAATCCAAGAAGGGTAAGAAGAAACAAAGTAAAAGCCAAAATGTCATTTCGGGTGTTATATCAAATACAAAAGGTGATCCAATGGAAAACGGATTGTATGAAGTTGTCATTGTCGAAGGCTTTTTTACCCCAGAAGTTAACATTAGGGCTAAGATTGGAAGTGTTGTTAAAGTTGTAGGTACTGATGACGAAGGTGCAATTTCAGGTTCTTTTGGGAAGGCAGGCAAATGCAAAGTTACTTTCCCAAGTGGCGTATCAAAAGATATGATCAATGCCAAAGTAGAACTACATGAATAGAGATGACGACTATCTCAGACTAAATGCTAAATGTTTGTACTGTTAACTCTCATATGAATTGAGATTAATAAGAGGAATTTATGTAGATTGTACTGTATTTACTATACACGAATATGATTCATTGGGCTAATTTTCCAAATTTCTAAAGGTTCTGGATCTCATCAACTTGACTGTTCAGTGTTGACATACTTGACAAAGATGCAGTGCTACAAGAAGAAGTGTGCCTTGGATTCTTTTTTGTTATGAGATCAGTCTTAGGAAAGAATGCTTTCACAAACGGTCTCAAAGGGTTCTCAATACAATCATTTCCAACACTACCCGAGCTCACACTATCATCTATGCTTTCATTGCATACGGAGACATCCGATTCTACCAAATCTTGCACATCCACACTTTTTCTGCTATTGCATTCTTCAGATTTATATTTGTCAAGCTTACGAAGGTTATCATAGGAAGCTCTTAATGGTATCTTAGATGTTCTTGTCGTCCTAGTAAAACCTTCATTGCTTTGTTTCAACATTGCCTGGAAGGCAGATTTTGATTTTAATTCGTCCAAGTCAACCCAACGGGCAGGTGATACAATGTGTCTATGAGCTGCGCTTGTGGTATTCTGCATGGTGGTAACTTGAATGAAATTATGATCAATTCGCGAACACTATGAAAAGTCTTGTCCTCCTTTTTTGTATATACAGTACTTATGTTACTTTGAGTACTGCTGCGCGTTAAACACTGGATGGTGAAAGTGCAACTCCTATTATGGGCGGGCAAAACTTACCACGATTCCAATACAGTTTGATTAAGAAGTGCGCTTTAAGACCCAAATAACCATTATATTCTACTTTATTTTTTTGTTTGCTTTTTCCCAAGTTTCAAAGAGAAAGACTCACTACTTTGGCAAGACATGATGCTTCTAATTTATTCATTTTGTGAACGCCCAAAAGACTCATTATTTTCCTACGACTAAAGTGACCGGGAACAGGACTGAGGAAGATTTTCCAAAATGAAAAGATGAACAAAATGGGATACAAAAGAAGAGTATGGATTTCATAATATAAACTCGTAAATTTTTATGCATTATATATATTCACCTTACATGCGACCACCAAAAAGCACTTCGCTTGGACGAAAACCATCCGGAATTTCGAGTCGCATGGCATCATTTATTACTTCATAGAGTGGTAACGCTGCCAAAGGTCTTGGAATATCCCCATATAAAATTTGTTCTGCAGTGAGATCACATCCATAGAATTTTGCATTAACTTCAGGGCGTATAGAAACTGTAAAAATATTTGTCAGAATATACAGAAATTCGATGGGAAGAAATAAAAGAGAAATGAAGAATCTGCTTACCTACACTGCCTTCGAAACTGATTCCAGCAAAGAATCCTTTTGAATGAGCATATGCATAAGCTCCAACTACAGGATTATCATCTGCAACATTTATATTTGCAGTCATAGACCTCCCAACCGGCCCAGCTGCTATTGACAACTCACCCCCCAAAGTGACAGATCTTTTGTTTGAAAATGTTTTGACTGCTCGATCTGTGTTGAGAACGAGCATATAGTTCGTGATGTCCCCACCAACCATTAACCCCCAGCCGAACCCTACGGCACCCAAAGCAACAGGAGCACTCCAACTATCGTCTTCTTTGCGTGCAATCAATAATCCAGTACCACATCGCATTGAAACACCCATACCTGCCTTAATCACTGTTAAGAAAACTAATCCCCTAGCATTTTGCAAAAGATCCAATGGAATGCTTTTGTCTGCATCGTGAACATGCATGTTTGAATTCCTACACATGTGCAATACTGTGTAAGCTGCTTGCCGAATTGAGCTACTAAGCGAAAAGCTAATAGGATTTCCTATAAACTTTTGAATACCATCTGCTCTTTTCATTTTCTCATCAATTAATATATCATCGTTTTCAGAGTCCAACAATCCATCCCAATCAATATGATTTGATTTATCACATGGTGGCAATGTCACTGAACTCTTTAGCAAGAACTGATGTATGCGATTACGTAGCTCACCATGCAAAATATTTGTACCCGGTTTGTAAGGATTCTGTTGTTGCATAGTTTCGCACAGTTCAGACATCCATTGATCCAACATTTTCTCTCGCCTTTGAATAAGATCACGATTTGCATCAGGTGCAAGTTTCAAACTTGGAGTCCATTGACCAATTCTACCAGCAAGACTTTTGTTTGGAAATGAGCTTTTGAGTACACAACCATTAACTTTGAGATCCGAATACAATTTATGAAAGTCCGAGTAACGATGCTCGATATTGTATTTGCCACCATCCAATTTCTCTACACATACAGCATAGGCAGTATATGGCTTTCCACAAGGGTCAATTCTTGTAGTAGAAGACACAACTCGAGCTGAAAATCCAGACTTAATTGAGCCATATTCATCATCATTACTAACTGATTTGACTTGATTGCTACTAGAGTTTGATTTTTCTCCATCAATTGAGTGATAATTCGAAGTGGTCATAGTTGCCTGTCGAATTGTTTCAGATGCAGATGGAATTTCATACTTTTTTTGGACAAATCCTGCAACATGTCGTTCGTTTTTATATGATTTATGTCCATCTCCATTTTGAACGTCGATGGACCCGTCAGCATCACCCTGTAGAAGTAGAGGTTTCGGGCCATTTCCATTCCTATTCGAAGGTGCATGCATATCATATTCATGGTCATCATCTTCAGCCGGATAAATGTATGGCATTGCAGATATTGGTAAGGGAGAAGATTCTTCATTTTTAGGATCAGACCTTGGAAAGAATGCGCTGGTAGATGAAGTAGAAGGTTTGTCATCTTTCGAACTATTTCCATGATCCTTCTTATTAAGAGTCGGTTTTCCGGAGGAATCTGAGCCAGCTCTCATTATTGTATGGCAATTCTCCAGGGAAGCAATTTTGGTAAAGTTAGAGGTTGAGTTGAGTATCTTTCTATGGTAGTTCCAGTTTAAATTCTGATGTTCATGTGCCTTTTTTTATTACGCAGCAAAGTGTAACATACTCACCTCGCAGGAGACACCACTCATTCATTCCTTTCTCAAGTTCTCCCCACCCAAACACGACTCGCTCAAACAGTCTTTCTTATGGTACATTCTTTTGCCTCATTTTTCTCCTTCTCCCAGAGAAACATTCTATGCAATGAGATATTACTTCATCTGTTGAGTATGGTATTCATATTTTAAATACAAATTGAAGGTCTTGAATCTCTTCTCAATTCTATATTCAAATAAGATTCAGATTAATGACGAATGCACCTGATTGTTCCTGAGGGGAATCATTCAAGGCACAAAATAAAGATTGGGTGCACCAAAAAACACGACACAAGACACAAGGAGAGAGGAGAGTGAGATGCGAGAAAGGATGAGGGAAAAAGAATTTAGAACATGCTACTGCTACAGCAAACATCAAAAGATTCTCTGACATTCATCTCATCACTAACAGATACCAGGCTAGAGACAACCAGCTCGCAGAAAACACAGAATATGAATATAATGTCTTCGGGAGAAGGAACAGCAGCTATGAAAGGATCATCTGAATTCAGAGTGAAGCTGAATCATATGAAGAACTGGAAGCCTGCATCTCCTCCTACAAATAGAGATAGATTGGAATTATATGCACTTCATAAACAAGCAGTATCTGGTGACGCACCAATGTCTAATCCTCCGGATAAGAAATTATCTCCAGCCGAGAAAGCAAAACTCAACTCTTGGCGCACTAAACGTGGTTTATCGCAATATCAAGCTATGAATGCGTACATTCTAGAGGCAGATCGTCAACTTTTAGTATATGGTTCGTCTCAAGATACAACTTCCTCAAAGCATATTTCTTCATCTGCTTCTCGTGATGATACATCAACTACCGCAAAATCAGCCACATCTGCAAGTGTACTTCTGACTCCTCGCGGACTTGCAGCTGTTCCCTTATTGAGCGCTGCTGCATCAGAAAGCAGAAAATCATATTTGAATCGTCTACAATCAACTACGCATGCAAATAATGGGTGGTGGATGAGACAAGAGCCATTGTGTGCTGAACCAGGAACTTTCTTTGCACTACCAGAGACAGCTGTGATATATGCTGCGACATTGATTGAGAAGTTGAGTTTGAGTTTACAATTTGATGAGAAAACAAAACAATTATTAAAAACGTTTGGACTTCAAGAAGGTGTAATTCAAAGTTTAGCATGGCCCTTGCATAATTGTTTACTTGTGGTTTGGATTTTAGTCATCTTTTTGTCCACTTTGGTGGGAAGTGCAATGCTCACTTTCAAAACCATGTTGCTTGGAAGCAAAAGAACTGGTATATCTCTTGAAAATATTTTCTCTCAAGAGATTCGTCCTTGTCAACATGGAGCTGAAAGTCTCACGGAAACGCATCAAGCTGCAAGTATTAGACTGTTAGGTTTAGCTTTATATCCCATTGGGCTCCTTTGTAACTTTACCGATAGCATTGGAGAGAAAATACCACTTGGTTCCAATACACAATTGTTTTTTGCTGGTGGGGCATATGTCGCTCTAGCAAGTATGTTTTGGTGGTATTGGTTCCTCATTTTACCGTGGATGACTTGTGCTGGTTTGGGGATTGCTTTCAGCATTGGTTGGTGTTTTGGTTTGATCGAACTTGCAGGACTTTGAATGAAAGACTTGCTTTGTATGCACATATATCCATCAGTAGGTGATCTGAAAGAATGAGAATTTTAATATGTAAATAAAAAATAAATGCGAAACATATGTTACTATCGTTCTTCGATGCTTTCCCCACAGGTTTTAATTCAATTGATGACCAATGATGACGTTGACATTGATCCAAAAAACCGACTCTACTTCAAGGCGCAATACAATTTTAGATGAACAAAAGTCGTAGACAAGTGTCAATCCATGTTTCTCTTCATCCCCAACGTCCCAACGTCAACAACATCATAGTTTCTTTTTACTCGGTCAACGAAATAGAGAACTGAAGGAGGTTTAATCCACAGGCGAACACTAAACACTTCATAGATATCTTATTGCACTTGCGACTTGACACTGTGAAACCTGCAACTTCAAGTGGAAGTAGGACGTTTGTTATTTGTTAATGTTGATGCAAAGGCGAAAGACCAAAAGATCAGGATATCAAATGACCCGAATAAGTAAAGATGGTTCACCTCTAACGGCAATGTTGCGTAGAAGACAACCACGTCCACCGTGTGCTACTTTCAAAATTATCCTTGGTGCAATATTTATATCTATTTTCTTTTACATGATAAGCTATCAAAATGATTTTGATCAACTTCATACAACGGAAAAAATTCGATGTTCTATTCTGGAAGGGTCTAGTGAAGACGAAATCTCTCAATTGGAAGATCTAAACCTGAAAGATTGCAATCTTCGAAGTATATCTAGCAAAATACAACATGCAACGAATCTACGCAAGCTTGATGTAAGTGGCAATAAGTATCTCTCAACGTTACCAGAGGAATTGAGTTTCTGCACGAAGCTAGATATACTTTTTGCATCATCCTGTCCCTCGATGAAACAGTTACCACAAGTCTTAGGCAGAACAAATATAACGCGGCTAGGATTGAGAAGTGGGTCGTTAACTTCAATAGATCCCAACAGTATTCCGCCAAATGTAGTACATCTTATTCTGACAAATAATCAAATCAAGGAAATTGACAATGACGAAATATTCCTGAAGCTTCAAAATGTACGGAAGTTGATGCTATCTCACAACAATATTTCCAAGTTTGGAAGTAAAGGATTAGAACATATGAAATCACTGGAGCTATTGAGACTAGCAGGCAATGATCTGAACGATATTCCATCTCAGTTATGGGACTTACCAAAGCTTACTTGGTTAACGATATCAGGCAATCCAGTCATCAATGAAGTTAAAGTACAAAATAAGGATGTGGAGAATCTTCCATCAATACCATTTAATGATCTATCTCCGTTGGGCAAAAATCTTGGGGAGGGGGCTAGTGGAAAGGTCTCTCTATACAAATGGAATGGAAAGGAGGTGGCAGTAAAAATAATTCATGGTGTCACGAGTGATGGCAAAGCAGAGGACGAACTTGCAATTTACAACACTGTAGGTTCAAGTGGCGTGGAGAATAGAGTTGTCGGCTGTCTTGCACTATTGGATGACAAGAAGAAAGGGATCATTATGGAACCTCTCCCCAAAAATCTTGATGACTTTGCTCTTCCACCTACAATTGAAGAAGTAACAGCAGACAGATGGGATAAAAAGGAAGTTTTTAATGCATCATTCGTACAGAATGCTCTGACTGACGCAGTTTCAGCATTACATTTTCTCCACAGCCGTGGTATTAGTCATGGCGATTTTTATGCTCATAAGTAAGTACTTCTTCAGCCGCTCCACGTCTTGACTTTATTTCGAACTTTTCAACTAATCACACTGTTGACAGTATTAAGGTCGATCGTAGAACAGGGCGACTTTATCTCCTAGATTTTGGTGCATCATATTTGAAAGGACCATATTCTCTAAAAGCAGAAATGATTGAAGTGAGAGCATACGGTATTTTAGTAGATGAATTAACAACTCTACTAGACTCAAAGGAAGGAGAGTTACGAAGCAAATTGAAAAAGTTGTCGTTGGAGTGTACAAACCCAATTGTCAACGCTAGACCTACATTTTCAGATATTCGAAGTAAACTTGACGTCATTTTCATATAGTATGGACAAGTAGTACATTCCAAGAATATGAAATAATTTTGATACACGACTAAGTAAGTTAAAGTTTAGTCAGACTTTTTCGTACCAATGTTTTGAATGGTACTGCCTTTACCAGCTGCCCTACGTTCCAAGTATCTAGGCAACCAATTTTTCTTGTGCCATTCAATTGTATTTTGCCAGCCTTGTTCAAATGTGAACAAAGGTTCATACTTCAAATCTTTCATCGAATTCTCAATGTTGAAATATCTATGAATTGTCAACATCTTAACGTTGAATGGATTCAATTTAAATTTCTTGCCCAAAACCCATCCTAAGCCGTTTGCAGCATGTGCAATAACCATCAAAAACCAAATTGGTAAATGGAATTTCTTGAACAAATCTTTGAATCCCATAGCCACAACCGCTTCATTAAGAATTCTCCAGAAGTATTGCTCTGGTCCATCAGTAATGATATAAAATTTAGCAAGTGCATCAGATCCCTTTTCAAGAACATCTGCTCCACAAATAAGCCCATGGCAGTAATTATCAACATAGCATACACTGATTTTATTGTCTCCCTTTCCAAATACTCTCAATTTGCCAGAACCTGCAGTTTCAAGCAATGCTGGCATAAATAGTGGATCACGAGGGCCATATACTTGATGTGGTGCCACAGAAATAGTGAAGAATCCATTATCTGGATCACATGCTTTATGTACATCTTTTTCTCCGTATGCCTTTGTTTCAGCATACATTGCAAGAAACTTATCTGGAATTTCCAATTCACATTCTTTGGCACCGGCAATATCCCCACCTGTGAATCTTGTACTTGGACTAGAAGAATATACAAGTCTGGGAACCTTGCATTCCTTACACGCTTCAATAATATGAACAGTTCCATGATAGTTTACAGCCATGTATTTATCATAGTCATGAAATGGACCTACCAATGCTGCAATATGATATACAACATCAATCTGATCCTCACTCTTGAATGCTTTCATGACACATTCCTTGGAGGTAAGATTTCCATCCTCGACACCAGAAAAAATTTGAAATTTGGAAGCATCTCCTTTCGCTGCTTCAGTGAATCTCTTGATGAGGTCTGCAGATGGTGCTGCGATATCAAAACAGAGAACTTTCTTCGCATCTCGCTCAAGCAGCATTTCTACTAGGCGAGCTCCAACGAATCCAGACGATCCTGTTACCAGAATCGTTGCATTTGGTGTAGTTTTAAATCCTGGTTTAGCCATAGCTTCAACAAAGGTAATGAAAATAGTTAGGATAATGAGTTTCCAATAGAGATACATGCACCTGAACACAATGTGAAGAGAATGGAGAACATGGAAAAACAGAGAAAAGCTTCTCCATCGCCATCCAAAACGTGAAGAAGAAGAGATGGAGTTCATACGCAGCTACGGTCATAGCTACTTTATTTCTTTTCAGTGAATAATCTTGGCAAATTTGATATGAAAATATAATACAGTAACAACACAATTTCATGATTAGAAGAATATACTATATATTTATACATATTTACATGTTTTATGGAATGGAGGTTTGATGTGAATCTTATTGAATGACATTTATTTCTTGGTAGGAATACAAATCCTTTCAAGAGTTTTCATTGACTTTTCAATCGCCAGTCGAGAATGTATTTGCTAATATTGATGCTTTTCTTCTCTCCGTTTTTGTCTATCTATTTGTAATCCCCAATCTCCATCATATCCCGTCTTGGAAACAGTAGTTGTGAAAATTGGCGAATTCGTTCCAAGATAGCAACTTGACAGACTTCACCAGAAGACGAATCATCTACATCGTATAGATCTTCATCTTCTATTGAAGACTCGTCATCGGAATAAACCATATGTTCAAGCGATTTATCATCGTCTTCACTATCATCATCAACATCGTCAAAAAGTTTGGAGAGGCGTTTGCTCACACGTCGCAGTCCAATATCTTTAATCCTTTGTTCAGTTTGAATGGATTCGGATACATGCGTTGGGGAGGAACACTCATTATCCCTTTTTATTCTTTTCTTGGATGGAGGAGAAGAAGGGCACCTTGGTAAATTGTAATGTGGCGATTGGTCATGGAATGATGATGAAGGAGATATGAGCTGGTCAACACCTTTGGCATCTATCCATACTGCTGGACCGCATACGCTTACATTGTAATTTGAGTGTTGTATTATGCGCACCATTGTTTGACTTTCCAATTGATTCTAGCAGTTTAAAGTATCTTTTTGTGCGAGATGAAGCCATGCAGGTCTGTGTCTTCCTCTTGGCGATTTTTTTTTGTATTTCTTCTGGCTTCGGAGGAATTCATTATTCCTCTTCCCCTTCATTTTACATTTTACGATTTTACGACCAAATACAATCGTGTGAACATTCATGGAAAAGTACAATTTAGTATAATGACTGTAGCAAAAAGGTCCGACCCTACTTCTAGACTACTAACTTCACTATCGTAGAGGTACGTACCTACAAGTATGTTCATCATCTCTCTTCAATAATAAGAAATGGTAACTGGAATGCATATCCGATTCATAATCCATAATTTCTTTAAGTATCAAAGTAGTTTCGATAATATTTGAAATGCTTTCATTGCAAGCTGTTGGTATAGAATGCATCTGGTTAAACGGACAATCTAAATTCTATTTTACGAAACAATTACAGTGCAATATTTACACTTTTCTTCCAATTCATTTTCAAACGGATAAAAGTTCATGGTGATCTTCAATCTTACAGTTTAGATCTCCATGCTTTCACATGCTTTTTGAGAATTTACATTCAACAAGATATTTCATCATCAGTCATTACTTCGGTATCATCAAAAGAATTCGTCCGGCATAGAGTTGATGATGACTGACGTCCCAAGCAAGGCTTTCCATCTACTATAGATATATTTTCAATCATAGCTCTGCATTTTTGTTGGCTTTTAAAAACAGGAATCCTGCTTTTTGGAGATCTAGGAATCTTTGGTAGTATCAATCTACGTTTCGTTACTTTAGGACACATGATACTATGCCTACTTTGCACATCCTTTTTGACTCTCAGCTCCTCAGCGTTCACCCAGACGGCTTGTTCATTCAGCCTAATTTGTGCTTCTGGTGTAGTATAAGTGAAAGACATGCTGAACCAAATTACCACACTACTCTTTTTTTGAGAGTTCTCTAATAATGATTATGAACCTTCTCGAATTCTTTTGTACTGCCACATGTGGAGAATACATCTTCTCTTCAAACGATTACCACTCCGACCACTGGAGAATTGCAATCTGGTCTTAAAGTTGCGAAGTTGTTGCAAACCTCTTTGAAACGATCCATTTGATTGGAATCTTGTTCTCTCTACATCAATTTTGTATTACGAGTATTTTTCGTAACATTTCGGTCGTCAAGCATTATACGGTAATGTACGTACATAAAATGGCCAAATTGCATCTTGAACCTACTTAGCCAATACGGATAGTAATGGCAAAAGAGTGACGTTCACCCTTTTATCCACAAACTTCAACCCAACTCCCAACTTCGTTTCTTTCAACCACTGATGCATCAGCAATCGAAAGTATCTTCTTCACATCAATAATAGATTCTGTTCCATTCTAATAAACCCTACTTAACTATACGGTCAGAAGGGATAATCGCTACTTCAAAAGAATGGTTTGTTATTCTAGATCATCGCTGGTGCTTTTGCAGCTTTCGCTATTGGCTATGCAAAATGGTGTTTCAGCGTTTATGTCTACACCATCCATTAAACTCAGTACAAATCTAAATGCAAAAAAACAATCAAGATCTTCATTACTGGAAATAAAGAATGATGAGAAACCTTCAAGTGTGAAATCTACAATTCAAACTCCAACTGAATCTGATAAAGAAGACGAAGAAGTTTTTGGAGCAAAATTTTTTGGAGGAAATGCAATCAAGGACGAATTGCTAGATGAATCAATTGAAGAGCAAGCTGATAAGTTGGCTACACTATATCCCAAAAAAGCAAAGATAGACGATGAAATTGAGAATGAAGTAGAGTCTACTGGATACAAAAGATTTGATGATAGCAATGCATTTGACATAGCTTGTCGTGATTTTGCAAAGAAACTTCAGAAGGCAATTAATCAAGCATTGTATACTACTGAAGATGGTGAAGAGGTAGTTTTACCTAGCCAAATTTACTCACCTAATTTGAAATGGGAAACACCACTTAGTAGATCGAATCAAAGCAAAAATCCTTTAGATGAATTGACATATGGCCTTGACTTTTACAAGAGGGTTGATGTAGCTGTCACCTCCGCAAAACTTCAAAATGGTGATGGAACTGGCAAAGTGGAAAAGGTTAAAATCAGATGGGAAATTTCCTTGATATGGCCAAATACTTGGGAGTCAAGGGTTTTGATTCCAGGATCTAGTGACTTGACTGTGGATATGGAACAGGGAATCATTCTTAGCCAAACAGATAAGTTGAATGTGGTGGAAAAGATGGACAGGATGCTGTTTCTGCAATCTCATCTCAAATCCAGCCTCGTTTTTGGGACCTTTACCATATTGGAATGACACCATCGGCAGAAATTATGCAAAGAACAAAGGCATCTGTAGAGAAGGGAGCTTTCAGCAAATACAACGTCTTCGAAATCCCTGAGAGATTGGTGTTGAAACCACGTACTGCAGATCAAGGTGGTCGAGAGGCAAGACAAGCAGAAGCACTTCCAAATCATGCATTCAACTCGATCATCAAAACGACAGGTCCTAAAGCACAAAGATATATTACAACCAGTCCAGTGGAGGTTGCAATTCTCCGCGAAAATGATAAATCTATTATAGAGTGGAAGGTTCCAGTTCCAGCTGAATTTGTTTCCAATTATGACGAGATGCCTATCGGAGATCTTAGCGACGTAGATGAAGATGACACCTGTGAATACAGCTATGAAAATAGAAGACTTGTTGCTACAATGCCATTTGGTGGAAGTGCACAAGATAAGGAGGTATCTGATGTTCGTAAGCAACTTTACGAGCAAGTCACAAAAGATGGCTTAAAACCAAAACTTGTCAATGGAAGACCTCAATTCTTCTTCTTGAACAATGATGCAAAGGCATGTTTTACTGGTGATGGTGGTCTAGGAATGGCAGTGTATGAGTGGCGAACAGCATCTTCCAAATCAAACGAAGTTGGAATAGATTTAGAACTATAATCATGGCTATAAGAAAAACTGAAATGTAATTCATCTCTATTTTATTCTAAGTTGCGTTCTATTTTGAAGACATGATTTTAATGTCATATCTTTCCAGTTGCATAGTAAATTAGTACTTGTTCATTGCGTCTTCTAGATAGCGGCTTGACCTTTGTAACTACACTGAACAAGGATCTCATGGCTTTGTCAAAGATCGCAATGGGTTCGTCCATCCGAGTTTTACAGCTGATGTAAACGTGGGAGTTGCTACCACAGAGATCATGAATTGTCTCAGCCAAGGACTGAGGACAATAGAAATCTACGATGACATCTCCTCCCATGACGACGTCATACTCTTCTTTGTAGTCCTCCTTCACTCCCCAGCGAAGAACAGAAGCATTTACCACGCTATTGGACTGTTTGATACGTTCAATATCAGCAGAAGTGGCGGCTTCGTAAAGTGCTAAAAGATCATCCTCTGACAAATCTTCGAAACCCGAATCTTTACAAATTGGAATGTCTGCTGCAGCTTCTCCTCTGTCTTTAAAGTCACTCACTTTGATCTCATCTTCGTTTAAGATATCGGAAGATGTAAAGTTTCTGGAAATATTTCTCTGAATAAGAGGCATCAATTCAGGCAAATCAGTGATGTTAACTTCAGTGTTGGATAGAGCTTTCGCTACTGCCAATCCAGCGAAGCCTATCCCAGCCCCAAGCTCAACAATCTTTGTTGGTCTATCTTTTACATGCCAGGTATCAGCATCAGAAATCACATGTTCAGCAAGCATAACACCGGCATCCCACAACAGTCCTCCCTTCCCCAAACTTCTTTGTTGTTCAACTAAAACTTTCTTCCCACTTCCTGCAAGTTGAAAATCAATGATAGCAATGTTGCTATGTTTGTAATCATCACTATATCTCTGATGAGCAAGATAAGATCCATAGCGCAAAACTCTTAAATTTGACTTTGGCAAATAGTCTACTTTGTCATCAGTATTGAAAAGTGATCTATCAGAAGAAGTATTTCCAGTCGTGAGAGAAGCATCGACAATTTTCTTTTCTTTTGGGAAATTAGCTTCCAGAAATTGCATGTTTACGATGGAGGAACTCTCAAGAGGCTGAACTTTTACATCTAGCATATTCATCTCAGCTTCAAGCAAATTTTCTTTCTCTCTTTCTGCTTCATCAGCAAGTGCCATTTCTCTGAGAGAGCGGAGATAAGCTCCTCTATTCATGAGATCTTCGATGGATTGGTGTCTGTAGATCATCATTGTATTTGTTGGAAAATGAGCATAATGTGATATTAGGTTTGTAATAAGACTGAAGAATGTAAGTAAAGGTAATGTGCGTATGCGTCTTTGGTAAGGTACGCAATACGCAATGCGTTCTGTACAGCGGGTCTGCATCACAATTCCAACAATCAATGGCGCCGGTGGCAAGAAAAGATGAAAATGAAAAGAGAAGAAAGGAAAGGAAAAGAGGGAGCATGATACGTAGGGGGTAGTGTTAGGGGTGAGGGTTTCATCTATAAAGCAAAACAATTTAAAAACGGTTGAAAAGTCGAAAAGTCATCACTTTGAACAAAAGTACCTTACATAGTACCATAAGGTAGTGCAACTTCCATACTATTGGAACTTATAGCAATCCTCAAACAATGATGGAATCAACAGAAGCTACACCTGATAGTAAAGTGATAAAGAAGAGAGCGCTTCCAAAAAGAGGCCCAACTGAACATGAGAAGCTCTTTTTTGTCATAGTTCTTGTGTTTTCAATCATGAGCATTGGATTAAACATTATTCACCACAATCTCGTCAACTCTGTGGGCAATCATGCCCTAGAGTCTCATCCTACGCTGACAAAAAGAGAAGGGAAAAAGATTAAAAAGTTTTTCTCAAATGCTAGGGATATGGTTGAAAACTCTAAACACAAGCACCACCCTCACAAGGGAAATACGCAAAAGACCGAAGGACAAGTTCCTTTGACAAAAAATTTACCTAGCTCTACAAATGATCATAGCCTCGGAAATCTTAAATGTGCTGCATACGGGGGACCAGATGATGAAATTGCACAACGAGAAATGATGTATTGGAGTGATATTCAAAGTGATAGCGAATATATAAGTCCATTCAAACGAAATAATGATGCAAAGGGATTACCAACTCAATACATGACATTTGAACCAGACGGAGGGGGATTTAACAACATTAGAATGGCTATGGAGACTGTGGTTGTCATAGCACATGCTATGGGACGTACTCTCGTCATGCCTCCAGCACAGGGTAAGACATTTTATATATTTGCTTGTTGCAACTAAAGAAAGGTAATGATCTTTGCCAACATGTATTTTTTCTCTGTTTAGGAATGTATTTACTTCGTAAAGATAGGTCAAAGCAGAATACAGACTTTTCATTTGCAGATTTTTTCCATCTCGAAACAATGTCAAAAGAACATGCTGGTCTTGATATTATAACAACAGAAGAATTTTTGAAAAGAGAAGCTCTAACTGGACATTTACGAAACAAAACAACTGGTGAAATTGCATTTCCACCAGGCAATAGAACTAATTGGGATGGTCAAGATTTAAAACCATATAAAGCGTATATGCGTGATGTAATTTACACACCATTGTGGAGTCCAGGATCATGTCTTGCTGCATTTCCATCTTCGGGAGAAGCACACGATGTAGAAGACCTCCATGAAATGCTCAACACCATTACGAAAGAAGGGAAAATGGACTATGAGCGATATCTTGATAATCCAACCCCAGTTGATGCACCTCTTCTAGATCGCATGAGGGAAAATTTAGCAGGTAGAACTAATCTTTGTATCTACGATGAAGAAATGCAAAAGGAGCCTGTTCTTCATTTCATGTGCTATCACAAAATGCGTGTACGTCTCTTGACACATTTTTACTCGTTTTTATTTTTCGAAGATTGGAAGCAACAAAACTGGGAATCTAGATTTGTTCGTGATCATCTGCGATATGTAGATGAATTACAATGTGCAGCAGCACGAGTTGTGACCGAGATTAGACGATTAGCAAAGGAAGAGAATCCAAACAATACTGAGGGTGATTTTGACAGTGCACACATAAGAAGAGGCGATTTCCAGTACAAGGATACACGTCTCGATGCAGACCAATTATATGATAGAAGTAAAGATTACCTTACTGACGGTTCGGTTTTGTATATTGCAACAGATGAAAGAAAGAAGGATTTTTTCGAACCTTTCAAAAAGAATCACAAAGTTTACTATCTAGACGATTTCAAACATTTATTTCAAGGATTGAACACAAACTTCTACGGTATGCTTGACCAATTAATCGCAAGTCGTGGAAAAGTATTTGTCGGCACATTTCATAGTACTTTTACTGGTTACATTAATCGTATGAGAGGCTATCAAGCTGTAAAGAATAAGCTAGAGGGCTACGAGCTCGGCCAAATGGAATCCTATTACTTCACTCCTGATAATCAGAAAGAAGCAATGAAGAAATACAGACCTCAGAGGCGGCCATTTTTCGCAAGAGAGTTTCCAGTTGCATGGAGAGACATTGATAAAGGAATCAAAGAATTAAGTCTCGAAATGCAGTAAATGCACATAAACTCAAACAGAAATTTGTCTAGCTAGACTTTTGTGCTTTTTTCGTATTTCCAAATTGTGACGGTTGAAAAGCGGTTTTTGACAGAGTGCGAAGAGGAAAAACTGATGTCACTGACCAGTTTGTATGGAGGAGTCAGTCAGTCTTCATCCACGTAGAGAAGAATGAAGAATTGAATGAATCAAATCAATTACGTTGAAGCCAAACCTATCCACAAATACATTCACTCTGACTATTGTATATATCCGAGTAACTGTAGTGCTATCATCATATATAGACCATGTCCAACTCAAGGAAAAATCTAGTTTTATCTCTGCTCATTGTTTGCATATTCGAACATGGAACCACTGAAGCTTTTGTATCCCCGAATAGAATCTCAACAGTCATACGAACACAACATAAAAATAATCAATTGCCTCTGTATGCTATGAATGAGAATGGTGGCAACGAGCAACGGGCCTTTGGAGATATGTCTCCTCAAAAGTCGAGTAGAGATATCATTACAGTCCGTAGTTCGCTCGTAGAAGAAACAGATTCAGTTGTGGAAGAGGAGGAATCTACAAATACTGACATTTTGTTGAAACAAACCGATCAAATGGGTAGAAATCCCTTACTTGATAAGCTTATTGGGAAGTTCGACGATTCTAGACTCGCCTTTCCAGAAATTGGAACGAAGGAAGTTTCTAGAAATTTCAGCAATTTATCATATAAAAAGAATGAAAACAAGGTGACCCAAGCTATGCGAAATGAAGGTTCAGTCGTAGGGGCAGCAGCTTTGATATCTGGTTGTTGTATTGGAGCTGGAATTTTGGCTCTTCCCACAGCCACTGCGCCTTCAGGATTTTTACCTAGTTCGGCAGCATTGGGAATTGCGTGGTTGTATATGACCATATCAGGGCTCCTTATCGCGGAACTCTGTATAAATAGAATGGGACAGACTGGAAGATTAGGTGTGGGCCTCCTCGAGTTATACAAAACAAATCTATCGAATACATTATCCACCGTGGGCATAGCTGCATACCTATTTTTACATTATGCGGTGATGACTGCATATGTATCAAAAGGAAGTGAAAACCTAGCAACTTTTCTCAATAGTGTTGGACTGAATTCGATAACATCAGTACATGGACTTGACCAGCTTCTTTTCGTTTCTGCACTTGGTAGCTTAGTATACTTTTCGCAACAAAAGACAGTTGAAAATGTGAACAACGTGCTTGTCATTGGAGTTATTGCATCATTCCTAACAATTCTTGGAATCGGAGCAGGTACGACTGATGTTCCGGCTCTACTGAACCCAGTCAATCAACATCCAGTAAGTGAAAGATCATGTGATACATGAACATTCAACTCTTCAAACTTCCAATCACTAACATTATTTTATAGGAACTTGTAGTTGATGCCTTCCCAATATGCTTTCTTTCAATGGTTTATCATAATGTCGTACCAACTGTTGTTACGCAATTAGAGGGTGATAGAGAGAAAATAACTAAAGCACTTATTGGTGGCACCACCGTACCCTTCCTCATGTTTTTAGCATGGAACGGAATCATTCTGGGTAATATAATAAACGAGCCAGGTGCATTGGATTCGGGTCTTGATCCGATTGCATTTTTACAAAGTCAAGGTATCGGTGGAGAATCATTAGGTGTTGCAGTCAGCACTTTCTCAGAATTGGCCATTATTACATCTTTTATTGGATTTATTTATGGTCTACTTGATGCTCTCACTGATGCATTCAAGTTACCATTACAGGGCGAACTCTTCGAGAAGTACAAACCTGCACTTTACGCTGGTGTTCTCGCACCTCCTTTGTTATTTTCACTTGGAAATCCAGATATCTTCTTCGATGCACTCGACTATGGTGGTGCCTTCGGTGTAAGTACTCTCTTTTTAGTATTGCCACCAATCATGGTTTGGAAACAGAGATATGATGAAGAGAACACAGATACATTGACTGTCCCTCCAATGGTTCCATTCGGCAAAGTTCCGCTTGCATCTTTATGGAAAGCTGCAGGTACACTTATTTTAGAACAAGGAGCAGAAAAATTAGGCTTGTTTGACTTCTTCAAGCATCTTTTTGTAGAAAAAGGATGGTTGAGTTAGGTTTACTTTCGACTGCTATTATCGTAGGTTTTTTGTAATGTTATTATAAGAATATTTTGCTACAAACTCTATGGTGTCTTCTATTTTATGTATATTTTTCTACTGTACTCACATTTTTTTTCACAAACATATCCATTTCTACTTTGAACTTCTAGACTGAAATCTTATGACTTCTTGATGTTGATAGAACTTCTACTATCCTTTCTTCTCACTTTTACCGTTGTAGTTTTTCCTCTTTCTGAAAGAGTTTTCATTGGAGTAATTCCTTTAGCCTTTTTCAGCTGGTCATCATTAGATGAGATCGTTGAAACAGTTTTAGAGCTTAAAGCCACTTTCAATGGTACAGGATTCATAATGCCAATGTCATTGATCTTGTTGGCAATCTCAAAATCATTTGGAACATCGGAGTTCACCCTATGCTTCAACAACTCCATTATTTCCATGTAGTTATGCAAATCAGATAAATTCTTGTTATTTCTTGATGTCATACATCCACATGCTAG
This sequence comes from Chaetoceros tenuissimus, assembly GCA_021927905.1. Lineage (NCBI taxonomy): Eukaryota > Bacillariophyta > Thalassiosirophyceae > Chaetocerotales > Chaetocerotaceae > Chaetoceros > Chaetoceros tenuissimus. Next base: position 1,961,253 of record BLLK01000069.1, read on the forward strand.
GCTTGGGGCTGCATTCTCTAAATCTTGAATAAGAATAACATATGCGTCTTTTGTGAGCAAGTGGTAGTATCCTGTTCCCCTCGACCCTTCTCCCCAACAGTAATCCAAAAATCTTTTGTCTCCTATATGTGGAGGCTCTTTTGGCGCTTTATTTTGAGGCATGAAAGTGGGCTTACTTTCATCTGTTTGACTCCAAGGAGACAGCCATAAGGAGAACTCCATGGGATATTTTGCATATTGTGAGGCAAGAATAGGAGCTATGTCTTGCATTCGACTATTTAAACACTCATAGTTTGAATAGGATGACACTGAACCTGACATCGGTAACGATCTGCTACTCATTTTGTATCTTTCTTGTTGGTTTATGAATTAGTGGCGCTTGAGTTTGTCTTTGCGTTTGAATGTAAGTGAAAGTAAAATACACATCAAACATCAATTTCAACACAAACAATCAGTTCGTATCGAAGCAGCCAATCGTGGATAGATGAAGAACAACTTGGAAACTCTTTCACTTTTTCCCTCCGACAAGAACCCTTTTTGAGAGGGGTGTGAAATACTACAAGCATTAACTTATGGATATGACTACCACTATTTTAGTATAATTTTTAAAATTTGTGTGTGCCAAAGGGAGGCCTCGCCAAAAATCGCCAAACAAAGTCCTTGCCTCATCATTTTTGCTTACGTTCATCGCACTTTTTTCACTTCATCTAAACTTTACTTTAACTTGGCTGATATTATACATCCACAACATGTCGTTCTTTCCTACTCCTAATTGTGGATCTTTGAGGCATGTGGTTGATGAAGATGAAATTCAGTCAACCAATGTTGCAGTACCTATGAAAAAGGTAGACTCTCATTCATCTTCCACCAGTCAAGGTTCAAAACCAAAGGCACCTCCTACTCTTGCACAAATCATGAGGGAAGATGCAGAAGACAAAATGAATCTAATCTTTCTAGAAAAACGTAAGCAATATAAAGATGAAGAGATGGAAATGTTGAAAAAAAGAACCTTCAAATCTCGAATTTTTATGACGTGTGAGTCAATCAATAGAAATACTGTTTTTCTCAGAACACATTTCTCAGACAATCACACTATGGAATCTGTAAACACTTTGAATTACGTCAGAGATTATTTCAAAGCGGCACACGGAACGCAATCCCATACCGCAGCAAAGGCAGCATTAGCTCGCATCATCATTATCGCATTAGATAGTGACGAGTCTTGGTACAAAAGTTTGGCCTGTGTTCTTGCCTCTGGATTGTCCGGTAAGGGTGAAAATACTGATTTTGAGAAGTGTCCCCAATCAAAAAATCATCAAAATGTTTTGGTTCGGGATAATGATAACTTGCAAGAGACAAGAGAAGAATACTGCAAACTCATGCATATTATCTTCTCCAAAATTAAGAAATATCGCTTCATGATTGATGAAGAAGGTAGCAACGCTTACAGACTTTGTCACTGTAGAACTGCAACGACAAAAGATAAATCCCCACTGTTATATGCGGGCTTCTCTTTCCTTTTACAAACATGCCTCACCGGTTACGTCATTGCACAACTCTATATCAATGTTAATGGTGATACTTATGACAACTTGAGTCATATCATGAAAAATTTACCTTTGGCATTGTTGACCTTGTTCTATAGTACCGTCTTAGCAACTCCAGAATTGAAAGAGATCCCAGATGCATATGGTATCTTTGGAAATAAATTTGGCGTCTTGCAAATGATGGACTTCATTGTAAATGCAATCTTACCTTCACTTTTGATTATATCCGGATTCTTTGTTATTCTTGGCCAAGATGAGTTTATCGAAGCAGTTCTAAATACTGCGGCTCTTTTATTCATTCCTGAGATTGATGATCAGTTGCCATCTCTTCTGGGTTTCGATCAAAAAAGTATCGTGAAGAACTTTCTGATCCACGAGGCAATGAGAGAATATGACGACTTTGTAAAACAAAAATGTCGTGAGGAGGAACTTCGTAAAAGTGCGCTTCGTAAGACAGTGATTGATAGTGCTGCTTTTGAATCTATGAATGCTTTCCACGCAGGTGCTGGTGTGGAATTTGGAGATTATTGTAAGTATAGAGTCATGCACTAATTTATCTCACTTTTTTGTTTTTGCGCAGAGCTCACATAAATTCTTGTACATCTATACGTTCACAGTCATCACAAATTGGTCAGAACGTGGGTCCTCACCTGGCCAAGGAGCATTATTTCAACCATATCAAATTAGAAAGGGCAATGACATGACAGGTGATCGTATCGAGCCATCATGCTATGTCACCGAGGACTGCCTTGTGAAGAAGCTCACTTGGCAGTATACTTTATGGAATAATACGACTGAGCCTCGAATTGGTTATATGAAGATAGAAATGCTTAATGGACAAGTCGTGGAGCTGACAAGACCTAAAGAAGATTCTATTAAGTTGGGAGAGCCTGAAACACTTGAAGGAGTGTTCATTATTACAACATTCCAAATGTCAAACGATGTATTGCGCCTAAGAGCATGCGGATCTAAAAAAGCTCAAGACTTCAAGCAAGCTTTCGACTATTACACACTTTGGCCATTATCCAAAAAGGCAACAAAAAAGCTCGACCAAATTGTCCATGCAGAATGGATGGAGGAAAAGAAAGAACAGCTGAAAAGTTCTTTGGCTTCATTATCCATATCTCCAACAAAAAAGAAACATCATGAAAAACTTACAACCAAAGCAGATGATCACGTTTAGAAGATTCACGATCATTAATCCCTTTTCTCCATTTTAAAAATTAAACGAACTTGCTAGCTACATTCTTCTTCTATTCTTTCTTAGTCATTAGACAGTCTTCCGAAAGAACTAAAGAATCAAGAAAGCTTATTTTAAAAAGTACTTTTCACCCACATCATCTTAGTAGAGTCAATTACATTAAATTTACCAGACCAACCCTTTGGCAAAAGAACAGTGTCTCCAGCTACACAGGCTTGTGCAGAACCATCACTGTTTGCAATGTAGCATGTTCCTTCGAGGAAATGCAATGCCTCAGTCTCACTTGTAGCATCAACTTCAAATGACCCTTCACTATAAATCTTTGTTCCAACACTCATGTGGCCATTATCAAGGAAAGTATCAGAGGAAGAAACACAAGATCCAATACTTGTTTCAGATGTCATATACTGTGGAGAGAAAGTCTTGTATGGTTTGATAGTTGCCTTGGTTATTACAGATGGAACGTCTGCGTGTTCAAAGACTCCCCAAACTTTGTGTATATCATGGAAAACATCCCAACGTCCGCTCCAGCCTTTTGGTAAAATCACAATATCACCAGGTCCAAAGTAGTTTCTTGTTCCATCCAAGTCAGTCAGACAACCATTTCCACTGAATACATAAAACACCTCGGTGGTATCTCGAAGTTTTGGGCTTGGCCAGCCGCCTTCTTTACACCACCAACTTCCAGTTGACATTTTCCCATCTTTTCCTAATGGGCGGGTAGCGTCGAAAGGCTCACCGACATCAGCATTAGCTCTTGGACCTTTCACCTTCAAGTTATCTACCGCAAAGTAGGAAAAAGGTCTATGTTCAAACTTGACTTGGGAGTCAGAAGATGTAGTAGTCGTCGGATTTGATGGAGTTGCCGGACTTGATGGAGCAGATGGTACACTAGAAGCTACTGGAATGACAGTTGCTACCTGGCCAGATCCCAAAGATTGCAAGTAGCTTGTAGCTCCAAGACTAACACCTTGTCTTGCAAATCCATTGTTTTGTACAGAGAAACCATGACAAAGGTTGAGTGAAAGACTCGACGCAAGAAAAGCAAGGGACAATTTCATTTTTTGGAAACTAAAATAAATGATGTTACTAGATTGAGGTCAGATCAACTTGAGCTCATGATGTGATAGAAAGTAGATCTTTTGTTTACGAGTTGATATTGACGTTGGAGTAAGATAAACAACATGGATGATTGGATCGGCCTAAACCGTCTGCCTGTATGTCCAAAACACGTACTTACTGACGTCACAAAAACATGGGAAAAAGTCTGCTAAAAATCCATTTCATCGCGTAGCAAGAATAGAGACGTCTCAATATTATGGTATACCATATTCATATATATATACCATATTCCATACTTCATATTCCATATTCCATATTCGATATTGGATTTATACAAAAAAGAGCTCTATCACTCAAATACAGGGCAAACAACGGAAGCATTACGTAGATAGGTTTTAATTTTGGAAGTGCATATTGAAATGATTATTCATACTTTCTATGTCTCATTACTGTTGCCAGTGTCGACCAAGATAGTAGGGGCATTTACATTAAGCTCAAATAGAATACCATCGTTCTCATTTTCACTGAAATCATCATCTCAAAATGACGTAGACAGGAAGATACCAAAAGCAATTATTTTCGACTTGGATGGCTTAATTTGGACACCTGAAATGTATGTAAATTTCTTTCAGAATGGGAGGGGGTCTCCATTTTCTGTCAATCCAAAGGATCCTTTGAACCTCTTGACATGCGGTCGTAGGCCTGTATCGCTTCTTGGAGATAGCAGGTTTATATTTCGAGATTTATTCATAGACGAGAGATTTCAAAATGTAAAAGTTGGGATATCATCCAGAACAGATGAGCCTGAATGGGCCAGAGAGCTATTGACAAAATTTCCAATTCCCTTGACTGATGAAGGAATTATTGGTGAATGTATAACATTGGAAACTGTTGTAAGTGGCCCTATTGAAATTGCAAAAGATGAAAAGGTTGATCATTTTGCACGTATAGCAAAGTCGTGTAATATCGACTTTGAAGATATACTTTTCTTTGATAATGAATATCGAAATTGTCAAAGCGTTGCACAATTAGGAGTATCTGTCGTTTACTGTCCCGACGGAATTACGAGAGCACTTTGGAATAGGGGTCTGTTCGAAGACTTTCCAAGATCGGATGGCACTGTCATTAATGTTGATTTTGCACTATAGCCTGGGAACATAATATAACGACTATCAGAAATATCTTGCTCTTACTGCAATTTATATTAAGACGTCATGATCAATGTCTGTCCAAGAAGTTGAGAATTCATATGCCCATAAAGGACCTTGTATATGCAAGTAATTCAACATTAAATTTCTGTGATGCCTAGAGAAATAATATGACTTCAATCCTCCTAATTCATCCCTAGTACTATAATATCCTCTCAAACGATTAGCATATGCAGATAGAGTTGATAGCGCTGTACCTATGAACAACTCTCCTCGAGACACGGTGATTTGATCTATAATACCAAACAGATTTTTGTTAATACCCTTGACTTCATTTGCAAAGTCATCAAGAAAACAGATATCATAGTGTTGAGTTAAGATATCAAAGTATGTTCTATTCTTTTCATCGGTTGCAATGAATATGGTCGAATTTTTTTCGATGTACTTTTCTGCTATCTTGTTCATTTCCTCTGGTGTAATAAGCGCATGTTTAAATTGCTTTGCGAAGTCACCCCTTCGCACATGCACTGGGAGAACGACAAAGTCAGATCTTTCTTTGGTGTAGAGAAAAACTGGAGCATACACAAAAACTTACTCGTGTTGAATTTTCCATCGACAAATCCTCTTGCTCGGACTCTCTTTCGGATGGCACCGACGACTCGAGCCGCCGCACACATTAATTCGTCATGATATCTCAGATGGTCTCTTACAAATCGCTTCATCCATAAAGCTTCTCTCCAGTCTTCGTAAAAATTAAATGTGTAAAAAGGTGATAAAAATCGATTGCCCTTTTTCACATCGTAATCCATTTTGAAATACAAAAAATTTGAACTCTGCATATGTTCATCATATAAACACAATTCTTGTCTTTGTGCAATCTGTGAAACAAATCTGGCTTCTATGGATGCATTTACGGGAATAGGTTTGATAGTATCTATCTTTACACCTTGCGTCTCTGTAGCTAATCGCTTAATTCGTAATAAATCAGCATTTTCCATCGTTGTTTTAGGCCAATATGTCATACAATTGTTGGAGTCCCAACCTACAACTGAATAGGCATTTTGCTCAATCCAATCTTTGAGATTCTGCAGTTCAGGTCCATATTCTTTTAGACCATTCCAATCCGTTCGATTACCTGGAGGAAAGATGGGTTCACCTGCATCGTTTACAATCAATTTTTCAGATATTACACGCTGAAGAAATTCTTCCATTGTGATGATATTGACTCCAGCATTTTCTATATGCGCATAGTGCAAATGGAAGAAATCTTCAAAACTGAAATCGTTCTTGGCTCCATTCTCCCAAAACATGTAAAATGGTTGCGAAGGTGGGAGAACAATTGTTCTTCCCATACTGAGACCCATCGTTATGATTGTTTCAATTGACATTCTTCTATTATTGAAGCCAGCATTGTCTTGCTGAAAAAGAAGAAACTGTTCAATTCCTTTCTCTTTATTCTTCTTCAAGAATGGATTTATATACGATTCATCTTGAGGGATATTATACCAATATACCATATCATCAGCATCCTTTTGATCTGTATAGTAATCATAGTTGTCACACCTCAAAGTAGCTAATTCCTTGCCTTTCCTTTTACCACCATGTGCAACTGTAGTTACAATACTGGACAATTTTTGAATGTCTATTTTCGATATGTAATTGACTTGCGAATAATACACAATGAGGAAACAAAAGATGACGGTTGTGAAGAAGATGCCTGATTTGCCTCCTCGTTTTCTTCTACCTGCTTTCATGAGGTCCTAAAATCTCTCCAAATATGATTATGTACTACAGAGATTGTCTATCAACAAGTGAGGAACTGAAACAAATGAAATTATGGCACTTTTTCGACTGTGTGGATTAAGAGAAGTTCTCTCTTTCACTCTTTCATTTTCATTCTCAGTTTCAAATGTGCTCCAATGACTTTCATACTTAAGCCCCGGACATTAGTAGTTAGACCTAGTCCCTATCCAATACGGATATCGTATCTGTACATACATACTACATACTCACTAATTATTACATATCATATATATACTCTAGCTGGTTATTAAGCCCTACGCAACCTCAGCGTATAAAGGATAACATTAGAACAAATCCCCGAGCACACAGGTCCGAGAGGATCTGCGATTTAGCGTAGAGATCAGCTCTACATATCATATATATATACTCTAGCTTTAGTTACTATTGCCCCTTTCACCTTTTTAGATTTCAGAAACTAAAACCTATTTGTCATCTATCATATTATACTTAGCATATCTAACATCTCTCTTGGAAAATTTGAAAGCGAAGTCATTGGTCATTTTGTGTGTTGAGTCTGCTGGATGAAAAGGAACTCTCTTTTCAACACACCAATTTACCTTACTATATCCATCCCTGACTGTAGTACTACTGCCGTCTATGATATATTTTTGAAGTTAAATCTATTTCGTTAGCTCTGCACTAGAGCAGTATCATTGCAGGTAAAATATCAGCCAAAAACCGGGTGAAAGAGACAGGCAAAAATGTCAACCGAAAAGAGTAAAGGCAAACGTGTTTCAATAGCATCTTCGCATCTTTCTTTGGATAATGGAAGTAGTAGTCGGAGTCATGGTGAGAGCTCGTTCTATTCATGTAATGAAGGAGACAGCGATGACTTTTCATATGATGAGGATGAAGCTTACGATTCCATTTTTAAAGGAGATGAAAATCATCACTCGCTTCCAGATGCTGAAGGTCTAAAACAGAACTTATCAAAATCATCTCCAAAAGTAAAAAATAACAAGACGATGCAAACGATTGCAGGAGTGGCTGGTAATATTCTTGAATGGTATGATTTTGCGGTATTTGGTTACCTGAGTGATGTAATTGGAGATGTATTCTTTCCTCCTAACCAAGAAGGACATGCAGCAATAATTGAATCATTCGCAGTATTTGGTTTAGCCTTTCTATGTCGTCCTATCGGTGGAATTATTCTTGGTTATATTGGAGATACTTATGGAAGAAAACGAGCTTTGGAAATATCGATATTTTTAATGGGTACGTCCAATGAAATTGCTCCTATAATTACATCAGATCTACTCGTAATTTCATGAAATTGAAAAACTCATAGTATATCATTGTTACATCTAGCATTCCCAACATTTGCAATGGGATGTCTACCTTCGTACGAACGTGTCGGAAATTGGTCAATGGTGTTTCTCACATTGGTGAGAATGCTTCAAGGACTCAGTGTGGGAGGGCAGCTAGTGTCATCGCTGGTTTACACATGTGAAAATAATCCAAAGGTAAGATGTTGGTAATATACGTAATATACTTTTATCGCAGATGCATAGCTCAATTATTGGCTCTTTGTTCTCCAGGGACAATGGGGTTTGTATGGGTCATTTGTGATGGCAGCCGCAAATTTTGGTACCTTATTAGGTTCAATAATCAGCTATTGTTTGCGAGCAAATCTCACCGATGAACAATTACACACATGGGGATGGAGAATACCTTTTCTGTCTGGAATTTTGGTAAGTCTTTGTGGTTTCTATCTAAGATACTACAGTGACGATGATGCAATAGATCATCACCATGGTGGAAGCACAAAGTCTGCAGATGAGCACAATCCAACCAAAGCAGCCTTTGCGAAAGGAAATCGTAAAATTTTAATTAGTGCATCATTGGTACCTATGTTGTGGGCAGGCGGCTTCTACATTTGGATGGTGTGGTTGGCAACTTTTATGGGAGAGCTCCTAGAACCTCCAGTCCCAGGAGCTTTCGGTGTGAATGCATCAGCTTTATTCTTTAGCGTGTGTATTCTTTTTCCATTTGCTGGTATTTTATCAGATATATTAGGACGTTTCAAAGTCATGTTGACAGGGGGATTATTACTAGGTATATTAAGCCCAGTGATGATTTTGATCATTTCTTCCGGAAACCCTACAGCGTCATTTTTTGCACAGTCTACCATGGGGATTGCACTGAGTCTATGGGGAGCGTAAGTATTTTTCGAAAATTGAGTGTATATTTTCATCCTACCTCCCTCTCACCTTTTCTTTCTATCTCTATGGATTTCTAAATTTATATTTTAGTCCTATGTGCAGCTGGTTGGTGGAATCTTTTCCTCCTGCCATCAGATTGACATCTGTAGCTGTTGGTTACAATATTGCTCAAGCTATTGGAGGAGGACTTAGTCCGGCCTTGGCTACTTATTTGAACGACAGCTTTGGTTCAAACTCTGTAGGGTTTTTAATATCAGTTATCTCGATCTTCTCAGTGTTTGGTTTGTGTATAGCTCCCAAGCCCGAAGAAACCACATCTTATGAAGATGTTTACGATGACGACGATGAAGAAGAATTCGAAGATGTCAGAGAGACCGAATTAACATAAAAATGTTGTCATTTTATTGTATCTACGAGAGCTTACACTTTAGAGATACAGTAGGAGAATACAGATGTATGTACGAAAATAAAAATGCAACATGGGATTTGTGAATTTGATTTTTGTAAATAGAAAATAGATATGATCAAGTATGAAAGTCCAAATAGTCGTAGACACCATGTAGTCCAAAACCCCAGCCTACAATGAACCGCCGCAGTGAGGACCACACAAAACTGAAAGCTCAAGCTATTGCTAAATTTGACAACAGATAGCAAATAGGTACCATAAGCTAGCTAATTGTGTTGTTGTACCGGTACAGATTGCATTGTTGTAAAAACTCGCATGTCAATACTTAGAAGTTATTAAAGAAGGCATTCTATGTAACAAATATAGGTGAGACTTTGTAAATTGACAGAGCTTTATTTTGAAACTGGGCTGATTTCTGCCGCCTGAAGATCTTTCGAGATATGATCCAGATGGTTTGGAAGCCCTAGATTAAGGATTGATTCGTCTAGTGGAAAATAGGACTTTCCATGTGCTTGCTTTAAACAGCTGTTGAAATTCTCCCACTTCCGATTAGCTGTGCCTGCAGGCTACATTTTTTTACTGCTGCTACTGCAACTGTACAGTACCTCTATCTACAAGAATCTTGATACCTTTCTAACCCCATCTTATCGACTGAAATATTTGTCAATAGAGAATATTTTTCATGCCGTATCACAACTTCTAGATACAGTACCATAAATAGAGCAGGATGCCATCAGACTCGCACAAAAGAGAAAAGAAAGATCACCATGAAGATCGACATCGAAGTCGGAAACACTCCAAGAAACATTCCAGAGAAAAAGATGACCGATCTGTATCTGATGATTCTATGAAAAGGCATAAGAAGAGTCATAGGTCATCTCATAGGTCTAGTGATGATAGGAAAAGGAAACGAAGTCGATCTAGTAGTAAGCGTGAACGTCGTGACAGATCCTTATCTGATGATCATTCTGAGAACTCTAGAGAGAGACGACGAAAAAGTAAGAAAGCATCTTCTCGTTCTGATGACAGGAAGCGTCACAAAGAATCAAAATCCAAGTCCAGTAGGAAATCTTCAAAAGATTCTAAGCCGCAGATTGATCTATCTTCATTGTGTTACATGGGCGGGAAGAAGGGAGCCGCTCCGTCTAAAAAGCTGGATCCTGAAAACGACTACTTTGCATTTCATGACCACCTTCGTTTATTTCTTTATAGAACGGAAGGCGTGTTTTTCGAGGACTTGTCTTCCACGAAAACTCACAAAGCTTTTGCTTCCTTTTGCTCAAAGTACAATGCCGGGGAGCTAGAGGAAGCGTATTACCTTGATGAACTGCCAGAAGGTGCACTAAATGAATGTAAACGAACCAAGCATTCTTGGAACTTCAAGACTAGTTCTGCAGAAATAAAGTCTCTGGATTTGATCAAAAATGGTGTGAAGAAACAAACTTCATATGATGTAAAACCGCCATCTCAAAATAAGCAACCAACCGCTACGCTATGCGTTCCAGTTGCAGATAGACCAGCAGTCAAGCCCCGCAATGAAAGAGCAGCAATTCCATCTTCCTCTTTAGAAAATAAGAACAAGATGCAAACACAAGAAGAAATATTGAAATCCTTGGGCTTGGGTCTGAAGGCTGGGCAAAAGATTAGCATCGCGCCTCGTGAGAGTTGATCTTTTTATAGAAACTGTTATCGAAGTGATTTGTACATGCTCTAGACATGTATGTAAAAGAAGTAAATACTGTATATATGTGTATAAAAATTAAATATATTACATATTATTATCTCCAGTATCCAAATTTGAAATCTTTTGGACACCTCTTGTAGTACTCATGGAGTTAAAAACTTTTTGGTAGAGCTGAATGTAAAAGATATACTTCATCTGCCGTTTTTGAATCTCTTTAATCTCTGAAATTACTTTTGTTATCTCTTTCATGGGATACTTTCCATCCAGCAATTGGTACCGTGTCTGAGCAGGTATAGATAGTTGCAAATATGATCGGCGTTTTCCACGTCTTAATGCTTCAAACGAATCAATATCGAAAGAAGTGTGTTCGATTTGCTTTCCAATTTGGATAGGTGGTCCTTCATGGCAAAATGGATTGTCTCCTAATATTACTTCGTGAAGATATATGTCGACTTTGGTAAATTGAACCTTTTGGTCCTCTCTTTTATTCTTGATCATACAAGACCGCATCGTTTTGGAAATGTGAATCTCATCCATTTTTTGTTGTAAGGTATTCATTTTTGATGGGACCTTTGTCACCACCATTCTTCCAGGATGGTAAATCATGTTTAGATACTCGTAGTCTACTCCTAGAGACAGCTTCAAAGAGTTTACTGTCATGTGTCATAGAGGCCTAATATGCATGTCTTCATTATGCAGCATAAAATGAATTCACCTCTTCTCTTCAATTTTCAATTTTTCTTCAAATCCATGCAGACTTTGTAGTCCCATTTCGATAAAAACAATTCTAGCGTACTTCCTTTCGATAGACGCACGTAGCACGTACGCACCAATGAGCAAAGAATCTCTTTTAGGTATTCCAGCGTTCTCATTGTAAATGACGTCACATGAGTTTTTAGTGTTCTCATTCATCATGGTACCACGAACCACGAACCACGAAGTTGTTGAGATCGAGATATTTACTATCAGAGAAGATCCCCTTTTGGATGTTAGATCCATTATTTCCAACCATAAATCATATGATTGGTACTATCGCACGAGCCTCTTCCATTCTATTCACACTTCAGCAAGCTCGCCAAACCTTTTCGTTTACTTCTACTAGGCGAATTTCGAATAGAGTAGTGAACAAAAATCTAAAAACATCTTCCATTCTTGATGTCACTCGTCAACAAGCGCGCACATTATCATTTCATAGCACAAATCTGAACATGTCAACCAATCTACGTACAGACGCAAAGGGCAGATACAATCGCCATGATGCAAAGCATCGTTTCTATGTCAAGAAGGACTCTGAGTTTCCACCAGAGGCAAATAGGTATCATCTACATATTGCACTCGCTTGTCCTTGGGCATGCGGAGTACTTGCTGCTCTGCATCTGAAAGGATTGGAAGATGTGATTTCATACAGCATTGTTCATCCGACATGGCAAAAGACTTCCACTGATGTAAGTCCTTTTCACATTGAACAATTATAAAAATGCTCCATCAATAATACCTAGGCCATTAACATTCTTTTTTCTTTTCCTCCATCAGCCTGAAGATTCACACTTTGGATGGGTCTACAAAAATCCAAATGATGATCCTTTGTCCAATGCTCTCGGTCATGGTTCGTTCAAATGCGATGATGCTCTGATTGTTGACAAATTTACAAATGTCAAATCTGTTCGCCAGCTTTACAATGAATGTGGCGACGATAAAGGGCCATATACAACTCCAACATTGTATGATAAGAAAACAAAGCAGATTGTATGCAATGAAAGGTAAGTGTTGTTTCTTTCATAGCTTCATATTTTTTGAGAAATATACTCATCCAACCTTCAATAGTACTGAAATATTGAAAATGCTCAATTTTGAGTTTCAAGATTTCGCAAAAAACAAAGAATTGAATTTGTATCCAGAAGAATTAGTTGATGAATTGAAAGAACTCAATGATGCTGTGATTTATCCAAAGATCAATAATGGAGTATATCGTTGTGGGTTTGCAAAGTCGCAGGAAGCATACAATGAGGCAGTGTCAGAATTGTTTGATGCTCTGGATCAAATCGAAGAAAGACTTGGAGAGAGTAGATACCTTGGTGGAGACAAATTTACCTATCTCGACCTTCGTTTATTTATGACTTTGGTTCGTTTTGATCCAGTTTACATTACATACTTTAAAACAAATCAAGCGCGCCTTGTGGATTATCCAAATCTTCTTGGATTTGTGAGAGATGTTTATTCCATGGAGGAAGTGAAGAAAACAATCAATATGGACCACATCAAAGTACATTACTTTTCAAGTCATCCATCGCTCAATACATATGGAATTGTTCCTATTTACAATGGTCCCGATCTTGAGGTTCCGCATGGCAGAGACCAACTTCAGAAAAAAAGAAAGGTAGAAGAGAAGTAAGAATATCAGAATTGGATTTCAAGATGTGTGAAATTGCATTCTCTACTTATGTTGAGTAGGAGTATAAAAAGGGTTCTTAGTTCAAAATTTCACACCTAATTACTTTAATAACTTATATCACCTTCTCAACCCCAAAATTGGTTATGCATCAAAAATGATTTATGTGTGAGCATCCAAGAAAAGAAGCTCCTTGTAAGTTGCAAGAGTCCACAACTCAGCAGGAACAACTTCTTCTGCTGCGTCACAAACCTTACGGAGCTCTGGCATAGTATCAAGTCTCAAAACGCGAGCAAGCTTTGCCTTTTCGTAAGCTCCCTCAGTGTCATGAATCTCCTTAAGTGCAGATTTGAGGGTCTGCACTGCGTTCTCAAGTGCTTTGAGTGGTCCAACTCCTGCCTTCTTCACCGATGGGATAACATGCTGATTGACCATATCAATGAATGCACCAGCCTCGATCTCAACTGTTCCAGTGTAATGATCTAGAAGACATTCTTCTCTTGCCAAAGTCTCATCTTTGCCCATAACCTTCATGTCCTCGAAGAATTTGATGTTCTTTTCATCAGAAAGACGGTGAATTGCCTCTACACCGGAATCGATACGCCAAACACCATTCTCGGTGAGCATCTCCTGGTTCTTTACATCATATCCATTTCCATTGAAAATAACCTTCCAGTGCTTCTTAAGTGCTTCACGAGCAATTTCAATTGCGTCCTCTCCAGCTTCAATACGGTCAGCAAATTCAGCAAATTTCTCAGCACACATAGCGGAAAGAACAGTGTTTACCATGGATACGTTCTGAGAAGACCCTACAGCACGGAACTCAAAACGTGCTCCTCCGTATGGGAATGGAGAAGTACGGTTACGATCCTCAGCTGGTACCTTGAATGGTACAACCTGCTTTACTCCAATGTCAAGATCCTTCTTGTTTGGAACATATGGGTCAGTCTTTCCCTCCTTAAATGCTTCAAGATATGCAGTCATATCCTCTCCGAGGTATGTGGAAATGATTGCAGGAGGAGCCTCCATACATCCTAGACGGAAGTCGTTTCCAGGAGATGCAATAGCCATACGCATCAAATCTCCGTGCTCGTCAATAGCTGCAACAACAGCTGCCATGATGATAGGGAACGCCATTTCATTTCCAGTAGCTTTGCTGATTGGTCCAGGAAGGAAAAGTGGAATATCATTTCCAGTAGAAATGGACCAGTTATTGTGTTTTCCACTTCCGTTGATTCCCTCAAATGGCTTCTCTTGCAACAATGCAGCAAGCCCGTGCTTAGCAGCAATTTCTTCGATAAGCTGCATTACTAGAAGGTTCTGATCAATCTGAACAGAGTTTACACCATACTCTGGAGCAAACTCATACTGATTTGGTGCTACCTCACGATGACGAGTTCTCAAAGGAATTCCCATCTTTTTGTAGAAAATGTTAGAGACATGAAAAATTGAGGAAATAAATAATATAAACTTAGTGAATGAACACACCTTGAAACATTCGTGCTGGATCTCTTTCATGCACGCCAATGCAGGAGTAGAATGAGACAAAGGTCCCATGTAGTGATCGCACATTTCTTGGTCACGTGGTGGCATTTTTCCCATGACAGTTCTACCAGTGTACTGAAGATCAGGTCTGCGGAAGTATTGATCACGAGGAATAAGGAAAATTTCCTGCTCAAGTCCAATGTTAGCCTTTAATCCAAACTTTTCAGCACTTTCGTATCCAAGGCACTTGAGGAGACGACTTCCATGTGCGCTCATTGCATCGTTAGCACGCAAAAGAGGAGTCTTCTCATCCAATGCCATACCGTAGTAACTAACGAAAATGGAAGGAATAAAAATGGTATCTCCACGAAGGAAGATTGGAGATGAAGTATCGATAGCAAGGTATCCTCCTGCAGTGTGGGTTGCACGAAGCCCTCCATTTGGATAGGAAGATCCATCAGTCTCTCCCTTTACAAGGTCTCCTCCATCAAAATCGAACTTGAGATCGTTGGTCTTGTGGTCAAACTTGACCATCATGTTGTACACTTGTCCAGATTGACCATGACGGAACCCAGAACTTGCAAGTGGTTGGAACCAGTGACAATAAGTGGTTGCACCGTGCTCTACAGCCCTATCATTGGAGGAAAAGGTTTGAGAAAAAGATCCACGATTCATTTGTGTAAATGTTTGATGTTCATAGTTTCAAAGAAACTTCAACAATGTGCCTATTCATAGAAACACAAGCCTTCTGAAACTTACCAGTCGAGAACTGCAGCTGCAATAGTATCTGGGCACTCAGTAACCCACTTTGGATTCTTCAAAGTAGCTACACTTGCTCCCTGCTTTCTGAGATACTTGTCTGCAACACGTCCTGCAAAGCAATGCTTTCCGTATCCCTCAAATCCAGGTACAGCATACGGATCCGGCTCAGATGGCTTAGCCGCACTCACTGATCGGGAAGAGGTCTTTCTTTGGTTGAATACCATTGTAAATTGTTTTTGGTGAATTTATGAAAGAGAAGCGAGGAAAGGTTGATTCTTCTTGTTTGCATTCTTCATAAATATCTTTTGACATTTGTTGGATCCAAAGAACAAATTCCTTAATTCTTCGAGATAAGTTCCGAACTAAATCTGGGAACTATTATTTTAGGTCCGTTGGGTGATCAAGAGACGATGTCATGTATGTGTCCATGTGCACCTCCCCTGCCTTTCTTGCTAATCGGTTGGTGAATTGGATTCATAACCTGCGCTTTCTACCAAGTTGGATGAGTTGTTCCCGTATTACTCTAACTCAAAATTACATTTGAAATCTCTTTTTTTTATAAAACCTTTACTTTATTGATATGAATAAATATTGAGCAATAAATGCTTTAAATCCTTCCTACACTCTTTTAATGATTAGTACTTGGATGAAATGAGTGATCAAATTGCTCAATTTACTACTTCGAAAGTTGAAATCTCGAAACCAAACAATGATTCTAGACTAAGCTCAATTCTCTTTTACTTGATATTAAAATACTTTAGTAACTATAAAGTCGCAATAAATAATAGTCCTGCTAAATTGAAAACCTACACCATTCTAGAGAAATGACGAAGTAAGCACAAGGTTTCTTGCATCTTATTTTTCAAGGATGCAGTTGATGCGTCATGGGTTTCTTTCAACTGTTTTATTGTATGCAACAGTTCCAACCGCAATGCATCTTCATGCTCTGGTCTATCAAGCAAGTCCTTGTCAGTAGAATCGTCAACTCCTGCGATAGTTGTTGAATGTATATGTAGAAAACGGTGCAAGTAAGCATTGATTACCTCGTAGCTTCGTCGTGATGAACAAGCTTGAAGTAACCACTTGGAGCAGAGATGCAATAAATGTAGTCCTTCGTCTAAATCATGCATTCCATGGCATAAGGAGGAGAATGCAACATCAATTGCAGATGGACCCATACTTGCCAAATGCTCAGTCACCAATTCGTAATCGTTCGATGATGAACATTTTTCCAACAATGTTGCAAGATCTGATCGAAAATGTTTAATCTTTGTTTTCTTTGTTGGTTTGTCAAAGTTTGCACTGACAGGCATTTCTTCATCATTTTCCTCGCCATTCTTTCTTTTTTCCTCACGTTGTGGAGCGGATTTTTCTTGACCATCGTCGTCGACCCATGCGGCTTCCCATTCTTCGTCATCATTCTTTGCAATTTTTGATGTCTCGTTTTGAGTGGAAGGCTCAGTAGCACCCATACTTTCTCCTGCTCTCCACTGAAGAAAGAAAGGAGCAGATACAGGTTTTTTCGGTGCTTCAGTTGGCTTATTTCTTTCTTTTACCAACTCAAGATGGAACAGATTTTTCCAATGAGCAGCAGGTAATCCACTAAGAGTAATGAGACCTTCGCTCTTTGGTACCACTGCTTCATCATTGTCGTCAGCTGATCCCTTCTCTATAGTCTTTGTGAAAGATGAAGATAAGAATTTGTTCTTATCACTTGCAGCCCTTTTAACAATCGCGGATTCATCCTCATCCTCTGCCACAGCTGCAGGCTCGTCCATTTGAAATGGTTTTGAAGGTGGCTCAGCTCCATTGAGGTGGACAGTTTGGAAGAAAGATCGATCGCACCATAGACTAATTCCTAATCTTCCTTGATGTGCGGTAGCAAGAAATTCTCCTGTCGTACTCAATGTCAATGCAGTTGGAGCACTAGCAAAGGTCATCCAGTCCACACACGTATTAGTTGGTACGTCCCAGACACGTACTGTACCATCCAGCGATGCAGTATAGAGGTTTCTTCCATCTGGGCCAAAAGCTACGTCAGAGATTGGACCATTGTGTCTGGTTGATGATCCTTCTGTACTAAACTTTCTGACTACGTTGAGGGATGAACAATCAAAAAGAACTACACTGTAATCTTCTAGGGCAATTGCGAGAAGATTTGAGTCTCTTGCATGCACAAGTTTTGTAGCTGGAGCTGACAAATGAATTGGGCTCTTTCTATGTGGAGCATGGGTGGCGAATGACCAAAGAATAAGTTTCCCGTCCGAACCAGCAGAAACCAAAGTTTTGTTCAAGGCATCTACTGCTAGACCAACTACAGCAGCATCAATGTGACGAGCCATTTGAAGTTTACTCTTCATTATTGCTTGTGCCTCTAAAACACTACTATCCTTTTCCTTCTCGTTGTGTAACTTATGAACCTTGAAAGTTCTCTCAAGCATTTTTGTTGTTCTATTGATATTTCCGGCCATTTTCTCACCTTTCTTTCCTTTCTTGGAGTCAGTTGCATCTCGTGGGAACGAACCTCTAGGCATACCACTTTGCACATTATACTTATAGATGACACCTCCTTTTGTTCCAACAACTGCAAAGTTGCCGCAAGAACTCATGGCAACTGCAGTTGCATGTGCAGTTTTCGGTGGCTGTGCCTTCATTGCACTCACATTCCATTCTTCTTGCCTAAGAACTGGGCCAGATTGTGACTTTTTTTTTGTACTCCAGACGTATGCTATAGCATGGTCTTGGTGAATTGTAACTAGATCTCCCCACTCTCTCGTCTTCGCCTCGCATGACGCCATGGCTGTGATTGGTTTCAAAAGTAGATCAGCTTTTCCTCCTTCTAAGCCAAGTTCTTTCGCTCGTTTCTCCAATCCTTTGCCTTGGCCATACTCTCTATCAAGAACGGAGCGTGCAGTACTGAAGACACGCAAACTATTATCACCCTTCCCTCCACAACTTAAGACCTGGCAGGAAGCAGCATCAGTACCATCAGACATCGAAGCTAGAACAGTACCGTTACTAGAATGCTGATACTGAATCACTGTTGGTGGCGCAACATGTCCAACTCTTTGCTTCAAAATTCTTCCAGTGTGATTTGGATTATCAAAAATGTGCATAATCAGACTATTTGACTTGATTCCTGATGATAAAAGCAGTGGTTCTTGAGGAAGATATTTGAGTTCTGCAACTCCTCCCCTATGTGCTGCATCCATTTGACATAATAGAGTCCTTCTTCCGTCCTTGTTTGATGTAAATTCATCGTCGCTGTCATCATCGTTCGATTTAGGTGTCAAATCCCACACGGATATGTTACCATTCATTTGGCCCACTGCCATTGGTGCAATACCATGCTCCAGAGCAAGGGCATCTGTACGGAATGACAAACTTGTAATTTCAGCTTTACCTTTGTTTCTAGTTGATTTCGAAACCTTGTGATTCAAAGTAAACAATTTGACGTCCATTCTAATATTGACGAGATGTACCATTCCTGATCTTGTTCCTATAGCAACGGTATCAACTGCTGGACTCTGCTCGATAGCAGTAATCTTCGAATCATCTTCATTTTGTAAACACAGAAACCTGTGAATGACTTTTCCTGATCGAATGTTCAATAAAATCATCTCTCCATTATTGCCACCTATGAGTATCTTGTTGAGGTATGTGTGTGGATGAATTGCAATGGATGGGGTGAAAGTTGCAACAGAACTCAAAGGAATACGCTTTTGAATGATAATCTTCCTCCTTGATGCCACAACTATTACAACTTCCCCGTTATAATTTGTTTCTTCCGTGGACTCGTCATCGCTTTCACTTTCTTCACTCGACATGTCATCGTCAGATTCGGAATCACTGTCATCACTATCATCTCCAACTATTTCTTCTTCTTCAGACATGGTCTCAAAAGAGTTCTTTGCACAAATAAACGCGAGGACAAGAGAATTCTCCATTCTAACCTCTCCCTTCTCTTCCATTTCTTCATCACTATCGTCAAATGTGTCGTCATCATTATCTTTTTCAACTTCTACTGGAAATTTGCTTTTTCCCAAATTGACAACATTGACAATACCCCAACTAGAATTCTTTACAATGTTCTTAAAATCTATGACTTTTGTTCTTTTGTAAAGAGATGCATGACTTGCACTCCATCGACCTTTATAACCATGAGTAGCAACAGTTATGCCAAGACTTGATTCTGAGACGGCATAATGCAGCCTTTCACCAGCTGAGGATATGCCAATCTTTTCTTCGTTTGTTTGTTTTCGTGTTCCTTGTAGACAATCAGAAACAAGGACTGGTTTGATTGTATCACATTTGTAAATTACAAATCTTTCCTGAAGAGGCATCGTGATAAATCTATCAAGATGAGAGGTACCATTGGACAAAG
Source organism: Chaetoceros tenuissimus (assembly GCA_021927905.1). Taxonomy (NCBI): domain Eukaryota; phylum Bacillariophyta; class Thalassiosirophyceae; order Chaetocerotales; family Chaetocerotaceae; genus Chaetoceros; species Chaetoceros tenuissimus. Next base: position 1,981,286 of record BLLK01000069.1, read on the forward strand.
TAAACGGCTGCGATGTTGAAATTAATCCAATTGTCCTGTGTGGCTGAAACAAAATTGACCCTTCAGTAGGATTCAACACATCATCTACTGGTACAGAAGAATCCTCTATCTTTGCTTCGATTTCGTTCGACTCTGGTGACGATGGTGGCTCTGATGGCCTAGTGGAACTCGATTTTTCGCTGTCCGAAGCTTCAGAATCAGACATATTTGCAGTTTTCCTATATTTATTGCTGATATTGAACCTTTCTTGAATGATTAAATACAGTAAATATGCAACAATTCAATACGTAGAGAAGAATAGAAGAATGAGATGTAAATTGAGGCAATTTCCAATTAGTTTTCGTGGCCACGATGCGTCTTTTGTCCGACAGGGATAAATATCAGTACAAATTTGATGCCAAGCCTATCATGAATGCACATTAGTGAAAGTAGATTGCCTTTGACCTGAAATATTGTTCCAAGACTTTTTTAATGATTCATTCAAAATAATCAGATTCTGAACATACACATCATTGGGTATTTCTGTACAATATAATTTATTTTAAAATACTATAATGATAATATGTTATTTCTAAAACATAATTCTAAGTAATTTTATCTAATTCTCTCTATCCTCTCTTCACCACTCGACATGCAAACTTCTTGTGATTAGAATTAATGTTTACATAATAATGCAAGATTTTTTATCTTTGTCATCAAGAGCAGCAACTCCAGGAAGTACCTTACCCTCAAGAAGTTCAAGGGATGCTCCTCCTCCGGTAGAGATGTGGGACATCTTGGAAGCCTTTCCAGACTGTTCGCATGCCGCAACGGAGTCTCCACCTCCAATGATGGTGGTTGCTCCTCCGTCAGTCAAATCAGCAAGGATATCAACAATTCCGAATGTTCCCTTGTTGAACTTTTCAAACTCAAATACTCCCATAGGTCCATTCATGATAACGGTCTTGCAGTCAGCAAGGAAAGCCTTTTGTTCTTCTGTAGATTTTGGTCCATTATCAAGACCCATCCATCCATCAGGAATTTCGTCAGAAGAAACAATCTTTGATTCTGCTGTAGCAGAGAATTCATTAGCAACAACAATGTCGGATGGAAGAAGAATTTCTTTTCCAAGCTTTTCTGCCTTTGCAAGAACTTCCTTAGCAGTATCAACAAAGTCGTCTTCGACTAGAGAAGTTCCAACAGAAAGACCCTTAGCCTTTAGAAAGGTAAATACCATACCTCCTCCGATAATGATCTTGTCACACTTATCAAGTAGAGCTTCAAGAACTGTAATTTTCGAAGAAACTTTGGAGCCTCCAACAATAGCTGCCATTGGCTTCTTTCCACTAGAAACAGCACCATCAAGGTATTCCAATTCTTTTGCAAGGAGGAATCCAGATACAGCTGGTGATAAGTATTTCGTGACTCCTTCGGTAGAAGCATGAGCTCTATGAGCGGTTCCAAAAGCATCATTCACATATAGATCAAATGGAGCTGCGAGTTTCTCAACAAACTCAGGATCATTCTTGGTTTCCTCCTTGTAGAAACGAGTATTTTCAAGCATAATCACATCACCTTCCTTTGCCTCATTCACCATCTTTGCTACTTCATCCCCGATACAATCTGGTGCAAGAGGTACATCTTTTTCAAGGATTGCACCCATTCGCTCCGCACATGGTCCTAGAGAAAACTTATCTTCAGGTCCATCTTTAGGACGACCGAGATGGGAACAGACGGTAACAATAGCTCCCTTTTCAATTAGATACTTGATGGTAGGGATAGAAGCCTTGATTCTAGTATCATCTGTAATGGTCTTGCCATCAAGAGGTACATTCAAGTCGCAACGAATAAGTACCTTCTTTCCCTTGAGCTCCTTTTTAATATCTTTGACCGACTTTTTGAGGATCATTTTGTTTCAGAATATATTTTATGAAGGAAGTCGAGAAGTGAATAAGTTCCGCTCTTTGTGAGATGATGTAATAAGTTCCGCTCTTTATGAAATGATGCAGTACCAAAACAACTTATCCAAAAGATTCTTCTTCTTTGGTGATGATGGATAGAGTTCTCATCTTTGATGTTGATGAGATGAAAAGGCAGACTTCAACGTACACTACAAAACGGCTATCCAGAGTAGCTGTTTAGAACCCTTCGCCAAAGCCACAAAACCCTGCCTTCAAATTTTGAACATTCATCAATCCTATCCTAAAATTCAATTACATCAATTTCACATCAGTGATTACATGAGCATAGAGCTCCTAGTCCAAGACAAGAACTACAACTGAAACAAATATAAATCTAGTATACATATCATGTCCTCGTTTTCGTTTGGAACCGCGACTGCGAATCCTCCTACTTCATCCTTTTCCTTTGGAGCACCATCACAAGATAAGGACAACCAACAACGCCAACAACAGTCGTCCAATTCCACTGGATCAAACATTTATCAAAATTCTGCAGTCAACACTCCGCCAAATACAACTGGAGGTTTTGGTAACTCGGATTCTAATGTATTTCAGCAGAAGGTGGCATCGCCAAGAAATCTCATGAATACAAACACAAACCCGACAATGAACAGCAGCACAAATGAATCATCCAACTTGTTCGGTTCTTCTTCCGGTAAACCATTTTCATCCAGTCATCAAGATCATTCGTCACTTTTCGGAAGACCGACGATAAGCACTCAGCTTTCAACTCCGACATTTGGTCTCTCGAATAGCACATCTACACAAACAAATACTTTCCTATCGCAATCAACTTCACTTGGTGGTGGACTTGCTTCCTCTGCATCTCTTGGACTGCGACAGAGAAATGTGGGCGAAGTCAATAGTCAGAATAGAGTACATATTCCAAAAAGATCCATGATGAGTATGACTACGGAGAAACAATTCAATTCTAAACCAGCAGCTTCTACAAATATCATGAATGACAAAGAGAATCAACACATGAATATTCTCAACTCTTCGATTTCTACATCTCTTGTTGCGAAACCATCTACGGCTGGTCTTGGAAATAATATTTCTTCTTCTTCTGCTCATCTTCAGAGTATCAATTACAATCAATGGGTAGTACTTTATGGTTTTTCGACAATGGAGCAGTATACATTTATGCTTGAGAAATTTGACAAATTAGGAACTATTACCAGGAAATATCCATCGACGGCTTTTGCATCCAATGATTCAGCGTTATCCTCGAATTGGGTATGTATTCAGTATGAGTCGGCATTGCAAGCTGACAAGGCAATGTGCCAAAATAGTTCTATTCTCAACATGATCGGTGGCAGTGATTCCTTTATTGTTGGGGTGATGAAGGTGGATGAAATTATTGCTAGAAAGTTGGGTCTCAAACAATTTTTGCACAATGGAGGTGAGGAGGAAAAGTCCAAGAAAACGTTCTTTGGAAAGAGGGATGAAGCTCGTCCACCAATTGGAATTTCTACTAGTCTCAATGAAAAAGATGTGTTATTGAATGGAAATGATGTTGCTGATCGTAGACTTTTGGGACTCGATGGTACCAACACTGCTCCAAGACAAGGTAGTGTCTGCTACAAACTTTTGGCATGGGTTTATGGATGGTAAATAACTTTATTGTCTCGAAATTCCACTTCATCCTCCTCTTCGTTTGGTCTAGCTAGAAAATCTATTCTAGTAGCATCTGCGAATTATTTCGAATTTAAAAGTCATTTCTCATGGAGAAAATATTTATACAGTATAAGTAATAAACACCTTCTTGCTATTCCATTAATTATGATTTGATCCATTGAATTCAATGCTTTGATGCTCACAAAAAGAGTTCTCATACACGTATGCTCACTCTCACTCGTTAGTCGCATTTGTAACTTTCTAGTAGTTGAAATAATTTTTTTTGTTGTTTTGTACAATGAAAATCTATTATTGAGCAAATCTAGAATATACCAATTTTCACTAATAGCAATGTGTACCATCCACACATCTCATTTGTTTCAAATTTTTACTCTAAATCTGGTAGATCATCCTCGTCATCAGAATCTGAATCTGCGTCATCTGCACCAATATCAGCACCTGAAGGAGACATACCTCCCATCATTTGCTGTAAGGCTGCCATGTCAGGCATGCCGCCTTCGCCACCTCCCATTCCTGGCATACCTGGCATACCACCAGCTCCGCCTCCCATCATTTTCATCATTGCTTCCATATCCATTCCGCCCATGCCGCCCATTCCACCCATTCCGCCCATGCCGCCCATGCCGCCCATATCAGGACCTCCAGCGCCGCCCATCATACCATCCATCCCAGTAGTATCGAAGCCCTCCTCTTCTTCATCTTCGTCAACGTATCTGTCCCAATCAATCTTCACTTGATTCTTTTCCAAAAGTTTATCTTGCAACAATCTTGGCCAAAATACTTCATCATCCTCATCTTCCTTCTCTTCAACAATTTTCATAACATGCATTTGCACTGATCTTGGATTAACCTTATATGTTGATCCTTCCGCCTTGGAATCGATAGGTTTAAAGAACTTGATATTTACTTCATATGGCTTTCCTTCAGAGGTTCCCTTGAAGTGAAGCTCTTCATCTGTCAAAGTTATAGTCTCATCCTTTACATCTGGAAGAGCGATGGTGATGAACAATGAATCAGAGCGTTGAGCCCACTGTCATGGAAAGGGAAATGAAATGTTAGTTTGTTACCCAAGATATGAACAATGTTGCAAAGGGTTCGTATCAAACTAAGATATCTTTTTTGAAAAGAAGTTCCATCCACTAGTAGTCTGGGTCATACCGTGCATCTCATTTTTGCACTCTCCCATAACCCTCTCCCAAATCAAGCTGAAGAAACACAGTTGACGTACCTTGATTGGTGCTGTGTTAGACATTTTTGCTTATTATTATTCTAATAGGAATACTTTGGAATGGTGTGAATCCAAAATTTATATGGAAAGAAAGAGTTGGATGGAAAAGGATGAGGCAATAAAGAAGCTAATCGAAAACATTGAAAAAAAGAAATTAGTGCAAAAGGGGAGGAAAGGTAGTCCTACTTGCGAAAGGGGGGAGGAATTGTTGAAGACTCTCATTTTGACACTTTTGTTTTGTTGCATCTTTGGATCCTACCATAGCATCCTACCCTAGTAGGTGAACAAAAGTGAAGTGAACGAACACGACGCACGATGGAATCAAGAATCAAGTAGAAATTCTTATTTGCCAAAGTTGGTTTCATTCATTCATAATCTCTATCAGTATTCCTACAAATTCATTCACAGGAAATGCCACCCTTAGATAGAATATGCCCCTGTCGTTCAGTGCAATCTGAATCTGCGGAAAAGACTTACTGTCAAGCATGCATACGATTATTTCTGACACAAAGAATTCAAGAACATAAAACTGCCTTGGAAGAAAGGAATCAAGCTCGAGAAAATTGTGCACAAGAATTACAAGAATTACGATCGTTATCTGTCCAAACTCCTCATTTGTCAAAGGGTCCTACTGTGAAAGCTTCTCCTCAACAAATCATAGATGAATACCAAGATAGAATACAAATGCTGACAAAAGATATTGAATTGCTCCGAGAAGAATGTGGGAAAAAGTCTATTGCTTTGGCTTCATATTCTGTCATGCAGTCTAATAGAGCACTAGAAAATGAAAATTCTAGAAACATCATTTTGGAGTCAAGGAGGCGGCTAGAACTTTTGCGAACTTCTATTTTGACTGGGAACGATGATGAAAAGATGGAAGGAAATTTGACAAGTACTATCGAAGACATGGTTATAAAAGTTCGGAAGAAAAGGTTTCAGTTAGCAATTGATACATTTGATATGTTTCGTGTGGACGTAGGTTCCGAATATGATGCGTTGACCGTTGATATGCTCATGGACGTGAATTCTGAAAATGATGTGCCAAAATCAGATTGCAAAAGTAATAGTCAACCATCGTCGAGTGTAAATCCAAGATTTCTACGATTAGTGAAACAACGAGTGCCATCTGGTATTGGTAAAGTTGCAGGGTTGCTATTCCCTCATCGTGGCCCGCAACAATGTTTCAGTGGTGTCCTCCCCCACAATGTACTAATGTCATCACTTCGTTTGATTGCAAGTCTTACAAATGCACTCGCAAGATGTCTATCTATCGAATTGCCACATCCAATAGTTCTTTCTCCAGTAGCGAAAAACATGGATGCTACCAGATTTGGAATCACGCATGAGAGACTTTGGTTAAAGGACCAAACTGCAGATATAATTGACTCCGTCCCAAAGAAGGACAATTCAAAGGACGATGGAACAAATCCAAATATCACCTCTATGAAAGATGTCGAAAATCTTTGTTCAAAGGACGAGAAGAAGAAAGATTTACCTGCGGACAAAGTGAAAGATGAGCAAAAGATAAATGCTGCTGTTAAAGTATCAGCATCAACGAGCTCATTAATGTCACTTGTAGGTAGATCCGCATTGAAGGCTCTTGACAAAGTGGCTGACAAAGTGCATCATTCGATTCACATTCAAAAGAGCACGCCTACTACTAAGAAAGTCAACGCTGTAACCCTACCCATGGATCCCGATTCTGTGAAACTCCGTGTACAGTATACTACATATGCCATCATATATGAAAGTACCTCAACCAACTACGGAAGCAGTACAAAATACAAACTGAGACCTCCTCTCCCAAATTCGGACAAGGACCTTCAACGACAAAACGAGGAACAGTTCACAATAGCTCTTCAACTACTTCAGAATGACATTGTGGCGCTTTGCATTAGATCCGGTGTTCCTGTAGCTATGCTATGGCCCGCAGAAGCAATGCTATTGAATTTGCACTCTTTGAGACTACATATCCAATCCGACCTGGAGTAAAATGAAGAGTCCTATGTATTTTATATATGCGTGTGAAAATAGAAATTAAAAATTATGCATAAAACAAATCTATATTTCATTATTGATTCATTTGCTTGTTTTGCATTTCTTGTACCAACTTATCAAGGTCTTCCTTGAACGCATCCATACCAACAGGCAACTCTCTCAATGTTTCTACTTTTGTTTGGATTATTTCATGCTCCTTTATCAGTAATTGATGTTTTGCATACTGGAATTCCATAGTCTCGTTCAAATCTGCAAGTCGAGCTAATGCTAGAGCTAATGCTGAAGGAGGACCTGGTGGTGGTGAGGGCGGAGCAACTTCAACCTTTTCTTCTATCCTTTGTTTGATTGGAGTGACATCTTTCCTAGGAGGCGGCGGCACTGGCTTTTCTATACTGCGATTATTATCTTGAGGGCGCATTTCTTGTTCATTTCTGTGATCATCCTGAAAGCTGGAATTTGAAGTGTATCTTGAAAAATTCGCCTCGTTAGAATTTTCTGATGGACGAGATCCATACTGATCCATTTGATTTCGATTGCTGTTCTCATAGTAATCCATGGATTGACGATTGTTGTTATTATTGTAACCACGACCTCCCGTGCCTCGTCCACTAAATCGCCCACCGCCAAAGTCCATGTTATTATTGTTGAAGCGGCCACCTCTCCCAAAACCCCTTCCTCTACCGCCGTTAAATCGACCACCTCTTCCAAACGTATTATTATTGTTCTGGTGTGTCATTCCTCCACCTCTTCCACCAGAATTATGCTGGATTTTCCTTCCAAACTGATCTTCTGTATCATTATTATCAAAGTTATTATTACCCATGCCTTGATTATTTCGATCATGTTGGAACTGATGATTATTTTGATTTGGCGGAGTGAAATCACCACGACCTCTACCTCTGCCACGTCCAGGATGAGAAAAGCTTCTTCTTGGTGTAAATGAATCGCCTTGTGATTGGTTGAAATGACCACGGCCTCCTCTACCCATTGGCCCATCATGACCACGACCACCTCTAGGTGACGGTGCCCCACTCATGCCACTTACAGAACCACCGTCAGCACTACCATGTCTTTCCAGTGAAGGTGGTCTCTGAAATGGGGCTGATCTGAAATCCCGATCGTCTGTCATATTTCCATCGACAGAAGTTCCACCAGATCCAAAGGAGTCATATCGCATTCTTTTGTTACTATGTGGCGGTTCTGGTGCATTCATGCCTGGACCACCGCCCATGCCAAATTGATTCCCGCCTGTTGCCCCTCCCATAGGATTATTGTTCATGTTCATATTCATCTTCTCATCATCTACTGAGTCTGACATTGATCCATAAGTTGGAAGATTTCTATTGAAATTAGAATTATTATCCTGTGGTGGAGGAGGATGATCAGTCATAGGACCTGGACCATGTGGAGAACGAGTTGGAGCTACATCCATTGGAGGCATCATAGGTCCATTATTATTCCCAAATCGTCCTCCCATGTTTCCATCCATGTTATCATTCATACGACCACGTCCCCTTCCTCTTCCGCGTCCTCTCCCTGGTCCAGAATTTTGATTTTGATGTCCATGAGAGTGTCCATAGTAATTTTCTTCTCTGGGAGGACCTCTTGCATTCATATCTCCTCGACCGCCGCCTCGGAAACCTCTTCCACGACCCCTAAAAAAGGTTCTGCCACCACGACCTTCACCATCATTAAATCTACCAGCTCCGCCATTGTGAAAGTTTCCTCGTCCTCCATCGTGATGTTGATGTTGCGGTTGCTGTTGTTGAGGTTGAGACTGTTGTTGCTTATTCTCGTAGTAATTATTATTATGTCCATGTCTCCCCCCTCGACCTCTTCCAGGCCCCATATCCATATTGTTCATATGTCGACCCCTACCTCCATCTCTTCCTCGACCTCCGAATCTACCTCCTCCTCGAAAACCTCGTCCTTCAAAGCGACCCCCGTGGTCTCTACGTGCATGAAATCAATGAGCTATATCAATACTTCTGATATTTACTGAATATGTTTAGACAAGAATGCTTACCTCCCCCCATGTCTTCCTCTCCCCATAAAAGCCATATTTTTTTCTTTCTATATGAATCTATAAATGATTTGACAACAGCATGCAATCTGCACTCTGAAATCATTTGTGTAAGATAAGGTAATAGTTTTACTTCCATTCAATTGAGTGAGAGGTCCACAGGGTCTTTGTGTCTGCCATGTAGGCTCAAAACCTATTCTATTGCACGACTGTCTGTACGACTAAAACTCCCGATTGATTCAAATCCGTTTGAATTTCATTATCTTCAAAGACGACGAGGGAGAGGAGAGGGAGAAGTAGGGCAAAAGTTATAGTACTCTACACAATACTAAATATAACACGCATTCATAGGAACGTTGATCATCCTTTGAAAAGGGTCTATTAATCCGTTTTTGATCCGATAGAATCTATTACAAAGGAAATTCTGAGCTATTTTGACAATCTTGTTTCTATAACTTTACTTAAAAGGGGAGGAACGAGTAGTACTTATTGGCTCTCAAGATTATTTCTACATCCTATTGGAGATTGGCATTGCTGAATCTAAAAACAAGCTTAGGATTATTACATACCATCATGAGAAAAGTGTATCAACCTGAATCATCGAAATTTCGAACATGTTTGAATGCAGTTCCGGTCCATCAAAAGATACTAGATGGTGTCAATGTTGTAAAAGTCACAAGGGTAAGTGTGATGCTGGATGGGCCTATTTCATTCTGTTCGCATATGTTCTAATGATTATGGAATATGATCCTTGTAGGAGGGTAAAATGCAATCAGGATATTTTACTTTATCAGAAGATAGATTTACAATTTACTTGACGGACAAGCCTTTGCCCAAAGAGGGAAGAATAGGATATGTTCGTCGTCCTAAGCCTCTTTTTGTTCGTGTGACTAGTACACAGGCTGAAGAAGATGAATATGAACGTTGTATTGATATTGGAAGTGTTGATAGAATCCAAGATGGACAAAATACTTTTAGATTTGAAATGTATCATGAATCAATAGGCAGGTGAGTTATGCATGACTGATTTCTGTTACATGTCATTTTGCATTGAATCATACATGTGCTGATAGATCATCTTGAAAATGAGTAGAAGAAAGTCTGGAAATACTGGAACTCCCAAAAAGGGTGTAGAGTTGGATCCAACTAGGTGTTTTTCTATTATATATGGAGGCGAAAGAACACTTGATATGATGGTGAATGACGAAGATGTAACCAAGGATGAGATCATGTCGATTCTTGAGGCACTGCGTGAAAAATATACTGCAGCGAAAGTAAAAGTCAATCCAGATGTTTTGCTTCTTCGGCAAATTTGGGCAGATGTAGATACGGATAGAACAGAAACAATTACAAGTAATGAATTGTGCAAAATTTTAGAAAGAATTAATTTCTTCATGAAGAAGTCTGATGCCGATAAGCTATTTCATTCCTTTGCAAAAATGATGGGAATGGATCGCCAAGCTCGAAAAAAAGGTATTTCATTTGAACACACAGTTACTATTATGCACAAGATTAAACGAGATAATTGGGCTGCGAAGCCCGTTCGAGATATATTTTTTGGTTTGTTTGGACGGTTGATGAACAATGGAACGGAACGTACAAGAGTTTCAGCTGACTCGTTTTTAAGGAAGCTTGTCTGGAAAAAGCAAGGAGAAGCCAACACTACCATTGAAGATGTTCGATCGTTATTCAAATTTCTTAATCAAGTTGAAGTTGCTGATGTGAAGAGTAATTTGAACTATAAAGCATCCGATCCAAATGCAGGGAAATACATTGACTTCAGTAGATTTGAAGCTCATTTACTGAGTATAGACAATGATATCTTTGATCCATCGAAAGAAAGATTTGATCCAACCTCAATGCATGAGTCATTATCCAAGTATTGGATCAGTTCCAGCCACAACACGTATCTAACTGGTGATCAGATCAAATCTATTTCAAGTGTCCACATGTACACAAAAGCTTTACATCAAGGTTATCGATGTTTAGAATTGGATTGCTTTGACGGATTTTACGATGAAAACAATATCGCAAACCCAATTGTTTATCACAAGTAAGTTTCTATTCAAAATGAAATCTTCTGTCTGCGAATACAAATTCTGTAACTGACACTGTATTCTTTCAGCTATACAATGGTGACCAAGATTCCATTCTTTGACATTATTGACTGCATAAATCTATTCCTCGAAAAGAATCCCAATTCATACCCTGTCATACTGTCTTTGGAGAATCATTGTACACTACCGTTTCAAGAAAGAATGGCAATATATATGTCAGCAAAATTTGGAGATAAATTGTTTATACCTGATGAAGAAAAATTTGAAGAACCACTTCCATCTCCCGAAGAGTAAGTTTACCCAAAATTATAGCATCATATTACTTTGATTCCGTATTAACATGACTTCTAGGTTAAAAGGAAAAGTACTCATCAAAGGAAGAAGAATTACTGATAAAAAAGAGGATTACTACAATGGACCGTCTTATGATACAGAAGAATCAGATGATGATTCTGTGATAGAAGACGGCCATTCAGAACTCGAAAGGGATGATACACCAGTAAGTTATTCACATTTTATTCCATCAATATGCATTCCCTTTGTCCTAACATAAACTCCATGAAAAAAGTTGAGCCCTAAGAAAGCAAACATGGATAGGCAATCTTCTACTACATTCTCTCCTGAGTTGTCCAAAATTACATTTTTCCATGGTGTCCGCTTAAATTCTTTCAAGGCATTTATGGAGAAAGGCAAAGACTGTATGATCTCGATAAGTGAATCCAAAGCAAAGAAACTGAACAAGTATGATCAACATAGATTGGATTGGATCAAATTTAATCAAAGTCATCTATCGCGAGTGTACCCATCGGGAAAACGCATTTATTCAAGTAACTTCGATCCAATGATTTCATGGTCAAAAGGAGTACAAATGTGTGCTCTTAATTACCAGACCAATGACGATGGTAGACGACTAAATGATGGGCGATTTCGACAAAATGGAAGTTGTGGATATGTCCTAAAACCTCCAACACTCTTATCCGATGCTGCGCCCCACGCTCTCACTGTCAGTATTCAAGTGCTTATGGGATCTTGCCTTCCGAAACCAAATGGTGACAAGAAAGGTGAAATTATTGATCCTTATGTACAAGTTACTTTGAATGATATTTCACCTATCGATGGGAGAAGTATAGTTCATCATGAACGGACTCCTTATGTGCAGAATAATGGTTTCAACCCAATTTTTCAACAAGATCATCCATTCAAATTTGAGGTTGAGAATCCTGACGTCGCTATGATTTCATTTACGGTTTGGGATAGGGATATAACGTCAAAAGATGTATTTATAGGAAATGCTTCGATCCCTGTTGCTTGTATCAGGGAAGGGTACAGAAGTGTACACCTATCTGATAGTCATAACAAGCGAAATGGTGTCTTCGAGTGTGCATCATTACTTGTGCAAGTTGATATTAAGAAATCTCAAGCTGTAAAAATGTGGTAATGCATACTATAAATATTTTCTATATGAATATATACTTTTTTCTCTTTTTTTAACCTATTTTGATTGGTCCTAAATTATGAAAGAAACTGGTACGAAACAGCAACATTCATGAATACATGTGTTCTACAGTATGGGCTTCCTAACGCATCGTATTACTTGCAGCGGCTGATTTCTGTTGTATTGGAATCGCATCCTTTGGTCGAGATGTTCCATAATTGATAAATGCCTTACTCAAGATTTCAGATGTACATTGAGTTGTTTTCAATATCTTCATTTCAGCCACTACGGAATCAATTAGCTTCGTTGCTGATTCCATGGCAGTGTTACATCCTTCTCCCATGGAGGGTGTGATGGCATGGGCTGCATCTCCAATCAATGTCACTTTACCGTCAGAGGTTGAGTATGACACATCTTCAACATCTCCTTTCACATGGAACCACGATACATAGCGGTTGACGCGAGCCGTGTTGAATGCATCTGCTCCAATCATCTTGTAAAACGCTGGTAGTTCTTTCTCAAATAAGTCCGCCAACTGCTTTGAAAGCAAGCTATTACCAGCTTCGGTAGAAGGCAATGCTGAATATTCACCTTCCCATCCTTTGGAGGTTCCATCCTTTGGAGGTTCCAGAAATCTGTACCGTTCAAGAGTATCTTTGTAACATACCATGGAGATAGATAATTCACCAGTGGCGAGAGGTGCTGCAATCACATAGAACTTGCATTCGGGTGAAGGACGAATTACATATGTTCCGTCATTTTTCCATCCTTCTGGTTTTTTGGCCATCATGTGAACTCCAAAGCTCTTGCATTCCTCAATTTCACCTTGCTCAGACAGGGTCTGGTATGAATTGCGTACACTGGACCACTTTCCATCTGCACCAATTACATGTGTCGCTGATAGAGTTGTATTAGATGCATCGTCAAGAGTTACTTCCACTCTTCCATTTTCTAATGTTTGAACATGTGATACTCCAGATCCTCTTTTTATGGTGATCAACGGAGATTCAGATGCAATAGTTTCAAGGCATTCTACAAGAAGAGACCTTGAGAAACCAAGACCTGGTACCTTTTTCGGTATGCACTTCTTTTCGCCAGTTTTTGCATCCACGATATAGACAAAAGATCTTGGAAGTGCTTTTTCTTTTGCTGCTTCGATACATCCTTTTCCTCTACTAAGAGATGCCTGACCTCTCTCGCCAATTATGATTGTGAAGCTTTTCGTGCCCCTATGTACATTCATATCATTAGAACAACCTAGGCAATATTCACACTTATTGAACTTGGTCAACTCACCATTGATCTGGCTCTTTTGCCTTCTCGATTACTGTTGTTGCTACTCCTAGATCTGCAAATAGAATCGCTTGCAATAAACCAGCTGGTCCTCCTCCGCAAATGATAATCTTTGGGTCAGTCATACTTGTGCTTTTGTTGGTATTTCGATTGTTGTTACTTAAATTTTATGATTAGATGAATACGAAAAGATGTGCTTCTTATTTTTTTAATAATTTGTACCCCCGGAAAAGGTGTTCGCACGCGCTGCCACGGCGATGGCTGGTTGCCAAACCATTGTTTTGCCCAATGAGTACCCGGAAAAGCGTAAAAGCGTTCTTATAATATCGTGTCAACATGAGAAAGAGACAAAAAAGGGAAGAAAAGATCAATATTTATGTATCCAATGACAACCTTCCCTGACACGTTCATGTTCAGGTGAGAGGTGAGAGAACAACTGCTCGGTACCTCTATCGTATCCCATACATTTTCAGTTACAGTAAGATGAAATTGCTCTGTTTTACACTACTATTGGCCACAGTTGAAGCCTTCCTATTGCAGCCATCTGTAAATAAATGTCATATTGCTCTGAATTCTGCGGCAAATGAAGGTGAACATGAATTGAGTAGAAGATCCACTTTGAGTGGTATGATCTGCGCTGCGTCATCAGTTTCCTTGATGACTAGCTTTCCTGTGATTTCCAATGCAGTATCAAATGAGAAACCAAAAGAATTCATAGACGTAGGTACTCAAGCACCAGCACCAAATGGAGAGACAGAGTTTATCGAACTTGCGAATGGAGTAAAGGTGAAGGATTTTAGACCTGGCTCTGGAGATGAAACAGTGAAAGCCAATAGTCAGGTTCAGATTCAAGCATCTGGTCGTTTGCTAAATCTTAATGGAGTTGTCTTCTACAACACGAAAAACAACAACCCAGACGGCTTTGGAGCCATTCCTCTCACCATAAACCTTGGAAAAGGTGAAGCAATTCCTGGACTCGAAGCAGGAATAGTTGGAATGCGAAAGGGAGGGATCAGAAGGTACGTTCGAGACTACTTACTCTTTTTCAACTGTTCAAACAAATTAACACTCATATTTTGTTCATTGTAATCACACAAGAATTATTATTCCTGCAGATCTTGCATATTCTAAATTTCCTGATTTGGAACCGAAACCAATGAATGCTAATGATCAAAGAGCCTTAGACTCAGTCGTTAAAAATCCACGTAGAGATGCAAGCATTTTATTCGATGTTTCCGTTGAGAGATTTAAATAGATGAATATTATTAGCTATTCGTACATTTCATTACTTTGCTCTTGACCTTCTTTCTTTTTCCGTTGGCGTGCTTTGTTTCTAGATTTGGCCTTTTGTTTCTTGTTTACCTTCTTTGCAATCTTCTTTTGCGTTTTACTCTGCGAACCATTATAGTACTCATCTAGTTTTAACTTCATTCGCTTTCTAGCTATCTTACGATTTTGTTGCAAGCTACGTGTATCCTGGCATTGGATTTTGATCTGCGTTGGTTCATGTACCAATAATACGGCGTTAGATGTCTTGTTGATTTTCTGCCCTCCAGCGCCAGATCCTCTAACAAATGTTTCTGTCAATTCATCCTCATCTAATTCTGGGAGCTGATCGTCTCCACGGTTAGATCCCTTGCGTCTTGAAGGATCTAGACTAATTACTTGTTTGTAGACTTTATTCAAGATTGCCTCACGCAAGTCGTCATCGGGCAAGAGTGCGACCAAGCTTGAAAATAAATCCAAAGCTTCCACATCAGTTTGTGGCATATCTGAAAATTCTTCTGTCGAAATTGATCTAGCCCTTCTAAATAAAACTATAGCTTCTTGCACATAATCATCTACATCTTGCGGCTCCATCAGTCCTGCTTTTGCCTTGGTTTGTAAATTTGTTGAAATATCTTTCAGTGCCATAAAAAGCACGTCGCCCAGTATAGATCTAATTTTAGTCCCCATCTCAACCTGTCTCTGTTTGTTGTATGCTTCAATCTCCTTCTCCTTCTGCAACCATTCGTCATATGTTTCAATAACCATGTCAATGGTCTCACCTTTACCATTCATGGAACCAAATACTTTATCAATTCGTTTCTGTTTGTCCCATACAACCTTTTCCTTGTATTTGATAGCCATTATTCTATGTTCGGGTATAGCAAAAACGAACATTTCCTCCTTTCCCTTGACAGATTCATTTGGTGCTCCAAATGGAGAAGTATGAATGGTTTCATCTACGCGATCGAAATAATCCACGGAAAAATCAGCCGGATCTAAAGTATAATCCCATTTGATGCGTCTCATTACTTCCAATGCAGGTGTAAGTTTCTGACTGCTATCGTTTTCACTTTCAGATAAACCATTATCGCCGACAAAAAGCCGTTTATACACTTGACTATTGACATTTTTAAGTTTCTGCATTCTAGATTCAACGCCTCGAAGACCTCTACCCAATTTGGCTGCAAGTTTTGGTAAACTTTCATTCATATTTTGGTACAAATATATATCATCTTCAATACTCCATTCCATGTATAAGTTTTCCTTTTGAAGCTCATCATGACTACTTCCCGAAAATAACCTAGTAGTTGCTAAAGAGCGATCGTTTCTATGTAGCAAAGTAGGATTAATCTCCTTCGTGATTGCTCTATTTTGCTTTATTGCAAATAAGAAGGAAGTAGAAGATCTAGTTTGAAGGGTGAAAGCAGCAGCTCCCCTTATACGATACATTGCAGATATTGACCATAGGATCTTTGACATAGCAACCATTCTTACGGATTCACTATCGGGGCCACCTTTACGAACGAATTGTATAGCTGATGAAGGTCGATGAGTTGACTATGGTACCTATAACAGCCGCATAAGTGGCATACATTACTGTTGCAATAGGAAGTAGAAAACTGTGTTTTCCATTTTCTATGAGAGGAGAAAGATGAGGTGTTTTGGCGCGAAATGATTATCTGCATAGCTATGTAGCTAGCCAGATGAATCTAACGTCCCAAATTTATGTTCAATCACGCTGCTGCTTTTAGACATGACTTCACTATTTACGTAGCTTCATTTCTACTCACTTCAATAATCTTGCGTTCCTTTTGCTTTTTGTACTTGTGTGCCGACAAGTAGCAGCGTTGTTCTTGTTCTACTACGAGTAATCATACATCAATCACCACACATCCCACCATTGCAACAAAGAGCTTTTCATCTCACTACATTAAGATTACGAGATCAAGAAATCAGTGAGATTTTTTCATGCTTTTGAACCCAGCGAAAAAACGGAAGAGAAATTTTAATCAGTTTTAAAGGCAGGGTCAAAGGTCGTCTCACGAGTTCATCATCGATACATAATCTACATCGTTTAGATATATACTATACTACATTACAGAAAAGAGAGTGACACAAAAAACAAAGGATGACATCACAGAGTAATACAGCTTTCATAAGAGCACTAGAAAATCAAGGGGTATCATGCAGAGTTGTGGATATCGACTATCAACGTTCTTTTTCTGCATTCGGTGCAGTAGATACGAACTATATCATTCAAGTTCGAGCTTCTCCTGATTGCGATGCAAGGTGTAGATTCAAAACTTTCAAGTGAGTACAAAAAAGACAGGAGATATATATTTATATTCATGTCAACATATAGTGTTTGCGATAGCATATTAAATCGTAGATCTTGAAATGCATGATTTTTGTTTTTGTTCTCATTAGATGCCCATTGCCTTGATAGGATTGAGAAATCTTTTCACAACTTTCGAAGTTTGGTAGTAGCTTTCAAGAAAGCAACAAAAGATGCAACAGAGAAAATGACGAAAACAGGGGGTTGGTCTGGAGTTCCTGAATCAACGCAGAATGTAATTGCTTTCTCAGACGCATTTGCACATGTCATTGATTCTGAACCGCAGAGTAATTATATGGGAAAGGTTAGTACCACTTGCACGAAATCACTTACTTTTATACATTGGCATAATTGAACCTCATATGCTCATAAATAATTTCAACATTCAGATGACTTTTTCAAGTGTTCAAGATCTTGCAACTCAAAGACGCAAAGTATTGGATAAAGCACTGCGTGTACTCGCTGAAAATTATCCAACACCAAGTGCGGGGAAAGAATGTGCAGTAATGACTGAATTCAAACAGATTGTAAATGATTTTTTCTTGACTGACCATGTATACGAAGAGGAAAATGAGCCTAAAAATCGTGTTAAAGCAGAATCAATTGTCAAGGGACCATTTAATCCAGTTGAAACTAACTCAACAAAGAGTATTCCGGTGAAGAATAATAGTAAGCAACAAGAGGGAGGTACCAAAGCATTAAAATCAAAGCAAAAGAACCAGGTTATGACAACTTCTACTGGAAGTAGTCACTCACCAGAAGTACAACCAAAGAGTATCAAGAAAAGAGCTCCAGCAAAGTCTAGGAGAATTCTGAAGAAAGAGTTGATGGATAGTAAACAGCTTACATTCTCTGATTACGATAGCGTGAATTTCCAAAAGAAAGAATCTTCCGTGTTGGACTCGCCAAAGTCTATTTTTGGTATTCTTTTTGGCTTGACCATGTTCTTTTTGTGGCTTCCAGATGTTTCAATTTCAATTCAATTAGATATTGGTGTCCTTTTTATTTTCATTTCTGCAATTTTAGGAATGTCGTTTCGTCCGCATATTGCAGGGGGAGATGTTAATACTGCAAGCGAAAACAGAAAGCGTATTGACTCAGAGACTTTGATAAGACAGTCGTTAGAGGGCAGCACAAAAAGATTAACTTCAAGTGTTTCTATTTCGAAGAGCACTTCGATTTTGAGTTCAATAGTATCAACTTCCACGACTAATGTTTTTGATGAGGCAAAGGGAAAGAGTCCGTTGCGGAAGTTTCCAGATGGAGCAGAGATTGGGAGTATTCTTAACTGCTGGTCTGAACCTGTTGCTAGTGAATTCAAAGTCAGAGGTGCAAACTATCTCAAGGATAAAGTGAAGGTTCCTAGCGGCCCATTTTTGTTCCCAGCCAGAGGGGCAGATTTGTTCATTTCTGATTGTTGTCCGGAGCACATTGCCAAATACAAAGCTCTTCTCGGGGGGAAACTTCGCGAAAAGCCAACAATGATTATCAACTATAGGCTTCCATGGGGAAATTTCATTACATATTCGGAAATTCCAGAAAGATTTTTACCATATCTAAGGTACTGCTATGATAAATCAGTGAAACCTCCTCCAATGACTGGTATGTCGAATGCTGAAATATGTGCAAGTAGATATTTAATGGCAGATGATAAGGGAAAGGATGAGATTTTAAAAATTGTTCCGAAAGTAGTGAAGGGACCATGGGTTGTGAAAAAGACATGCGATGGAAAACCAGCAATTGTATGTAATAAAATGCCAACACAATACTTTTATGAACCTGCATCAGAGGGTAAGGCAGAATACTTAGAAGTCGATCTGGATATCGTAGCATCATCTGCAGCACGTGCTATTCTTGCTGTTGCTCAAAGATACACAAAGACTCTTACGCTTGATTTAGGTTTCGTTTTACAAGGAAATTCACCTGATGAGTTGCCTGAACAAATGGTTTTTGGAGCACGATTGCATGGCTTAGATCCTCTTACTGCACCAATGCTTCCGCAAAATATGGATAGCCTAATTTAGAAAGGGTCGCTTACATAATATGCGAAAAATATATACGAAATAATCTAGATGATAGCAATGCATTTTTATTACTTTATAACTGAGCTTGGTTTTTTCATGCGATACTTTTCACCATTTGTGGTATGAGGAAGACCCGAGCATGGAATGCCGTCACCATCTCTATCAAGCTTTGCTACATCACCATAAAGAGGGTAATATTTCTCAAAATATCGAAGACTGTCTTCGAAAGTAGGAAAATCAGCACAAATTGGTAGTTTTTCTGCTCTTGATCTTGGAGTTGGATCTGCTGGAGGAAGCAATTCTTCGTCACGTTTACGCACAACTTGTTTACCCCCATCATCTCCATACTGGATCTCAGCTGTATATTCGAGTGGTTCAAACTGATCATCCGCTGCTTCTTCGACGTTATCGCATATCTTGAACATACCTCTCCCTTCTTGTTCCGCGGCTTTTTGCATCTGTACCAAATCATTGCTGAAGCCAGGAAGCAATTTATCAACACTTTCTCGATTTCTCAAAATTGCTCTAGCATAACCATCTTTTACAAGCTCAGCATTGACAAGTTTGCCATCACCCTTGATAACAATTAGTGCACGAGGTTTGGAGACAGAAGTGTCTCCTATTATCTTAACCTGTACCTTTGCATTTTTAGGTAAAAGTTGCTTCAGCTTTGAAGAAGGAGACTTTGTCATACAATCAGGATATCGAAAATTGTCATTTGTGTATCCACTAGGAGTGGAGATTGCAGCAAGACCTACAACGCCATTCTTGGCTAGCTTTACTGAGTTTGCATCTAATACTCTCACTACTTCGTCATTCTCAAATTTTATTTTTGTAAGTGAAGATTGCCATTGCGGCTGTAGTACTGAGTCATCATTGGCCAATATCAAATTTGAGTTCCATCCGTTGATGTATGAAGAAGGAAGCAATGCACATGCAAGACTTGATGTACCGGTAGCTGAAATCGGTCCGTTTGGAACCGGAACATAACTGATGGGCTGTATTATCATAGTTGGTGTGCGTTGAGGTGCTTCGTTTTACCTTATCGCTAATTAATCGCCAATTAAATTGTGGACTGTGCTGCACAAATGTAGACTGTGCTGCACAGAGTCAAAAAATACTTTTCCGCCTGTCCGTCGTCCAATCCCATAAGATAAGGAATTTATTTTACGAAATTCATCGCTTCTTCATTTACTATGACATTGACCTCTATTGACAATCATTTTTTACTTAAGCCCTTCAGTTGTTTGAAACTCGAGCTGAAAGGCAAAAACAACTCAAATTTTGTTCTATCCCCGAACTAACCTACCGCCAAGCAATAGTAATTCGGAACAATTGGAAGTTCTTGGAGAAGCAAAACTTCTATGATCTACACGAATCAAACTTGTAGTAGTGTATGTAGCTTGAGAAAGACTAACTGTTAACAAAAAAAAATATTTCCTTTTTGTTCGCTGATGTTCAACTTCAGTCAGGTCTATCTAAAATCATGTTCATGTGTACTTTATATGTTTACTGAATTCAGTTTATCCCCTTACAGTTTCTATTCTATAGAATACTGATATTAAAAGCTCTCATTTCTTGCTTGGAGTTGCAATGAACTTGTATTTTGCGCAGTGTGTATTGCATGTATGAAATATGAAAGCTACCAAATCATCTCTTCATTGTCTATCCATTCTCCTATAGGACCTTCAATTTCTTCTTCGCACACAGAATCAATATCAATGGATGCTATTGAGTCGGAATCGCATTCCATGGTTTCGTCTTGGCTATTCTGGAATAAATCATGAGTCCTCATGATGTATATAAAAGTGTTTTGAATCTCAGAAGACCAATCTTGGCGGTAGTCTAGAGGCTCGTTCTGATCATTATGGAGTTCGTCTGATGAGCATGAAATAACTGATGAGTTGCGCATACTTGAAAATGGTATGTTGTGTTGTATTGTTTCACTATCGATATCATTTTGAGTCTTGGCCTCCTGACTTGAATTCGCTGAAAGCTGATGTGAGGTGTCATTAGTTTCGGTTTCCATTGCTCCGATAGACATTGTATTTTCTTCTACAAGGTTGAATGGAGAGTCCCTACGAAGAGGAGCATTATCATTAGAGTTATTTTGCTTGATTGAGTTCATGGTATGTATACGATTTGGTTGTTTTATGATTTATGAGAGAACATAGAAACTGAAAGTGAGAGTTGAGTTGTTGGTGGTGCAGTTCAGTTTTCGACATTTCTCTTACAAGATTGCAAGTAAGTCTGTCTAGTTCTAAAAAAATAGTTTAGGCATTAGAGGGCTTAAGTAAATTGTTGATCAATTAGCACGACTAACCTAGACTAACCTCACTTTTTTCCCAGTTTCATGTTTCATTTCTCAACGTTCGATCCTTCTCTTTGGAACGGCGCATCTTGTATCAAACGGTTCAATATTTCAATAAAACTAAGAACTTTCCAGTTCGCCATGAACTACTTCAGCAATGACTGTTGACCAGTCACTAAAGCTCTTCTTTGTTTTCGACGTAAAAGAGTTTTCCACTAGAATGTCAGTTAGCATTGAATAGCCTTCACTCATTGTATGCCTACCGATGAATGAGTTCCACACAGGAGTAACACGATAATCATTGAGATATTCATTTTTCCGTTCTACAAGAGACAATGGAACATCTACTTCATCGTCAGACTGCACATTGTAGGAAGGTATCCCTTTGCAATCATAAAGAAAGACGGAGTAAGATGAGTCCACTAGCAGAATAGGTATTTCATTCGTGTGATGCTCTGCTAACATCTCGCTGATATCACTTATATTCATATTGATATTATCGTAAAGAAGCTCGTATTGTGGAGAGTTTGCTAGCCATAGCTCTATCCTTGGGGCAACACAGCGAGAAAGTACTTCAGGTTTCATGTTCATCATATTGGCTGCAGCACATGTTTGAGCATCGATGGATGGATTGAACTCTCCAAATCTTGGACGCAATGCATCGCACTGAATAAGAGAGAAGAAGAGTAATGGTAAATCTTTCAGTTCATCGTGTCCATGTGCAAGTAATTTCTTTTTCTTTTCTGCCTCTGTATCATTGGGGTTGATGATTCGGCTGCCAGCATAGAAATTATCTGGGACAATGCCATCGCCATAGGAACGGGATTTTTCAGATAAGCTCTTTGCTGACATGTAGCAACATAGCAAAGAATAAATTAAATTATCATTGGCAAATTCTTCAACATCACTGAGCTTGTTCATTTGAGAATACCCATACAATGTATGGAAGAGAGACTGAAGAAAAAAAAGAAAAAGCACACACATCCAGTTAAATCTGATGAAAATGTGAAAGTTTTGATGAAAAAGAAATACACTTACCACAGCAAGAACCTCCAAATCTAGGGACGATGTCAGTTCTTCGATATTACTTGTCAAATCCAATGAGTAGGTTGCAACTCTTAACCTACGGACGGTGATCCAGCTATTACCATTCAAAACAGTTGCAGTATATGCAAAGCATGATTGGATTGTGGGCTTCAATGAAAACTCTCTCCCACTGTCCAATGTTATAAAGCTTTCAACATTTCCATTTTTCGACACAATTTCAAGATTAAAGTAATTCGTATGTGAACTCTCTATAGCTCCAAACATATAGAGCTCTTCATCATCGGGGGGAGAAGTAAAGGACCCAAACATTCCATTACCTTCATATTTACCAGTTCGACTCTTATCTATCGACAATGAATCACTTGTTCGAATTCTTAGCATAGATCCAAATGCATGTTGCCTTGATGTAAGATGTTTGATGATAGGATATTAGTCA
The DNA here is from genome assembly GCA_021927905.1 of Chaetoceros tenuissimus. Lineage (NCBI taxonomy): Eukaryota > Bacillariophyta > Thalassiosirophyceae > Chaetocerotales > Chaetocerotaceae > Chaetoceros > Chaetoceros tenuissimus. The sequence continues at coordinate 2,004,320 of BLLK01000069.1, forward strand.
CAATTTGATGCAAGCCACATTCAAAAACACATCAGAATTTACCTAGTCCATGGGGATCTCGCTTTTAATTCATTGACGAAAGTAGTTTTGCTTTCGTCGGAACTAGCCAGATTAATCATCAAAGGACCACATCCTCCACTTCTTTCAGACATATTCTTTAGCAAAGGAAATCCAAAGTATGTTTCTTGATAATCACTGTCGTGAAAAACATCTTCCTTTACAAAACCAAAGATTTCGACAGAAAACGCACTAATTGTACCATTGATACCAATATCTTGGTAATATTCATCGACTCTCTCATACCTCACTTCTGGTAGTGTCTCGTCACTGTTGATTTCAGTGGTAGTCTTTTCAACATCCAAAGATGATATATTCGCGCCACCAGCTTCTATATCATCTAAATCAGTATGAACATCTTTGGAATACGTAACTGGATGCGTTTTATAACGCTTCCCAACTTCTGCACAAGCTCCACCAAAACCTCCTCTTCCAACTTTGCCATTTCTTCCTGACAATGATATATTACCAATCTCGACAGGCGCTTTTGTTAGAAAACACATTATTTTCCCTCCACAATATAGAAATTTCTCCTCTGGTTTCATATCATCGTTTGAATTTCCATAGATATTGAGATTCTGTTGTTCTCCAGGATGAAAGGCCGTTTCTTCTATGAATTCAAGAAAGGTTTGTAACGTGCTTCCTAATGAAGGTGCATCGATGTCAACATTGCCACACTGTCTCTGACAGCACTGCTGAATTGATATTCCAGAGTCTGCCAGTTGTCGCAATGCATTCTCAATATTCAATTTTCCCATACCATCAATGGGAGAGAAAATTTCTTCAGGAGAGAAAAATTGGGACAACGGCAATGATTCAAAGTCATCTAATATCCTCTTTTTATACCCTTGATATTTGGGATTTTCATCCAATGGACAATCATCGACAAATAAATGTTTCAAGTGAGCACCAGGTGTTGAAAAGTCAAAGACACTCAAGCCACCATTCGCAGTCATTACAAATATTGCCATCCTTGCTCCTTTCGATTTTCCACTTTCATCATCTAACAAAGTCTGCAATGAAGAGGCGATATATTCATAGTAATGCGCATCAGATGATGTTCCATCTATCATTACCGCCAGAAGAGGAGGACAAGCACTTGCTGGAAGCGCATATATCTCTTCCATACGTTGATTAGCAGGGTTTTTCAAATGTAAAACTGGCAAAGAGTACTCAACAATGTAATCAATTCGTTCTTCTTGTTCCACATGTTGACTCCTATACCTATGCCTATACGCTGCCTCTTTCATCTCTAATGTTTCATCGTCATCGTCTGCTTGATATCTGCTGCTCTGTTGCTGTAAATCATATTGTGTATCAAAATCTGCATCATACGCATTGCCACAAATTGTACATATAAATGACCAAGTACCAAGCGCTACACAATTGGGGTTCAAAGGCGATCCACAAGATGTACATTTTGCAATCAATGATGCTTTCGTAGGAAAGAAATCAGCTTTCTTCAATTCTTTTTTGGTTGCAAAAGATTTGTCCCTTTTATATTTCTTGGAATAGTACTTGTCGTCATCTCCTTTGGATAATGAACTTCTGTCCGCGAAGGGCGTGATTGCAAATCCAAAAGGCAATCCACTCTTTTCCAACACATCTTCGCTCTTTGGGGCCACTTCTGTAACTGGGCTTATCAGAGTCATGGCTGCAAAATGGAAATGGATTTGTTTGAATGCAAAAATGATACAAAATTTCAAAACACTTGCGAGCTTGCTGTCTACCTTCCACTACCTACTCTCTTCCCCCTTTATCGGAAGAGGGGGTTCCCACTCCTCTCCTTTCTACTCTTTGGTACGTACGTACAATACATACGACAAAGAAGAAACAACGAAAACGACGAGCTTTTCTATGAGGCTCTGTATTGCTGTATTTCAATGATGATGTATTGGTGAAACAATTTCATACTCTAGACTAGTACGAGCTCAGAAGCAATTGTTACCTAGATCAGATGCACTATCTACAGAGATCGGCAAGACTCCTCTTTACTTCGTCTCTTCTCAGAACTTCAATCGCATTTTCTTCCGGTCTTGGATCAACAAATCTTTCTTCGTCTCATTTTTCATCTGCAACTTCTTCAGTCCTAAATATGAGTGCACCATCAGTATCTATTTCCAGCGCATTTGACGGTGGTAATGGAGCGCTAAACAAGTTTGACATTGTGGATGGCCAACCAACAGTCTTTGTAGACATTCAGAAAGATCCATACACAGAACTTGAAAAATTGTTTCATTCTCAATATTTCTCCTTTCGCTCTTCCATCAAGGACATTACTGAACCAACAACAGTCAAGTACGTTCTTGCAAACGCTGGAGAAGCATCGTATCCTTCTGCATGGGATGGATCTACAACTTTCTATTCGACAAACCCATCAGATCCAAATTCTTGGTTGAGAAAAATTGATACGAGCTATGATGAAAAAACAGGAGAACTTTCCTGGACTCATACGCATGAGCCGTCAAAGAGTTGCTACTTTGCCTACTTCCCACCATATTCTTATGAGCGTCATTTGAGTTTGATTTCAAAATGTGAAGATGCACCAAATTGTGAGGTTGAATCTTTGGGACAGACTATTGATGGGCGTGAAATGGAGTGTGTCAAGGTTGGGTCTGGTGAACAGATTTGCTGGATCATTCATCGTCAACATCCTGGAGAAAATATGGCTGAGTTCTATGCAGAAGGTTTGTTGACAAGGTTGCTGGGACTAGAAACAAACTATTCTGTTGATGGTATGGTTAGAGATGCACTCAAGATGTACACATTTTACATTGTACCAAATATGAATCCAGATGGAAGTTTCAGAGGGCATTTGCGAACCAATGCCAAGGGGCAAAACTTGAATCGTGAGTGGTGCAATTCTGGATCAGAGGAAACTGGAGACTTTTATGAGGCCCCAACCCTCGAAAGATCTCCTGAAGTTTACCATGTTTTGAACAAGATGGATGAAACTGGTGTTGGTAAGTGAAAGAGAAGAGGCATCACTCGTCATTTTTATTAAAATGTTTGCTCAAATTTACTTCCAATCGAAAGATGCATTCCTCGATGTTCATGGTGATGAGGAACTGCCATTTAACTTTTTGGCTGGGTCTGAAGGTTGCCCAAATTGGTCTGACAGGCTTGAACAATTGCATGGAGCTTTCCTTGCCAAGTATTCCGCTACTAATAGTGACATGCAGGTACCTGTTGCTTATGAACCTGAAGAAAAGGGACAGGGTAGATTAAACGTTTGTTCGAATCAAATTGCTGCAAGATACGATTGCCTTGCTGCGACTTTAGAGATGCCGTTTAAAGACTGTATGTCAAATCCAGATCCTGAACGTGGTTGGAATGGGGCGAGAGCAGCAATGCTTGGATCATCCGTGCTCGAGGCATTGGTTCATGTAGGACCACATCTCCGTAGCGATAATGCAGTTGGTGCATTTGATCAAAGTAAAGAAGCATATGTCAGACCTACTAGTGATTACAAGTCACTTCAAAACTAAATAGTTCAAGTTATATTATATTTCATTAGTTCACAGGCTATTTGTTGTTTTGGTGCGGGAAAACATATAGCACCATTTTGTCTAGCTCTATTGACTCGCTCTAGCAACGTCCACATCGTGCCCTTTCATTTTATTACAACAACAACTTATTCATAAGATGATTTCATTTTTTTCTCAAAATAAGAATTGTTGGAATCTAAATCACGCTTCCGATAGAGCAATAAACTGTCCCCTAAAAGTTTCTGCCCTGTGATTGGAAGTCGTGATAGATTTGAATTTGCGCTTACATCAACCTTATACTCTCTATGCCTCTTCTCATCTTCGTCTCCTGGAGAAACTCGGATTTCGTCGGATTTTTCTTCTGAATCCGCATCGTCGAGCTTCGGAGCAGATTCGTTGTCGGAATGTGCACTTCCTTCTCCTTTCTCTTTCAGCATTTGACAGAAATTATTGACTTCGTCGTATACCTTTTGCATCTCTTCCTCTGTACTCCAGATCATCATATATCTTTTCTCTGTTGGACATCTACACATGTAGTGGCTGTGACGCAAGCAACTGACCTTGGAGCGACTACACTCGCATGCAACACAAGAAAAGAAACATGTGTGTTTACAAGCGTGGCATAGTCTCTTATCATCATAGTCTGCCGACTCTTCATCCAACTGGTCTACTCTGTTCTTTGGTAGATCAATATACTCAGATACATCACGCACACCTTGGTCTATAAGCTTGGTTCTTAGTCGAATTTCTTCTTCAATCACTCGCTTCAGCTCTTGTGCTAGAAGTTTGCATGTGTTATAGGATTTCTGCTCTTCCAAATGATTAGCCATGGTAAATGTCAATCTGTCTTGAGAAAACACTGCTGGTCGAGAGAACGATCGATATCTCTCACTTGCATTTGAACCGTGTGTGATCCAACTGAGCGAATTGTTAGTACCTTGAATAAATATTGAATTGTGTCAACTTTTTTCAACAATGAAACTTACTCATGAGTAGCAAAGTTCACAGCTTCTCCGACATTTGGTCCAGTACTGAAACCACCGTGGAACGCCATTGGAAAGGTGACAACAAATTCGCCGGGATGCTGATTCAATTTGTACACAGGAACATCAGCAATCTGTAGCATTCTTGGACTAAACATTGTAGTGATATGATGTAATAGATCAGGAACATCTCGCATCTTTGTAGATAGATAACTCTTGAACACCTTTTCAAGCCCCGCGGCATCTTGCTTGTTCCCTGGAACCCCATACCAAATCTTGGGCGCGCCCCAGTGATGATAATTGATGGAATACAAGTAATTGTCTTCATTATGCCAGCAAAAGGTGGAAAATAAGTTACCAAAATACATCCATGGAACATTGATCCCATTGATGCAAACTTTGATATGTTTCAAAATACTATCAGGAGCATTAGGAATATTATTCAAGTTCCAGTATGTTTCCTTGTAGAATTCCTCAGTTCCAAACTTTGGTTCGGGAAGCTCCTTTTTACTTTCATCAATGTCCTGAGGTTTGTCATATACTCCCCTGCCTCTTTCTGAGCGTGGAAATCCAGACCCAAACACATGTGAATCAACATCATTTCCGTATTCAACTTCAAAGTTTTCATGAGAGATTTCAACAATATCCCAATAGGTTCTCTCAAGAAATTCCAAAGTGACTGAGTCGGATGGCTCATCGTTCCCACTTGCGACACTTTCAGCAATCCATTTTCGAGTCTTTTCTAAAGCCATTTTCAGATAAGAAGACGCACTATACTCTTCTCCATCCCCAAATGTAATTCCTTCCTGGATGCGATGAAGTAGCTGTTCCTTCGTTTCAAACTTTTTGTCACTTTCCATATCGACCGAGAAGGGGGGATTCCATCCTTTTGGAGGTACGATCTTACAAATGCCATATTTCTCCGCAATCGGTCTAATTTTATCAATGTAGTGAAGAGGGTTACCTTCGAACTCTTCTACCGTAGGGTAAAATACTGGACCCATTGGAATATGCAAATCACGGCCGCCATGTGTAATGTTTGATATTTTCTTCGAGTTCTCGATGGCTTGTTGGAGCAGTCGTTCCTCCTCAAAAGTTAGCGCAGAAGCGGTGTAGGATTGGACTGGCTTGATTCTTCTTCTGGATGGATTCCGCGTCGTCATGGTTTAGCTAATGGCGTAGTAGCTGGTGGTTGATAGCAGAGGTGATGGGCTCACTTGAAAGAAAATGCTGGAGAGAGCACGTATGTGATGAATATGACTATGATGGATGGCGGCGTCAAAGTTCTGTGAAAGAAGTTGTGTTTGGTCGCTTGGTTTTGGTGCTTCAATGAGTTGTCACATCGCACATCATACGTTGGCTTTCATTCACATTCATTTTGGCTTCATTTTTGTGGTTTGTGGAGGAAGCGCGCTAAAAAAGTCTATAAAGGGCCTTGAAAGAACCCTAAATTTTTAATAGAGTGTCTGTCACAACTTCAACTATCAAAATCTATCAAAAATTCAACGGAAAATATGAAAAAACAAAAAAACGGAAAAACCGGTTTCGTTTGTTTTTTCATCAAAACAAATCAATTACGAACAAAAAGAGAGATACGAGTTGTTATTGCTATACTCAATATTCAACATATTGAATATCTACAAGTGAACTACGAGTATCAATTATTGAAGTTGTCTCTTTTGCTGCAGACGAACAAAGAGAGATAGATAACAAAATTATTGAACATTGAACATATCTACAAGTGAACTACTAGTATGAGGGGTGAATTGCCAACGTTTATAAAAATTAGAGGGGCACCGGTGCTGTTGCATTGGTCTTTCTTCCTTCTTCTAATACTGCATCTGGTTTTAAGTTTCATAGCATACAAATCTTGGAATGTATTTTGGTTTCAGTTGATTCTTTTTGGGCCATTTCTTTTCATTATAGCTCTATTTCATGAAATCCCCAAGGCTATCATGGCCTACAGGCAAAATGCAACTATTGAGGATATTGTTCTTTGGCCACTTGGTGGTCTTTCAATTTATGGACCTGATCATCCCATGGGTGATGTGAAAGTGGCAATATTAGGCCCTGTCAGTCATGTCTTTACTGGAGCAATCTTTGCAGTCTTGTATATTATGCTCAAGGCAGATGACATGCCATCGTTACTTTCGTATAAGGTTTATTATGCAGACATTGAATCAGGCTTGAGAGGACTTTTTGCTTCCGCATCAAGGATTGCTTTTAGTTGGAATCTCATGTTGTTAGTGGTTCACTTGCTTGTGCCAGTGTATCCTATGGATGCTGTTCGTATTTGGGCTGGATTGTTGAGAAGATCTGGAAAAAGTTTGGCTGATACAGCGAAATTTACTGCTTATGCTGGTATCCTTATCTGTTCTGGAATTTTCATTTATGGATGGGTTGGTCTCTTTATGGATGCGACTTTTATGGGCGGAATAACTGAAAATAGTGCATATATTGTTCTTGGAGGTTTTGGAGCATTAGTGAGCTGGAATTTGGTGCAAACTGTGAATGCTGATCGAATCAACCTTGACAAAGTATTTGGAAGAGGTTGTTATGCGATAACGGGGAGCGGAGTTGAAATGCCAGGAGCAGTGTCATCACCACAACTTCCAGTTGAGGAAGAAAGAGATATTATATAATACTCAGTGTCAGCTTTACTTCAAAAACTAGAATTGGATAGCACAAATGCACATAAAATATATGTAAAAGTATAGACAGTGTTTAGATATTCTATTGCAACAAAGTAAACCTATTCGTGAATCGTGTCAGCCATACCCTGTGAAAAGGAAATTTCAACTCCTTCATCGGCCCCAAAACTCATGTTATTTTGTGCCATTTCGAGTAGAGATATTTCCTTGATTGGAGACTTTTTCTTTTTAGCAGAAAGTCTATGCATCAATTTTGTTTTGAATCCTTCGATGTCACTCTTGTTCTTCTTCCCCGATGTGATTGTAGCTTCTGGGGACTTGAGGTCAATCATAGAGTCAGAATCTGGTGAACTTTTTGAAGAAGATTCGGACCCTTTCCACATTTTCGATGCTTTAGATACAAAAGAAGGTGTACGCTTAGAGGTGCTTCTCTTTCCTGTTGTGACTGGAGAAAAAACGGTGTCCTTATGCTTGTCTTGTTGTGCTAATTGCAGCTTCAAGCTCGTGTTTAAATTCTCAATTTTCTTGATTTCTAGTTGAAGCTCAAAGACTCTCTTACTGGCCATTTTTGCTTCTGTTACGAGTGAAGTGTTCTTCATCACAAGCTCTCTCTTCTCATCTAAGATCTCGTCAATCTTTTCTTCGTATTCTGATCGAAGTTGAGACAGAGATGAAGCGCTAACAGAGGTTTGTCCATGTGTAAAAGGTCTTGACATGTTGAAAGGATCATCTGTGGATTCTGGCGAACTGGTAGTCTTCTTTTTAAGTGCACGGTTCTCTTCAAGAAGATCATTGAAGTTTCGTTGGAGTTCTTCGTATTCACCATTATCGGTTCCAAATCTTCCACCAAGTTGTCTCCTCATGCGGTCGTTTTCACTTTGGATGGTTGCCTTCTCTCTCTCTACCTTCTTGAGTTTCATTTGGTAGTCATCACATTCTCGTGAAGTCTCTTCAACCTGGGCTTGAGCCAAGTTTAGTCTCTGTTTGTAATTGTGTATCTTAGTGACAGCTTTGGTCTCGTAAATCTTTTGACCCTCAAGTAAATGATCATACTTTCCTGTTACTTCCTCAAGCTCATCTTGTAACTCCTGGATTTTTCTTTCAGCTTCGGTCTTGGTCTTTTGAATAAGTTGCTTGCCGTGCTCAATGAGCTTTTTTCTCTCTTCCTCGCTAGTGCTTTTTACAGTTTCCAACTCATTCAAATGTGATTCCTTCATAGCACTTGTTCTCTCTTCAAAGTCTTTCTCCATTTTTTGAAGAGACTCAATGGATTGAGCACGCAGCATATCGATCCTCTGATTCAATTCATCAACAGTTGAATTGAATTCGGATGACATTGTTTCAATTTCTTGAGCAGATTTGGATTTCTGTGTACTGAGTTTCTCTTCCCATTCTGAAGTGAGACGCTCTTTTTCAGCCTTTGCTTGCTCAGTAAGTTCCTTTTTGGTCGCATGAAGAGATTTCGTAGCCTCAAGCTTTGCTTTCTGTCCTGCTATTCTTTCGTCTTGGAGTTTTGCTTCTAGTTCTTCAACAGAGCTTTCAAGCTCCCTAACTTGATTCTCCAACTTTTGTTCTCTCTGCAAACTTGCTGCTAAATCACGTTGGGTAGATTCAAGAGATCTCTTTGTAGCGAGAAACTTCTCCTTAAAGTTTTCTGCAAGACGCTTTGCATCGTCACAGTCTTCTTCCAAACGAAGAACATTGTCATCCTCTCTTTTTGCTGCAAACTCCTTTAGCCGACTATTCTCATTTCGCAAACGCAAGAGTTCTTCTTTCAATTTTGGATTTAATTCACTCATACCACCTCCAAGAGCAAGTCCAGATTGATCATCAGTAGACTTTTCTTTCAAGGCTCGTCGAAGCTCCTCATTTTCTTCTTGATGACGAAGAAATCCTCTTTGAAGTTCATCATTCAGTCCGTTCACATTCATGCTAGCTTCTCGAAGTTTTCTAATTTCGTCTTCAGAATCAGCAAGTTTTGCTTCGGCTTCAGTTGCTTTCACCTTGTATTCTTCAAGACGCATCTTCAGAGGGAGAAGAGTAGACACTTGATTCTCAAGATCAATACATTTGGACAATGCTTCTGAATGTGCCTTCTCTTCAGCTTCAAGAACTTTATTGACATCACCCATACTCTCCACCTTTTCTTTGAGCTTTTGCAATTGACTCTCGGTCTGGTGTAGTTTGATCTTGGAATGTTTTAGAATATCAACTTCATCTTGTAATGATGCTAGTTGCTCCTTTGCCTTTGCTGCTTCCTGACTGCTTTGTTTTGCATGCTTGAGATGCTGCTCCAGCTCCTCAATTTTCAAAGTATACTCTTCTTTGGCACGAATAGAATCGGATTCAAGCTGCATTCTTGCTGCTTTATTGAATGCTTCCTTCTCTTCCATTCTCTCACATCGTTCCCTTGCTAGTCGTTCTTGTTCCCTGATAGCCTCTAATTCTCTTTGTAATTCTTGATTCTGCTGAGAAAGTGCCTGAGTCTCCTTTTCAAGTTTGATGACTTTGCGCGCACTCACATTTCTCCCTGATGACTGGTATGGTGGAGGTGAGAGTAGCTTCTTTGCAGAAGACGGTGGCAGTCTATTCGACATGGAATTCACTTTTGAAGGTGTCGGAGAACGAAATGGAGAAAGAGGCGTTCTTTTGATACCAATATCCTTTGGAACAATAAAAGGCTCCCGACTCGTACTTCCTACATTCTCCTTATCCAATTCGTCATCATCGTCGTCTAATAAAGATACATTATCGTCATCGTCAAGGTTCAAATCATCAAGATAACTTTCATCAGGATGAGCAAAACTTTTATCAGGCGACGCATTCTTTTGATCATTAAACTCTTTGATGAGTTGCATCAGCGTCCTCTGTACTCCCCCGTCAAGCTGCATGATTCTACTAACGTACTCTGATCTTTGACTACATTCTTCACCAATGGCATAACAAAGTAATGAAATGAGAATATCTGTTTCAGAATCTCCTGATATCATTGGATCACATGACGTCCATACTGCTATTGTTTGAAAATGACTATATTCCGATGGATCAATTGGTTTATTACAAATTTCAGCAGCTGATTCATAGATTGCCCTGGAAAGAAAATGGAAAAGGGAAATGAGGAAACGAAGGAAGAGTCCGCAAAGAGTCACTTGTTGAACAAAGCTATACTTACTGCTTGATAGTTTGATCCTTTGTCCATTCATCTAGTGTGAGCGTGTTTTGATCCACTGCATTCGAGACTTGAGGGAAGCTGCAAAGCCAAGTGAGAAGAGCTTGTTCTTTGGAGATGGTCTGTGTTTCTTCCGTCATGTATTCAAATTCTTCAGTTGCGTCTGCCATCTCTTCTGCATACTGTGGAGACATCATCTTTGAAATGTTACAAGATTGAAATGGTTTTGGCTTGCAGTCGATATTTGTCTATCGTGGAATTGAGCGTGATGTGTAATAAGAAGTAGTAGTAATTGAATTCAAATAAGTTTGAAACGGAGGTCAGTTGGCAGAAGATACAGTGCGTACTTCCAATACACAAACGAAGTTCTCATTTTTTAAAATGAACCATCAACTAAAATAATAGTATGCCGTTGATGTCTTTTTCTTCTTCTATTGAGCTGTTGTCGACAACATGTACATCACAATTTCCATTACGTACATTTATCGATAATTAAAATATCTAAAATATTGCAATTGCTTCTTCTTTTTATCACTTTTGATCTTCCATAAACTTTTCAGCACTTCATGAACTATAACGTACGATCGACATGGAAAGGGATATAACGCTTCCAAAAATAACCGCTTTATAAAATATAGTCACAAAACTAAATATATGTTGCGGTTGATGAGTTTAGACAGGATGTTCGATTTACGTCTTGTAGACCTATCGTGATGAAATTCTTGAAGCTGTTTATTCAGTCAACTTCTATTTAGAATCGATTTTTCGTATTCATTGATACACATAATTTGAAGAAATGGGGGTTGCCATAGTTGATGGCCTCGTGACTCTCTTCTATGATGGATCGAGAGAACTCTTTGATGACGAACTACACTGGGGAGGTTGCGGAAATACCAATATCTTTGGTGACAGGTCATCTGATTGGCAATCATGGAGTCTATCTGAAGAATGCAGGGAGTACATTAGAGAAAGACTCTCTTGGCAGCAGATAATTATTGCTGATGGAGTTACTGAGATTCCAGATCGCACTTTCTATCATTGCCGGAACATCAAACAAGTAATCTTTGCTGATACCGTTGTTTGGGTTGGAAACTATGCTTTCAGTAACTCAAGAATCTAGTCTCCGTCAAACAACTTGATATCGTCTTTCACATTGGTCACCATGCTTTCTTTAGTTGCAACAATCTATCCTATATCAAACTACCTCCAACTTTGGAATACATTGGAACACAAGCATTTCGACTTTGCGACCTCTTGAGTGTGTTCATTCCTCCAAGTTGCACAGAGATTGATTACGCGGCATTTACAGAAAACTCACGCTTGACCTATATAAGTATTCCACAGAATACTGAGATAAGTCAACATCATAACATTATTGCATTTACCGAGTTATTTCACAGATCTCCATTTATGCCACATGACCATGAGGAAGTAAATTTATGGCTCAAAAGTATCAACGCTAATGAAAGATTTGCGCTACATAGAGTCTGTTCCTCCTTTCGTCCTACTTTGGATATGATTCTTCAAACTATGGTAGACAAAGGAGGGCCACATGCATTCAAAGTAGAGAATAACATTGACATCACTCCTTCTCGATACTTGAAGGAAAATCCGTATGTTGACGTAACCGAGAAAGACGTTATCGAAAAATACATTTTACAGATGATGGGAGAAAGTCAAATAGATTCGTAATGAAGTAATGTAGACTGTTTTTACATAAGATTTAAGGGTTTCATTAGTAAGTATCTAAGTAATGCTATGTTTCATTTTGATATTGATGAAATGAACATTTCTAATTCGTAGAAGCAACGTTGAGAATAAAATATGTAGAAAGAATGTCTACCTCTTTGCATTTGATTCAAGCTATTACGGACCGTGTTGTTATAACATCAACGTATCAACTTACCACTTTATCAATTGACTTAGAAAGAAACAACACGAACCTTATAGGAAAGCTTACTCAAATCTTCTGGAAGATTGATAACCAAGGCTCCAGTGAAAGTTCCAGCTTGTCCAGCAGGGGCACATGCAATAGTCAAAAAGGTAGATTCTCCTCCTTTACGATCAATTCTTCCAGCACATGGACTTACAGACAAGGAAGGATGAGATCCAGGCGCGAATGCCGAATAGTAGTCTTTGAATCCCATACGCAACGAGTGAGGTAAACCTTTCTAACCTTTTGCTGGAAGGTTGGGTAATGGGGTATCCATGAACCGAATGAGGAAGCTTGAGACCCTTTACGAAAGCAGAAACAAGTTTTGGGCAATTGCTGTCGCGACCGATTTTGGCATATATATTTACATGTTTATATATCATATTTTTAATTCTATTTGTCATCGATTATTCATACTTCATTTTTATTTCTTTTGAATGATTACATTCTGATTGACTTTTGTAATGATGCTCTGTTTCTTTCCTTCAGGGAATTGATCATTGCAAATGCTACATCAACAGAAGTGGATGAGCGAGATAATGACCTCATTGAAAATGAGCAAAGTCTTGAGCCTTTAGAAGAAGACTCATCGTCTACCAATAGTAAATGAGATATATAGTGTCTTCTCTACTTCAGATTTCGAATTGAATCGTCATGAGTGTAAAAATGAAAGCACAAGCTATGACGAGGAATGAGAGTGTAGATTGTACTGGTGGTTTCCAAAAATGTTGCTTCGCGCTTTCCCCCTTTTTGTACCAATAACCTTTGCCAAGAGATTTTGACAAAAGGACAGAGCTTTCTTCTTCAGTACAGTTACTTCCCTGTGCTGCTGCAAGATTAAGAATGAAAATCTAATATTTCTCTATGGCCAGTTTCGTAGAGTATGAATCAATGATTATATAATTTATATACGATCTATGCAACTACCCAGTAGTTAGAACTGTCGCTTTCATTCTTTGCTTGCTTCAAAGTTTCGCAATTGTCATGATTTGTGTAAACTACAAACTGATGTACTAGATTTGGACAATAAAGTACAAAACATCACTCAACTTTTCTTCAGCTTACTTCTTTCTGGAAAGATGTTGATGTTTCTTTGAACAAATATCATCTTCGGTTGCAACTACAGGACCTTTATTACATACCCGCTTGAATGTGGTTGGTCCTTTTCTCTGTTGAACTCTCTCTCTGACAAGTTTCTTGCTGACTTCCCCTTTCTCGTCCAAGAATTCATCGCCGTGGTTCTTCGCAATCAATGCACAGAACTCTGCATGTGTGGTTTTATGGACTATGCCATTATCGTAACAATAAGAGAGTGGTTGTTTATCGGTCTTTGTCTTGAGAGTATCTGATTGCTTCTTGGTAATTTGCTTGTTGAACTCTTTCAAAGACATATCCAAACCTTGAGCAGTTGCTTCCCTAGTTTCATGACCCTTTTTGGCAGATTGCTTGTTGAACTCTTTCAAAGACATATCCAAACCTTGAGCAGTTGCTTCCCTAGTTTCATGACCCTTTTTGGCAGATTGCTTGTTGAACTCTTTCAAAGACATATCCAAACCTTGAGCAGTTGCTTCCCTAGTTTCATGACCCTTTTTGGCAGATTGCTTGTTGAACTCTTTCAAAGACATATCCAAACCTTGAGCAGTTGCTTCCCTAGTACCAAGACCCTTTTTGGCAGTTTGCTTGTTGAACTCTTTCAAAGACATATTCAAACCTTGAGCAGTTGCTTCCCTAGTACCAAGACCCTTTTTGGCATTGTGACTGCGAAACTCTTTCAAAGTCATGCCCATGCTATTGGCATTCCTCTCCATGGTGCCCTTAATGCGTTGATCCATCATATAGTTATACTCTCCGTCACGTGCCTCGCGTTGAATATGAAGGCAGCTTAATAGCTGATCAATTACCCTCATTGCTACTCCCGTATTCAAATACTCTTCACCTTCTTCTCTTGAATATTCCACGACAGTTGCCTCTGCCACAAAGTGAAACTGAGCCTTGGTTGCTTCTATGATTGTAGACAAATAATTGACATCAACTGTTTTCGCTCTCAATCCATGTGTCAAATGTTTTGTCTTCGCAACACATGGTTCATGGCCAAGAACTTCTTCAAGCATTGTGACAAAAATTGAACTGTCAACGCCAAAACGATCCGACTTTTCAGTGAAAAAGTTATGCAAGTTTCCAAGTTTGACACCTCTTTCTTTCACTCCTATCAGCATTGGTTTGTGTACATTCTCAAGTAAATATATTGCATCCGACTCGGTAGTGGCAATCAACTCGCTGTTCTCCTCAAATAAACTTGCAAATTCTGGATCTGCCTTTTGCTCGGGAGTCAACTTGTTAATCAGTTTGCGCATCTCTTCATCTTCATTCAGAAACTTATAGTGCAAAAGTTGAGGAATCCTGTCAAATATAGCAATACCCGCTACATTTTTGCGAAGTCCAATATGCTTTGAAATATCTTTACTCAAATTGCGTACACATCTCTCAACCATGGTACCTTCACGGCAGGCGAAATTTCCATATTTGCAATCTAAAACCTCCATTTCAGAAACTTCTTCAAGTTGTGGCGCTGTTCCTCCGATTGGTGGGGTTATGACTCCAATTGTTTCAGCGGTCTTGTTCATGTTTGCAATTGTTGCCTCCGAGAGAAGTAAAGAAGAGGCTCCTTTCAGAGTTCCATCCATTGACGTTAAAGATTCTTCAATCGCTGCGTAGGTTTCGCATTCCTTCCCTTCTATTGTCATCATATAGACTTTGGGCTGCTTCTTTCTCTCAGATGGATCGAGATGCTTGAATGCATTCGTTGGAGAAGCCTTGAGATCTCTGTTTTGTCTGCGAAGGAAAGATTTGACTTTTTCCAAAGGATCCGAATGCCGAGTTAGACTTGAAGCATCTTGAGTCGGTGGAGTTGGGGACTAATGTAAAAGTAATAAAGAGATGATTGAGATCATGCAAGGAAATGATATCAGTGACACAAAGTGATACTCACAACTGGGCGAGCATCCGCGTCTGTCTCTCTCTTTTGCTTTTTTGTGTCTTCTAGTTTTTCATCCAATTTTCTCTTGAGTTCACTGTTTTGTTCACGTAACTGTTTCTTTCCGTTATTAGCTATGGATACATCCTTTTCAGCCTTGGCTAAAGCTGTTTTTACTTGCTCCAGTTCTGCTGCATGCTTCTTTTGCGCCTCGTCAAACTGTTCACGTAACGCTACAATCTCTTGGTTGCGACGATCCAACATTTCTTGTCTTCCTTGGACACTTAATTGGAGCTGGTATGGTGTCAACTTTTGAAGAGAGACTCCATCTCTTTCAATAAATTCCCCTTGCTCTACAATGTCTTCATCCGCAATATGAAATCTCGTGTTGTAAAGGCTCATTCGGTAGTCTTTCAAACAGTTAATTGCTATCTTGATAGCATCTCCATATCTCATTGGTCTATTCACCTTTTGAAATACGGCTGATGATTGCTTTAGAGAGTGATAGAAACAAGATATTGATTTAGTTATTAAACTTACCTTCAAGAGCTTCCATTGTACTACCACCATCCTTTTTGATTTGGCTGAGCAAGTATCGGAAGTCGTGTGATGTCTCAAGATCTTCCAGTAAACGCATATTTACAAAAGACGGCAACAATTCGTCAATGACGCGTGGATAGTTATCCTGTCTCCTGTGGCTTTGAAAGTTGCGACTCATTTCTGGTTAAACTGACGGTCTGAAAAGGAAGAAACCCTAATGAGAGTAGATTCAATCGAATCGATTCATACTAAACAAACGACTTACTCTGATTTCAAACTTTCTTCTCTAACTCGATGCTGCAGTATACAGAGAGTTGAAAGCGGTGTACAATCAAAGTGCTTTTCAGAGAGAGTTCTATTTCTCAGAAAGAAAGGCAATGATCTTTGAAAATGAGGAGTGTTGCGGAAAGTGTTCTCTGTTGGCGTCATTTTTTTGATTTTCAAATTGTTTTAGTCTCATCTTTACAGTAGCTAGCTATCGGCAATATCTAGCTAGTCGATCAACTTATGTACGAAGATGATGCTATTGACAACTACTTCTAATGATATGATGCGATCGAAATATCGCTTTTTCCTCTTCGCTCGTAACAGATCATGATAGACAATGATATCTTGAATTTCCAAACTAAAGGTGAAGCCAATGGAAGATGAAGAAGAGCGACATTTACATCTTTGTGGTTCTACTCAAGATCCACTCAAAGAAGGTGGGCAACACTGTTTGAGGAACTGCGAGGGTCCAACCAACCCGATTTCATGTTTGCTTTTAATATAACACCGGTTCTCTTCCCAAAAGACACTTTACAAATCACCAGTTCTATCTCTACTCGTAGCTTGCTATATTGCATGTACAGATAGTAGTAAACTAGTAGCTGGAGGAGGTGTTGTGTTATTATTGTGTTGTGAAAAATTGTTTCTTTTGGAGCAAGCCAGATCTTATTTTGGAGGAGAAAAAAAGAGAAGAGAAGAGAGAAGAGGACGCTAGTTTAGGTAGCAAGCTATTAGCAATAAGTAGCTAGTTTGCATTACATAAATGTAAGAACCCGAGTAAACTTTTTTCCTCTTTGCTTCTACAAGTTTTTTCTGACGGAGCATCTTTTCAAGCTCTCTTTTTACAATTCTATTGTTAGGTTCAATAGCTAGAGCAGACGACAAGTCTTTTAGAGCCAGGTTTTCTTCCACTAGTCCTGCAGACTTTGGCGTCGTTCTTGCTTTAGCTCTCAAGTACAAGGTTTTTACACAAGGTTCCTCATCAATTTGTAAAGAATAATCACAAGCGGAAATAGCAAGCGAGAACTGTTTGAGCTTTAGACGAATGATTGCAATATTAGTGCATACGTTTTGTAGTAACTGGTTCACTTGCTTTATTTCATCCGGATTGTTGGATTCGAATGAGTGCTCTTTGATAAACTCATCTTTGATGGTATCATTTTGCCAGTTTGGATTCGTATTCTCTATCCATCGAAAGAGGGCAAAAGACTTTTCATATAGTGTCAGAGCTTCACTAAAGAGTCCTTCTTTCACTTTTTCATTACCCTCCAGTTTGAATCTGGTTGCAAGTTCAAATCTTGAATCGAATGGAAGCTCTCGTTTCTCAGAGAGCTCTCTGTGGATCCAAGAATTTTGAAGAAAGATGGGAAAATTATCAAAGTTTGATCTTAGTACTGCATCTCTCGCTGTGCGAAGCTTAACTGCTTGATCAAAGATGACAGACATTGGTGTTCCATTTACTGTTGCTTTCTCGAAAGGAGCATCGTTGTGTGTCTGATCATCATCTCTGCTCTCCATGGTATTCCTGTAAAATTTTCTATGGTGTGCCTTTGAGTCCAATTCAAGTAGTGAATGACTTTCGTCAGGTGTGCAATATTTTCTTTCTGGTCAATTCGCGATACTTTTTCAAATTTGATTACAGTACAAATTCATCCAGGAAATCTCAGTTTACCACATGCTATTACTACATATCCACCAGATGAAGTTGATTGATTAAGGTTCCACTCTATTTTATCCCAGTCGAAGACTGTATATTCACCTAGATCTCGCCCCGTGTGCCAACGACTAGTCATAATGAGGATGCATTGTATGGAATGCAATAAGTCAGAAAGTTCTTTGCCCCTTTTAAAATCTTATTGAAAGAGTGAAAAGAGAAATCTCCATTGACAACTACAGACAGAGACGGAGATGATGCGATTGTAAGACAAGAAACGGTTCGGAATTCGGGCTGTAGAATCCTACATGCCCACTATCATAATACGGTAGCTTTATTACCAATCTTGGAAATTTTATGTTTTGAAGTGGTTGAAATAAACTGAACACGTCTTTGCAATTATTTGTAAATCAAAGATGACAACGTGGTGTTTTTTAACTTATACTAAACAATTTAGTGAACAAACGAAAATGCGGAAAAATTCTGTAATCTCGAAAGTAAAAGTGAATGATTACAGCAATGGTCTTATTCCCATCAGCTTCTCGATTGTTAAAGAAGTAACCTTTTGCATACATTGAATTTTCTCTGTACTCACTTTCTGTACTCCGTTGTGTTTCGACTTTCACTAGTCTTTCCACAACTTTACGAGCCAGGAGACACGAAAGTAAACAACATTGTCTCTGTGGTATATCGAGTTTTTGCTTGAGATTTTGTTGATGGAACAACATAAGAGGCGGGCTGAGGCAACCTATTTAAAATCTTCTTGAGTCAATGCTTCCGGTCAAAGAGCGCGCATCAGCCTGAGATCTAACACTGTACAAATCACCATTAACACTTCCACCACCATAACTGTAACGAGAACCTCCGTATTGACTGCCTCCATACTGTGACCCGCCATAAATACTTCCGGCATCTCCTACACTACTCATATCATCATATCCTCCATATTCTGGAAGAGGAGCAAAGTTCGGAATAGGCATACCCTTCGCGTTCAAATCTTCATTATCATAATTATAACGAGGGTCGAAGCGAGAATCACCACGGCCTCTACGACCTCTTCGGCCAAAGGCTGCAGAATTCTGCCCACGTCCATGTCCTGGTCTATCCTCCCAACGACCGTCCCATGCACCACGTGCAAGAGCAGTGAAAGCGTACCGGGAGTCTCCGGCAGGATTGCGTCGAGGGCGTGCAAAGGTCATGTGGCTTTGTTGTAAGTTGTTGAGTGGTCCTTCAACAAGTGTTTCATGTTCCTTGAAGTGCAGCAAGAGAGCAGACCAGAGTGCATTCTTACTCAAAACACGAGGGTTTCCAAGAAGGATAACACCAAGACGAGCACGAGTTAGAGCTACATTCAAACGGCGAGGATCAGACAGGAAACCAATCCCCTGAGATTCACTCGAACGAACACATGATAGGAGGATGAAGTCCTTCTCACGACCTTGAAATGCATCCACAGAAGCTACTTCGATGGCTTCATAGTACGAGGAAGATAGAGACCCAGATCGGCGCATGTATTCCGATACATATTGTTTCTGTCCATCGTAAGGAGTAATGACACCAATCTGAGAAGGAGTTACTCCCATCTTCAGGAAGTGGGTGACAATCTTTTCAACATAGGATGCTTCAGTGCGATTCAAGTAGGAAGTTCCAGATGCACTGATTTCTTCCATTCCAGAAATGGAATAAAAGAACATTGGTTTGGTTGGAACAGGCCATGGAAAATCTTCCTTTCCTTTGAATTCAGGCAATGTTAGCAACTGACGATCAGCTTCTGTGACTCCATTTTGTAGACTTCCTTCGTAAAACATATTGGATGGGAATGCAGATAGCGTAGGATGCATACGGTATTGTACTTGAAGACGGATAGGCCGGATTCCTACCAACACCAATCTCTCAAACAAACTTGTAGTAAGACCAGCCTTGGCTGCTGCTTTGCACATTACCACAGGTCCCAATTGCTGGTGATCTCCGACAAGTACTACCTGTTTTGCTCCTTGTGTAAGTGGAATCAAAGCCTCTGCTTCTACTGCTTGAGTCGCTTCATCAATGAGTACTTGACGAAAACGAAAGTTCTTCAAACGAGGATCACCTGCTCCAGCACAAGTACAACAAATAACATCAGCACTCTGAAGAATTTCTCGTTCTGTGCGAATCTGAATGGCTTTGAACTTCTTCTGATCACGATCGGAAAGTTCACCAATTTCATCTTTCAGTCTCTTCAACTTGGAGTATTCATCACCAGCGGCCTGTGCAGTCATGATATGAAGACATAGATGATCAACAGAGGATACAGTATTTTCTCTTGTTTTGGACGCCAAACGAACAACTCGAAGTCCAGTGGCTGCAATTTTTTCTGTCAATTGGTCTACAGCGACATTACTTGGAGCTGTAACGAGTACCTGTCCCATGTTTGGTTGCTTTGTCATGTGATAAACAAGAGTTGCACTTGTCACTGTCTTTCCCGTACCCTACAAGAGAAAGTATTACCATTAATGCTACAATACACTCCACCTTCAAATTGAAAAGAAGCATACGATATGTACTTACAGGAGGACCCTGAATGAGGGACATTGGACGTTGAATCACAGAAGCTACTGCTTCCATTTGACTTTCATTTAGAGGCGGAAGACCTGGAACAGCAAATTCTTCATCACTTGAAGGTACGCGTGCATTTGAAATACGTTGCTCTTCAACAGGATGTCCAAGGAGACTATGGTAAATGTATCCAGTTACACTTGTATCATCAATGGCAAATGTCTTGAGTGCATTTTGCATACGATCAAATGAAGTCGATTTCCAAATATATTCCACGATAAAGTCATCAGTAATCTTATCAGGGACATCAGCATTCTTCATTTCAATTTCAACTTCGCCATCAATAATACTCTTGACGTAACCAGTTCCTTCCCATTCAGAATTATGATGATAAAATTTTGCACCTTCTCCTAACCTAAGACGAAGCTCGTCTCCAACCATGATTCTACTTTGATCTGCAGAGTAGCGACTTCCAAAAGAAAAGTTTGCAATATTTTTTCCTGCTAAACTCTTTTCCCAACGAACAGAAATGCTTTCAGCAGTCAAACTCTCCTTCATTTGTCTATCATAATCTGCTTCCATTTTCACAAGTGGTGCAAGAACATTCTGATAATGATATCCATCCTCATATCTCAAGAGAGTGGGAGCAAGTTCTTCTTCATCGACAACATCAGGTCTATCCAAGTCAGCAAATTTAGCTTCAGGTTCAGTCTTCCACAACTCTTCCAATTTGTTGATTTGTTCCCCAGTAATATCACGAGACAATACCACCAATCTGTCTTCAGGGACTTTAATCAACCACGGCAAAAATTTACGATCTTGAACAAGTGGATGCCACTGTCCAAGTTCCCAATCCATATCTTTGAGTTCAGGAACTGTTTCAACACAAACACGACAAAGTAAAACCACAACACTATCACTTTTAGCAGGAACAAATCCTAAAACAAAAGCATTCTTGCTTGCACAATTGTAGCATTCTAAAACAGTATCTCCCAATGGACTCTCAGGATGAAGCTGCACCTGATGACTCCTCGAACGAACCAAATGATTGACTAAATGCGATCCTCCCCCTCCTGCGCATGTGGCATTACAAAGCCATTTATTCGTTTCTACACATTTTGCAACACAGGCTGGGTCATGAATACCGCAGTATTTGCAAGCATACTCGGGCAACTGATCTTCGTCGTAATGATCGAGGAAAATGTTGCTGTCGTCGTCACTCAATTCGGATTCATCATCATCATCAATATCCGAGTCGTCTTCATCAGAGATTCCAGCTTCTGAATCATCGTATTCTGATACGCTATCTTCGTATTCCTCGCTCATTTTTTCAATTTAATTGCAACAAAAATGAGAGTTTGTTATTTGTTTCCACAGAGAGCAAAATAGAGAGAGGGCGTGAGGGTCGAGCCAAGAGCGTGCAATTTTTTCAAATTAGCCATGTTTGGTAGATATTTGAAAAATTCAATTTCATTTGAATTTTCAATTTACATTAGACTACTTGAACGTACCATAAGATGATAACCTAGTCGGTTGACCATGTATTAAAGATTATCCGGTAATTATTAATAAAAAAATATACAACTAAAGGATAAAGATGTCAAGAAATGCGATGGATTTGCCATTTCCATATTATTATCATCATGACTTCATTTGATTTCATTAAATTTGTATTTCTATTTATCACTACTCTTGGAATTCATAAAGGCAGATATTCCAGGAAAGGCGTCTCGGAAAAACATTTTCACTCTATCTTGAGCAGAGTCAACATCATCTAATGCTGGTCGAACGTCGAGGTACATACTTGGCAAACCATTACTACTTCCCATCAATCCACCGCCGGTTTCCTTGGTAGATTCATCTCCATTGTAAAAATCAATCACATATCGTCTCATGCTATCTTCACTACCGCCCTCACCTCTGTCAACATACCAATCATGTCTATCAAATGGTTCATTTCTCAACCAAAGCATACTGTAAAATCTAGCCCTAGGTGACAAATCTTTTGGTCTACCGATAAATTTCACTAGACGAGGATTTTCATTTGTTGGATCTCTCATTCTTTCCCATTTCAAAACTTCCTGCCAACCACGTTCATTGACAGCATTGTGAATCTGTACAACATGGGGAATTGCCTTTTCCATTCCTGGAGGCATTTCCCATCCCTTTCGTTTCATTGCGTTGTAAAATTGCTGCTCGGAAGGATAGACCCATTTCTGCGCATCTGTTGGTTGATGAACTGGTGACTTCTTATTTTCATCTTGATCATACGGTTTAGGGATTGATGATGTTGCACGATATGTAGATAATGGAATTTGTTGACCTGGCTGCGGTGTCTGTGCATGTTTTGCTGCTGCTTCGATGGAATTTGGAGTAATATCTCCAATCATTCTTTGAGCGTCTCCCTTTACTGGGCATCCACCTGTACTTTGAGCTTCTGCTGTAGTTGGAGCAGCCACTTCAGTATTTTTTTTACTACGAAAAAAGGAAGTCCATCCACTTAACGACGATACAGAAGAAGCATTGTTTGCATCATGTTTGACTGGACATCCTGAAGCCTTTTTCTCTACTTCCTGCTCAACCATTTTATGCAAGATCTAATTGTAATGTATATCTTTTTCCTTCAGTAAGTAACTACTTGGATTCCAATGGAGTCTTCGTTCTTTGCAATGGGTTTCTTTTCTGACTGTGTTTTTCCGCACAATGCTGACAGGAATGAATGGATAACATGAAATGACTCAAAATAGAGTATCCTTAAGGTAGAGTGTCTGCAATCTTGTTGAAGATCTTCCTAGACTGTGATCTGCTCCTCTCTTCCAAAAGCCAAAAGCATCACAATACTCTGTTCCTAAACATCTATTAGTTTACAACTGGCAGACAGTTTTCATCCCCGAGCTATCATATTTTGAAGAATGAACAGGAAGAGCTCTCAGTTGAAATCAAAGTCTTCATCATCATGGATTCAGGTCCTGGCGCTTGTGGCCATTTTATGTTCTACTAATGTTGATGCAATGAGATGGGGTAGCGGCGCTCGTTCCTCGGCATCACAAAGTATCAGTAATAGAAATCAACACTATGAAATAGATGACATGGAAGAAGCAGAGCTTACTAATAGTAATGGAGGATTGACAGGTCTTGGTCGAGAATTCAACCTATTTGGAAATTCAGGAAGAGGAGGTGATACAAATGCAAAATATAGCGGTGACTCTGGATCATTTGGAAGTTCTTCACCTTCATTCAAATCTTCTCCGTATTCAAAAAGGGGATCAAGGCGATCATACAGACGAAATACAAGTAGGCAACCTACTTCTTCGCCATATTCATCTCCTTATTCCTCATCATCTACGTCCAACAAATCAGTTTTTACAAGTGTCAAAGAATGGATACAATCTGGTAATTTGCCAAAGATTCAATGTCGTGTGGAGCCAAATACTACACTAAAAGTCCGAAAAACATTTAGACCGCTTAAAACTGTTGTTAGACTAGGTGCTGATTTTAATACACAGCTTGGAGTGTGGCAATTTAAATCTAGTTGGGAGGACGACGTGATTGGAGGTAAATTGACTCTGGCCGGGCGTGAGCTACAATTTAGTAAAACTTGGTTGTTGTCAGTCGGAGCAGTAGAAGATTTAGTGACTAGACTAAGAATGCGAGCTGCAGTTGATCTTGGGACTATGAAAGCTTATGCTCGTCTTGGATTTAGAACTGAGAGATTAAGTCCAATAAATGTGGTGGAAGGATTTACCTTACGAAAGAGATTACCTTTGGATGGAAATGATGGTCATGTAAAGTTGGAAGTGAAGGCGAATTTTGCATTCCCTGAACCTGAGATTGAATACAGTACTGAAAATCATCGTAGCTTTGTGGGAATGGGTGATATTGAGGTCAATATTGATGAATTGAACTTGTTGTTAGATTATTAGATTCAGTTTTGTTTTCATTTTAAGATAGTAGTTGTGGTAAAGATTAAATTGGGTCCTACGCACAAACTTGTTTATATATATTATATTAAGCACACTTTTCCAGATATTCAACTACATCAAAATGCCTATTCTTCTTTGCTTTTGTTATTGGTAATCTACCTTTCTTTGATCTCTTATTTGTGTCCGCGCCGTGCGTGACCAAAATTTCTACAAGCGTCAATCTGCCATCTTTTGCTGCATGGCTCAATGCGGTATAACCTTTATGGTCTGATTGATTTGGATCTGCCCCATTGTATAACAGAGTGTACACTACATCCTCAAAACCACGATTGACAGCAGCGATCAGAGGGGTCTTCTGAGCAGTTATTGTCCGACGATTTCCTTGTAGAGATTCATTAATATCATCATTATTTGTACTGCGTTTCAGAACCTGAATGTTGCATAGTCTATTTGTATCAGATAGAGGGGCTAATATCTTTACGATCTCTTTTTGACCTTTCCAAGACGCTGAGATTTTTATTAGAGGAGAGATATGGGTAAGTTACTGACTTTTTCAAAAGAAGCAACCATGTTAATAAATATTCTTACCATAAAAAAGAGGAGTCATTCCCAAACCATCAGATGTATCGAGCTCATTCATTTTATCTTTGAGCTGCTTGGCTATTTCTGCTACAACATCGGTATTTCCTTCACTAGATGCAATATGAAGAGCAGTTAGGCCAAATTTATTTCTAGCCAATGGGTCTACTTTCCCCGACTGGAGTAAAACTTTAACCGTTTCACTTGCGTCATGTAGAGCTGCAATATGCAATGACGTGTTTCTATCTTCTACCGTAGCTTGGTTCAAATCTATTCCATTCTCTTCATTTTTACACAAAAACTCCATGACTTCATGACGATTGAATTTTGCTGCGAGGTGGACACATCCCAGTCCAGTTTTCGTGCGACATGAAAAATCAATTGCTGAAATATTTTCTCCTTCGCATTTTTTGAAAGCCATCAGAAATTTGACAGATTCCAACGAACCATATTGGCATGATGCAAGAAAAGGTGTCAAGCCCTTCTTATTTGCTTTATTGAAATCCACACGACCAGAAGCTCCAAGTACCTCCAACGCGGCAAGATTATCCATACTACTTGCTACGATTGCCGCAGTTGAGCCCACGTCATTCGCTTCATTTGGATCAACCTTGTAATCTAATAACAGCTTGATAACAGATGCATTGTTTTGTGCAGCAGCAATGAAAAGTGTAGAACAACCGTAAGATATAGTGTCTTTGTTCAGTAATGACACAATGGCTTCATTAGTTCTGTCTTTCACCTCTTGGCATGGTTCTATAAAACCTCCTGTCTCTTTACTCACAAAGAGAACCCAGCATTCCTCAACTAATAGTTCCAAAACTCCTGCACTTCCAAAGAAAGCAGCAAGCCAAAATGCATTTGTGCATGCAATCTGTGTTGTTTTACCATCCTTATTACCGTGACTGTCTTTTGGATTCACCACAAAGTAACCATCGAAAATCATGCAGTGTCGAAGAATATATTCAATACCTATGTCTCTCAAAAGTGTATCTACCAAGTCAATATCGTTTGTACGAAGTGCATACAGGAAAGTGTGTCGAACAGCATTCGGATTTGATGCATTCGTTTCCATGTATAAGACATAATCATCGGTTGCATCCATTTCATCACATTCACCATGAGCTCTGAAATTACTGTGTGAGCTAAGAAAGTGTTCAATCACTTTCAAATCATCACCATATTCACTAAACACATCTCTTTCAATTGTCACTGTTTCCGTTGGGACTTTCTTATAATGCTGTGCGACTAGCTCTACGTCACCATCACCTGATGTCGACTCATTGTTCACATCGTCAACTTCCTCTACAATAGCCGATTTTCTTTCTGGTGTGTTTTTAGTGACGAGTGGATGTTCATCAACATTTTCGAGAAACATTGTAAGGGACGAGTTCTTCGCATTAAAACTACTGCAGGAACTGTCATCATCACTCTCATCATCGGATGTGACATATGTTAGATCATTTATTCCCAAATGCTCCATTGTTAGGTTGTGGATTGAATGTAGATGTTGACTAGTGAGTAGTTGTATCGGTCCTATGCTAAAAATCTCGAAGAGGAGGAAGAAAAGGAAGTTGAAAGGGTTCTTGTCGTCAGTATGTCGTCCGGAAAAGCGTCCGTTGAAAAGTGATTCGCTTTGCAACAGTTATCTTACAGTTTATTATTCATATCTTTTCTTTCCAACAACTTCTGTAATTAAACTTTTCATTTCATCATCACTGTCAACTTTGTTTTTATCTTACAGTTAATTATTCATTGGAACTGGTTCCATTGAAACAACTTCAGTAATTAAACTTTTCATTTCATCATCACTGTCGACCTTGTTTTTCTTTGTTTCAATTACTTTCTTAAGTTCTTCTTCCACATCAATAGATTTAAACCTTTCAACTTCTCCTTTCAGTATTCGAGAAACACCAGGACCATGTCCAGCTCCAATGACAACAACAATTTTCCTTCTATTTCCATCCTGGCTTGATCCTACACCCATGATTCTGACAGTTTGTATAATTTTCATAGCCATAAAAACATCTCTTTCCTCTATGATTGTTTTCTTAATTGCAGGAAAGTGCCGACTTAAATCCTCAATACTTTTCGAGAGAATATCATTTGTTGGGTCATTCATTATGGATTCAATCCATTCTCGAAGTTCATCTACGTCAGGCTGTCTGATCGAGGACCATAACAATGCACCTACAAGTTTAATTTTACCAAAGACACCAAGTGATTCCCAAGCCCGTAAAAGTGTTAATCGAACAGGCCTATCTCCCAGAACCACAGTGCATCCATTGGAATTTCTTGCCTTTTGGAGAGTTTCTTCTGTTATGAATCCATTTGCTTGTTCTCTCCTCACAGTTTCAACCAATTTCATGAATTCCCCATGTTGCTGTACAGCAACTTTGAATGCTTCTCTAAATTCACCTCCAATGGTCACATTCAACTTTGACGCATAATCTCCCTGAATTTTTGTAAGTAAAACGGAGCTAAGTGCAGCAGCTTTATTCATTTCAGGATTATGCAGCATTACTTCTTTCGTCATTTCCCCTACAGATTTTGCTTTCCCACTTTCATCTTCACTTTGAATATCGGGTACATCTTCCAATATATTTAATCTTTGTGTGCATATCTCAATGAACAATACATCTGGCTTTATGTGCTTCATAAGAAATTTGACATCCTCGCATGAGTCCTTGGATACATGAGCAGTTCCGAGAACATACACGTCGCACATTTGCGCAACACCATTTGTATCTGTCGCACCAGTTGGGAGTACAAACTTCATCAGAGCTCCTCTTCGATTTTGTAATTGTTCTGGCAATTCATCACGCCATACTTCATGTATATCTGTTAATGAAGAATGACTGGAAGATATCGTGGAACTACCACCACGTGGAATCTTCAGTGGTGCAAAGGAATTCTTAGTAATCTGTGCATTTAACAAGAAAGCATCGTTGATTTTCCAACCGAAAGCCGACGGCACCCCTTTCAGCAGACCAAACAATGAAAGGATATTCAAACATATAGCCCCCCTCATTCTATCTCGCTATCTGAGATAGATCAATTGGTTCTACTTTGTGTTACGAATGTAAAATAAATACACCAAATTCAATGAAAGAAACGAGAAACGAGAAAGATGAAAGATGAGAGAGAAGAAGACGTGGGGTTATCCATGTCGGTTTCAGATTCCTTTTTGTTCCATGTCCACGACAAAAAGACGTCACAACCTTCTTTCTGTTGCCAGATTCCAATGACCAATGCCAATCTAAACGAAAATTAATGTAAAGTACAGAGTAGCATCATCATTCCAAATAGAGACTAAAAGAAACAGTTTTATATCTTATCGTCTTGGCTACTAGAACACCGTCTGTTTCTAGTGATGGCTACTGGAAATCCATCTTTCATTGACTGTACTAAGCTCCATTTATATAATCCTGAGTGACCGTTCCTATCTTCAAAGTTGAAACCGCTGGTCAACAATATACTCATAGCGAGTTTCATATTCATTATTGCCATAGGTCTTCCTAGACACATTCTTGGTCCTGCACTAAAGACAGGAAACTTAAATGGTGATGGTTCCTTTTCATCTAAGAATCTTTCAGGTCTGAACTTTAAGGTATCTTGACCCCATATACTCTCATCCCTCCCCATCGCAAAGAAACACATATCAATCCCTATCCCCTTTGGAAGAAAAGTTCCATCAGGTAGCACAATATCTTTCTTTGCATATCGAGGATCATTTGTTACAGGGGGATGCAGCCGAAGCACCTCTAGAACAACGCAATGAGTGTAGCGCAGTTTTTGCATAGAGTCATATGAAAAATCTGCATCTTCTCCAACTCCACATATACTCTGAACTTCGTTCACTATCTTTTCAATGACATTGGGATTTCTCAGTAATTCATACCAGGCCCATGATAACGCACAAGCTGTTGTATCTCTACCAGCAAGCATAATATTTAAAAGAACATCCCTCAACAAGGAATCGCTGAGATCTAAGGAATTTTCCTTTGCATGCTGCAAATATAGCGTCAAAATATCAGACTTGTGCTTCCGTGACTCATTTGGATTCGTATGATCATCTTCGATCTTCCTATTTGCAATGACATTGTAAGCGTACTCATCCAAGATGCACTTCAGCTCCTTTATTCGCCTTTCTCTCCTCGTTATATTCAAGGCTCGTTTCAAAGAAGATAATGGATCTGTGAACCGCTGCTGACAAAGTGAGGATATCTCATCAAACGCTTTTTGAAAATCCTGCTGCTCGTTTGCAATGCTATCAACATCTTCCATCCCCAATGTAACTTCGCTTGTCACATCAAATGTAATTCGGAAGAAGATATCTTGTATATCAATTTCAAAAGAGTCTCCTTCTTCAGTTTTCTCTTGGAACAATTTGATGACTTGCTGTAGCTTCTTCTTTGTCACTTCTGCTGACTTTTTTAAAAGCTTCCTGGAAAACATATGCGACATTAATTTTCGATGAAATTTCCACACGTCGCCATCAACAGCAAAGATTCCAGTTCCGAGAACTTCTCCTAATACATTCTGCCATATATCTCCTTTCTCATAGGAGTCAAAATTGTCTAGTAGAACATCTTTTATATTCTGAACTTGGTTGATATAAACATAACCGCCTGGAACTCCGCCAATGTTCGGTAGTTTTCCTCCCCATGTCTTACCATGTCGTTTGAATTGACTTGTAGTGTAGTTAGGCCAATCTCCCCAGAATTTCAAAACATCTGGTAGGTAACCTGAATCCATTGATAATGAGGAGAAAATAAGCAGATTTCAGCATGGTGAGTGGTCTCGAGAAAAATGCGTATTGTATTGTATTTCGTCTACTACTCGTATGAACATACCTATGAAAAAGTAATGCTTTGGACCAGGTAGAGTAGATGTATCAATTCTCAAAGGTTTCACAGATGTCCAGATTTTGAGAAAAATAAAAGTGAAAACTAGGAGAGCAACTACTTCCTTTTCTTGAATGACACTTTTTGAATTGAAACAACACCATTGCAGGAATACCTGCTAGTGAATTTTGTGATAGTGAGAGCATATCGAGACTGACTAATAAGCTCTATGGGAATCAATACTATTTGCCTTCTTTACAAAAGACGCGAGAGAAACAAAAAGATTCAATCTTTATTTTTATATTTGCTGTTGAAATGCCATACGCGAGAAGTCTACTTGAGGGTTCCATCCATCCATGATGAATGATGATGTCACATGATTGGATTCGTCACAATAAATCAGAATGCAATTGTCACAAAGGTGTCAGAACGGTTATAACTGAAACACAATGACGATGAACCTTACAATACTACGTACAACTACACAAGAGACACAATAGAAGCGAGTTCAGAAGTATCATACCATAAACAGCTTCCCCTGCTATATGTTCAACTATAGTAAAACAATTTTACTTTCGTTCTATGATTCACGTTTCCTATTTATTGATCACTCTTTCCAGTTCAACTTCACCATGTCAAATTCTCGACATATTTTTCCAAATTAGTTGCACACTCGTAATATGGACTTGTTGCATCGTTGTATGTCTTGCAATTTTCTGCCATAAGCATCAAGTCAGTACGTAGTTCCTTTTTGTTTTTGTAGTGATTTCCTTTCCTTATCCGTTTATCCATAGTAAGCAAGTCTATTGGTTCTTTGATTACCTCCAGATAATCCTTCACTTCATTTGTATCAACCGGTTCTCTGAATGGCCAAGCAAAATGTTGCTCTTCAATTTTCCTAACAATATTCAATAGTTCACTCTTCAAATGATTTCTTTGACGGTCGTTGTCTTTCGCTGCTGCTGTAGATGCCAGTAGGTCTGCCATAGTCCAACCAGCCTCAACCATCCCCGGAATTGCGATTGCTTTGGACGCTGCTTCATTACCACGTGATGAATGACCTGTGATCATTGGCTTCCAGCCCTTTGGGAGTGGCGGGTAAATGACTTTGTCTGATCTAGATACAGTGCGGATTCTGCGCATGATAAATTCTTTCTGTGCTTCCAACATTTCAGGTATTCTAGTATAGTCAATTGCAGGATGCACATAACATTCCATCAATGTACCACCGTCATAATCTTTAATGAGACCATGAAACCTAGATTTTGGCATTGATATTGTCTATGTATTTCGAGTTAGTGAATATTTCAGAAATGAGGCATTGTTGTCTCGTAAATAAGTGATACTTACTCTGGTAAATCCTTGTTTTTTGAAGTACCCCGTCGCGTAATTATCAGCATATGTGATGAAATATTCTACTCCTTCCACTATTGCTTGCATTTTCAGAAGATTCATCAATTTCGTACCATATCCCTGTACATGGTAATATCAAAATTAATTCACTGTGACTATTGGTTTGTCAAATGACAATATACTTTCGAACACTGCCCACTTACCTTGACTTGCTGTGCTTGACTGACTGCACAAAATGCAATTTCTGCAAACCTCATATCGTGATAGGCCCTATAGCAAATACCACCAATTATTTCATCGTCTGTTCCTTTTACTTTTGGATCATCACTTAGAATTGCCAAACTTTTGTGGCGCCTATCAAATACCAGTCGTACAATATAATCTTTGGGCATTTTGGGCAACTGTTTTGAAAATAGATTTTTGAGACCAATCAGTTTGACCATATTGTCATCAGTTCCATCATTCTGAACTATGCACTTTCTCATGTTTGTATATGAATTTTCTTCAACGTCATCCTTATCACTTTCTTTCTTTTCGATTGGATTATCTTCTACAGCTTTATCATCTCCATCTGCGTTCGCATCATTATCATCTTGCTCCATAGGTTCAGGCTCACCATTATCCTTTGTTTCTTCCATAGGTTCAGGTTCAACATTATCATTCGTTTCTTCCATAGTTTCCTCTTTTTTCTCTTCTTTCTTTGAATCATCTTCTTCAATTTTTGCCTCTTCAATAGGAGCTTCCTCGGATTCTTCATTTTTCGGAGTACCTTCTTTTTCAACACTAGAAGAGTCTGTCACCTCTTTACTTCTCTCAGAAGTGGTTTGTTCTTCCTCCATTTCTTCAGGGTCACCTTCAGCCTTACGCTTCTTGCTATTTTCTTCCACTTCTTGAGTCATCCTGTTGCAAAAATACTTATAGATAGAGTAAGTAGTAAGAACTATGTTATTTCACAAAGAGAGGCGATAGGGAACTTGGAACTTGTTACACTTCTTCTCTCTTGTTTCTTCCTCTTCCCTCTTTTCTCCCCCTTTTAAGCAGCAATGGATCCAAAAGATAGCTACTTAAGCTCATTGACTAAAAAAAACTCTACTAAAACATCCGATCTTCTCACCTTCCAAGAGGCTCAACAGTCGGGAATGCAGCAAGAATAGAGTAATTTCAAATCTATTTTAAAATAATTTAGTTCACTTGTACGTACTTTGAGTGTATGATCATATCCCAACGCTTTTTTTTCTCAAAATTTGGAATAATTTATGGACAGATGAAACGTTGATTGACAACTAAACTGTGACAAGAACACTTTTTCATTTTCCGTTATTTTCCCCATCCAGCCCCATCCCTTGATACAAAGCATAACTATTCAATTCGACTAGTAGATAGATGTACTAGGTCTACCAAAACCTAATCACTACTTACACAATCACTGTCATGGGTTTGTTAATTTCGGCGTTGCTGTTCCAACCTCCTGAGAATCCAAAGCAAATTTTGCATGGAAAACAGATCTGGTTGACAACTTCTATTGGAAATAAAATCCCAGCGTGTTACATTACACAACCTCAGGCTAGGTTTACAATCTTGTATTCTCATGGAAATGCAGAAGATCTTGGGATGGTGAACAAGTTCTTGACAGAATTATCAAAGGTGTTATATGTCAATGTTTTAGCATATGATTATTGTGGATATGGAGTAGGAGCATTAAACAAACATAATATTGAAAGAAACGTAGAACCAAGTGAGGAGAATTGCTATGCTGATATAGAAGCAGCTTTTGATTATTTAACAAGGAAAAAGAAGGTGGACCCGAAATCAATAATATTATATGGTACGTAGGTGTCCTAGACGAATAAGAATTTGAACTACCTATGACGGTGATTATAAAGTTTTTGACATCGTTCCCAGACATGCACATGGTATGATTTCTAACTTTTCATTTTTATTCTTGAAAGGTCGTAGTGTTGGAAGTGGTCCAAGTTGTTACTTGGCACAGAAACTGAGTAAAGAATACGGGGCAGATGGAATAGGAGGACTTGTTTTACATAGTCCTTTCTTGAGCGTATGCAGGGTTGTAATTGATTGCGGAGTAGAGAATCCATATGATATATTTCCCAACGTGACTAGAATCAAGGACGTCTGTTGTCCAGTGTTTATTCTTCATGGAACTAGGGATTCAGTAGTTCCATTCAAACACGGAGTCCAACTTTTTGAAAATGTTCCAAAGAATGTGCGAATTGCACCTTTTTGGGCACCGAACATGGGTCATAATAATATCGAGAGTGAGATGACTTCATTATATATCAAGAAGCTTCAAAAATTTCTATTGCACTTGCTACAAATTCAGAATCCTGATGTTATAGAAAAAGCTTTGAAACTCAAAAAGAAGACAAAGGTATCTATCTTACCTGTTTCATTTAGTAATGGTGGGAGCTCATTTGAAACTACAAATACAGATATATCGACTGAAGATTCAGAACCATTGATAAATTCATCAGCTGGATCACCCAAAATACCAGTCGAAAAGTCAAAACTTGCTAGAACAACTTCTCCAAAAAGTATTCTGAACTTTGAAAGTAGAGAAGATGAAGATGAAAGTCTATCTCAAAGCTATGAGTTTGGTGCAAGGGTCGAAAGCAGAATATGTACGCTGGAACATGAAGAAATTGAATGCATAGTCAATAATGAATAGGATTTATAACTCAACTTTATTGTCAAACAACTTTTACTATTTCATTTTCATATACTTTCACTTTTTTAATTCTGTTCCTCCAAACTCATTCTCGTATATGGCTAGAGAAATATTCACATAGCCAAATGAACGACAGCCATTAAAAATCACTCTCAGATTTCAGGTTTGGAAGTAATTCAATAATTCAATTAGATTGAATTGTGTACATTGACTTGGTGGAATAGAAATACAATACAGTTGTGAAATACATTTCACCATGTCCACTATGAATAATGAACCTGCAGATGAAGGAGAAGCAGCAGATTTTACAAAATTACTTGCGGCTTTGAGCGTTGGAGCACGATCTGTGAATTCACTTCCAAAAACATCAGAAAGAAATGAAGATGAAGATGCTAGTGCTTCGGAAAATGAAGAAGACGATGAATTCGCATACCATATGGCCTTTAGTGAATACAGAAATTTGTGTAATGATTCCAGAGCTGAAATTGCATCTCTATTGAATCGTGCTTTTAAATCTTCTGCGAGTGTAGAACATGTAGTTGAAGATTTTGAGTTTGATGACCCACAGCTATGGGAGACAGCAGCCGAAGCCTGTGACTGCCTTCTGGAACGCGTAGACCAATACATTCAAAATGTAAAAGAAGGAAGAATTGGACAGGATGGTGAAAAATTTGGGGAAACTATTGCCAAGATGGGTGATCTTGCTAGAAATAAGGCAAAAGGTGGTTTCGATCAGATCGTTGGAAACCTCGTCGATATGGAGGTAAGTATTTTCAAAATCTGTTATTTATTTGGGTTCGATTCAATTTCTAACTAAATTTTTCACATGATAGAAACCTCAAATAACATATAACTTTGCTGGTGCTGTCCAAAATGCCAGAACTGAACCATTCGTTCCGCAAATCCATCCCGACAAACCTTTCTCAATTGATCAATCGTTCAAACTAGAACCTATTCCCGGACACGGATTAGATAGTAGACAAACTAGAGGAGATAGTGAGAAACATTCAAAATCTATACCCGAGGACATCGTGGCACCACAAGAGCACTACCCTCATCCATACAGTGCCGAAATCAAAGCATTAAAGTACAGAGATTGGCAGCTGAAAGTAGACAATGAAGATTGTGGCAAATACGGAACAAGTGGTACTCTTAATAATCCAGAGATAGCGTCGGCGAAGGGAGTATGGATTGATAAAGAAGATGATTTGATACAATTGGTAAAGCGTATAAATGATGACGACTGCCGTGAAATTGCAATTGATCTAGAAGCACACTCATTCAGAAGTTTCAATGGATTTTTATGTCTTATGCAATTGTCTTTGAGGAGACCTGCTCTAAAAGAAGGTGAAAAAGCAAAATCTTCGGACGGTGGTGATAGTATCGATACCGCATATGACTTTGTTATTGATACCCTGGCACTTCGAAATGTTATGAATGAACATCTTGCACCAATTATGGCAAATCCAGATATTGTAAAGGTAATGCACGGAGCAGATTCCGATATCGGTTGGTTTCAAAGAGACTTTGGAATCTATGTTGTCAATCTATTCGATACATACCGAGCTTGCAAATGTCTTCGCTTGAATAAGGCATCGCTTGCATATCTTTTGGCCAAGTATGCAAATGTAGAGGCTGATAAAAAGCACCAGTTGAGCGATTGGAGACAGAGACCACTTCCAGAAGATATGCGCGCGTATGCTGTATCAGATACTTTGTATCTCCTAGATATTTATGATAAAATGAGAGTAGAGCTTCTGAAGCAGGGCAAGACAAATACAGATGTCAACATAAAATCAGTTTTAGATGCCAGCAAGAATGTATGTCTTATTCGTTACGACAAAGAGTCATTTAATCCAAATGGGTACAAAAATATTATCATGTCGAAAAGAGGAAGAAGTTCAACTGTTGATTTGAACAGTGAACAAGAATCATTACTCAAAGCATTATATGACTGGAGAGATTTGATTGCTAGAGAAGAAGACGAATCGCCACAGTATATTTGTGGCAATACAGGACTTCTACGCGTTTCAAGTACCTGTCCCAAGACTGTCAATGAATTGAGAAGTTGTATGAATCCAGCACCACCTATGATGATCAAGTATTCATCTGATATTTTACGAATGGTCAAACAATTTATCACTAGTGCTGGAAAATCCATGACACCAAATGTGAAATCTAACTCTGATCGCAGTAACTTGACAAGCCCATTTCCAGGAACAGCAGCTCTTTATCAACGTGCTGGCTGGACTACGCCTCAATCAGGCCTTCTTGCTAATGAAGAAGATGGAACATCGTCTAGTGATGTCGAAATGAAAGAAATTTCTACAACTTCCTATGATGCATCAACATCAACCTCCCATAATCTTCTTATGAAACCAAATCTTTCATCAAATGGCAATAGCAAGGGAGTGGATGGTCTAGGTGCTGCACGAGAAGCTATGAACGAAGGAGTAGAAGGATCTAACATTCATAGTGGTACCGTCACAAAGCAAAATTCCAATGCCCAGAAAGCAGCTGATAAAGTGAGGAAGACATTGAAAAGCGGAGATCAAAATCTACTGAAACTCGCAAAGGCTAAGAACTTTACTGCTGAGGGAGATACTGTAGCAGAGCACACCTCTGACACTGATGAAGAGAGTGTCGATAACAATGAAAGTAATGAGATTGACGAAATTCCAAGATCTATGAAAGAAATTTATAGAATGAGTAATAGAAATAGAAGAAAAACAAAGAAAATCCAGATAGAATTTTCCGATGAAGAAGATGATATCGAAGATGCTGAAGAACTTCGTAAAGCTCAAGAGATCATTTCAAAGAGCGGCGCAAATGGAGGCGATTATTTTGACGACTCACCATCCAAACGTCAGAGGACAAAGAGTCAAGATGATTCATCTACTCAGGCATTCAATACAAAAGGTGATTTAGAAGTTATGATAGACTTGGGATGGGTGAAGAACAAGAAAGAAGCTGATGCCTTATTGGAAGATCAAAAACAATCTGTAGAATCGGGTGAAACTAGTGGAGGAAAGGAAAAGAGTCGCGGTGGAGAGAACGAATCTAACCATGGAAGTATCAACAATGGCGAAAGAAAGTCTCGTCAACGGCGTGGAGGGAAAGGAAACAAGTCTTCAGCTGCACCCTTTGACTACTCCAAGGTTGGTGCAATCGGAGTTGGGGGTTCATCAAAGATTGATTCCAATCCATTTTTCGAGGGTGCAGCAATTAGTAGAAGCTCTGCAACTACTCAACAAACAACTGCTACAAAAGAAAGAAAGAAATCTGGCAATACTCGGCGCGGTGGAAAAAGAAGCAATCACAGTGGGAACAAGACGCATACATATCGGAAATAACATCATAATTTTCCTATAAGCTGCTTGATTCGAATGATTCTATTCTCTTACATTATTTACATGTTTACTTTCCCTTAACTTTGTATTCTCTTAAAAATTATAGTCTGGTATATCATAGTCATCGTCATCTGGCTCTATAGATAAAGTGTTTGAAATTAAATCAAATGCAACAAATGCGGAACACCCCCACAAAAATGTAAATATGACACAGTAGTATAAAAAATTGTAATAAATTTGGTTGGGATTCAGAATCAAAGAGAGATATGCACCCAAAGCGTAATTGATTGTAACGATAATATGTGCTCCTACTACCAGATTTCTTCCCATGATGCCAGGGTTTTTAAAACCTTTTACTCCTTTGCATGTAATTTTGTAGATGTACAAAGCACTGGACCCCGATAGAAAGAAAGAAACTACACCCAGATCAAATTGAAAGTCTTTACCTCCACGAGTCTTGACTGTGTTTTTCACTGCCCAACACCAGAAGAAGAGTGAAACTCCCATTACGACTTTGCTGAATTTGTTCAGTTTATCTAGGTGGTCGTCTGGTGTGAGATTCAATTGGGCGTACTTCCCATATGCATTATTCCCCGAGAGTCTGTGCGATGAAAAATCTGAATGAAAGAAAACCATAAAATTGAGTGAGGGATGGATTGGATTCGGAATAAGAAAAATTTTAACACCCTTGTTTTTCATTAGCTTAGATCGTGTGCACGACGAACGTATGTTTTCTGTGCCAATCCTCTTGGAATGCAAGTGAAATTGAAGTTCAACTTTTTGTGGCGCGAAAACAATGAAAAGACTCACTCATATTTTAGAGCCCGATGACGTTCGTTATTGATATTATTTGTGTATCTATCTCTATGCTATCAGCAGCGTTTATATTTTCTTTGGTGGATTTTATTGTCTATCTAGAAGAAGTATCTCGTTACGGTAATTCTTATATATAAACATGGAGCTGCATCATCCATTTTTGACGAGTTTGTTCTTCATCGGCATAATTATGTCCTGCTCCGGGTTAGTCTCTCCCAGCCACCCAAATCCAGCATCAACAATAACCACTTTCACTTTCGCCATGGCACAAAGCAGCAATAATGATAGTACTGACAAAGATTCTTCTTCTGCAATGACAGCAACTAAAGGTCCACTTCTTAATGATAGTATTGACAAAGATTCTTCTTCTGCAATGACAGCAACTAAATATCCACTTCTTAATGATAGTATTGACAAAGATTCTTCTTCTACAATGACAGCAATTAAAGATCCACTTCTTCAAGTTATTCAAAAGGCATTTCCTGATGTGCACTCTTATGAGGTCGATGATAACATAGTGCAGGCGAATGCAGAAGGTTTCGGTGTAACTGTCAAGAGTAATGACAGCGATAGATGCCTATTTGTCAAAACTGTTGAAGCATCAAAGTACTCACACAAACCATGGGGAGATTTGAGAAGAACATTATTATATGCAAGGACAGAAGCTAGATTCTATTCTGATATTCTACCTATGCTCCAGAAGAAATCTTCATCTGATTGGTCAATTGCTCCATACTGCCACTTGTCTGCTACCTATCTAGATGGATTAATTGAAGAACATGAATCTACTTCAGCAAAGGAAGGAGACTCAGATAGTGATCCAGTTTATGATGAAAGTGAACATTCCATATTGATAGGTAAAGGTGGTAACTTGATCCTAGACTCCATGAAGGAAGGCTATTACCAAGATTCGCCTCTCAAACCAGAAGAGGCAGTTGCCTGTTTGACTGCTATAGCCAAATTTCATGCTTTGGGTTTTCAAGATGAAGAGATTTTGTCAAAGGTCTCAGATAATTTATGTGAATACGGAGGATCCTATCATCTCAAAAATAGAAATCCAAAAGAGATTAAGAATCTACAAACAACTTGGGAGAACTTTGTAAAGGAAATTTCTCCAGCGAATGAAGAGCTTTTTACCAAGCAATCAATACAGGATTTGGCACAAAGAATGCAAAATATGGCAGAATACATTTCAAATGAATTGTCACCTTCACACAAAGACAAGTATGCTACCATTGTGCACGGTGACTTTAAGAGTATGAACGTCTTCCTTCCTACTACGGATAAGGATCATCCAGTCATTATTGATTTTGCATCAACAGGACTCGGAAACCCTCTTAGTGATGTAGCCATGCACATCACACATGCACTTGATCCAGAACACCTCGTCGATGGAGGGGAAGAGGCAATGGTCGATGCATATATCAATGCACTCAATGATGCACTACCTGATGGTCATTTTTACCCTCGGGATGATGCATTCCGTCACTACCAACTTGCTGTATTGGATTACTTCCGATTTATTATGGGACGTCTCTGGCGTGGCTCAACATTGGACACATTTGAGAAAAGAAAGAATAGTAAAAATTCTGTGTATGTTAATAGAAGTCTCGATGCCGCATTCAATTTTATTGAAAGGGCAGACAAGTATCTTGAACGGTTTGAGAAGGAAGTCAACGAAAGGGATGAGCTTTAGATAAAAGGGATTTCTTTAGAAACTCAATAAACTAGGT
Organism: Chaetoceros tenuissimus; assembly: GCA_021927905.1. NCBI lineage: Eukaryota > Bacillariophyta > Thalassiosirophyceae > Chaetocerotales > Chaetocerotaceae > Chaetoceros > Chaetoceros tenuissimus. The sequence goes on from BLLK01000069.1 coordinate 2,043,858, forward strand.
CAATCAGCTACTCGAAATTCTTCAGCTATTCAGAGTTTGGAGACAATGTACGAATATTACTCTAGTTATATTAAAATTTTACAAATCATTTCTTTCACGGTGCTTTTAGACATTGATGTTCAACTCAATGTATTCATTAGCTGGAGAAAGGTCGCGATAAATGCTTTTAAGCCCAAATAGTGTCCTTTCTTTTTTAGAAGCACTATAATGCTGTTTCTTCTTGATGTCGTCATAGTCTGGCATATCCGTCGTTGCAGCAATAATTTTTCTATCTGGATGACTGAATCGATGTGCACCCATATCAGTTTTGTTCTGACCTAATATCAACGTGCGACCTCGTATAGATACATCGCCAAGAGTAGATGTCGAAGAATCGAATTGCAATTCGCCAGGAGGGATATGAGCTTGCATATGCCGACCAATCACATCATTAATGGCGCTTCCCAAAATACATGGCCCACTAAGATACAGAAGGTCAAAGGAATGAGACAAATCTAAATCGGGAAAGGGATGATTCTCTTGTTTTGGACAAAGCATATCATCAAAGTCAACTGCAGTAAACCTATTCCGAATGCTATTCACAACTAACTCGATAGTCCTAGCGATAAATGGATGACCAGGTGCAGACGCAATGAAACCATTCCACAAGCAGCTTCCAGTATCCAACGTCCTACCGGGCTCATCCACAGGAACCATGAACCCGACATCATTTTCAAAAAGTTTTTCAAGGTCAGCTGAAAGTAGCACATCGACATCTGCATAAATTCCACCATGAATCAATAAGACGCAGTATCTGAACAAATCGGCCTTGAATGCTCCAGGGATTAAACTATCATACGCTTCCTTAACTTCGGGTGGGAAATGCGATGACAAAAATAAAGAAGCATCTTCATCATTGTAAAATATGTATTTCCATCCACTTAGTTTGAAAGACTGCACAAGTCTGGAGAAGTTGGGATATTTTGTATTGCTCAGGGGTTCAAAATATGTTTGATGAATGATCCTTGGAATGAGTCTATTTGCGTCTTTTCTATGTGTTGGAATTGTAACTTGCAACATTTTTGAAGGTTTTGTTGTATGTGGTCGGAGTCTGCACAAAGTAGCGCAGTAACATGAACAAGGCTCACTACAACTTTTGCATTGAGAAAACATATCACCTCCCTCTTGCTTGGCAAGACACGAATGACACTTATAGGAAGGCAAACAGTCATTTTCAAGCAGTATATCGAAAAATCGAGGTGCACAGATATTGTTATCGATTCTTGATGAATCAACTAAAACTTCACTTTCAGTCTTGGAATCTGCTGCCATTACTACAGCTTCTACCCCATGCTTTAGAAAAAAGATTTCATCCTCGGACTTTCCAGTGTTATACTTTGCCTCACAACAAGGTGTTTCATCAGAACGACTACAGAGTCCCATTAGTCTATGTGGATTTGATATCCATTCACTATGGAGTCCAACGCAGTAACTTTGAAGTATGTTCCACTCAGATGGATTCTCCTTTATTGAACTTTGCACAAGTTCCCAAAGCTTTTCTCCTTTCCAAGTTGGATAATTCGCAATTGTCATGGCTTCATTCAGATTTTCCATTAGATATCGAACAAAAGCAATAGATTTCTTTCTACCACTCTTTGTAGCGCCAAGGTGTATAAAAGAAGAATTGATGAGTGGCTTTGAATTACCACTGTGCAAATTCGTCTGAATTAAAAAATTACGATTGTCACGTTCTAATATCTCTGGTACTCCACCAACTTCACTTGGCAAGAGCACTTGGTTGGTATCAACATATGGCTTTCCTTTTACAGCTATCATGCAAAATTTAAATAAATCTTTTCTAATCTCAGATATGATTGGAGAACTCTCTTCCAAACTCTGGTATAACTCGTATATCGAATTTGTCCTACTGATTGGAAATGACTGATCTGAGCACAAGTGACCATAAGTATGTAGGAATGTCACCCTTTCTTGTTCAGACAGCATATGGATGAAAACATCTGAATGTTGTTTCAGTGTGAAGGTGGACCGGTCGTCTTTAGTTTGCACTTGTTCTGATGAAAGTCGATAGGATCCAAAAAACACGAGAAAAAACGAAAGAATGAGTTTGAGGAAACTGCAAAGGTCCAGGCTCCCCTTCTCAGAGATCCTGGCTCTCATCTCTACTATAAGTGCTCTAAGAAGGGCTACTTTGATGCAATGAAGATGCTTCTGATTATAATGCAAGTCCTATGCTAGTAGTATACGAGTATGTCTTCATCTATCATTTGTGTTTGAGAGTTGAGAGTGAATGGTGACCATTCTCGTCTGTCTGCCAACATGTGTGGCTAAAATTTTCGTGGGACTTCAAATAAAAAATTCGCCAAAAGTCGCTTCGCCAAACTCGTCACTTTTTCATCGTGCCTTCAACAAGCTCTTTTTTCAGTCCTTTTCAAATTATAATGAATTTCGTTCAGTTTATTAATCTATGCAATAAGAGTAAGCAGAAATATTAATACCGGAAAATGGTATATAAGTTAGGACTATGCGACGAAGCGATGAAGACCGGAGAATGCTTTGAGATTGATGGCGAATTCTACGCATGTGGGAAAGTCTGCTCTCCTTCAAATATGCAAAAGGGCAAGATTTATTTTGCTGAATCCATAGAAATTCCTGATGTGTCAATGATCCAAACTGAATCGGATGTAACTGATGATACAGCTATTATGGACAAAAAACTAGATCCTCGAGAAGACTGGGATCTGGAGACCACGAACAAAATGCAAAAACCGAAACCTACAAATACAGAGAAGACTTGTGCACATGCGATCTTAGACAACGATCAGAAATCAATATCTGTCTGGAGAAAATTCAAAGAATCAATTACCACACAGAATTTTCTCAACTTTAAATCGGTACAAATGGAAAAAATTTATTGTCCAACATGTCAATTGGATCTATGCCAACCAAAAATGAATAAGATGCAGGAATCCTTACCATTTTTTTGTCATGGCTGTTCATCATATCTTGTACAAGAAGATACAGCGTCAGAAAATGCTCTTGATTCTTTAGTTGAAGCACTTACAGGAGAATCTGGTGAAAATATTCCCGAAAAAGGAAAGATTAGAGTTCTAGATCATATGGTGAAGAATACACCTTTTACCTTTCTCTGTGGAAGTATGCAGTCGAGTTCTGTTTCCTTAAGTATGAGTCATCAATCTGGATTCCAGAGTTCAATATCCTCAAGTGAACATGAAATAGACCAAGGGAAGTATTCAAAGGAAAAAATCTTAGCAGATATGCCTTTTCCAAACTCGAGTGACTGTTCTTCTCATGAAGCCCTGGCGAGTCACACAGTTGAGATCCATGAGAATACTGAAAATGAAATGGTAGCAACAGATGCTGTCAAAAATCAGGAACTATTCCATCAAAAAGATGATGTAGAATTGACTGAGGAGAAAAGGAGGGATGAACAGAAACAAAGCGGAAACGATAAATCTTTGCCTATGGAACTTCAAGCTTCAATAACATTTGACGAGGAAAACAAAATACTACACGACAGTGAACGAGTGTAAGTGAAAGATTCAATCGTATCTACACTTTCTTTTTTACGCGTCTTACCAACAAATTTACCTCATACAAAGACATGAAATTGGATCAAATGCAATTCTGAAAGTGTCTTCAGAGAATAAAAAGCTATCTGAATTTATGTGCGAAAGATGTAGAATGCCAATGGTCAACGTCGATGAAGCTACACCAGTGTGCGTCACATGTCCTCTGATTCATCGTGAGGCTAGGAGAAACGCTTTGAATAAACGGTTTGATGAAAATAAAAGCACAGATGTAGGTTGTCTAGTGGAAGTCGTCAACCCTGAAGATGCAGAATCGAGAGCAAATACAAGCGACATGAAGGAACCACAAGAAGATATCACAGAGGATATCTGCCCAGTATCCAATGATTGCGATAATTTTTCAACCAGGTTTGGGTTTGATCACTTGCCCATTAGCTACTCAGATTGCGAAGTGTTAGAAAAGGTACATACAATAGTTTTAGATACAAATGAAAATCGAAACGAACGACCAAAAGTTCAAAGTGTGGACTGGCAACCTACTCATTCTCCAGAAGATATCCTTTGCAACGTTGAGGATTCATCCTCATCATCACAGAACGAATCCTTCATCTCGTCACAACGAAGTCAAGGAAAAGACTTGAAGAAAATGATGAATTTGCATGAATTGAAGACTGCGAGTTGTACTTCACCTTCTTATTTCACAGACGAAATGTTTGATACTCTTAGTCCGTCAACTAATACAATACTCTCCCTAGAGACAAGTACAAACCGGCATTTTCAACCTTCCGCATATGACCTCTTTGGAGATAAACCAAACAGCCCAACTGCGAAAGAAGAAATGTCGATGTGTGAAGAATCTCAAGGAGGTTTCAGCTCTATTTGCGATCGAATAACTGCAAGTTTTGATAGAGTTGACGATGTCAATACATCTCCAACAAGACATTACTCTCGAAGAATTGAGAAACCTATGAACCGCATTCGTGATATGAACAAGACAAGCACCATGGATAATCTATGGCTGTCGAATACTTCAAAGATTGCAGATAACGATGCCAATATTTTTAGCCCACGTAGACGTGCAAGAACTAGGCTAGAAAATGAAATGGAAGTTTATCAATCTTTAAGCTCAAAGTATGGAAAATCTAAAGAGTTTATTTCCAAGGAAAACAAGAAAAAAGAAGAGTCCATATGGTCAGAATCAATTTCCAACAGAAGCACCAAATCTACAACCCGAACAAAGCCTTGTCCAGAAGCCCCCCTTAATCTTAGTACCTCTTCGATAAACGGACAGAGATCTTTACCTTGGAATAATTTCGATACAAAGACGGAACTTAAAGCACATTCGACAAGTGCACTTGTACCAAATAGAACTCATCCAGTTGAGGTGGAGGACAAACCTATCCTGACAGATGAAAAACCAAAATACGGACAAAACAAGTCTCATGATGATACTTACGACGAGAGTGATAATGAACATCTGCTGAACCTGTTGAACAAGTTCAAAACCATTTCTGTACGAATTTCTCAATTAGATGATGATTTGGCTGAAGTTGAAAGAATTCAGACAGCAGCAAATTCTCACAAAAATCAAGTGTTACAAGATCTGAGCAACAACAAAACAGTAGGTAAAGGAGTAGAAAATAGCACGGGACATGTTTCGAAAGGACAAGTTATAGATGATGTTCCTGCATCAAATAATGTTCCTATAGACTCTCTGCTGAGTGGTCTTGAGACTATAGTTTCTGCCATGAACGAGGTAGAAAGGAACGTCCAAGAGGAAAAAGTTAGAATACGAACGAGTTGAAGATTTTCGTATGAAAAAAGTGTCTTGTAAAGTAATAAATGTTTTATATAATCTCTTTAAAAATAAAATTATTACCAAAGAAAAATCCCACCTTGTTGTAGCATACATTTAGGTCCCTCCAAATCCATAACATTCCTCACAAAGGTTAAAAGAGACTTTGCTGTCAACGTTTATTGATGAGGTCAAATCAGTACCTTGACATGTGCTTATCTCTTGAGGAGATTACTTGGAGTTACTAGAGATTGTTTCTTGTTCTCTATTGCGTCTTACCAAAACAAAAGTCTTCTTTTCGTCCTTGTTATGTTGTATGATATTCAGGAACGTCTCTAACCTTGTCCATTTACTGTATTCATATCCATTGATGATTACGGATGAAATAACATCGCCAGCTTTGGCAATTCCTGCAAACAGTGAATCAGATCGAACCTTGTCTATAAGCAGCATATCTGCAAACTTCGCAAACTTCACCTCAATTCCCAGCCTACCTTTCTCAATATTCAAGGTAATCATTTCAACGCACACTGTTGCCAGATTTCCACATCCACGATCACAGTAGTCAATCTCATGGTCTTCACAAAGACCATAAATACTAATGGCGTCATTACCACATTGGACTCCATTGTCTTCGCGAATACACTTTCCAAACTTATGGCGATCACAAAAACCTTTACTACTTCTGGCGTTATTTTTGCATTGGACTCTATCATCGTCATGGCCATTACACTTTCCAAACTTGCAGCTTCTACAAAGACCTCCACTACCGATGGCGTCATTGCTGCATTGGAAGTTGTTGTCTTCATTACCACTACAATGTTCATACTTACAGCTTCTACAAAGACCATCACTGCTTCTGGCGTCATTGCTGCATTGAAAGTTGTTGTCTTCATTACCTATACACGTTCCAAACTTGCAGCTTGCACAAAGACCTTTACTCACACATATATTCGGACAAGGCATTTGCAATCCATTTCTGTCAATAGAGGCAATGCATTTCTCCCAGAGATAAACATGCTTGGAGTTGAAGGTGAAACTTGAGCTAATCTCATTTGTGATATACTGTCCTGAAATAGATTGTTTTGATCTTCTCTCATTCATTTGTTCAATGTAATTCGAAAGGAAAGTAGATTGTCTAGGACCTGCTCTCATTCGATAATATTCCAACATGCGAATCTGTGAGTTTCCAAATACTTGAAGAATTTCATGGATGTTTCCAATATGCTTCTTGGCTGCTTCTTCATTCTTCAATTCTTCAAGAACTCGAGCAACGTCCAGCTTTGAAAATGCAGCATATAAGACAATACATGTAAGATACAGGAGCTCGAAATTCTCTTCTGACAGACATAAAGTTTGTAGGATATGGCAAAAATGAAATCCATTATCATGTATGACACTCTTTGGAAAGTATGTGCCAAGGATTTCAAGAAAGTTTCTTGCTGCGGCAAATACTACTCGTCCTTCGTGAGTTGAGAAATTGATTACACTTCGAACCACGTAGGAGCCATGTATAACCTGACACACTGCTGGATGCAGATATTTCTGAGTAATCCTGCATGCCTCGTTGATGGTATCGAGTGTTGAATTGACATCTTCGATCTTCTTCCTGAGATCTTTGAACCTTGGTTCTCTAAGGCGAGATAGCATTTTCCTAATCAATCGTGGGATTGCTCTGACGGATGTAAGAAAGGTTACGTTGTCAAAGTCGTATCCACAATAGTCTAAAATGAACAGGCCAACTTTTTTTCCAAGGAGTTTTGAAATAAGGTTAATAAGCTCATCAAGTAAATCACTTGTTGCCATTGCTCTTGGGCCCCTGAAGTTACCCATGGCTACAAGCACTTCCATCATTTCATCTGCATTGCAATGGAAGAAATAGGGCACATATCCTTTGCATAGTTTGAGGATAACATTCAATGCATCCACAATAACTTTGTGGTCAAGTAGCCACCGGCCTTTATTTGCGGGATCTGACCATAATTCGTATGGGGGATAGTATAGCTTTCCGCCTTCTGTGCGGACGGACTTTTTTGTTAGATCATCAATAGGTTTTCCTAGATATTTGTTGCTTCGACTATTGTTGAATAGATGAAGGACTTCGTCTAGGTATCCGTCCAGCTTGTCGGCATCAACATCATTATATTTTGGCTTTTCTAAGGGAGCTGCGGAAGACGATTCAAGCATATCTAGTGGTATAAAGCTATTAGGAAAGTTTCCATGTGAACAAGATCCTGAACAAGCACTGGGTGGATGATCCGTTTCCTCCACTTCTTGGGCAATTTGTATTGGATTCAAAGGGTAAGATTCTTCGGAATCTTGCAGAGTAGGAGGAGTAGGAGTAATTGTTATAGGCTAAGGTATAAATATAATGTTAGGAAAGGAAAGTACATTTCATTTCAAATTGAAAAACGTTCTACTTACTGACACGTTATATCCAAGCATTGCCAACTCGGCAATTTCCTGACGGATTCTATCTAGCTTTTGTTGAACTAGAATTTCTTTCTCATCATTTGATAAATTCGAAAGCAAACTTGGCATTGGTGAACTTTCTTCCATTTCACTATCAGGTGCACTTGGCATTGGTGAACTTTCTTCCATTTCACTATCAGGTGCACTTGGCATTGGTGAACTTTCTTCCATTTCACTATCAGGTGCACTTGGCATTGGTGAACTTTCTTCCATTTCACTATCAGGTGCACTTGGCATTGGTGAACTTTCTTCCATTTCACTATCAGGTGCACTTGACATTGGTGAACTTTCTTCCATTTCACTATCAGGTGCACTTGGCATTGGTGAACTTTCTTCCATTTCACTATCAGGTAGTTCCTGTCCTGTAGACACTTCCTCTCTCGCTTGACGTTTCGGCGGAGGAGCATCTTCCTGGGATGATCTTACTACTTTCCGAGCCTCTCCAGAAGTCATAATCAGCAGGAGTCAAAGTTGGCTGTTGGATGGAGTATTCGAATATGAGTTAGGAAACAAAGAATTACAATTGAATTGAATTGGTTCGAAATTTCAAAGAGAGAAGAACTTCTACTTACCTCTTTTTGCCATGCGCATAATCTGAATCTCTATATGCTGCAGTAAGGTTTCGCTTATAGTGTCTAGTTGGACGAGAGCTGCTGTAGACCTGAATCTATTCGATTCGCTGTCGTTTGGTGACCAATCAAAGTTGTAGGGATCATTTGTTCTTTGAAAAGAGAGAGTGGAGCAAACTAAGCTCCAAATTCGATTTTTCAAATCAGATGCCCCAGTCCCATTTTGAATCCCAAATCAAAAGGATCGCATCACTCCTTTTGGGACGAGGTCTTTGGTACTGCTCACAGCCTTACTCTCTCGTCTTGATCTTTACCTCACTGTTATTCAAAATATATAGAGTGAAATTGACCTGGTTTTGGATCCGACTACAATGGTGGATATTGAAGAGTTGAAAGTAAGCATAGAAGAGAACAGGGTGGATATTGAAGAGTTGAAAGTAGTAAGCATGGAAGAGAACAGTTCTTCACCAAATGAAAAAACAGAATCAACTTTGTTCAAAATATGCAGTATCAAAATGTCTAATGAGAAAAACGAGACTCTATGGAAGAGCGAAACATCAACTTTAAACAACAATGACGATGAAGTCATTGTTCACCTTCCAAGTTCAATTCTTCAAGAGCCAGTCATAGTGCGGGAGATCAAATTTTCCACAGGCAGTGAAGCCATCCAGAGACTTCAGCTAACACAGAACATCCGCCTTCATGGTAATCTTGTCGAACAGTGGGACTTCTCTTTCGGATTTTGCATCCCTTTCTCCACAAACACATGGGAGCAAATGATCATTGCGGATGAAAATACAATGGACTCATCCATTTTGAGCGGTAATGTAACTATCGAAACTATATTCTACAATGACGTTGATGTACTCTCGAGAAGTGTTTGGAGAGTTTTTTATACTTAAAATACTATATTAACAGTGGAGTCGCGTAAGAATACCGTTTTTGTGCTGCAAATGAAAAATCTAATTTCGCTTCCAATCGATGCGCAATAAAAAAGTAATACCTTTCTAAAAGCTCTTTTTACGCTTGTTTCAAAACTGTAATCGACGAGAGCGCGCATGCTTTCTGAGTCGAGAAATTTAGCTTTTCGTAAGACGAGATCGTCACTTTTTCAAATATTTGGTGTTGAATCGCAACCATATTTCTCTCCATAAAATGAGTTGTCGATTCAAACAAGTTACATACTGTTCATTTGAATAGTTTTCGAAAGATTCGTGTATTTACATTAGCTGTAGATTGACTGCAAAATAATCTATTTGAGGGTATAGAAGACATGGTCGATTCATGATTCGAAAATGGCTCAAATTTCACTCGATTTCACAGACCAATGACGGAGATTGTGCCATTGTTGGTACAGTCTGTACGTACGATAAAGAATCAAAGAAAACATGGTTGAGAATGCTATTGCGATATCAATATTATAATGATTCTATGGCTAAACTAAATACATATTCATTTAGACAAACACTTCAAGAATATATTTGTAACTTCTCAGAATCGACAACTCATTTTATGGAGAGAAATATGGTTGCGATCAAACGGTGAGATAACCGAAGTAAGCTACTTTAGAGGTTACTTTCTCGACTCAGAAAGCTTGCGCGCTCTCATCGACTGCAGATTTGAAACAAGCATAAAAAGAGCTTTTAGAAAGGTATTAGTATTTTATTGCGCATCGATTGGAAGCGAAATTGGCATTTTCACTTTGCAGCAAAAACTCACAAAAATCAGGTATTCTTACGCGACTCCACTGTTTAAACTATAACCATGATATCACGTCCCTCATCAATTCATTTTCATCAAGGGATCGTCATTGGTATAATAGTACTAAAACTCTTGTCTCTATTGGGACTACTTCTTGTCACAGGTTATTGGTTTTTCTCCCACGTTGAACTGGATAGGCCTTTAGTTGACACCAAATTGGCGCGAGTTTGATCGCTTGGTTAGATCGTAGGTACTTTAGATACTACGAGACCGGCAAACTACAACAACAAGGTAGCAGGCGACTGTCAACACCATCTAATGAAAATAAAACAGCATGATCTAATATATGACAATACTATTGGTGGCACTCCAATAATATAGCAACACAAGTAGATCAATGTCAGAAGTCGAAGCTGTACCTCATAACTCTAATCCAGCTCATGTATCGGTTGGTGACTACCCAATAGACATATCGCTAGATCTTCACCACGGCGGTCAATCAGGTGTGACTGCGTTCGGGGGAAGCTACAATAGTAATCAAATACAACAGATGACAAATTTCTACCAGCATGAAACAATGCAGCAGACAATGGCGCAGCAAATGCCGACTCAAATCACTCAGCAGGTAAAGCAGAACGTGACTCCCCCTGCATATGACCTTCTAAACAGTGATGGAGTTACCTCTGTCCAAAACAACCTGCTGGTTGACACCCAAAGTCAGGTCAAGCATGAAAACCATATTCCTCAAATCATAAATTACGGTACACAAGTGCACCAACAATCTCAATATCAGGTATCACCTACAAATATTCAAAGTCCATATAGCACACAACAAGGGAATGTTAGTCAGGCTCAAGCACCTGCGCCTGGAGTCGTATTCAGCATGGCACAAGTTGGGATTCAACAAGTAGTAGTTGATCCCGTAAACATGCAGCTTTCTCAGGCACCTGTGCCTGCACCTGTTGCACAATCACAGACTCAAAACCAAGAAAAGAGTACACAGCCAACTTATGTGAATGCCAAGCAATACAATCGTATCATAAAACGTAGAGAAGCCAGGAGAAAGCTAGAAGAGTATTATTCAAGGATGCGAAATCAAATTAAAAAAGTACGCACAAAGGCCGGTTCGAAGAGGGCACGGGCTGGGAAAAATAATACAGCTGGCGATGACGGGGGAAGAAAACCATATTTACATGAAAGCAGACATAAGCACGCGATGAAACGTCCAAGAGGACCGGGAGGTAGATTTTTAACAAAGGATGAACTTGTGGAGTATTACAAACAACATCCTGACGAAGATCCAAAAAACTTTGAAAAATCTTGAACATGAATATTGTCATAAACATCTTAAAAGCAGCTAACTAATATAAAAAGAAATTATTGTACACACCAATGCTTTGTCTTACATTAGCACGGTAAGCGGAGTTACTTATCGAACTACAGAAGATGGCATTCAACAACGACACTCAAAACCCTACTGGAAATGGATGGATGCCAAAGGAAAAGAAAGAAGTTTCCCGCGCATTTACGATGGCTATATTATTTATTTGGCTAGATATCAAAATCCTACTGTTTCATGAGAAGTTGGAAGTTGGGAAGAAGAACAAAACGCTCTGTCCACATCCAAACCATCGAAAAGGATATTGTTTTCGTTCATTCAGTTCCATATATATTCTTTTTGTGTTTATCTAGGTTGTTATTATGGCTAGTTCGGCAAGGTTCATATCGACAGCTTCAAAGAGAAGCGGTTTGTTGATATCAAGATGGTCATCTGCAGCTCGCGGGGCAAATTCTTTCAACACACCTATCTTTGGTGGAATTGCTCAGAGATGGCTATCTTCTTACCCAGCACATGAAGTTGTTGGAATGCCATCTCTATCACCAGTAAGTGACTATTGTTGAAGCTATATATAATTTAAAAAATCATATTTTTTCATACTCCGATAATGGGAAAATTCCGATGAAAGGCTAGAATTGATCCTACACATCACTATTAGAATCACATCTAATTTTATCTTTTGTTTTCAAAATATTAGACTATGGAAGCTGGAACTATTGCACAGTGGAATATGGAAGAAGGTGAAGCATTTGCAGCAGGAGATGTTCTATGTGAAATTGAAACCGATAAGGCAACTGTATCCTTTGAAGCACAAGATGATGGAGTTATTGCAAAGATTCTTGAAGAGGCTGGGTCAAAAGAAATTGATTGTGGAGTTCCAATCCTTATCACAGTAGAGGAAGAAGACGATGTGGCTGCATTCAAAGATTATGTTGTAGAGGCTAGTTCCATTCCAAGTGAAAGTCAAGCTGAACCTGCAACTCCAGCGGCTGCCCCAACCCCTGAACCAGCACCAGTTGCACCACCAACCCCAGCACCTGTAGCTGCCGCTCCTGCTCCTGTAGCAGCAACAGGAGGACATGTTGTTGCTTCTCCTCTCGCATGGACTATCGCAAAGGAGAAGGGACTTGACCTCTCTTCTATTGCAATCGCAGGGACTGGGCCTGATGGGCGTATCATCGCAGATGATGTAAGAGAATATGTACCAATGGCAGTATCTGCTGAACCAGCACAAGCAGCAGCAGCTGCTGCTCCAGCAGCAACAACTGCTGCAGCACCAATCGTCGGAGATAACTACACTGATTATCCATTGAATGAAGCATCAATTGCAACTGCAAATCTTCTTGCTCATTCGAAACAAACTATTCCACATTACTACCTTACAGTAGACGTCACTCTTGATGCACTTATTAATTTGCGTGCAACTCTTAATTCAACTTTGGATGAAGACTCCCAACTTTCTCTCAACGATTTGTTGATTAAGGCTTCTGCTTCTGCAATGAAGGCATGTCCGTCAGCAAATGCATCATGGATGGGTGACTCAGTTCGTATGTATGACAATATTGATATTAATGTTGTAATGGGTAATGGAGATAATCTTTATGCACCACTTGTAAAGGATGTTGGATCAAGAGGAGTTAAATCCATTTCAGACGAGCTTTCATCTAATCTTGAAAGCATTGAAGAGGGAACTATTGCTGGTGAGAACTTCTCTGCTGTTGGTACCGTAACCGTAATGAATTTGGGTATGTATGGGGTAAAGAGTTGTGCACCAATTATTAGAGCACCACAAGCTGTTGCATTGGCACTTGGTGCAGCAGAGAATAGAGTTGTACCAAAGGAAGATGGAGAGGGCGATGATATCTACGAGACTAAGGTTCTATTGACAGCAACATTAAGTTGTGATCATCGAGTAGTTGATGGAGCAGTAGGTGCACAATTTTTGAGTGCTTTCAAGGCTGCAGTTGAGAAGCCAGAAACACTTCTATTGTAAAATCATTCAACACTAAAATACTAATAAGGAATAGTTTTCATAAAAAATATAGATAATCCAAAGATGAAAAAGAAAGAAATTAAGACTTTTATCAGTTTTTAGGAGTCGGCAAAGTTAAGATTTCTGCTCCATCCTTCGTGATTGCGACCATGTGCTCGAATTGTGCAGCTCTTCCACCATCTTTTGTTACAACAGTCCAACCATCAGACTGCCATTCAACACAGTCTTGTCTGCCCTCTGTGATCATAGGTTCAATTGTAAATACCATTCCTTCAACCAAGCGCAAGTAGTCGCTGTTTTTATAATGTTTGACAAATGGAGGACAATGGAATTCTCTTCCAACACCGTGTCCTCTATACTTCTCAACGCTATCGTAACCATAAGCCTCAGTCACAAGAGAAATAGCTTCTCCGATTTCGCTTAAACATGAACCATCACGACAAGTTGAAATTGCTGCATCCAAGGCCTCTTGCGTAGCTTGAATTAATCTTCTTCCTGATATAAATAATTGCTCTTCAGTTTTGCTTGCGAACTCCAATTTTTCATCATCCCCAATCAAAATCGACCCACAGTTGTCACCATGAAATCCTTTCAAATAGCATGACACATCAAAGCTAGCTAGATCACCGTTTTTCATTTGGCGTTCATCTGGTATACCGTGACAAATGACTTCGTTGATTGAACTACACACAGACTTTGGGAATCCGGCATAATTTAACGGCGAGGGATAAGCACCAGCTGCACAGATGGCATCATGTACAATTTGATCAATTTCATTCGTTGTCATACCGGCCTTTGCCGATGCACACGCTAAATCTAATACATCACGAGCTAGTCTTGCAGAATTTCTGATTTCATTTATTACTTCTTCGTCATTCACTTCAATATAGTTTGGAGGAGGTTTTACATTTCCAGTGCGCGCATACGGTGGCCTGGCAATATGACTTGGAACATCTTTCAAAATTCCTTCTTCATCCATTTTGCTTAATTTCGGCCTTATAGGTGTAACGTTTGTTCTCACACAATGCGGAACTGTATGTGCTTGATGACTATAACTGTAGTCACTATCAAAACGAGCTGCATTTGCAAGTGCATTTTCATATATTCCTTCAGTCACATCTGTTGCAGTGATTGATGATTTATTCCTTACTCTCAAGCTCAACGCCCTTCGAGGCAAAACTTTAGTCGCTGACCTGAACATAATATTAGGTTTAAATTTACCAATCTGTAGGTCTATGTTTTTGCAACTTGTAACTTTCTCTGCGTTTAATGATGCTCTTATTTGCTGGTTTTAGTATTTCAGTTCATCTTTTCTTCCTCAGTAGTTCCTACGAGTTCCTTTGCTACGATATACTGGGTGACATCTGAACTGGGTTACACATAAGCTACTTTAGCTACAAACAAGACTAAGTCACCCAATTCATTGTTTGAATCACGTGTCAAGAATTTTGTAGTTCAGGTGACACTATGATTCAGGTGACAGAATTTGAAGAAAAAACGCTGGTTTTTTGTAGTTCGCATCTCCCCCTCCCAACATCAACAAGAATCTTTTCTTTTCAGAAGACATCTAACTAAATGTATCTAGATTATATAATACTGATCATTGGCGTTTTAAATTACTCATAACGAGACCACAAAAGGAAAAAGAATGTATACAATTCTTATTCTCGTACACTGTTGTACAATGCAAGTCAAACATATTACAAAGAAAATAGCACGATTAAAGATGATTGAAAGTAAATAATGTTTATTTGTAATAGTCATGCAACATATATGTGCTGGAAAGTTCTAGTGAATAGGTAATTTGCAAATTCTGACATGTAGTCACCTGAATCTCTGGCTGAGACCCCTGGGTGTGAAATGGGTGACAAACCCTTGAGAATTAGGTTACTGGGAATCAACTAAAGTAGCTTATGTGTAACCCAGTTCAGATGTCACCCAGGAGTATATCGTAAGGTAGCACCTTCCTTCTTTCCACTTGAACTTAGTGGGGGAGGGGGTAGTTTTGAGCTTCCTTCTAATTTTTGTCATGTCATTGGACCTCATTGGACATAGCCTTTTGACTACATACATGTACTTAGATATGTACTTAGAGCACAAGGAACCATGTAAACGGACAAAATCTTATCTTATCTCAGAAAATTCTCCATGATTCATTCATTGTACCCTGGAAGATTTGTCTTGAATGTATGGGTTGTGTACTTTGTACCTAGAGACGTTTTGAGAGGAGCTAAACCTTGTTCATACTTCTTCCATCGCTTCATACTGCTTTTGTAAATTGGCTTGTTTACTTGTGCGGTAGAATGTGTATTGACTTTGTAGTTTGTCTTGTGGAAATTTAATATGCTGTCATCCCATTCAAGACCAACGGCGCGTATAATTGCCTTTGATATCTCCTCCGTATTGTTCACAATGTCTTCATACCTAATATGCGTAACTCTGCCTGGAAGTTCTTGATCCCAATGATCCATTAGATCGCGATATCCTCTATACAATTGACTCAGCGCTTCGAAATCAGCAGTATACTGCAAATTTCCGGGTGGAGGAAATTCATGCTCATAGCAAGAATATAAAGTATCCATCGGTTCTCTCACTACATGTAAAATCAAAGCATTTGGGTACAGAAGATGGATAAAACCAACATTGCTGTAATTCATAAGCATTTTGTCCACAAATCTGAGAGGTTTGATACGTTTGCAATTCTCTCCATTTTCTCTTTCTTCTATTTCTGCCCATCTTTTCTCGGTGTGTTCCTCTACTTCTGTAGCAAACTTCAGGACAGTCTTGTGTACAATATCAGACGATCCGGCCATTGATGCTTTCACTATTGCATCTCTAATCTGTGGTAACATTCCATTGAACACTGAATCCTCACCTGTACCAACGATTTCGTGATGAGCATCCAGTATTCTTTCCAGTAAAGTACTACCACTTCTCGGAAATCCAATTATGAATACTAGCTTCTTTGAGTCGATACCAACATTATCGGGCCAAAATCCTTTGCGAAATATTTGTTTGACTGTGTCAATCCTTGTCTTTTCTTGCTCAAAGTTGAATCCAGGAATAGCTGCTAGCCTGTATTGATGTGACATTTGTAAACTCTTGAATGCACTTTCTACATTACCTGTGTGACGATCATGGTATATGAATTGAGCATAGTAAAGCTGTTTCAGCTGATCCAATAACAATGCTGCTGTATATTTTGCCTCATCAGTATCCTGGCCAAGCTTTAATATATCTGCAAACTTTTCTGTATACTTTGGTATCAACTCTACAAGACCATTTCGTACTCTCTCCCATCCGTTGGGAATTGCATCTTCTTTTGCTTTTAACAAAGTTGCTACATTTGAAAGAATCTTTGCATCTAGCGCATTTTGCTTGTTATCAAGTATTGCGATATAATCTTGCCCTACTTCGTCATACTTTCCAAGGATGATTCGGACGGAGGCTCTCAGTCTTAGTGCGAATTGGGAGTCTGGTTCGATTTGCAATGCATTGTTATATGTTTGCTCCGACATTCGGAACATATTTGCCATGTGATACTGGCGCCCCAAACTACAAAGAGCCCCAAAAAGTAGGCTTTGGATAGATCTACTCTCAAGAGGAAGGTGTAGTTCATCATCTATAAAAAGTACATCTCCTGCTTTGTTGCGTTTGATGTCTTCGCCCTTTTGAATCAACAAATTTCGTTTGGTTTGGAGCATTTGAATTGCTTTTGAAAAAGTTGCTATTGATCTTGACTGCACTGTTCCCCCATCGTTAATTTGCTCATCTCTTGCAAGCAAGGCTTCAGCTTCCCGCAGTGTTTCATAAATTTTCTCATCATCTATTTCAATTCCGTCCAAAGATGAAATATCATCATTATCTGCGACAACTGGGCGGCTCGCCTTTTCATTATTGCTTACAATAGGCTGCCTAATATCAAGTCTCCAACCATCTAAAAAGCCAAATTGATGCCGATCTAAGAGGGCAAATATAACGAACACAGCTATGGGAAGCACACCAAAGATAAGTAACGTGTTGAAGAGAGACGGATTCTCAACCCTTTCCTCTTTCTGTTTTTTAGTCATCGGGATAAAAACGCAAAATTGATAAATATCTCCAGAAGGCTTCAATAGGAAGAAAGAAGGTGAATGTATCAATGTATCGATGTTATATTCAGTGAAACAATGAATGAAGTGATCAATGTGATGTACTGTATGTAGTAATGGAATAGAGGTGATGGGTGATGGATCTTGATGCAGGTGGATAGGCTTCGGTTCTCCATTACCATTATCGTCTGGCCGTCGAAATTTTGGATTTCATACTTTCATATTCTTCAAAGATTTGCATTGCTTGCTATTTATCGTCGGCCTTTTGTATTGAAGTGAAAAACTTATACACAGAAAAAAGTTTTAATTTTTATGATGAATATGGAATATACATATCTTTCAAATAGAAGCCCGCTATATGAATATTCAATTCAATCAATCTTTTTTCGATTTTGAAGATTCTGCTTTCTTTGGAGCGAGGAAAGACGCCAAAGCATTGACTAAACTAAGAATTAGAAATACAGGTCCCATCACAAATAGCTTATCAAAGTAGAAATTGCCTTGTTCCAATCCAAATTTCACGAGGAGATAATTGTAAATGGTAACAATCCATCTTGGTAGCCTTCCACCATTCAGCAGAGCGAAAATAGGCAGGACAATTCTTTTTGTTGGTGCTAGTGGAGTAGCATAAACATACTTCTTCGCAATATATTTGATTTCATCTGTGTTAAGCGGCAAATCTCCATGGAGGGATGCAGCATCTATGTTCCCTTCAAAGTCTGAATTGTGATGAACAATTGCAAGACCTTGTTTTGGCTTGATCTTGACAGATATGCTATCTGCATCAGGGAAAACTACGTCACCTCCACTCTCGCTTCCCTCAAGCTCATTTAGAAAAACGGTGATAGTAGCAACTGGTTGATATATTGGATGCATGTCGTATGTCAATTCGTATTTTGATCCTTCTTTCTCAAATTTCATGATTTGCCAATCCGAAAACTGTTCTCGAGGATAACCTGTCACCTGTTCAATTCTTTCATCGACCTGTTTTCCCATATGTCCATTAATTTGTCCCTTCCAGAGCAAAATTTCCTCTACACCAAATGCTCTACGCTTACGGTCATTACTAGCAACGATATTTTCAAGTAAATTACTAATACTGTCATCTATTGGCGAGAATTTGTTCTTTGCTTGGCTGATCAAAGAAGAGCACTCTTCTTCGTTGAGCAAATTGTGAATGAGGTATAGAATAGGGTTCTTTGAAGTCACGTCTTCAAAGAATGGTCTGTCACCAGCAGCATAGAGTCTGACTCTATCTGGCATCCCATTATTAACAATATCCTCTTCCTTCATACCTTCCTCATAGGTCGCCGAAGTAATTAAGTTACCACTGGCAAGACTAACCATGAAAACAGGAATATCTATATGCTCTGCTGCGAACTTCTCCTCTTCTTCATTCTCCGTTTTAAGCGATAAAATCGAGTCAGGATTTGCTTTGTCAAAGTTCACAATCATTAGAGCTGCAGCTCCACTGTCCTTTGCTACACGAGCCATTGCAACAGCAGACATATTAGAATTTTCATTGGTCATAACCAGCATATTTCCTTCTACATCATCTGCATTATCCAATGGACCAGGGTATGGAACAGCTTCACCATGAGGATCATCTTCAGGAGAAATGTTCTTCTTTCTTCCTCTTCCATTGATTGGGCTTGCTAAAATTGGTGCAGTCTCTACTTCAAAGAAAGCACCAAGAGATGTTTGAGGTCCAAAGTTCGCGACCGCTCCATCTAATGCAGAGATGATTGCGCTTGATCCCCATTCTACAACTGCTGCTTCTTCATTTGTTCGTAGAG
Source organism: Chaetoceros tenuissimus (assembly GCA_021927905.1). Taxonomy (NCBI): domain Eukaryota; phylum Bacillariophyta; class Thalassiosirophyceae; order Chaetocerotales; family Chaetocerotaceae; genus Chaetoceros; species Chaetoceros tenuissimus. The sequence goes on from BLLK01000069.1 coordinate 2,063,162, forward strand.
GAAACACTTTGTAATCCAAGTTTTCATCAAGAGTCGCTGCCTTAGCTTTTTGCGCGACCAAACAAAATGCTCCTATCAATAGTGAAAACTTCATCCTATGCTGTTATAAGTTCAAAGATTACAAAGCTATCACCTCTGTTGATACTACGAGTAATTGAACAAACTACAAATTGATGAACAACACAACACTCAGAGAGAAAAGATCGGATGATCTCTCGGATCTCGGGAGGACACGTGAAAGATGAGGGTGATCGCGTCTGTCCGTCGTAGGAGTGTCAAGATCGTCATTGGTTCATTTTGTTGTCATTTTCCTCTTGAATGAGGAGATGCTTTATTTGATTACATTCCATAGACACAACAAATTTTCTAAGTATCTTAATAAAGTTATAAGCCCTAGTTTACACTTATTGTTGAGACTGATGGAATATGGCATCTGGTCTTCACGCCAGCCATTTCAAACATGATTCTACTGGCTCTACATGAGTCAGTATCGTGATAGACATCGTTCAAGTAAACCACTTCTTTTACACCTGCTTGAATGATAACTTTTGCACATTCACAACACGGAAACAAAGCTACATATAATGAAGCACCCTTGACATTCCCACTACCTTTGTTCAAAATGGCATTCACTTCTGCATGAACTACATAGGGATATTTTTTGTGTAGCTCAGAGTCACCTGTTCGAGCCCATGGAAGGTGATCATCATCACAACCTCTGGGAAATCCATTATATCCAACTCCAACAATGCATTTATTCTCGTCAACAATGCAGCAACCACTAAAATTTCTTGTTATTAGAAGGCATTGTACGAAAATTCCAATATGATATTGAACATAGATTCTACTTACACTTGAGTGTTGGGGTCTTTTGATCTTCTAGCAGTTAAATACGCAACAGCTGTAAAATAGTCGTCCCATGATAAATAAGAATCTCTCTTTTTCACAGCAGATTCCGTAGGATCAAAGTCTGCCTCTCGAATAAGCAAGTCCCTATATTTCTCAATACTATCATCTGCCTTCTTACAACAATCTGAGCATTGACCATCACCATCAACTTTACTAAAGTCCAGCGGAGCAATGCTATTGATTTCATATCTTCTCAACTTTACACCAGCCATTTCAAACATAATTCTGCTTGCTTTAGTAGAATTGGTCTCTTTGGCATCATTCATATACACAACTTCAGTAATACCAGCTTGGATGATAATTTTTGCAGATTCATTAGCAGGAACTTTGTCGACATAAATCCTACAACCTTTCACGTCATTTGAAATTTTATTCAAAATTGCATTTACTTCAGCATGACATATAAATGGATGTTTTGTGTGCAATGTTCGCCCTTGCTCATCTGAAGATGCCCATGGAAGACAATCATCAGAGCAGCCACGACAGAAACCATTGTATCCAATACCAACAATGCGATTATCTTCATCGACAATGCAAGCACCAAATCTTTCTTCGGGATCTTTCGATCTTTTGGCAGAAAGCAAAGTAATGGCCATAAAGTAATCATCCCACGCTAAATAGTTTTTGCGCTTCAATGTGTTTGTAGGATTGTCAATATCATATCCTGCTTCTTTCAATAGTAATGATCGAACGTCACCTGCGTCCGATGTTGAAGAGCAGCATTCATCTTTTGTCAAAGAATTGTCGACACTGTCATTAATCCTACAAGTGCTTTGTAGTGGAGATAAAAAATTATTCTCGTCAACCTCTTCTGTCTTTTGCTTCTTGATTGGAGGGCTGGTAAGTTCACTTGACATGTTTGATATATTTGTAGATGGTGTTGATGCAGAAGAAACTACGAAAGTAGCAACGAGGTTGAAAAACAAAGAAAACAGAGACCTTGCAAAGAACATGTATAATCACCTATCACTAAGCTAACAATAGATTATATACGAATCTCTTTTGGTGCAGCTTTGTAAATTTATATGTTACATTTTTTGGATTTATACCAAATGCCTCTCATTATTGCTACTGGGCACTGGGCGGCATGGCTTCAATCAGACCCTACATGAGATGGATAGTACGGTATGGCAAATGTTAAAAGTAATCCTATTCGTTTTCTAGTACATGCCAAATTGTACGTAGCATGAGATTTCTATACCTAATCCCTATGTATTCAAGTTATTGCAATTATTTGGTATATCAATGGTGTCCGACAATGGCGTTACAGTAGCTAAAATCTAAAATGGAAATAAAAAAGAAATGATTCTTAGTCAAAGCAGAGTTTCAGTTTACAAGTATTTTAGAATCCCAATCGCTCTATTATCATTACAATCCCAAAAAGGCGTAGATCCAAAATTGAAACATTTTAACCTCCAACAAGAATATTGTTGATAGGGATGTGTACAAGCTTTACGAAAAATCCGATGAATCCCATAATGGAGAAGCCTACACCAACTGCCTTTGCGATATTTGCGAACTCCTTACGATCTGGCTTGGTACATTTCTTTACCAAGTGCATGGAATCTTTTGCAAACTGCCTGAGAGGCTCAATTGCAACCTCATTAAATCCTTCCTTCTCTCCCATTTTATTCTCTATACAAAGTGAAAATGGAAAAGTGAGTGTCTATTCATTTGGAAACGAAAACTTGTCCTTAAATTTTGCAGGATGCCATCATTCAAGAACGAATAATGCGATCTTCGAGACAGAAGACATGTACCAAAAGGTCCATCAAAGAAAGAACATAGTGGTCCGGACGATGGGACTATGCTCAAATGACCGCAATGAATGCGATTGCATTCTTTGCTTCTAGTTTTTCCCGCTTCGGCAATAAACCTCCAATTCCTCCACGCCTTTTAACATAAGCACTTCATCTGAACGAACCATGGTACCTACAGCTCGATTCACTTACAGTTTCAATTAGTAGTTTGAATAGCAACCAGTGCATTCGTAGCCGCTCCTTTGTTTCTCCTTTTCGTGCACTTCCTCTTTTCGGCTCTTTTTACACTTGCAGCTAGGGATATACTAGCTAGCCAAATGATTTTGATGCACCAATCCAACACGGCTAAGCATCTCTGAAGCCATTGAAAGTTTCTCTTCTTTTCTTTTGAAAAATGAAAGCGACGACTTCTCCATCTATGCAATGTTGAAGCCATTTCAATAGAAAATTTCAGTTGTATAGAATAATCAGTAGATAGAAACATGGAAGAGGAAAAGATACAAAGGCTTCATGACTCTTTGTCCAAGCTGAGAAAAGGAAAAGGTCTAGGAACTAACTCACAATTTAGTTGGAATGTACATGAGTCGATACCTCTCAAGAAAGATAAAGATGGCAATATGTACAGAGAAGATGGACTACCTGTTAATGGTTTATACTCTAATTTTCTGAAGCAAGGGTCTTATGATCCAAAGAAAGCTAAAGAAAATTCAGCCTTGAAGTATGGTGATGGAAGAGCTATTAAGCGTAACTTTGATGATATAAAATCTGTAGATGAAGAAGAAGCTCTAGTAAAGAAATCAAAGGAAGAGCGAAAAGCAGAGAAAAAAGCTGCCAAATTAGAAGCTAAAAAGCAGGCAAAGATAGAAGAAAAGAAAAGGTTAAAGCTCGAAGCAAAAAAAGCTGCGAAAAAAGCAGCTGCTGATAATAGTAATGTAGATGAACCACAGGAAGAAAAGAAAAAATCCAAAAAGGAAAAGAAAGAAAAAAAGAGCAAGAAAAAGTCGAAAACTGAGAAAGATGTCACCGATAGTGCAAATTCTTCATCAGATAAAAAGAAGAGAAAGTCAAGTGAAAAAGAAAAGAAAGTCAAGAAAAAGAAAAAGAGCAAAACATCGTGATTTTTTAGATAAATGATATAGATTGTGATAAAGTTTCAATGGACTTTATACTATGTGAATTTTTAATATTTTTATTACGGAAATGCGCTGTGTTACATTCATTTTTCTTAAAAGTCGAAATAGTTTGTAGCTACTTATTACTACAATGACGCGCTTCGTTCTTTTGGTCCTCAGAAAATGTCGCAACGGCCACAACAACGAATGAAATTGAATAGAAAAGAAGTGGCCGTCTCATCCATCTAATTTTGTCCGAATCTATCCCTATCGAATTGGGACTTATTGAGCTCATTACCTGATCCAATGGCTTCAAAACCATTCATAAAGGAAAATAAGATCTTCTAGGCTATTTTTGACGTCATAAAATCATCAGCTTGCCATCAGCCACAGATTTCCCATAATTTTTACACAAACCCTCCGATCTTTGCTTTTCTTCCATAATTTTCTCAAACTTTCAATACCTTTCTCGAATTATGAAGATTGGATCTGTTGCAATAGCAGGACTTAGTGTCCTTGCTGCATCTGCCTTTACTAATGCTTTTCAACCAGCTGCTCTCGTTAGATCTGGGGTTCCATCTCGCTCTGTATCTTTTGGACCATTGAATGTTGCTACTGAGCCAGATGTAGATTCTACCATGGATTCACAAGCTGTCACTAAACCAAGTGATAAGTTTGCTGTTCAGCCTTTCAAGAAAGTTCTTGCTTCCAACAGAGCAGAGATTGCTGTTCGTATTATGAGAGCGTGTACTGAGCTTAACATGTCTACTGTAGCAATCTATGGATACGAAGATCGTTATTCTCAGCATAGATGGGGAGCAGACCAATCTTTTATGCTTGATAAATTGGAGTCAGCAACACCAATCTCCGCATACCTCGACATTCCACAAATTATTGACATCGCAAAGAAAAATGGAGTAGAAGCTATTCACCCTGGATACGGTTTCCTCAGTGAGAACCCAGATTTTGCTAAAGCATGTAGAGACAATGGAATTGAATTTGTTGGACCTACTGTAGATAACTTGAATACTTTCAGTGACAAGACCAGTGCACGTACTGCTGCTATTGAAGCAAATGTACCAGTAGTTCCAGGAAGTGATGGAGCTCTTAACAGTGCTGAAGAAGTTGAGGAGTTTGTTGAGCAATACGGACTTCCTGTAATCCTCAAGGCAGCAATGGGAGGAGGAGGAAAGGGAATGCGTGTTATCAAGAACAAGGAAGATATCAAACCACTTTTCGAATCAGCATCCTCTGAGGCATTGGCATCTTTCGGAGACGGAAGTGTATTCGTAGAGAAATTCATTAATCGTCCACGTCATATTGAGGTACAAATCATTGGAGATGGAACTGGAAATGTTGTACACTTGTATGAGCGTGACTGTAGTGTTCAAAGAAGACATCAAAAGGTAATTGAGATGGCACCAGCATGGTCTCTTCCAGATGAGTTGAGAGCAAAGCTTCACAAGTATGCAATGGATCTTACTTCCAGGGCTAACTACAAAAATGCAGGAACTGTTGAGTTCCTTGTTGACACCGCAACTATGGAGCCATACTTCATCGAAGTAAATCCTCGTATTCAGGTAGAGCACACCGTTACTGAGGAAGTAACTGGAGTTGATGTTGTAAAGGCACAGCTTCGTATTGCTGCAGGAGCTACTCTAGAGGAGGCTGGATTGATTCAAGAGAACATTTCTGCACGTGGAGTTGCTATCCAAAGTCGTGTAACCACTGAGAATCCAGAAAAGGATTTCGCTCCAGATACTGGTGGGTAAAAATGCAGAATTAGGATTCAAAACTTGTATGATTGCTAGAAAACTCATCGCCTTTTCATTTTCTTAGGTACAATTTCTGTATACCGTCACTCCGCGGGATGTGGAATTCGTATGGATGGAATTGGATACTCCGGAATGACTGTAACACCTTACTATGATTCCATGCTTTGTAAATATACTGTTCGCGGAAGTACTTTCGAGGAGGCACTTGCTCGTATGAAGCGTACTCTTCAGGAGTGCCGTATTCGTGGAGTGAAGACCAACATCCCATTCATCCTTAACGTATTGACCCATCCAGAGTTCGAGACTGGTATTGTTACTACTTCCTTCATTGATGAGCATCCAGAACTAAAACAAATTAGTAGCTCTGAGTGGAACTTTGCATCTTCTGGACAGGCTTCCCAGAAAAGTGTTGGAACTACTGAGCGTTCCCTCCGTTATCTTGCAAATCTTGCTATCAATGGACACCCATCTGAACTTGGAGCTGATCCAAAGAAGATGTCTGGAAACCACAATGATTCCACTAAGAACACCCTTCCAGAGATTGAAATTCCAGATGCGGGTATGCGTCAAATCCTTCTTGAACAAGGACCAGCTGGATATGCTAAGTTCGTTCGTGAAAATAAGGGAGTAATGCTTACTGATACTACTTGGCGTGATGCACACCAATCTCTTCTTGCTACTCGTGTACGTACTAGCGACCTTCTCCGTGCTGCACCATACACCAATGCTGCGCTTGCGAAGGCTTTCTCTCTTGAGATGTGGGGTGGAGCAACATTCGATGTTGCAATGCGTTTCTTGAATGAGTGCCCATGGGAGAGACTTGAAAAGCTTCGTGAAGCAGTACCAAATGTTCCATTCCAGATGCTTCTTCGTGGAGCAAACGCTGTTGGATACACTAACTACCCTGATAATGTTGTTTACAAGTTCTGTGAACAGGCTCAAAAGAGTGGAGTTGACGTTTTCCGTGTATTCGATTCTCTTAACTATATCGATAACTTGAAGCTTGGAGTCGATGCTGCTGGAGCTGCTGGAGGATTTGTAGAGGGTGCTATGAGTTATACTGGAGATGTTGCAGATCCATCCAAGGGAAAATACAACCTTGAGTACTACCTTGATCTTGCACGTAAGCTTGTTGACATGGGAGTTCATTCTCTTGCTATCAAGGATATGGCTGGTTTGTTGACTCCTCGTGCAACTACCATGCTTGTATCTGCTCTTCGTGAAGAACATCCAGATGTACCTATCCATGTTCATACCCACGATACTGCAGGATCTGGAGTTGCAAGTATGATTGCTGCAGCTCAAGCGGGTGCAGATGTTGTTGACTCAGCTATTGATGGTATGTCTGGTCTTACTTCCCAGCCATCTTTGGGAGCATTGGTTGCGAACATGGCTAATACCGACTTGGATACTGGAATTGATCTTAAGGATATTGGTCCTCTGAACACTTATTGGGAGAATGTTCGTCAATTGTATGCACCTTTCGAGAGTGGTCAGCTTTCTGGATCCTCTGATGTGTACCAGCATGAGATCCCAGGTGGTCAGTACACCAACCTTCTTTTCCAATCTCAGCAACTTGGACTCACTGAGAAATGGCCTGAGATTAAGAAGAAGTACGCTGAAGCAAACATCATCCTTGGAGATATTCCAAAGGTAACTCCTTCTTCCAAGGTTGTAGGAGATCTTGCACAGTTCATGGTTGCTCAGAATCTTGACGCAGAAAGCATCCTTGCACAAGCAGATTCCCTTGCATTCCCACAGAGTGTTGTACAATACTTGCGTGGAGAGATTGGAATTCCTCCAGGTGGTTTCCCAGAACCTCTTCGTACCAAGGTATTGGAGGGACGCGGATTGGAGCCAGTAGAAGGAAGACCAGGAGCATCACTCAAGGACTACGACTTCGAGGCTGCTGAGAGAAAGCTAAAGGCTACTTATGGAGAGAAGAATGTTTCTGAGAAGGATGTACTTTCACATGCTCTTTACCCTGATGTATTTATTGACTGGAAGGCGTTCGAGAGTGTATACGGAGAGGTTGGAAATCTCCCTACCCATATCTTCTTGAACCCAATGGAGGAAGGAACTGAGATCGAACTCGAGACCGCTGTTGGAAAGACTTTCTTGATTAAATTGCTTTCCAAGGGACAAGTGAAGGAAGATGGAACCAGAGTCGTTGTATTCGAAGTTAATGGAGAACGTTGGTTCATGCCAGTAACTGATAATAGCCTCCAAACTGAGGGCTCTAGAAGAGAAAAGGCAACTGGTCCTGGAGCTGTTGGTTCTCCAATGCCTGGAGTTATTGTCAAGATGAATGTGAAGGTTGGCGATGAGGTTAAGGAAGGAGAGGCTGTTGCAAGTTTGTCTGCAATGAAGATGGAGAGTAACATCCCAGCAACTGCTACTGGAAAGATCAGTCGTATACTGGTTAACATCGGAGATAAGGTAGAGGGAGATGATCTTATCATGGAGATTGAAGAAGCAGAGTAAACTACATGTATCAGATAACTTATTTCGAAAAAGAGCCAAAATATTATCGATCAATAATATTTCTACTCATAAAATAATAATTGCAATTTTAGACAGTTTATATTAGTCATCATCTCATCATGAGAGTATGATCTAATAATTTTTCTCTTGCTTTTCTCACGTACGTACTTATGAGTTCTTAATCTCACATTTTTACCACTCTCGTCCCATTGTTCAGGATTCTGATTCGATTATATTTATTTTGCTTAGGTGGTAATCTCCTATACCATACCACATATAGAGCAATGGATCATCTAGCAGAAGCATTAGGAAATGCTAGGGGTTTCGCCTCCCGTCGGTCTTCTACATCTACAAGTACTCGACAAAGTGGACGGCCAAAGCCTGACACATCTTTATGTAGCTTTTGCAAATCTGAAGCAGCAGCAATATCAATTACCAAATCTTTAACAAAGAAAACTATACCTCTGTGCTTAGTACATTATTACACAACAAAGAATGCAAGGATAGACCCCAAGAAGGTTTCTATAATCGATAAAAATGCCACTAAACAACAACTCCCCTATGTCCAAGACATATTTGCCGAAGCCTTTTCTGAATTACAAAAGGATATATTGAATGAGTCTGCACGAGCATTCAATGAAATGTCAAAGCGAGGTTCTGATCCGTTATCCATATTGAATGATCACTCATTTGTGAAGAAACCCAAAGTACAAATTTCTAAACCGCGGGCATTTTCAACAAAAGATGGATCAGTATCTGATGGCGGTTTCATGCGTCAAATAAATAAGAAAGAAGTAGATTTAATTGAGCAGCAGCGCAATAGAATAAAAACACCAGCATCTAGTACACTTCATGCAGGTGATGTTATAAAGTTGGTCCAAAAAGAAAAAGCCAATCCTTATAAAAGGAGAAAAATTTCTTCGAAATCGAGCTGGGCACTGGTTCTTGAAGGCAAGACTACTAGTGATGATGCCCCGATAGAAAGTAATGAGCAAACCATAAGTACATGCAAGTGCGGAGGAAAAGGTCTTATATTTGGTAACACAACGAGTAGAAACAATGATGTATCAAAGGCGGACATATGGGGGACAAGACGAGATCATGATGTGGCGACAAGGTTTCAATGTCAAGCATGTGGTAAGATTTGGAATGAGTTGGAGTAAAGCTTTACTTATGGTGACAACTATTACTTTATATTAAAAAGACTTCTTTTTAGTACAAAAGCTATCAGTATTATTTCCCTTTCTAATCTCTCCACGACTCCTCAGTGACATCTGCAATGTATTGGTATTCTCTCAATTGTCTGTTCCATACCATACCCTCCTTTGGAGCCTTTTCTTTTTGTATTTGTTCCAAAGATCTTTTGAGTTCCTCCTCTTCTGCCTTCTTCCTTGCAAGTTCTTCAGCTGCAGCTGTCTCGGCTGCCTCCTTTGCCCTTTTCTCATCTCTATCTTTCTTTGCCTTCTCATGCACGACTTGAACGAGGCCCAATTTCTCTTCAATTGCATCGCATAATTTCTGTTCCTCTTCATCTGCGGTCACTGTTCCAGTTAGCCAGATCAAATATCTTTTCAATTCAAACTCTAGTTCCCTTTTACTTTCTGCAATAGAATGTAACTTCCTTCTGTGATTAGCGAGACTATCAATCATTTTATTTACGTTTGAATGTAATTGTATTAGCTCATCACCAACTTCTTGAACATCTTCTTGCTCATCGACACTTTTGGACATGAATTCTTCTGAAGTTATGGATGATATCATTCGTGAAACAGATTGGTACTCGTCTTCCAATGCCTCCAATTGCTGAATCTTTTCCATAAATGTTGAAGTGGACAAAACTTGCGAACGCTTCTTCGTACTGCTCTGTTTACTCTTTTTGCGCTTAGGACTAACTTTTGCCTCCAGTGATCTTCGTCTCTTTGAACCTGCAGCTCCAAACGTTGATTTTTGTTCAGTCGAAGATGATTGGACAGCAGCTGAGAAATTTGACACATTCAAAAGACTAGGTGTGGAATTACCAAACTCATCCTCTTCATCGTCATCATTATCATCTCCGAAAAGATCTTCATCGTCATCAGAGCTTTCATCTTTTTTGGATTGAACATTAGATGTCGACGATTGAAGGTTAGACTGTGTTTGTGGATAATTATTACTACTTGTATTACTTGTAGGTGGAGAAGATTGCTGTGGCGTTTGTCTCGCGACAGAATTGCCTCCCCTATATTGCTCTAATCCTGCCAAAATATCAGTCACAAATCTCAAACTAAATACAAATCTATCCCCTAGAATTTTTACTGTTCTTCGAACTTTCTCTGTACTCGATGGATCTCTTTCACAAATAAACCGTAAACTAGAACCAAGTACTGGGCCAAATGCTTCTAGAAACTTGGTTCCCCTGTTTCTCTTTGAGGTTTGCAATACCTCATTTGCTACATATAGTAAAGGCAACATTTGAGAACTCTGACACGATTGGAGAACATTGCGCCATTCCGATACTGCCATTTCAGGTCCATCATAGAAACTCATCATAGCAGCCGCGGATGCTTGGATTGTTGGTGCTGTAAGATCTGTAGAGGACAGCTTTGCCCTCAAACTCGTGACATCCCTTCCCATATTTGATGATCGAATTATTTGAAATGTAAAGACCTGGATTGTTGTATGATCACTAGATTACAATAGAGTACTACTGTAGTGCCTATGTATGGTGCGTACGAGTAAGTCTACTAGCTAGTAAGTAAGTTGGATCTGAGATGTTGCGATGTTGCTCAAGCTCCTGAGCCCCCCTTCTCCAAAGCCCCCCCCTTCGTCTTCTCCCTCCTCAACCGCCAAATACGAGTAAATTCAAATTTGACCTCATTTTTTCCACGAGAATTACATGCGTCATGTCTCCATAGTGCACTAATAAATAAAGTAAAATACCTTCACAGAAGAAAATGTGTAGATAATATTTTGTCTAGACTTTGATACAATGATTCATTGCAGACCTCTGCTACCTAAAGAGCATCTCTACGAAAATAAATCTCATCAATGTGTGATTGATAGCACTCCATTTTTGCGACGAATCTTGACAAAAATCTATGTAGCACATGCAACACTAGAGCTTGGTACTGAGACAAGATTTGCAACATTTCAAATATTCCATCGGTGTCTTTCGCATTATATACATCATAATATAAAGTGCTCAAAGGAACATTTGACTGAGAATGGTGGCAATAATGAATTATCGACAAAACAAAAACAAGAATTGAGTTCGTTGGCAGTAGCTTCGATATTTTTGGGATGTAAATTGTGCAATGAACATCGAAGGCTTCGAGATGTTATAAATATTAAGCATGTCCTACAAATGGAGGATGATGTGGACGTTGGAGTGAATGAAATCAATGAACATAAACCTCCGCCTTCCTTAGATGAAGAATATTGGAAACAAAAGGAAGAAATGGTACGAATAGAGCAAACTTTGTTGAGAATAATTGATTTTGATGTCAATGTTTCTTTTCCGCATCGAATTATGATTTTAACATGGGAAAAGATAATAGAGAAGCTGGAAGAAAAGAAAACAGGTGATTTGGATGAAAAGTCTCTGCATTATTGGAGATGCATTTTACACAACTCCTGGAAGAGACTGAATTCCATTTTGTTCAATGTAGATTGTATGGTATGTAGTTGTTCATCTCTCGCTTGTGCTGCTTTATCGCTGGCTATAGAAGATACAAAAGCTCAGGTACCTGACTCTATGAGTATATGTGACAAAATTGATTTTGAATGGTGGGTTTGGTTAGATGTTACATCTGATGAGTTGTCAAAAGTGAAAGATAAAGTATCAAAAGCAGCTATGTAAAAACTATAGTAAGCCAGCTGCTAGAACTATGACTTCCTGCTTTAACTTAACTACTTTTAACTAATTCCATTCATTAGAAGCTTGCCCACTGTAACCATCGTAGCTCTGATATGTATCTTCATTATGTGCATAATCTTGTGAATCGTCAAAGGTTCCATAGCTAGTCTCTGCAGCGGTAGATGCTTTCACTTGAGCCGCATTCCATGTTACTTTGGTGAATAGTTGACATTGAACCAAAAATAAAAAGTTTGAAAGAGTTCTGCCTACATAGATTTCCCTTAAAACCAATTTTGAAGGAACTAAAACTAATCTCATGATGTTGTACGCCATCAAAGTCATTTCCATCAACTTATTCAGATTCAGAATGGCCTTCATACGCTTCTTTCCCATCGATCCACTACTCATGACGGAGCCAGCCATTCCTGCCATATTTCCAATGAATAATAGCACAGGAGGAATGACGAAGAACAGCCTAGTAGCTCCACTAAATGATTGATCTGCAAGTTCATAATGATGCACAGATCTCCACATTAAGATGAAGAAAAAGAGCCCGATGCTACCTTTGGAAACCGATGCTAGTAACTTCATTTTACCATCCTCCTCTCTTGGACTAGCTGCATCAAGAGGAGTTTGATGCTCGTATTTGTATTGTTGTTGTTGACGCCATGCTTCTAGCCGCTCTTCTACTGACTCATTTTGCATTCCAATATTTTCACCTTCCCATTGATCTGGCTGGTATTGACCAGGTGGATTCTGACCATACTGGTTCCCCCCTCGTAGTTTTACAATCGAATTTTGGGTAGCTAAAGTTGGATTTCGTATTCTAGTGACAAAAGATGGTTGCCGGAGACCGTGAGTAACCTGCAACAACCCTAACGATAAAGCACCTAATACTTTCATTTTTGTATAGATTGTAAGAAACTTTCTATTATGTATATATCTATTATGATCACTCTGGAACTGTGTTTGTAAGAGGAACACTTGTAACAAAATTAAACATCAGATGATGTGTGTGATGGAACGCGGAGGATAATCTTTCCTTTGCTTTTTTGGAGGGGGTGAGTATCTTCCCACTAAGTAAGTTTTCGAAATATGGGACTGACTCGCCTCGACGGAGCTGAATTTTTAAAAAAGAATGCTTTGGTGCGATGCAATAACACTGATACATAGATAGTCAAGTATCGCTATTCGTTATTTTTTTATAATCTCTCGTACCATAACTTCAGACTTTGCACTTTGTCACATTCATGCCACAGGACTTGCATTCTTCCAATCTTGGATCGTTTCCTTTGCTACTATCACTACTCCTTTCGCTCTCTCCATCAATGTTGATTTCAAAGGTGGATCGAAGTCAGTCTGAAGTATATCCTGGACAAATTCCCTCAGTGCTGTATCATTCAAATGGCTTCTTCCAATACCGGTGATCAAATTGAGATCATGGGTCTTTTCTTCCTCGACGATTTTGCAAATGACATAACGCACTGCAGCTCGAGCTACTGGCAATGACATTCCAGAAAGATCTATCTCAAATTGAGTGTCCATTGTATCTTTTGGAAACAGTATTTGCATTTCAACTGCATCTCTAAATATTGAATCAATTTCCTCCTCGTAGTTTTCTTGGTCGCGGAACTTTTCCAGGCAACCAATTACACTCGTCACTGTAACTATGTCTGGTTTGATATTATCTCTAGCTGTAACATACTCACCTTTTCCTTTCCCACACATATCGTTCCACATAGCAAGGGCTAAATCTGGTTTACCGCTATTAGTAAAAGCAGACAAAACTGTGTTGCAAGTAACTATGTCGCATTTTATACGATCGGCTTTCATGTCCACAAACAACTTCAGGGCGTGAGAGCATTCACCAGCCCTCGCACATGCAGCTAAAGAGGTGTGAGCGTGAGGAATTAATCAATTACAGTTATTTGGTAGGGATTTTGTGACTTACATATAGCTGCAGTGTACGCAATCTTGTTTGGTCTAACTCGAGGTGGTCCGTTTTGCATTGTTTTGATAATGTGTAACGCCTCCTCATAGCATCCACCGGATGCACAACATGAGAGAACTCCAGAATAAGTGTATAAATCAGGCCAAACTCGATTTGATTTCATCTCTTCAAGCAATTTGAGTGATAACTTCCACAGTTCTTGACTGTCCGTCTTGGTTTCAGTGTCGCCTTTAATGTTTTTCTTAGCTGCCTTTGACAGAGCACTGATCACAGCGTTGTATGTAATTGTAGAGATTTTCATATCCTTATTCTTCATCTTCAAATTACGTGAGTATTCGATATCATCATATTCGTATTACACATGATAAAGACTTCGATAGATTGTTACAACATACCTGCTCCAGCAATTCCAATACCGACTCCAACTCGCCGCAGTTCCCACAAGCTGTAATTACTGCAGAGTATGTATACTCATTCGGTTGGACGTTCATTTCTTTCATATCAGCTAATAGATTCAGTGCGTCTTGGAACTTGTTTGCCTTTGCACATGCTGTCCAAAAGTGAGAAAATATCACTCTTCAAAATGTAGAAAAAATAAAACTTGTACCTACCATCTATCGCGGCAGTGTAAATGAAGGCATCCATTTGCATATTACTCCGTTTGGCATTCTCTAGTAATTGAATCGCCTTCTTTGACATTTTGCTTTTTGCACAAGCCCTGATTGTGTTTGTGTATGTAATGATGTCTGTTCCAGTATCTTTTCGACACAAATCGAAAATTCGAAGTGCAGCATTTGTACGACCTGCGTTGGCAGCCGCTGATATAAGTGAATTATACGTCACAGTGTCTGGTGCAATATTCTGATCCTTCATTTTGTAGAAAATATCACTTGCTGCTTCTAGTTGCTTTGCTTTTGCACATGCAGAGATTATTCTGTTATACAATACTGTAGGTGCTGCGATTTTGCATTCGTGCATTTTGTCTACTAATTTCAACGCCCTCTTCAGGTCAACTCTACCCCTATTTCGAAGTATTGATGACAGCACTATTTCAATTGAGTATACAGTAGGCCTGATGGTTGAACCTTCAGCCATGGACAAAACCTGATCTGTGGCTGCCTCTATTTGATTGTTAGAAGTCAAAGATTCCAAAATTCTATCATAAGTAGCTAGGTTGGGCAATGCATGGAATCCAGTACCCTCTTCCATCAAGGTAAGTAAATCAAGAGCATCTTCCCACCGACTGTCTTCCCCCATACAGTGAATGATTTCATTATAAGCATCTGCTCTGACTGGGTCACCATTTATTTCTCCATTTTCTATTGCAGCTGCAGCAAGATGAATAAGTCTCAATGCTTGCTTCCATGAACCTTTTTCGGTTTTATTATTTCTACACAATGCTAATATACTTAATCGAAAATGTTCCTGGTCAGGCTTTATAGTAGAAGAAGATGATTGCATACTCTCAAGTACTTTCAGAGCAGCAGCCCCATTCCCTGTAGAATAACATTCTTTCAGAATCGATGTATATGTGCCACTTTCTATTTCAAAGTCAGATAAAGTCATCTCGTGAAATACCATATCATATGTTTCCCATTCATTTGTGGCGGCAGAAAGCGCAAGTAGACTTTCATAGCTTCGTTGTGATATCTTGTCATCACTTTTTTTGATCTTGAAAAATCTTTCTTTCTGAAACTCATATTTATCACGTAACAGCTTGGCTCTCATATCTCTGTTTTGGTTTTTGTTTCCGGAATTTCCAAAGTTTTTCTTTGTATCTATGCGCCCATTGAGTGAAAATGCTGCATTCCTGTCCATTGAAAGATTGATGTGGGTTATATGTTTTGTTGCTAGAGATCCATATCGAATCTGCTTGATTGGAATTGTCAAAGAGCATCCTTCATGCAACATGATTGCAGCTACTATCCATACGACGTGAAAAGCACTCCTCATTTTTCCCGAATATATTCACTTCTTCAGTAGATGCTTCTATTTTGTGGTGTCTTGGATATTCAGAAAGTTGATGAAAGACGAAGAGTTTGTAAATTACTTGATTGTGGTCTTTATCTTTTCTTTCAAAGTTGGATGTTTTAGATTGTGGGGTTGACATGAAGCTAAATAGGGATCATAACCTACTATGACAAACCAATGCAAGCATGGTATTATACAAAAATGAAAGATAAATACAACAACGAGTGAATCAATCCACCGGAAGAAGTATGCAGAAGGAGATTATAAAAAAGAAATCGTTATTACTTAATTAGCATTTCTCGAAAATAACAAGACTCTCAATATGACGCGTCTGTGGAAATAAATCAAAAGGAGTAACCTTCGTGATTTTGTACCCAGAATTAACAATGAATTCTGCATCTCTTGCTTGCGTAGCAGGGTCGCATGACATATAAACTACACGAGCTGGGCTAAATGCATCAAGTTGCTCCAGGAATTCAACCGAGCAACCCTTTCGTGGTGGATCGATGATGACAACAGTGTTATCCTTTGGAAAATCTTTCACCAATGTTGAACTCAGTATTTCTTTTCCTTCCTCGTCAGTTGTAACTACTTCAACTGGATCCTTCGAGTTGAATATAGCTTCAGCACTCGCAGCAACAAACTTGCAGTTGTTGATTGAGTTAAGATCTGCATTGAACTGGGCCTCTTCAACGGCCTTTTCATTCACTTCAATCCCCGCACATACATCGAATTCTTTTGATGCACTCAAACAGAATAGACCTGAACCACAATAACAGTCGATAAGGTGTGTCATCTTTTCACCAGCTGCATTTGGTTTGATTGCAGATTCAACGACGTGATCAACCATGACAGGTAGCATGTATGGATTATTTTGAAAGAAATTACCCGCAAGGAAACGAAATGTGAGATCTTTTACGTTTGTCTTGACGTAGACATTTGGATCAGTCTCTACAACTTGTTCTTCTGATGTCAGATCATGTTGTTCATACTTCAAAGCATCCCTAAGGAGCAAAGTAGCACCTTTCTTTCTTTTCTTGAGCCTTCCCTCAAGGGCTTCTTTAAATTTTTCTTCCCTGTAATCTGTCAATTTCTCATTGATCGCTTCAGTTGCAATGTGACAATATGGCACATCTACAAGTTGCCTATTTGTCTTCTTTTTGAAGCCTATCGCACGAATTTCAACATCTCCAATGTCAACATTTACTGGTCTATCATAGTGAGGAGTAATCTTTGAACGATAATTATAAACTTCAACAGTACCAACAGTTGGAAGAGCTGCTGGGAAACTAGACGGATCTTGCTTCCCAACTCGCTCCAATAGCTCTTGAACTTGTGACGTCTTCCATTCTCTCTGACTCTTGATATTCATATGTTGGTATTGGCATCCGCCACACTCCTCAAACAAAGGACAAGGTGGTTCAACTCTGTCTGGACTTTCCTCCACAATTTCCAACAAATCTGCGTCAGAATAGCTACCATAATTTCTATACACTTTACATCTAATTGTTTCTCCTGGAATGGTGTTTGGAACAAAGACGACCCAGTTCTTGTCATCTTTCTCATAAGAATCTCTTTGATCGTCGTCAGCAGGAACTGCAGACTTTGGAATTTCAGCTCTACAAACTCCAATACCTCTATTTGTCAAACTATCAACCTTCAAAGTCAATTCTTCATGATATTGGAATGGAAAGGGCTTAAATTTCCTCGGTACAACCGAAGCAACTTGATCATTATCAGTAGTTGACTTTAAAGACGTGCTAAGTATGCTATGCTTTGCAATACGCTGAGATAGGTTTTGTACAGGAGAATGAAATGCTCTCGAAAACTTTGTGCAAGATAGCAAGGCCAACATTGCTACAATCTTTTGCCTTTGTGATGGATGCATACTTTCAAGTTTCCAGAATATTCTTAATTCCAAGAATTTGAACAAAGGGGATGATTCGATAATACAACTCTTAACGTAAAATACCTTCAGGATGAAGCATAATCAAGTCGTCATTCTTCAGTCGCACTTTGTTTTTCTTCTAAAAATGAATGGCCGAAAAAGGTTTGCTAAAATAGTATGAAACAAAACTGAGTAATTCATTTTCGGACTTTCCATTCAGCATAATAGAATAAATCTCCACAAAAAAGAAAAAAGCAATGGAACATACAATGAGATTGAATTTAGGAAGAAAAGGTTCGATGTTTAAAATAAAGTTTTTTGTTGCTGAGTGTTGTTTGATGAATATCAATTGAATTCATCAAACTAGGTGAAACCCTTTCAACGGCAAAAAAGAAAAACTCCGTCCGACGAAATTGGTCCGACAGAAACCGGCGAAATTGTGGAAATTTGCTCTTTGGGAAGAAGAAAACGTAAACCAACCAACCATAAAATCTTTGTCCAACACAATACCTTACATTGAAATCAATATGATCACGGAAACTGTTGTATTCAGCCTTGCAGCTTTCATTGGAAACTTGGGAGTGGCCATTACTGGTGAGTGTGGAAGTGAAGTTCGATTCGAGTCTCCTAACGGTCGAAGCCATCATTGAATCTCAATTGGGCAGCAATGCATGAATCCGCTTTTCGCCGAATACATTAAGTACTCGTGTTTTCCCATTCCTTTTGATGCAATCATTTTAGTTCATCATTGTACTCACATATCGTTCCACTAAATAGGTTTTGGTATGGCTATCTTCTATCTCTTTATCTATGTAAGTGAACCTTTTCAAGAATTGATGAGTTTCTCCGAAACTTTTTGGATTGCATTTCTCACACTCCTCTTATAGACCATTGCTGATTTCTCTGGAGCTATGGATTGCGAAAGATGTGGCATCAAAGATGCAGTGTTCTATCAAACCATTGCATTAGCATGTGGTTTGGTAATCATGGTTTTCAATGATTGGAAAATTATCAAAGAATATCGAAGCAAAGAACTACTTATCACTTTCATCCCAGCAACCATTGTAGGGACACCGACTGGAAACATTCTTCAAGAATACCTACCATCTGATATAGTAAAGGTTATCTGTGGGGTCCTCATTTGTATTGCTTTGGGAAATTCATTGAGAAATCTCATTCCACAAACACAACTTTATAAAAAGTATGTATTGAAGGAAGATATTGAAGCGGATGAGACTGTAAAACCTGTGCAGGAAGCTAACGAAAATAAAGCGCAGGAAGTAAGCGATGCTGAAGCAAATATGGAGGAAGAAGGAAACAACGCTGAACCGTCTGAAGATGATGATATTGAACAAGGACAGGAAGAGGAGAAAGTAGAGGAACCAAAAAAGGAAGCTTCTGATACTCTTGACGTTAGTGTCATGAAAAATTGCAACATGAAAATCTATAGTTTAATTGCTGGTTTCTTCAGTGGTTTCCTTGGTGGCCTTGCTGGAATTCGAGGCCCACCGTTGATGGTATTCTTCTTGATCTTCCCATTCCCAAAGAATATTGTCAGAGCAAACTCAATCATCATTCTGATTGTGAATATTGTAATGAGAGTTGTGTTTTACATCATCCAGGATGTATCTGGACAGAGAGAAATGTCGTGGTTCCAGTCTGATTTGTGGTATCTTTACGTTTGTGTAGCTGTATTTGGTGTCTTGGGAGTGCCAATCGGCTCCTATATTGCAAACCGTATCAATCAAAACCAATTCAAGCTTGTCATTGCTCTCATGCTCTTCTTGAGTGGAATTAGCAATCTCGTAAAGGGAAGCATGGAAGTAGCACAAAGCTAGATTATCGGTCACTAATACTATGGGGTATAAACATAAATAGAATTTTGTTGATGAGAAGGTTTCAATTTTATTTCATGCGGCTTGCAACTGACAAGCATTAGGAACAGTGCAGCATTTGCACCAATTTGCAAAAGTCATTTCATCCAAAAAACTTTCTGTAACGTCAGTGTTCTCAATACTACCACCAGTAACTTCTACTGTGCTCTTTTTCTCTGCAATATACTCGTCAACTAGTTGCTCCAATATTTTCAATGGGACTGGCCCACATTGCAAGCAAACATCGTGAAAATCCCTTGGGTCAAATGCATCGCCCAATGAAGAGTTTGCATTTGCTCTCAGGCGGAAGAATGTTCTTTCTCCTACTTTGTAAGCCGTGGCTTGGCCAGGCCAAGTAAGATATCTTGATACTTCTGTTCTTGCGTCGTGTTCGCCCATAGCAGTATTTTCCAACATGTATTGCAAAGCCTTGTCAGCACTCCAGCCGAGCGCATGCATTCCTGTATCAACGACTAAACGGCAGCTTCTTAATGCTTCCATTGAAAGTTGACCCATTTTGTCAGATGGCGATTGATACAATCCTAATTCTGAACCGAGAGTTTCGCTATAGAGTCCCCAACCTTCAATATATCCTGTATAAAATGGAAACCGACAAGGAGCTTCAAAATATCTGCGGTCTTCACAATAGCGTCTGAATGTAGGTAACCCTGCATTTTCGATTTGTACAGCTGCTTGGGTATGATGCCCTGGGATTGCTTCATGTAGCGCAAGTGATTCGCATTCATAAAGTCGACGGGTTGGTAACTCTGAAGTATTCACATAAAAGGTTCCAGGTCTGTCATCTCCTCCGGCAAGATAATAAGCTGCCGGTGCCATTGAAGCGTGAGCTTCGGGGGTTTCAACAATCTGAAATGGCGATCTAGGAAGTGTCGCGGTGTGGAATAGTTTCAGAAGAGCTGGTGCTATTCTACCTGTCAAGTCGCGATAATGTGCACAAAGTGCTTCTCCTGATTTAGGGGCGAATTTCTCATCTGTTCGTAGATATTCCATGTAGGCATCTAGTCTATTTTCAAACCCATCCTCTCTGGCTACTTGTTCCATCGCTTCCTTGATTCTTTCAACTTCGTCTAACCCTAATTGGTGGATTTCTTCTGGTGACATAGTTGTGGTAGTATGGAATTCAAGACAGTCTTTATAGTATTCTTTTCCATCTGGGTACCCATCGTATGCACTTATCTCAGTCCTTAAATTGGGAGTATATTCTTTGTCAAGAAACTCGACAAATGTTGCGAATGCTTCAGTGATTTCATTCTGAATAATGTTGATGCAATCCTCTCTCCACACAGCTGTCGCATCATCAGTTAAGGTAGTAACCTTTGTGAAAAAGACATCGCATTTGTTCTCCACCATCTTTCGAATCTGACCTGAGACCCCATCTAAACTACAAGAAGGTGGAGTGCGACCTTGATTCAAGCCTTCCTTCAGCAACTCTGTTACTTCAGAAAGTTGTACAGGTATGCCTTTGAGAAATTGCTTGAAGAACTCCCTTTGTTCGTTGGTATTTATGGGTAGATACTTAGAATAAAGAGGAAGGTCAGTTTGTGGTCCTTCAAGTCTGTTTACACAACAAAGATACGCTTTATGCTTCGATGTGTATTTCACGTAATCTTCGAGCTGAGAAATATAAAGCAAGTAACTCAAACGGTCATTTGAATCAAATGTATCCACATCTTCTGGTGAGATAGCATTATTAATTCTATCGAGTGCAGCCTTGACCCAAGATAAACGAGATTGAAAAGATTTTAACGAACGGGGGTCGATAGCATGTTTGGATCGACGCTGCTGTAGTAAGGCCAAGGAGGCTGCTAGTTCCGGATCAGTATCTATGCGCCATTGGAACGTTGCTTCCATCTCTGCCTTTGGAGGTGAAAGAAGGGAAGAGAGATGAAGTCAGGTTCTTGGTTCCCAATTCTCAATCTAACATAACTTCACATTTTGAATGGATGCTCTTCACACTTACTCGCAAAACCGACAGTTTATCTGCTTTCACTTCTGCCTTCATTTTTTTTGTCTCGACTTTAACTTTGAAATTTTGCTCTTCGTGAAGGAACGAGAATATACAATACTAGTTGATATAGATGTGAACTGAAACAAATTGTAAAAAGCAACTTGACTTTGACTTCACAATCTACCTCCTTGTATCTTCACTCTTAACTGTTCATGAAGCTTCTTCCTGAACAGTGAACTTTGTCGTAATGTCGTAATACTACATTTTATCGGCTTTCAAAAATTGACATGTCAAGATCGCCAAGCAAATCGTAAGGCAGGAAAAAATCTGACGGACGATGAATGAACATGTTTGTGCACAGTATCTTACCTATATCTATGTACACAGTTAGAAAGATCTGAAAAAGAATGACGATGTGCTCTATTTTCCTTGTCACACTGATTGCGGTTTTATGTTGCAACACAACAGAGGCTTTCAGTTTGCTATCCGACTTTTCGTTACATAAGGTGAAACTTCGGAATGATGATTCCTCTCCTTATTGCTATGCAGCTACAGTGGATCCAACAAAATCATCCATCAGTGAAAATAAAGTGCGATACAATTTCCTTGCAACGCAGGTATGGCCATCTGCAAGACAGGCTGCCTTTTTTCTTGAACAATATGTAGACTGCAATTGGAAGGTTTGTGAATTAGGATGTGGACCGGCATTACCATCGATAACACTTGCAAATTTGGGGATAAAACAAGTAATTGCATCAGATTTGGATAAAGTAGCATTAGAAATGATTGAGAAAGCTGCTGAAGAACAAGGATATTCAATATGAGAACCTCCTCACCGAGCAAATTGATTTGACTGAGGTTCCAACAGACGAGTTGTTGAATAGAATTGATGCCGATTTGTATGTCATGTCTGATGTTTTTGAGAATAATGCAGTTGCTACTGGCACAGCATACTTTACAAAGAGAATATTGGAACACGGAGCAAAAGTGTGGATTTTTGCTCAAAGCGACCGGGCCCAAAGAGAAATATATTTGAAAGAACTCGACAAGATAGGAATGTCGAAATATGGAAATCTACAGTGGATTAATCACTCTCAGACGTCTGAAACCTTGCTACAAGATCAGCTTGTTCTCTTTGACCTTGATGAACTGAATGTCGTATATGGGTGATAAGTAAAAAAGCATATATTTGTGGAAAGGATTAAATTTCTTTTAACTGAAAGTCGTTCGAAAATATTTTGAACTCATAGACTCTCATCTTACACCTAGTCATAGTAATAGTTCCATGGACGAGGACTTAATACGCGAACTCTCCCCTGTTTCGTACCGTACACAAATCCAACGCCACTATGTGGATGAAATCTCGCAATATTAACATCGTCATTTTCACTGAGCATTGTAGATATATGTGACATTCCTCCCTTCACTCTATACAAAGAGTTTACTGGATGATATGGAATATTATTTCCCTGTTCTCGTACACCATAGCCAATGAGACAAAACTCTGCTGATGGAGAAAATTTGACACAGGTGACACTTGATGACCTAGACTCAAGTGGCGTTGCCTCTAAAATTTTACCTAAAGTGTTTTCGCCCAGTGCATTGAATTCATTATCCAGACTCACCACGACAATGTGCGGTACATAACGACCTCCACTGAGTGGTCTTTGGCCGTTCCTATTCCTTGGTGGTAAAGATGAGTCAGTGTTATTGTTTCTTTCTGAAGACGATCTTCTCTGAATAGGCGGTACCCAGCGTCTTCCAGGTGGTGAAGGAGGAGATGTTGGATCAGGTCGTGATGGATTCGGTGGGGTGCGACAGTTTCCTACTGATGGCAAGGTACCCTGTCGAGGTGGAGAACTATATGGTGAATGGAAACCACTATCGTCGTTACTGCTGCCTCTGTTATCATGAGGAGGAGACCCATTTTGTTCTGACGGATTTGGTTCGCTAAATGTTCGCTCCATTAGTGCTATTCTCTCATTCTCTTCCCTTTCAATGAGTTCTGCACCTGAGTTGACACCAAAAGGAAGCCATAATTCAGCACAGCCGCAAAGTTTCTTCCCATCTTCTGAAACATCAAAACCTCCGTCATTGTAAAGAATTGCTCGAGGTAAGAAAGTTCTATAATTTCGCAGTACCTCTACTTGGGGTTTTGATCTTCTATCATCAGGGTCTGTGCTTTGAAAATAATTCAAATCAGATGGACTCATTAAAGCTGCCTGCAAATCAAAATCTAGAAGCAATAGTGAGTAGATTGTATCACTATTTGTTTGTCCGTCTACGCTTGGACTAAGGCCTCCTATGATGATTGTGTCACCGCCCGGTGGGAAATGGACGCATCGTAAATTATTGGCATATCTTATCTGATGGAGAACCGTTTGTGCACCGGTATTATTATCATTTTGTGATGAAGAATCATTCTCTGCATTGTCTGCACTATTTGCCTTCTTGTTGTCATATACCCAAAGGTGAAGAGTGTGACCACATGCAACTGCAAGAACTGGACCAGTTGGATGAAAACTAAGAGAAATGATGGAGTTTCTTAGTCTAATCATTTTTAAACAAACTCCAGTTCTCTCGTGATAGTTGTATTTATCATCCGTTTCATCTTCGTCAGCAGGTAACTGCCCACTTTTTGGGTGATTCCAATCCCAAATACGAACTTGATGCCCTAGACAACCACTCGCGACAATGTTTGATTTGGAGGGATGATATTTCACCGTCCAAGGCGTTCTTGGATGTCCTTGTAGACTCCGAATGAGTGCACCAGTATTGCAACATGATATTTTCACTGTATGATCTCCATGTGTCGATGCAACTGTACGACCATCAGGAGAAAATGCGACAGAAATAGTTGATACAGCAGTTTCATTGTCGTCGGGATGGGAGCGCCTTCGAAATGATTCATGTCTAGCATTTGGATTACGAATTTGTTGCATATGTTCTAGACTCAAATAATCTGCTTGAAAATTTGTGACTGCAGAATGCTCGCCAAAAAATTTGATTTCGTTTGAAATTTTCGTTGGATATGCATTAATCTTCAATCTCACATTGGGTGCGTTCGTTGGTGTTATGTTTCCCGTAAGTAAAGCGGTCCCACTCCTAGTATTCGTTTCGCCACCCCTTTGAGCTATAGGGATTGTTGATCCTGTCCTATTATTTGCAGAAACAATATCAACATATGATTCATTATCTTCACCTAGTATTTCAGATAAGGAATCGACATCCCCGCAGTCGTCTTTGCTGTCTCTACTAGTCGAAGGTAGAATTACCGACGAAGGGGAAGCTTGTATAGCTGCTTCTATATTATTTTTCAATGATGATTTTTTCACTCCTCCGACCCGGGATGATCCGTGAATAGACCTGTCATATAATATATCAATCAATGGACGACCGCGACTTAGACTTGCTTCCCTAGTATTGACTTGGCGGAAAACACTAACATCGTTCTCATCGATTTGACTCGTTTCTTCTTGGACTTCTTGCGACATATTTGCTATAGTGAATTCTTAAATGATATGAGTCGTCAAATCAAAATAACTTGGAGTTAATGAATATTCCCACGTTTTCAAAAATAAAGCCGTGGACAGGTGATAATTTCAATGATGAACGTTTGTGTTGGAAAATATGGAGGGAAGGATTGAAGATAGATGCACCTATAAATCTATGTGCTCCTTCAGTGCGACTGAACTATGATTTTTCTCTTTGATATTGTAAGTACACACAGAGTAATACGATAGAGTTGTTTGTAGTGTTTATTTTTGGTGCTAATAGATGAATGAAGCAGCGTGTTGCACAAAGTAAAGTCTTCATCAGTGCAAAAAAAGAAGAAGCCTTGAACCTCTTCATTTCCCGTTACTCTAGCTCCCACGAAAATATCAAACAAGACCAAATAAAACATACACAACTCACAACTGTATTTGGCTCACTAAAATTAATAACCGTTGTTTACCATTTTGGTGGACAGACACAAAATTCATTCCTTTCCAAAACCCATTTTTTTCAATGCTCTTTTAATTTATGTATACTTGTATATATTAATTAAAGCTAACGTCTTATCTTTTTTAATTGTTCTAGCTGAGACTGAACATTTCTATTCATATCATCCTATTCATTTTCTAAGAAACAGCAGACTGTGATCGATGGGCTCTTTGAGGAGTTCTGATACCGCCCAAACTCTTGAAAATTCGTTGATGTCTAGACCTACTAGTATCTAAATCATTGATGTCATCAGCGGATCCATGACGCCCTGACAGTTTTGGGCTCCTGAAGAATGAAGGAAGGTAGGACATACTTGGGTTATGGTAAGTGTATCCTCCATTGTATTTCGAGTAGCGATGCATAGATACATCGTTTGGTGGCAAGATATTGTGAAACTTGTCTACATCAACAAATATCTTTCCAGCCCCTTGTGACATACATGGTGCAAAGCGGCCGCCGAAAACTATATCACTGAGTTTATATGATTGCAATGCTTGGAATGTTCCACTGACCATGGCTGTAAGAATATGGGTGAGTTTCGGGTTCATCTTGCTGTTCCATACATTTCTAAAAAAAGATACTTACGCTCAATTCCTTCAACTACCACAACAATTTCCTTGTCCTTCAACTGCTCTCTAATCTGATCCTCTGTCAACATGAGTGGTTTGAATAAGGTTGGTGTGATTAATCTAGGGTCAAGATGAGAACCTTCTTCTGGATATTCATCCTTCTTTTCCACCATACGTTGATACTCGACATGCCTTTTCAAAGCATCCATAGTGGTGTATGTTTCACCGCAAACTGGACAAAGAACTCCATCCCTATTTCCACACACTGTGTCTGCTTCTCTTAGCGGTAAACCGCCGTGTTCTAGGTACTTTAGTCTTTTTCTCACTCTCAGAGGGGCAAGTGGAGAATATGCATCAATTTGATGTGTCACATTCGCTGGAATACTCGTAAACAATGGTGCACCCAGCTGGTCATCTGGTTGCAAAATTCTCATCATGTGAAGTAAATGCGGCTGTACTAAATCCCTAGTCTGCCTCTCATAATCACGCCAACTCACACAATACATTTTGGCATGAGCCTCAACAACTGGCTGTGAAGAATCGAAATCATAAACACGAACATGAAACAACCATTTCCCGTCCCTATATTCCATAATAGCCTTGTTGGAAAATAAAACTTGTGCACCGCGACTCTCACATCTAGCAAGTCTAGCAAACAAGAATGCAAAAAGAAATGCATTGAACAACATGGACCATGTCATTTGGAAATAAATTGCAATTTGCAAACCTAAACAGTCGGATTCGAAGAAGCCATTGGTACCATTAGGAAGACCGTATCCTACTGTTGTGCATGTCTCGAGAGAGAATGCAAACGCTGGTGTAAATCCAATTGGCTCTCCAATGGGTCCAAGTCCACAAGCAACTGTTGGATTATCGCGATCGATTTTTTGATAGACCAATGCCCACATAACAATGAAAAAAGTCCAGGTTGATAATAGCATACATAGTGACTTCCATGTAGGCTGACGTAAAAACACGTGGTACCAATCTTGTGATAGAATTCTCTGCACCTTGAGCGATCTGAAATTGGTTTTGTTTACCACTGCAATTTCCTGTTTAGATTGTTTGAATGGTAGATTTCTATGAACTAAACGTGGTATATTTTGTATTTCATCATCTGAAAATGTGTTTCTACGTTTTCTTTGACGTAGTGGTCCTTGTTCGTCACCGCCGGGCATAGGTCCAGGTCCTCCAATTTCCTCTTCGTAAGTGTAGGAAGAAGCTGCAGAAATAGAGCGCAAATGGGAAGCTGATGGAGATAGGTGAGAGTTAGCAGGGGATGTAAGTCGTTCATATACTGCAGCTTTTGGGTCGGTTGCTGCCTTATCATCCGATTGGTTATTGAGCAGCAAAGGGTGAGATGGCAACGAGTGTAAGGAGTCTTCTTGAATAGAATCTTGTGCTTCTTCATCTTCACCAGAATTGAACACTTTGATGCTTGGAGATTCCTTCACAGGAGAATCTTTCATATCTTTCAACGATGGAGGATCAGCGAGAATACCTTCGAGCTCTCCAGCACTCATACTTCTCTTTGAGTCTCCTTTGAGAGGTATCTTCTTTTTCACCACTCCGTCCATGGTTGTAACTTTATAAGATGAAGAAAGTGGAAGATGGATGCATGAAGGGGAAGGTGCTATAAGTCTAGTCTCTACCTGTTGAAGATTGAAGAAGCATGAAGCATGAATGAAAAAGGGATGAGGGAGTCCGGGTGTTTTGGTTGGCTGATCGTGTGGTTGGTGATACGTCATTACCGCTTTCTGTCCAAATGTGTCACTTATCCATGACAATATAAATCAATTTTTTGCGCCAAAAGTAGATCAATAGGTTATTAGAATGTCGTAGCGGTCATTACGGAGTAATAGTCCGCTTTCTGGTTTTCGTTTTATTGCAAAACTTCGATCGATGAAATTGATGCAGCACCAACAAGCAAGTACGCCTGATAGAAAATCATTATCTTTGCTTTATTAGTGAAGTGTTGCCTTGGAAGTTGGTGTTGTAGAGACGGTGTTAGCTGTGTTAGAGTATTCTTCATAATTCATAAGATCTTGACCATGGAGGGAATGGTGAAAGACCAACTGTATTATACTTCAAATGAAGAGAAATCTGCGTATTCACAAAAGTCATCTCGTTCTTCCCGAAAGGGACCACGAAAGAATATAAAACTGGCTATCCCCAATCGGATGCTCAAGGCGGGAGGAGCCCAGGATACGATAAAACAAAGACGAATGAAGAGACGTCGAGCGAAATTCAACAGGCAGTTACTGCGATTAGGTGCTATAGTTGTTCCACTCGGCTTTCTTCTCGTATTGACTGAAAGGATGAGGCAACGAGCTCTAAGTTCATATATAGAAGATGTTGAATCAGAAGTCAAAAAGACACCAATGGTGAATGTACACATGAATCAAACAGATGTTTTGAAACACACCTTGTTGGAATATCCTTTCAATGGTATTGCTGATGTAAACACACCCATAGCAAAGAGTCAAACTGGATTCTTTTGGCAAATACCCAGGACGGGAGGATCTAGTCTAAAAGATATTTTGGGACAATGCTTGTATCTCGTGCAAGCATCTCGTACCAGTTCCGAAATATGCAGTATTGTATCTCAAAAGGATGACTTGAAAATATGCAAAACTAATATTGGCGCATTTGTTAATTGTGACCCATCAGATGATCACGGTATTCAACGGTGTAGAGATATGCGTGTTGTGCAAGATAAAAAGGCAGATGTGATTGTTTCAGCAAGATTTTTACATGCATCTTCCATGTTTGATCCCGATCATCAAGCTCGAGCGTTTACAGTCATGCGAGATCCCGTAGAACGCATGATTTCCACCTTTTTTTATCTGCAAGAAGCCACTCATGAAAGAGAGTACAGCAAAACACTAAAGAATATGACTCTTGTAGAATATGCAAAACGAGATGATACTCCAAGTAATTGGATGGTACGATATCTAACTGGACACATGACCAAAGCAACCATGTCAGAAGATGACTTGAAATTGGCAAAAGAAATTTTGGAGAAGAAGTTCTTTGTACTTTTAACAAATGATATGAGTGTCGGTATAGAACCATTTTTGAAGCATATGAGGTATAAAGTTTCTGATGAAGGACGGCAATGCATCTACAAAGAGCTAAGTGAAATGGTGAAACGATTAGATGGCAACCGTCCTTTGGATACTGACCAAGAAGCTGTACAAATTCTCAAGGAAAAAAATAATTTGGACATACAATTGTACGAGCATGCGAAGAAGCTCTTTTCAAACCAATACATTACTGTAAAGTAATTTTCTATTTTTTGTGAAAATTTGTTCTTCTCTACCATTGATTTCATTTAGAGGTCAACCACCTTTGGTCTTTCCCTCTTGGGGTGCAAGGTAAAGTCCAGCAGTTCCACTCGAAAAATTAAATCGGTATCAGAAGGGATGTTAGCGTAGCCATCCTTTCCATATGCAAGATGTGAGGGGATCACCACATTAGCAACTTCTCCTCTTTTCATTTGTAAGAGTGCAGCTTCTAGCGAAGGCAAAATTTGCTTCGAATCTAGAATGCATGAAAACGGTGCTTTGTATCTCTGTCTACTACTTTCAAGAACTCTTTCTGAATCGTTCACTGTAGTCATTGTAAAGTGGAAAGTAACTTTCATCCCCAAAGATGGCCTTTCGTCACCTTCTCCTTCGTAAATCGTTTTGACTTCAATCGATTGGTGTTCCTTGATGCGCTGAGCATCAAGTTTTTTTTGTTGTAAGATTGTTTCAAGCTCCAGAATCCGAAGGACATTTTGCCTGTTGATTTCTTTCATTTCATTGATTGATTTGGAGTTCTATCTCGTCGATAGTCATACTGGTTCCTAAGGAAGGTTGATCAACTGTAAAATCCTTTTCATCTTTCAAATCAACTAAAGTATCTGATGGAATTTGAAGTGGCATCTTTCCAAAAAATAAATTTGAATGAATACAACAAGATCCTTGGTAGGCTCTTTAAGAATAGAGTTGATGATTTGATTAGTTTTCTTAGTTTATATAGATTTCGATTTTCGATTTTTTTTTTATCACGCAGTGACATCTACGCAAACAAATATTATAGAAAATGCAAAGAACCTGTCCCCACCACTACTCTAAAGTAAATGAAATCAGTACACAATGAATTGTGGTAGCATTTCCTTGTCCAATCCTGCCTTTTGAAGAAAATCAGCAAATTCCAGATATGATCGAGGACCTAATTGCAAAGCAGAACCTCCAAAGGATGCCCTCTTCTTTCTGGAACTTTTCTTCTTTGCCTGATCACTTTCACTTCCCTCCGCTGGAACAAACCAGCCTTCTTCTACACATTGATTCAAAAGTAGCTCTACCTGCGAAATTGTCAATTTTCCAGCGTGAATACCCTTCAATTCTGTTCGCATATTGATCATGTCCATTCTACTCATGGAAGCATTGCAGCCTCTATTACGTTTGCGACGTCTATTGGATGATTCTCCTTCATCATCACTCTCCTCATCTTCATTTCCAGACTCCACTAACTTTTCAATGATGAGACGAAACAAGGCAAGCTCATGAGGGTTCTTGGTCATGAATACATTGGCACATGCTTTACTCACGTCGTCACCGTGTAAATTTACTATAGAGACGAAAGGAGTACGAACAGTTTTGGTACCTCCTTCGTCATTTTCATCATCTTCTACTTCTACATCTACAACCACAGATCTTATTTCGAGCCCAAAGGCAGGCTTTAGGCTTCGATTGATTGTGGCGAGAGTTTCTTCGAGATTTGGTCCCAGGACTTCATCACCAGAAGAATCCTTGATTTCTTGCCAAATTTTTTTGAGGTTGTTTGTAGTTACAACATGTAAAGCAAATAGACGCTGTAAAAATCTTTGCTGAGGAACAGATAGAGGTCGAATGTTGTCCATATTTGCTTGATTACGTATGCTCTGAATGAAACGCTTGTAGTTTACACTTTCGACTGGGCTAGTTGTAGTTTACACTTTCGACTGGGCTAGAGGTTCCTATAAGAATGTAATGAAAATGAATGCAATCGATCATCACTATTCTCACATGTTAGCGTGTTTTGATCTCTCTCAAGTCTATCGTGGGAAAAATGGCGCCAACCGTTAAATTTCAGCAACGGTTCTAACTTTGCCATTATTCTAAGTTAAGTCAAGAGTATGGACTCTCATTGTTCTATGTATTACGATGCAAACAATGAGAAGTAATGCAGTGATTTGATTGGCTATCAAAATATTTATCAAATAATATGTAGGTATGATAACTTTAGATCTTTTCAAGTCTTGCGACGAAAAATCCATCGCACTGCTTGAGCTCATCATCCAAGCAACCAGGTAAGACTCTCAGAAAGCCATGTTCATCAATGGCTCCGTCAAAGCCTGGTATTTCCCCTTTTTCAAATGGTATTATTTTCATCGTTCCCTTTTCAAGAAGTTTCAGAACTTGTTCCTCGCTCTCTCTTTTCAAAAGGCTGCAAGTAGCATAAACTAATACACCCCCACTATTCAGTATATTGGCGCAGTGGTTTGCTAATATTTCTTGAGTCTCTGGAAGGTTCCCAAGATCTCCATCTTTTCTCAATACATCTGGACGCTTGTTTCCAGTTCCTGTTGCAGAACAAGGAACATCAACTAGTATTCCTGCTATGTTTTGAGAATCGTCAGGATTCCACTCTTGTCCTTGCTTCACAACGACATGGCATTTATCTTCACCAAATTGAAGTCGTTCAAGATTTTCCAAAAGTCTACGACTTCTTCTAGCATTTGCTTCAATAGCAGTCACTTCAAACCCAGCGGAAAGCAACTGAGCCGTCTTGCCCCCTGGTGCTGCGCAGCAATCTACAACTTGTAATCCTTCCATGTCTGATCCATTCTCTTTACATTTCTTCTCCAGAACCTTTGTTAATGCTATTGCTGGTAATGTAGAAGCGACGTCTTGTACCCACCATGCTCCATCATCGTACAAGGGCCAAGAAGATATTGCACCACCATCTGGTCCTTTCAGTATTCTTATTGATCCATTTGATAATTTGGTCACCGACTCGAACTTGTCAGTATACTTTTCGAATTCTTGTACAATATCGTCCACTGAATATCTGCTATTTATTGATAGATCGACACTATGATGTGCATTCTCATCCAAAAGTTGTTCAACAATCTTTTGCGTATTGTCTTTGCCATATTGTATTTCAAATTGCTCTCTCAAGAATAGAGATACATTATCACATATATCTGTTTGATCAAGTAATTCTTCACCCTCTCTATCTACCCTCCTCAAAATTGCATTCGCAAAAGATACCATTGGTTTCGGAACACGAAAAGATCTATCTTTCAATACATCAATAGTTTCCTTGACAGCTGCAAAAGAAGGTGTGTCCAGAAACAAAAGTTGTGCCACTCCCACGCGTAGACATGCTTGGAGAGTTGGACCATGCTTTCCTTTTGGAGGATAAGTTTTACAGCATTCTGATAGGATAGTGTCAATCTGTCCCAGACGACGTGATGTTGTTGAAACAAGATTTCTGGCAAATGCTCTGTCACGTTGTGATGAATCCTGAAAATATTTGGTGCTTTCTAAGCGTGATACTACATCGAGATCAGTATTCTTCTTCACCTTTTGAGTAAGTGCACTTATTGCCAAATGTCTTG
This sequence comes from Chaetoceros tenuissimus, assembly GCA_021927905.1. NCBI lineage: Eukaryota > Bacillariophyta > Thalassiosirophyceae > Chaetocerotales > Chaetocerotaceae > Chaetoceros > Chaetoceros tenuissimus. The sequence continues at coordinate 2,095,895 of BLLK01000069.1, forward strand.
GACTTAATGTCCGGGTTTCAATTGCCTCTGTCGATTCACTTGCGAATAATTGTGTCCATGATTTTTGTACATGACAATAATGAGGCGATAACGATGGCGCGAAAGAAGATATCACTACAAAATTGGAGAGCAATAGCGCTGCACCAAAGCAGTTTATCTTCATGGCAAAGTTCATGTGTCAAATTTATTTGTAGATGGAAAGTATTTCTAAACTTCTATGTACCTCATGGCAGTTGAATAGTTTACTTTTACATCATAGAAAAAACCGGTGGCTGACAAGCTGAGATTCAGATGACAGGCTAAAGATGTCTTTGATTAAGAGGTTATGAGTTTTCTTTCTTCCCTAATGTCGTACGTACTTTTCATATGGATTGGATCTTTGTATCTTTTAAGCTTTGAAGATGATGATTCATTCAGTAGCTACGTAGACTATTATGGAGATGGAAAGAAAACAAACCAAGATGAAATTGCGAGTGTTCACTATCACTTATCCCAAAGTTCAACATTCAGTCCGAAAAAAATACAACAACAATGATTCGTAATGTTGCAATCTTTCTGATCTTGCTGAAATGTGCGTTGGGTTGGGCTCCTCATCAGCAATCATGTCGAAGAGATGCTATCGAGAAAACATTGAAAATATCATCCGCATTTCTAATTGGGTCCATAGTGCCATCTGTATCCAACGCCGAAGAAGTTGATAGTGATGGATATATTACAACAGATCGTGGTTTGAAGTATAAGGTAGTAAAACCACCAAATGATCCGAATTCTCAAGGTCCTAGTAGAGCTCAAAAGGTGAAGGCAAAATATACGCTATATTTAAATGGATTCCCCGAAGATGTTGGAGATAGAGCGGTGAAAATTGATAGTTCAAGTAAGCCTATTCTAGGAGAGAGGCCGTTTGAATTTTTAGCCGGAGTTTCCCAAGTAATAAAAGGATGGGATTTGGCCATTATGGATATGAAAGAGGGTGAAGCAAGAAAACTTGTAATTACTTCGGAGCTAGGCTATGGAGATAAAGGCGCAGGAGGAAAGATTCCTGGAAAGGCAACCTTGTACTTTGATGTTGAACTTGCTGAAATTGGAGCAATGTCCAAATTAGGAGAGGAGCAATATAAATGGTTAGAAGAACATCCATTGTGAAGTTTAATACAACAAAGTAGTAAGTATATTTATAACAAATACGTATTAAAAGTGTCTTTGATATGAATGTATAAAGTTAAGCTACAATATCTACTCTTCTTTGGACTTCCTATTTTTAAGCCAAAGAGAAATTCTTCTTTCAAAAGATCCAACAACGGCAGCTCCAACCAATGCTGGTATGGCCAAATACTGAATCGGCATTCTTCCTGATGATGGTAGTATATTTGCTGAGACAAACTCCATGATGCTAATATTTGGAAGATATGGATTCTGACCAAAGGCAAGACTGTGCCAGAGGAAACTATTTGATATACCGAAGATTAATCCAACGATGATTTGATCCTTTGTATGCAATTTGCACTGAACTCTGTAAATCAAGCTAACCGCTGCATACGCAACTAATCCTATTGAAATTAAACTTGACTCTAGTCCCAGCCCAAGTTTTGAAATCGCTTGAATAACACAATATGTACCAATAAATCCCAAACTCATCGCATGGCTGGACGGCATACCACCATCACTTGGCTTTATTCCAGTACCTTCATATCCTTCAGGTCTCTGTACATTTAACACTTTTTTCAAAACTTTAGAAGCTACTCCATTCAGAATAGATCCTATGAAAAATGTCAGCATGAAAGAGTCTCGTTGGTATGCAAGCACCAAAAAGAAGGTTCCTGCTACAACCGTTGAAGTTGAAGATCCAATTTTAGAAATCAATGATTTCTTGACATCATTTGAACTTGATGATACATCTGACATGTTAACTTGGGTCGAAGTTGAAACTATGCGGTATTTTTTCAATTGGGAGGTTTTTCTTTTGAGGATCTGGTTTTGACGAAGACGAATAGGAGCTGGGTTTGAAGAATGAGGATGGTTTGGTGATGTGAAAAAGCAGTGAGATGTGTTGATGATGTGCAAAGTAAGGATAAGTCGAAGCAAAATGCAAGTATTCATAGCTTTTCTTCTTTGTGGTCGCGAAGTCACTTGTAGGGAATTCCTTTTCTTTTATTTATGGACTACAGTGTGCAGCCTACCGATTCAACCCGATAGAGTATGTTGTAAGATTGATTGAATCATTCTTCGAAGGTCTCTTCGTCACTCTTCACTCTCTTGTTGCAGTACTCGTATTTGTGTTGATGAGTAAGGTATGATGGCATGCTCATGCGTGTGACGGTGATTTTTTTGCGCGCGTCATTAACTTTGAGAAGAAATGTCGTTTTGAGACATTCACATCTATCATAATATTTTGAAAATTAGTTTCGATTATTTCAGAATATGTTTGTTCCCTCTTTTCGTGATATAAAAAAGGAAAATCTCGTTTATATATTTATTGAAAGGTTAAACATGTAAAGTCACTCTGCATAATACGTCTCTCTACATAAACACTATGAGGTAGTCTCGTAAAAAAATATCAATCAAAACTCCTCCTAAAACTAAATGGTGGCAACTACTCTATTAGATTGAACCAGGACTTCCCCTCCTCGTATAAGTTGAAAGAGCCGAAAGAACTAATCTCAATAAATCTTGAGCACTATCGCTCAACTTTATACTTTGAACTTGTACTTGTGCCATGAGGTGCCTAGATATTATTCCAAATGAAGTTGAAGCTCTATTCAAAGTTTCTGCTGAAAATTGGCAAAATGTTGAGTACGCCACATTCCATATTGAGACTGATTTATTGCCTGTATAATGAGCTAGAACGACTAGCCCTTCTTTCATTTTGATCAATATTATACTTGGTAAGTTTGCCGAGTTTGAAACAATTTTTTGAATCCATTGTGCTGTTGCATACTTCAATGAAGTAAGTGAGCTTTTTAGGAGTGACATGGCAAGTCCGGGAGAGGAAATAATCTTTGATAGAAATGATTGAATTGCATTTATGGCAGCATTCCCAGTCTGTCCAACTGAGAGCAACACTTGACCAACGACTCGCAATGGTGCGAGCAGTACATCTGTGATAGTTGCCCCCAACGCTGCAAGTGCATTTGATGGAATTCTCCCAACTTTTAAAAACTTTTCCCACAAAGATTCTCCAATATTTTGTAATACCATAGATGCTGCCACATCCATATCATTGCCTTCTCTTGCAGCCATTCTTGCGTGTCCTAAAGCTGAAGCAGAAATCACAAGTAACGTTACTCCAAACATGGAAAGGACTGTATGTGGATGTGAGTTATGAATTTGATAAGAATGAAATGGTTGACAGCAATTATATCTCTACATGATTTGATACTTACAAGTTGATAGACTTGGACGAACAGCATATGTGACTGTATTTCTCAGTGCTTCTCCTGAAGTTCTTTGGATCACATTATCTCCTACAATATCTGTGGCGAACTCCATGGAATGATCCAAGATTTCAGGATCATTTAATGCTTGATGAGCAGATTCAGTAAGAAGCTCTTTCGTCGCATTCAGCACTTCTTTTTCTTCTCCTAATCTAACTACTAATCCCGTCAATTCGTTATATACTTCTTCATCTTGCAAAACTCCTAGTACGAGTTCCTTGAAACTCTTTTTTATTTTTTCATCTTGAATTGCTGTATTTAGCAAAGCAATAATTTGGGCAACCGTTTCTGGATCATTGACCAAGTCTTTCCAAAGATTCTTGATTAAATTTTGACATGCACTTTGAAATTGTTGAGAGCTAACCACTCTAGTGATCAAGGATGCAATGGCATTTTGTAAAGCTTCCGAGTTGAGTACATCAGCTACTACATCTGCTGTATTTCCTGCAATCTTATTTTCAGCATCTACCAAATCTGATAATTCCTCTCCAAGTAAGGTCCTTGTGATTTCACCTCTAACTTCGTTTGAAACATCTCTCATTTGCATATAGAAATCGTCTTCTGGGTCAATTTCGTTGTAGTCCCTTCCAGAAGATCTCATTTGTTCCACAGCCTCCGGTGTGAATGCAAGCGCAGTTAATACAGTAGTAAATCCCATCAGGAGCAGCGAATTATTATTCATATTCCTCAATGTCATGTCGCTTTCTTCTATTCTCATATTGTTTTGTTCTGACGAACCTTTGTTCGCCTTTTTCTGCATACTCATCATTCTACGAATATCATTGTTTGAATAAGTTGTTCGCAAGGGTCCCGTTATCAGCTTTGACGGTGGAGAAATAAGTGGTATGTTGTGTTTCAAAAACACATCTCTTGAAGCTAGAGGATTTGCAATGGAATGTGATTGTCGATCAAATCTCTTGCAATTCAAAGCATTTATTTTTGTTGAGTTCATAGATCTGTTAGATTGCATGTTCATATCAACATTGTATGATGAAAGCGTAGACACTGTCACTCCATTGAAACCTTTTAATATTCCTCTTGAAGGAGATGAGGATATTTTCAATGCAGCTCGCAGCATTTTTGAATTGATTATACAAGAGCAGTTTCTTTAATCTGGAGCTTTTGAGTTTTTAGGCTGAAATAGAGATAAATTAAACTTCGACAACTCCTTCGCTTGGGACTGATTCTCTTCGAAAGACCTTTGATAAGCAATAAGTGAACCTTTAAGGGTATGATATCTTCGTCCTATTTGAACTGATGTATCTTCTAAACTACTTGTACCAGATCGATAGTCCACAACAAATAGATGCCCTTTTTTGTTCACATCAAAAAACAACAAAAATGTTTGATATGGAATGCAAACAAATAGGTTTTGAGTCCACTGAAGACCAAAGAGGCAAAGAGTGATGAGTGATGAGATGCTGAAACTGAAGATGCGATGCACTTTTCTAAAGGAGTCGTCATAAGAAACGTGAAAGATACCTGCAGTATCATAGTTGAGAAAGGTATCATAAATAGATTTTGTAGTTTCATTCAATCGTTTACAATGTCAGGGAAAAGGAATGAGCCATGGAAAAATGCTGAGCGACATTACTGCGCTTGCTGTAATGTATGGATGGGATCAGATCGGCAATCTATCCTTATTCACGAGAATGGAAAGAAGCATCGTGAAAACTTGGAAAAGAGTCTTCGACAAAAGCGAGATGATAAGTTGAAAGAGGAGAAAGAAGCTAATGATGTTCAGAAAGTTTTGAAAATGATGGAAGCTGCAGCTGGAGAAAAGATATTACATGATGTTGCTACTGGATCTTTTCAAATTAGTGAAAGCTATGGTACAAGTAGTGCAGGTTTCGCACCAGTGAATTCTTTGCAGTCTTCAGTTCCCGCGAGTCAACAAGGTTCCAAGGAAGAAATGAAATCCTGGCAAGATCGAAAAGAAAAGAGAAAACAAAAAGATATGGAAGGATCCACTGATGATGATAAACAAAATGAGAAACTTGAACAACAGAATAAAAGAAGAAAATTTGTCACGGAATTGGATCCAAGTGAAGGATTCTATAAGCATGGCGACAAAACATATTTAGATGGAAGAATATATTCACTTATAATGGAGGAGGATATGCCCGTAGAAATTTGGATTGGTGCAGAGTCGATGAACTACGAGTATAGGAGAACTGAAGAAGCAAATACAATGTGGAAAACGGGAATAATAATAAAAGCGCACAAAATTGATGACCAATATGCAGCTCCAGGTATTCGGGTAAATTGTGACATCTCGTATCTCAGAGACGTTAATGACGATGATGAAACTATTGAGAAAAAAGTTCCTGGTGAAAGACTTCGACTTTTACTAGGTTCAGATGACTTGATTCCATCCACTTTAGAAGAAGCACGATTATCTCTTCTGGGAGGGGAAGAAGTTGTTGAAGTGAATAATGGAAATAATGCTGAAATTGATGAAAATACTGGGCTTTCAAGTTGGGGTACTGTTAGTGTGAAAAGGGTAACAGTTAGTCAAGAAGTGAAGGATGAACGTGCAAGAGCTAGAGCTAAACGTAGGGAAGCCATCGAAAAGGAAAAAATGAAAGAAAGGGAGGAACTAGAAAGAAAACTAGAAGAAGCAAAACATTCAGCAGGAGATGACTCTGCTCTTGGCGCATATGATGTATTTGCAACAAGTAGTAAGAAAGGGTACAAGGGTTTGAACATTCACAGCGAAACAAAGGTAGAAGTTGCGGACATGGCAAAGAGTCTTTCTAAAGGCAAGACAAATGTCAAATTCAAGTCTGTAAGTGGTAAAAAGTCAATGTTTAAAGCAGCAAAGAAGAAACAAAATCGAAGAAAGACGTTTGCAGATGACGATGATTAAGTCTAAGTTTATGAATGTCCTAGTTTACAATAAGTTTTACCTTCTTCTTCCCTTTGTTGGAACTGTTGTGAATCCATCATCATCGACTTCAGGCTGAGCATTTGCTGGTGCAGCTTCACCCAGTTGTCTGACAGGTCCTTTGCTAACTCTTTGAGCTTGACCAGCAGGAGCACCAAACAGATATTCTCCAGCATAATCTTGTGCACTATTCGTAGTTGGAGATGCATCCATTTCATCGTCGCTATCTTCATCTAATTCCCCGTTGCTTTGAACCATAGCCTTCTTGGTGTTTGCTTGTGCTGCTGCATTTGCCTTTGCCACTACTTCTCTTGCAAGAGTAAAGTTACCATTTCCACACTGATCAAACATTTCCGTGATGAGTCTCGCAACTTCCTTCTCACTTTCATCTTCTACCACTATGCTAAACTCCTCCTCTAAATAAATTGCCAAGTTATCTTCTAATTCATACATATCTATTGATGCTTTGCCCTTTTTATAATCAAATGCTTCAAAAATATGAGACCTTAAAAATTCTGCCTTTTCTTTCGAAGCTACTCCTCCCCATTCACTTTCAACGGCTGTTTTCAAAGCAGACCATGATCTCAGAATAGCTGTCGCTCCAGCTTGAAATTCTGCAGTTGCAATCTCTATAGTAGTTGGTTGTTCGCTCATCTTGATGGTAAAGTATGTACTTCGATAGCCTTAATAGTAATACAACAAATAGTTAACAAAATATCCACCAAGTTCACACTTCAAACATTTTCATTTTGAATGGCTGATAATAGCTTTCATTTAGCTTTACCAGGATGCGAAGACACTCTTTTCTTTGGTGAATCTGAATCACCTGTAGGGTAGGTATTTGAAATGTGGGCAAGCTAGAGAAAAAAGATAAAGTATTTGGATTTCATATTAATGTTACTTCCTTTCATTCAATCAATTAGGAGTTGAGGAAAACTACTTCAATTCATTCTTGCATTGAACTGTTGTACAAATCTTTAGAGGATACTGGAAGGCTTCTGGATTGCAATTTTCAGCGCTAAAATCTTCTCGAATCAAAAGATTTTCTCTATCGCTTTCTTTGATCCATTATTGAAAGCCATAAAACCCCTGCACATTTCATTTTTATATATTTCAAGTTTCATTAAGAATGAGTGTGGATATCAAAAGGAAATCTCAGAGGTTACAACATCATCATGCAATTGTGCCTCTATTGCAATTACCTACTCTTCGACGATTGGATACACTCCCATTCATCATAGTTTACTCGGCTCTCATTCTCATTGATCATGGCATATTATTTTCATCCACAAAAAACATTGATTTGCAAAAGTGGTCAAATCTAGTTCTATTTCCATTGACGTTTATTTGTCATATTTCGCTGGTGCTAGCTGCTCAGTGGTCAGTCAAAATTCAATCTATAGTGGGATATAAAAAGCTAGGGTTGAAGCAAAGTCATCAATGGACGCATTGTCTCGTTGTTCCACCATCACCTGATTCCAATAAAAATCAAATCAGCAAACTGAAAGAACAGCAGACTGATGCAAAGGGTCATAAACATGTGAAATCTTTTCAAAAGGTGAAGAAACGTAAAGACATCAATGTGAAAGTAAATGTTGGAAGAACTGAAATTGTTCCAGTTGAGATACATTTTGAAAAGTCCAAGGGTGCACGTAATTCAAAGAAAGTGGCCATTTTATCTTACGAAGAGACGGTCTTCAGATGTTGTATTGATGATGAAAATAAATGCCATCCTGGTCGCGATATTCCAATGGATAGTATTTGGATGACTGCTGATGCTTCAACTGCCACTAAGAAGAGTTTAGCTCCTACAACCAACGTCTCATCAGCATTTCATCAATTGCATTACCCAACAGATCTTTCTCTTTCATTTTATAAATCGTGGAAAGGACATACGTCTCGACAATCAATTGCAAACACGAAAGCCGTATATGCAACAAATGCTCTTGTTGTGAATCTCCCACCATTTCTTTCACTTTTGAGTCAGCAGCTACTTGCTCCGTTCTTCCTATTTCAACTGTTATGTGTCTTACTATGGTGTCTCGATGAATATTGGTACTATGCCCTCTTTACACTTTTTACGCTCATATTATTTGAGTGCACAGTAGCACAGTCCAGATTGAAGAATCTTTCCCGTCTTAGAGAGACATTAAGACCTCCTATGAATGTATGGGTATATCGTAAGTCGTTATGGGAAAGAAGGCGAAGTGATCAATTGATTGCTGGGGATATAATAAGCATGAACTCTAGAGTAGATGGAATGGCAAACGCTCATGAAGGTGGTACACATGTCCCTTGTGATTTACTTCTTATGAAAGGCAATGCAGTTTTAAATGAGGCTATGTTGACAGGAGAAAGTGTACCTCAACTGAAAGAAAGTATTGATTTGGTCGTGAGCGCTTTTGATGATGGTGATGATATTCCTCTAGATATGGATGATGCAACCTTTAAAAGGGCAATTCTATTTGGTGGTACAGTCTTAGTTAACCATTCTATTAAGGATGCCGAGAAGACGAGTAACACTGAAAATGGATGGGCTGCAATGGAAATTCCAGATTCGCCAGATGATGGTTGCTTGGCCCTCGTTTTGAGAACAGGATTTGATACGCAGCAAGGTAGTCTTTTGAGGACAATGGTTCACACATCCACCAAAAGTCAATCGGATGGAGTCAATACAAAAGATACATTTTTGTTCATCATGATTCTACTATGCTGTGCTGTTTTTAGTGCAGCATTCGTGTTACATCATGCATGGGACGATCCGAACCGCAATCGTTTCAAGTTACTTCTGCATGTCATCATTATTATCACATCTGTTGTACCGCCTGAATTGCCGATGGAACTGAGTTTTGCAGTCACTGCAAGTTTAGCTGATTTGGTCAGGAGGTGTGCAGTTTATTGTACAGAACCATTTCGAATTCCTTTAGCTGGGATGGTTGACACGTGTTGTTTTGATAAAACAGGTACATTAACTAGTGATGATATGGTCATGAGAGGAGTACGATTACCGATTAATCATGGTGATGAAGTTATCTTAGGAAATGCGCTTGACTCTCCCATGGTTGAAGTTTTTGAAGATGGTAATGTTTCTGAATCTGGTTTTCCTATCGATGTATTGAGAATTATGGTTGGGTGCCAAAGTCTATCGTCTACACCGGATAGTAGAGGTTTGATTGGTGACCCCCTCGAAAAAGCGGTGTTAGAAGGCTGTGGGTGGAATCTTTTTTCAAATGACAATGTAGTACCACCGCATTATGCTTCAAACTTGCCGAGCATGAAAATCTTACATAGATTTGCTTTTACATCGAAACTGAAGCGTATGACAGTAATTGCACAGGACTATGGGTCCGATAATCTTTTGGTATTATCAAAAGGAGCTCCAGAAACTTTGAAAGCATTTTTCGAGCCAAGTTCCATTCCTAGCACATACAATGAAGTTTCGAAACATCATATGTCAAAAGGTCAAAGAGTACTTGCAATGGGTTACAGGAAGCTTGGGTCAAAGGACTCTTTGAATACTTGGAAGAAGCGCGGCAGAAACGCAGTAGAGGCTAAATTGATCTTTGCTGGCTTTCTTGTATTAGACTGTCCGTTGAAACCGGACTCCAAGAAGATTATCAAGGAGTTGAAGCAAAGTGGTCACCAGGCTGTCATGATTACAGGGGATGCTGTTTTGACAGCAGTAGAGGTTGCAAGACAGGTTGGTATGTATAAAACAAAAGGAGACTCTGAGGTCTATGAGTTAAGATCCATCTCTAGTAGTCAGGATGATGACAAATCCGATAGGAGATTTGCTTTTGTTCCCATTTCGATTTCAAACGAAACTGACGTAGGCACTGAGAAATGCATTGCATACTCACATTCTAATATATCGATTGTCAAGTCAATGTTGGAAACTTCAAAAATTGCTGCAATTTGCGTGACGGGTGATACTCTGACTAAGATTGCAATTGATGCTGTACGCATGCAAATGGAAGAATCATCCTCTTCATCACTTTTCATCGACCCGAAAACTGTCTTATTACACCCTGATGCACAGTCAATATTACATGAACTTGCTCCTCTGATTACAGTGTACGCAAGACACGCTCCACGTCAAAAAGAAGCTGTTGTTGCTGCATTTAATGGAGCTGGCCATGTAACGTTATACTGTGGAGACGGTACGAACGATGTTTCTGCTTTGAAGATGTCACATGTTGGCATTTCAATCATTAGTGTTCCTGATCTTGAGGCAAAGCAGCGCGATGCGATTGATGGGCTCACAGAAGCTCAAGGAAAGAAGAAAAAGAAGAAGAAGAAATCTAAGAAGCCAACGAAATCATGGGAAGAACATATGCGAGCTTTGGCTGAAGCGGAGGAAGGTACGTGATTAAAACAGCAGTCATACTTTGTTCATACCTTTGTATTTGTATCTCAGTAGTACTACACTTTTTTACAGAATTGAATAGTGTCGCATTAGGAGATGCGTCTGTAGCATCCCCATTTACAAGTCGTGCCACGTCCATTAGATGCACAAAGGATGTGTTGCAAAGAGGTAGATGTACACTTGTTACCATGATTCAAATTTATAAGATTCTCGGTGTTAATTGTCTAGTAAATGCAATGGTCTTGAGCACTTTGCATCTTGCTGGTGCAAAACAAGGGGACTCCCAAATGACAGTTGTTGGTTTCGTTGTCGCTGGTCTTTTCTTCCTTGTCACAAAGGGTGAACCTTTGAGCAAAATTTCTCCACATAGGCCCCCATCATCAGTGTTGTGTACGCAGGTTTTGGTTTCTATTAGTATACAATTTGGAATACATTTTGCATGTATCATGGCCACTGCAACAATTTCAAAGTTTTACCTCGATCCTTTCGATCCTTCACTTGTTCCTGATGGAGCTTTCAATCCAAATACACTGAATTCCGCCACATTTATCATGTCAGTCTTGACTATCTGCAATACCTTTGTCTGCAACTATCGAGGCAGGCCGTTCATGCAGGACCTGAGGGAAAACAAGTACATGATGAAAGGCTTACAGATTTGTTATATCGGGCTTTTTGCTTGTGCTCTTGAAGTTTTCCCTCCTCTAAACGACTTGATGCAACTAGCCCCTCTGCCTCTTGATGGGGAGAAATTGGTTGGATCTATGCCTCTTGATGATTCAAGTCTGAGTGCTGTTCTTATGAATGGTGTTGATCAGATTGGGTTCAAATTGACCCTATGTTTATTGATGGTGATTGATACTGTGTCTTGCTACTATTGTGAGAAACAGTTGGTTCGCTTGTTTGAACCAAAAGTAAAATGAATCACTAGATAGAGTAAAATAGCGGCTAAAAAGTAAATAGTCTAAAGATTAATGTCTACTTGGAGGAATCAAAAGACTCTTTATATTTTCGTCATTATAGAGTTTGTCAAGGTTTCTCTCCAACTGGCTGTTTTGATTCTCTGCCTTGGTGAGTTTGTGTGAAACTTCAGACCTTTTCTCCAATAGATTGTGATAATTTTCCAACATCTTTAGTAATTTGGATCTATTCCCATTATCTATAGTTTCACTCGAAGGTAAAGAGTGAAATAGTATTGCTTCTGTTGAAGCCCACGCTCGCTCAATACGATCTGTTAGTGTAGCTGCCTCTTCGGCATGCATGACACTTGCAGCTTTGAACTTTTCTTCTTGCAGTAGCTCAAAACGATGTAATTTGTTCATTAGATTTTGGAACTGCTTTTCGAGTCTTCTACAGTCCAATTCCATAGACTCATTCAATTTCTTATCTCTATCTTCTGAAACTCGAGCATCTTCGAGACATCGTTTCAACTCCTCTTTAATTTGCACAATGCGTTTTTTATTCTTTTTTATGCGTTGTTCGCTTTCTTTATTCCTTGTTCCGACTTCTCGATTATCATATTCGATTTGATCGGCACTAACGGAGTACAACCCTTTTGACACAGACCATTCTCTTTCCAGTTCATAAACTTCATTTTGTAACTTATCTCGAAGTGCATTGTACTCTTTGTTTACTTCGTCGTATACCTTTAACGTGGCCAAAGATCGTTCTTCTGCAGCTGTAGAAACAAGTTGCAATTCTTGTTGCTCAAATTCTTCTTTGTCACGAATCATTGCATCCAATTGAGATTTTTGTTTCTCTATTAACGAATTCCGATCTACCTCATACATTTCCTCAATTGCTAGGAGTTCATCATTGGCCAATGTTTCTAGAGATGATAGTTGAGCACACATCAAGTTCCTTATTGTGTCTACAAAGTTTTCTTGTTGTTTCACTGTATCTATGTATTGTTGCTCTTGACATCGTAAAATAGCATGGAGCTGATTGACGACATTCGAGAAGGCTTCAAGATTGCTTTGGCAACCATTTCGAATAGATTCAAGTTGTGAGTAAACTTCTTTTACATCATCATTAGGAGAAATATTGAAATTTTCAACAAAGTCCTGGTGTAGCATTGATTTGGCCTCGCCAGCTAACCTGGAGACTTCTTGTCTCTCTTTGGAATAAATCTTTCGTAGTTGATGTTCAGCTTTCTCCTGCTTTAGTTGGATATTGGTTATTTCTTTTACATGTGTATTCTTTGTCAAGTTCATGAGGGAGAGAGACTGATTGACTTGCTTTATGCCATGATGAGGAATTTCTTCATTTTTAATCGAAACTGTATCTTCCAGGTTGACTTCATTATTTTCTTCACCATTATTGACAGCTTTCGCACACCTCTCTTGAATTAGTTCTCTTCTCTTTTGAATTCTTTCCTCTCTAGTGCTCATTTCAGCTTTCACCAAGTGATGTAAAAAGTGATTTGGTTTTGGATTACCTCGTGTCGTACTTATTACCTACTGACAACAAGTACACAGTGTCTCTACCAGTGGAAAGAAACACACATAACAAACTGAAACTACTAAAGGAAAGACAAGTTTAGGATCTTCTTATTTTAGGTAATAATCGCTTCTCTGCCTTTTTCATGTTATTTCTCGTGGCAATCTTGGAGGGAGAGAGAAATCTTTGGGTAAAGTTTTGATCCCGGTTGATTAGCTCCCTTTTGTATGAAGCAAAGGTTAGAAAATATGCACGAAACGATGATTCTGTAAAAGTTTTTCATCTCACCTCTGGAAAATATTCTTTTCGTGTATTGCCTTTTTCTCGTTATCCTTTGATACTGTCAACTCTTTGCTGAGCTTTTCAATCATTTCAATGTCTTCTTTAGCTCTATGCATCTTTAGTCTCTTCTCTAAATCTATAGACCTTGCGTTGACACTTTGTAGTTCAAGCAGAGCCTCATTTAGTTTTTCTTCAAGTTGTGCATATCTATCTTCATGAAACTCGACCAATCTTTGTCTCGAGTCAGCTTCACTTTTCCGTAATTCAGTGAGGAACGACATTGTTTCACTTTTCATCTTATTCATTTTTTCTATTTCCTTGCTAAGATAGTCCAAACGCTGAATTAAATCAGATTCTTTTTTCGAGGCTTCTTCCAGCTGCTCTTGACTTCTTTCAAGTCTCAAAGCAATTTCATTATACTTTAGCTGAAATTTCTTCTGCTGCCGTTGTCGTTCTAATTCAAAATTGTTCAATATATTCTTCACTTGGTAGATAAGGAAAGACTTCAGCTCTTCAAGTTTCGAAATAGTCTCCTGTTTCATTCCACCTAGCTCCGACCTCACCATTGCAAGATATGAAATAGATTGCGATAGCAGGTTTTGTTGTAGTGAAAAGGTCGTTCTCAATCTCTCTCGTTCTATTTTGAACTCGTCGATTATGGCAAGACTTTTCTTGTACTGATTTTGGACACAATCGAGCCTTGTAGTGAGCGACTCTTGGATACGATTTGCAGTTTTCATAGTCTCACGATGCGAAACATGCAAAGAATTGACTTTAGACTGCAATTTCTTTATTTCATCATCGTAACTAGTCTTGACTTCTTGCATCTGCCTGTCCCAATCTCTGTACCTCTTTCCATACTCTACCTCCAAATCCTCAATCAAACTACCATCTTCCCTTCTTCTCCTGTCCAGGTCTAGAATTTCCTTCTCAAAGCTTTCCTTCAACTGCGAGATTTGTTTGGAAGAATCTTTACAGATGATGTCGAGTGCCTTTTGGTTCTTTTCTTCAAATGACTTTATCACAAGTGATGTTTGCCCGTTAATTTTCTCTTTTACATCTAGGCTTGCTGATTTGAGAGTTTCTATTTCACCTTGTACCAATAGTTTTAACGTATGAATGGTGGCTCTTAAAGTATTCAATTCCTGTTCCACTGTGTGCTTAATCTCAGCATTTACTTTTTGCTGAATAGTGTTGGAATGTTGAAGTTTTGTTTGTTGTTGCTGTAGTAAAGATATGGACTGTTCTTGAATCATCATGCGTTCTTCACATAATTTATCAAGTCTTTCTTGTCGTTGTTCATATTGTATTTGTATACTCCGAACTACTTTGAAAAGCATGGCTTTGAATTCCGATGCAATGTTGAGTATGTCTTGCTTTGTCGAGGTTTTGACCATTTCAAATTCTGATACTCTCTTCTTTAGTAATCTCTGGACGCTAGTGAGGGAAACTTTGATATTGTTTGACTGAACAAATAGAATAGATAATAACATTGCACACTTGATTGCCTCTCTATCACTCTCATCGGCCCTTTGACGTAATGACTCTTCCAAAGATTCTATTTTTCGTTTCAGTATTTTGTTTTGATGTTGTACATCATCATGTTGACCTTGTAGTTGATCTATATCTTTTCTCAATATACTAACAGTTCGCTTCATGTCATTTGTAGTTTCTAGGCTATCCGATATTTCTTTTGTCAAATCCCGAATCGTTTGGTCTTTCCTTTGACTCTCAGTCTTTGATCTTTTCAATTCCTCCATTAATTTTTGCACATGCAGTTGTAGCTCTTTGCTATTGTTTTGTTCCTGTAAAAGGCATTGTTGAAGCTCACTACATTGACGCTTCTCTATCGAAATCTTAACATCATGTTGACAACAGAGATCTTGCAAGCGTTGTTCCAGCAACTTTATTTCTATCTTATGTGCCGTCTGTTCCCTTTCCAATCTGACATCATGCTCTTTTTGAATTGACTTCATTTCATCTACGTGTATTTGGTGAGCTCTATTCAAGTCACTCACAACATCATCATGTTTCTTTTGCTCCGCTTTCAAATCTCGCTTGAATTTCTCCCTCTCGTGAGAATGCTGCCGCTTCTGTTCATCGAGAGTTTGTTGGAATAATTCTTCAGCCGTCGCAAACTTCTTTTGCATCTGATCAACTCTCTTCTTTGTTTCGATCTCATCTTTTGCGATACTTTCCGTCACATTGTTTTTCCAGTCGACGAGATTTTCAATAATTGATTTTTGCCTTTGGACATCAATCTGTTGATCATGTAGTCGTTTTTCGTAGGCATTGCGTATTACAACAAGCTCTTCCTCATGTCTAGCTTGAACAAGACGAATCTCATTTTCATGATTTTGCGTTAGGACATTCAAGCGGTGAATGACTTTCGTAAGGTGTGCAATTTTCTTAGTTTCCTCCGTCATTTTGAATCTTTCCACGAGAGAATAGATTGAAGATGTAGAAACAACTTTTTCAAATTTCAAATTTATTATGGAATTATTTTTATTTATATCTAAAGAAACGGTTCATGGTATTGTTCATCTAAACCTCCGAACTAGTACGGTGATTTGAATCTGTAGGACAAGAGCCTGACTTACCAAGATCATCGATATGTAGTCTGGATACTCGAGAGGTAGGGGTTAACTGGACATCACTCATTTTTTTTGACTTTCGATTCTGCACAAATTCTTTACATCGACGAAAGAATGCTCCACATGAAGAATCCTTTGACTCTGAATCAAAGCTGACAGCTATTGCACTTCTCCTCATTTGTCTCCATCTTGCCAATTCATCATGGTCACCTCCATTTCTAATAATTGATAAGAAAGCTGAAAACCAAGAATGTTCAGGGTTACATCGTCTTAACGAAGCAACATGTTGATAAGTGTACACGTAAACATTCAATAATCCTTGTAATGGATAAAAAATTTCTCGCAATAAAAGGGCTGCAAAAGTTGCACCCCCCTCCCTTTGGTTCATAATTGCAGCAGAGAAGAAGAAAACCTGACCTATGAAAAATGCACAGATGTAGAGATAGGCTTGGGTGACAACGACACGCTTCCTTCTCTGAGAAGCATGTAATGCTCTGGATGCTCTTCTCATGAATTCTTGTTCAAGGGGTGAGATGTTCTCTTCTTCAGCAGCACGACTTTTTGATGGTAGGCACTTCTGGAAGAAGGTCTTCATCTTATTCTTGAAACCCAATTCTTGCTGTGCAGATTCTGGACGAGTTATTGAGTTTCTTCGAAACTGATATACATTGTTTCGAGACTCTTGTTTTATTTGCATATGCACTAGAAAGTAAATGGATCAAGAATTTGAATAATCAATGAGGTAAATTGTGGGAAATGTAGGAAATTCATAACCTCAACTCCAAGTCATCACTTACCAATCGAAAGCATTATAAATATAATTGTACCAAATACTATCCAACAAGGGACACCTAAGAAAGCCCATTGATATAGGTAAGCTCTCTCTCCTTTTATACATTCCACATCATCATATTGGATACAATCTGGTGGATCAGATGCTATGGTGCAGTGTGTAGGTGTGGCATCAAATGCTCTATCAGATAAACACACTATCGAAATCATAAAGGCCCATCCGATTGCAATTCCATGAAGATATGGCTCAATTTTTTTCGCGAAAACCCTGAATGAAATTTGTTTTTTGATGGAGTAGTAATAGTATAAGCATAATGAACAGGAGAACAGCACACCACCCATGTACCCCGTGATGAAAAAGGAGGCCTGGAAGGAGCAAGACACCTCGTTACCAAAAGATAAACTAGGAACTAAACTCTTTTCCTTCGGTACGGGTATTGTAGACATAGCATACGATATACTTGAGAGAAAATCGAATAAGCTTATTCCAAACACTAGCCTCCGGTAGGGAACCTTTAGCCTTACCCTGCTACGCAGGATAGAGTAAATCACCGATCCTGATGCTAATACAGAGAGAAGCCCTGTAGGCATGGGCATGATTGCCAGTACTATCTTTTGTCGATTTGAAAAGCGGTCCATTGAAAATATAATTTCAATTCACTGTCTTCGGTAGTATCTGTATTGTTTTTGAATGATATATAGCGATTTTAGAGCTGCTGCAATAGAGCCCCGAGAGGAAGCGTGTAGAGTTTTTGTTAGAAGAGAAGTTGCTGCTGTCAGGAACATTGGCATCTCTATGCAGAACAACAGAACAACATGAAATGTCTCGTCATGCGAGGAGGGAACTCTTGAGAGAAGTGCTATTTGGAGAAATAATAGTCCATCCGCTTCTCAAAATATCATGGAAAGATACTCTAAGTGGTAAGTATGTAAGTATTATTGTTGAGTATATTCCAAAGGAGGGAAGGTAGGCGCGAGAAGCCAGCAGACAAACAAATGTCAAATCTTATACAATAATAGATATAATATATAATACTTAAACTTCCCACTTGAACTTTGTCATTTTTCTTGATGAGCTTTTGATGTTTGAGTAATGCTCATAAAAATGAGAAAGAACAAATTGCTATTTTCAAACTAAGAATCACATCTACGAAATTATGTTCAAATAATAACTCAAACCCTGCAGAATGTTCAATGTGTGTTTCATTAATTTTTTTATATGCGGGATTGAAAGAAGTATTTACGCACGGAGACCGACCGAGATGATGAGCCGAATCGAATCATCATCCTCTGATGTTGTCTAGCTATCTAGCTACTGGCTAGCTACGTGCTGCGCTACCTTTTGATAATTTCAAAGATATCACCTAATCAATGCAACACAACTTTGATGATGTGATGAGTGCTTTCATCAAACTGTTCGAAGTAATTGTGTAAAAAAAAGACTTTAGCCCTCTATCATCCTTTAGCTGCATTAAATTACACTAGGCATCAATGAGCGATTTTGAAGACGATCCTTGGGGCGATGACCCAGACTGGATCAGTGACTCCAATGACGAGATTGAGAATGGCACCGGCCAATCTGACAGTAAGACCAATGCTTCTACAGGAATTGCAGGTGCACAACACACTATACTGCTTCTTGATGCTCAGCAGTCCATGTTTGAAAGCTACATCAGGACAAGTGATGATTCCGAGTATGAATATGCATCAAGGTACGAACGTATTTCACCATTTGATGCAGGTCTGATTGCAGCAGAGAAATTGTTACATCACAAAGTTAGCAATGTAGCAAACACACGAAGAGGCAAACGGGATGGAGTAGCTATAGTTTTATTCAATTGCCCACAGCTTGCAAATGTTGAAAATCTTGCAAATAATTCTATACGAACACTTATGACTCTGAAACCGCCAGGAGTGGAACAGATTCAAACAATCAGATCTTGCCTGAACGAAGTGGATTCAAAGCGGGATATTACGGGAAGTACTGATACTAGGGTGACACCGAAACGGAAAAGGGACTTGTATGATGAACTTTATGCTTCCAAACAGGAAGTTGAAGAGAATGGAGATGGTGACTATCACTTTGATGTAATTCACCAATCTACATCACTCAAGTCAGCCTTGATTGAAATAAATTCCATGCTGAATGAGGCAAAATGTGTGAAAAAGAATTCTAGGACTTCTACTGATGTAGAAGATGAAAAGACTGTCTGGATTTTCACGAATGAAGATGATCCCATTGACGGTGAAGATAAAAGAAAGACCCCAGTATTGTCTGCTGCAAATGATCTCATTGAAAATGAAGTACAAATCAAACTATGGCCAATGCCGAGACAAGATAAGAAGCCTTTCAATAAAAACATATTTTATAATCATCTTGTGACAGAAGATGAGGATATAGAGGGAGGGGAAGAAATTGATGAAGCAAATATTGAAAGTAGCCCTAAGGAAGAGGAGTTAGACTTTGACAGCATTATTGGAAAATTCATGGAGACACTTACAAAGTCTAGGAAGGTTCAATCTATCCCGTTCTTGCTACCCGATTGGAAATTCACTCAAAGGGATGGACCAAGTCCATATCCTGGAATGATGATTGATATTTATCAAAGTGTCCGTGTGAAAAAGAAACCACAGCCTATCATAATCAACACGAATACAAAGAAGCGTACAAAGAAAGTTTCTTATTTACGGTTCAAAGATACGTATAACCCTGTAGATGAGAAATGCATTCGTACCTATGTGGAATTTGGAGGCGAAAAAATAGAAATGACGAAGCAAGATGTTATTGAAATCAAGTCTAAGTCAAATGTGAATCCTAAAGAAGCATCTCTAGTTCTCTTTGGTTTCAAAAATCGTGAGAAAATGAACAGACCTGATCAACTCTCATTAGTGGATCGTTCTCTTTTCGCTTACCCGAATGAAGGAATGGTAAAAGGTTCCAGAGCAGCTTTTGCATCTTTATACGAGGCAATGCTACGCAAGGGAGTAATTGGTATTGGCGAATTATTACAACGCGTCAATGCATCCAGTCGTCTTGTAGCTATTATTCCGCAGGAGGAATATGTTGACGAAGATTTGCTCCAGGGGCTTCTACTTGTGCCTTTGGCATACGAAGATGACATGAGAGCTACTCCTCAAAGTGAAGACAATGATGCTGATGATGAATTGGTATCAGCTGCTGTAGACATGATTAAGAACTTGAATCTAGACTCGAATGTGGTCATTGGCGAAAGTTTTGAGAATCCCGTTTTGAAAACATTTTGGAATTACATTGAGTCCATTGCTCTGGGAACCGAGCTGAAAGAAATTGACCCTGATGAAGATGACACGATGCCCCGAGATGAAAAGGATGTATTGAAAGTCTGTTGTGAAGAGATCGAATCATTTCGAAAATTGCTCCCAGAAGATGAGGTTGCTGTGAGTGAGAAGAAGAGAAAAATTAGTTCTGTTATGACAGAAAACGCTTCAATTGATTGGTTTAAAGCGTACAAAGAGCGGATTCTTGAAGAGTTCACTATAAATGACTTGAAATCTTATCTCCGAAATCACGATTTGAGACTTAGTGGAAGAAAATCAGATCTAATCCAGAGAATTGAAGATCATATTGAGTCAATAATTGGGGATGATAAAATGACTTTTGAAGGGGATAACAAAGTCATTGATGTATAGTAAAAATGTATTATTTTACAACTCTATAATGTTCATATTAGATAAACTAGCATTTGAGGCATCATCTATTGTGGACTGGGAGGCGACCGAGCCCAATGTTGCTTTGTCTTTCCACTCATTGAGTCTCTTCACAAAACTGTGAAAGTCGGACTTTTTTGTTGTAAGAATTTGGTCTCTCCATTTTTGTCTTCGCGATGCAGTGCTACCGTTGATGTGACGAAGGAACGACAACCACCCAGCTTCTCGTGGTGCCAAGGCAGATCCATCAAGGTTGTTGATACACCCGATTATTGATGTTTTGATTTCATCCTTAGATAATTTTGAAATTTGCTCATTCAAATAATCTCCAGCACCATTGTAAGCTTCGACGGTTTTCATAAATTGGGGATCTCTATAACTGACCATACCCAAAAATCCATCTGTTTTGTCTAGAGAAGCCATAACGCCGTATGCTCCATTTTTAGCCCGAACTGTTTCCCAAAGATATCCCTTTTTCAAGAATTCCAGAGGAGCACAATTTGTCCCACTTATTTTTTCATTCGGACCAAAGATGGTACCACCTTTACCAACATATGAGACCTGAGAAGAAATCGATATAACTTCATCGTGGGGTGTAATTTGTTTCATAGCCTGTTTGGCTTTAGTTATCCAAGGGTGTTCCATCTTGAAGAAATCTTTGACTTCACTTTCCGATCTTCCTAACGAATGTATGAAATTCTCAACAGCGTCCATAGAATTTGTGATAGTTTCCAAGTCTCCGCTCACATTAATTACCATAGTAGAAGGATTCATATGGGAAAAAGAGGCAATAACTTTCTCAAGTCTTTTGCGGAAGGAATTCCAGTCCTTGTCAGCCTTCTCCAACATTGACTCCAGACTATGGAGTTGCTCGATTCCATAAAGTTTTTCTGTCAAGTATGTGATGGTATCGTAACGAGAGTGAATTCTTGTTGATGCAAATGAATGGCCGCTAGAAGATACGCGGCTCTTGAAGCTCTCAATCTTCCTCTCAAGAATCTCTATAGCTTTCTTTTGATCCACTGGAAGACTGTTCTTTGCGAGTTCTTTTATTAGATCTAATGTCTCTTTAGTCTTGTTCGAAGTGCATTTGGCACGGAAGAAAATAACAGACTTCATCTTATTCGCATTTGTTGCCCTGTAATCTTCTACATTCTTGTCATAGAGTGGGATAAGCTCAAATGAAATGCCGATTCCACCAGTTGCTTTCCCAATACTGTTATCAATATCTGCCCGTTTCATGTTTTTCGTGTCCCCTTCATTAAGCATTTCTTCAACAAATGGTATAAGCTCCATATTGTAGTATGCTAGAGAAGATATATCGATACCGATGTCAATGTAGAAAATTCCAGCATTGCCGTCCACGACATTTTCAGTAAGGGTTACTTGTGATCCAAATACATTTTTGAGTTCTTCAATATCATATTCAACTCCAGTTCTATCGAGATCAGCTATGATAAATTATTATGAGTAAACATATACAGCTGTACTGCAAATTGATATGGTTTGATTGCAACTTACCAATGGTTAGAGATGGAATAGATTTCACGATACTTGGAGAATCTGGTGTGTCTTGTAGTTTCTTTAAAGCCGCCGCTTGATTCTTGATTTCATCCAATTCATTTTTAGTGAGGGACTTTTGATATTGTGCATTCTTTTCCTTTTCGGCCTGAATCATTTCTGCTTCGAGCTTATCTGATGGTTCAAGAGTTATGTGAACTCTGTGATTGTTTGTCAGTAAGTAATCTCTAATGCGTTTTTGGAAAAAACGAGATCCCATTTGCTTGACACTTTCCTTCACTTCTTCTAGAGCTTCGTCATACATGATGGCGCTTTCAGGCAAAAGATCATAATTCCACTTTGTCAAAGCTGTAGTGAAAATACTTATTCCCATTGGAGAGGACCCAGTGTGCACCTCACGCAAGTCAAATTCAATAGAATTTATGGCTGCATCAATTTCGTCTTGGCTGAAACCATTATTAGCCACATCCTCAAGGATGCTGATGATTTCATTTTCAACTTTGCCAACGTCACTCTTTTTTATACCACGCAATCCCATTGCGAATGAATATTGCAACAAGCCAGTTGCGAGTCCATTACCTGTCACTTCGGTTCCAAGCCCAGACTCAGATAGCCTCTTGTAAAGTGGTGCTGAAGCAGTACCAACTAACAAATAATCTAGGATGTAAAATGCCAATGATGCACTCTGAGGAAGGTGCTCATCATTCAGCAACCATGTGATTTGAAAAATATGTTGTCCCTTCGAGTCATCAACCTCTTTCACTGGATACTGGAGAGTATGACTTTGTGGTTCATCGAAATATTTGATTGAGAACGGAATTTCACTATTCTTCTTAATATCTAAATCATATTTGTATTTGCTCATGTATGAATCTAATTCATGCATGGCTTCCATGACATCTTGAGCTGTACCACTGACAAATGATTGCGAATTTGTTGGATGATAATGTCTATTATAGAACTCAACAAACTCTTCCTGAGTAAGAGTAGGAATTTCGCTTGGTTCACCTCCTGAATCATAATAGTATGTATTGTTATACAGAAATTTATCTGTGTTTCTATTGAGAAAAGAAATCGGATCACTGAAAACTCCCTTCATCTCAGAGTACACAACACCCTTAATTTCTAGATTATCGTCTGCATCCGTGTCATATCTCCAACCCTAGCGGCAAATAGCTATGTGAGAAGCCATAATCCAATGAAATTGATTTGCAATGAAGAGCGAATACGACAAAGTCTTACCTCTTGTTTCAGTACCCAACGTCCTTCATCTGTAATACACCTTGGTGCAAAGACAGCATCAAGGTAGACACTCATTAGATTGAAAAAGTCCTTTCTATTTCTGGATGCTACAGGATAAACTGTGCGATCGTTGTATGTCATTGCATTCAGATATGTATTGAGACTTCCCTTCATCAGCAAAACAAAAGGATCTTTTGCTTTATATTTCTCACTTCCACTCAAAACAGAATGCTCTAAAATATGTGCTACTCCGTTACTAGAAGTTGGCTTTGTTCGAAAAGATATTCCAAAGACTTTGTCTTGTGCCACGTCGTTTGGAATATATGCCATGAATTCTGCAGAAGTCTTTTTATGTTTGTAAACATGTATATGTGCTTGATGCGTTTCCAAAAACATGCTGCGCATTATTCCAAACGAAGGGTGCTCTGGAACCTTGGCATCACTATGTTTCGGAGTTTTTGGTTGTTTCTTTGGTCCAGAATGACTTTTTGAATGAAACATTGTAAATGACGCAATCAAGATCAGCAAAATAGCAGTTGCAACAGCGGTAATCAAACGCATAATTTTCTTCTTCCGTTCTTGCCGTCTCTTGTAATATGGGAATATATCTACATTGATATCAAAATCCAAAAGATCTGACGTTTTGCGCTTTAAAATCTGTCTTCGGCGAATGATTTCCATCTCCATGTCTATACTATCGACATCATCATCAGTCCCTGCCGCTAAAGTGAGCGGCTTCATTTCTACAGAGGTCATCTTATTCTTTTTATTAAATGGGCTTGGTGTTGACCTTTGTCGCATAATATTCTATCCTAGACACTACGAGATAGGGGCTATGAAATAGTAATAGATTTCTCTCTTACAACAAGGAGTAAGTAGGTATTCTCTATGTACCTGTAGGTGGTCTTGAGATCTCGACTATTTCATTTGTTGTGTTGGTTTTTGTTTGAGGTTGTTTCATTTTACTTTTTCTTGTTTTTTGTGACCGTTTCATGAGATCATCCATCCTCCGCGGTGTCTCCCAATAGCAATGCAGATAGCTATACATGAGCCACGTAGTACGTCACGGTGACGTAAGCATTCAGCCGAGTTTATTATTGGAAATATTTTGGGTTTTCAACCTACTACATGAAATAAAGAATGAAGGTTTCGTGGCAATTATTCACATCTGATATGTATGTAAACTCTGGTGTCAAACACCTTGTTCCCACTTCCCTAGCAAAAAGCTTAATCGGCAGAATTGCGAATAAGAAGGCTTAATATGGAATAAGGCTACCAACGACATCACAGCCAACCCTTCGTCGATGATGGCATACAATTGAAAATACAACAAAATAAACAGTCAAACATCAACTCTACATCACAATTACATCATCTTCTCATAGTACGCCCGAAGGCAATCAAAATGCAAGTTTACAAATCTAGAATGGCAAAGGCATATAGTTATTCCTTTGAAAACGGAGGAAATAGCCCCTCTCTTCAATCCCATACATTTATGAAATTCTTCCTATTTATTCTGCTGCTGTTATGTGTTGCAAATGATGTATCAGCCTTATCCTTTGCATCCCAATCGAAATTGAACAACCATCAATTAGCCAGGCAGCATTTGTCTCTTGATAGGTCTCGACATCGCTCTCTTCCAAAAACTGGTCTTTTCTACAGAGAAGCTGGTGGAGCTAGTGCTACAAAGAATCCTGACATCAAGGATATGGTAAAATTGATTGACAACATTCGAAAAAATCTAGAAGAGAAGAATGAGTCACTTAAGCAAAATCCAACTGTTCAAAAGATGTCAACCACTTACCCTGTCTGGAAAGTGAATCATGTTCGTCGACAGCTATCAGATAGATTTATGGGCAATGGTAATAGAAAAAAACTGAGGCAAAATGCCTTTGTCATTATCTGCGGCCTTTGCCTGACCTTCAATGCTGGATACATCAATGGATGTTGCTTATCTGGCGTCTTAACAGAAGGAGTAGGTGTAGGAGTTGCTGCCCATACAGGAGCTTGGACTAACGCTGGTCTAAAACTAGGAGCAGGCAATCTCTTTGCATGCTCACAACACCTCAAAATGATTGCATCTTTTGCATTTGGAGCTCTGCTTTCAGGGTTCATGAATCCATATCCAAGTCCCAACAAACTGAGCCCTCAATATGGACCAAGTTTTCTTCTAGGTTCACTTCTCATGACTACGTCCTCTTTCCTTGCTTTTTTCAGCCCACAGAGCCGAGCTTTTTTGTACTTTGCTGCTATGGCAAATGGTATTCAAAATGGTATTTCTTCAGCATACTCTGCAAATCTAGTGCGTTCAACTCACATGTCTGGAACTACTAGTGATATTGGTATGCTCTTGGGTCAGATTCTTCGAGGGAATATGGAAAATGCGTGGAGATTCATGGTTCTTTGTGGACTAGCTACTAGCTTTTTCTTAGGTGGAGCAGTTTCCTTCGTTGCTGTTACCAAGTTCAAAAGTCTCGCTCTTGCCTTTAATGCAACATTTTTCTATTTGATTGCTCTGGCAATTAACGTCTATACCTCTTATCAAGCTCAAGTCTCCGTATGGAAGGCGTGGACAGGAAGATGGGAATGGCATGATGATGAGCCATCATACCAGCTTCTTTCTGAACTCTTTGATCGTCATTGCTACGAAACTGGTCTCTTGGACAAAGATGGGTTCCGAAATTTGCTAAATGATGCAGGGGTCAAGAAAATGTCAGATGTTGGCCTAAGTGCAATATTCAAATCCTTAGATTTGAACAAAGACGACAGAATATCAAAGATCGAAATGATGAGATTGTTATCTTTCAAAAACAGTTAATTTTTTATGGTTTGAACGTACTACAACGTACTACGCTAGCCTTCCAATTATTGTATTACTTATTAATACTGCTTCTACACAAATAAGAGGAGCATAGGACCAAACCTACAACGCTATTTACAGGTCAGCTCTTATGAATTTTTAGGATATGTAATTTAAAAACAAATTGTATTGTATTTATTCACAATTGCTTATTGTATAGTAAAGTGTGTCCTATTGTTAATTTTCTACTTCTCTATCATGAACATCTCCTGCTTTGTCAGATTTATTTCTGACAAAGTTTTGCTCTCATCTTCATCATTGTCGAGTTGGAAAACTCTACGGGGAAACCTCGTTACTAATTTGAAATAACCATTATCTGCATCATTCCTTGTGATCAATCCTTCACTGATTGCAAAGTCAAATAGATTTTTCACTTTATCACCAAGCGTAAATTTTCTTCTACCTACTTTTCCTGAACCTCTTATTTGTACAACGACAACTCCATCTGATTGACCTACAGGTTCTTCCGGCACATCCAACACTCTTTCATCCCAAGTGAAATCAGTTGCTTCATTTTCTGCTTCCATATCATGCGGTGTGTTATCTGATAGACGATATCCACCAGATTCTGTCCGAGAATAATCATTGTTTACCATAGTATCATCCTTTGCAGTCTTTAGATCACTCTCATTGTCTACCGCTGGTGCTATATCTACTTCAATGTCACAATTAACACAACTTATTGCTCGTACATCACTTGGAACAACTGCCTTGACATTAAGTTCGAATTTCTTTCCACGGAACCAGCAGTACATTAAATCACCAACATTGAGAGATCCTCTTGTACGAATAAGACTTTGTTCCAGCGCAAGTTTTACATTCTTCAAATTATAAAATCCATTCTTAATTGCCTCCATTGTTGGCTGTAAGGTGCATTTCTTCCCCAATGGTAAATTAGTCAATAAAGTAACTTCGACAGGTGCGACTGGAACTGGAAATAATCCATATGCTGCATGGCCAGGGGTTTTATCTTCAAGATTTTCTGAGTCTGAGCTTTGCATGTCATTGTCATCACTATTCGTTTCCGTCGCATTGGATTTCATTGCTGGATCTACCGTGAGTCGACTGTCTATTTGTGAAGCACTATCTGGTTGCAACAAGTTATTAGCAACACTAAAAGGGATACCTATGAACCCCTCATCTTGTGAAAATTCTACAACAGTAGTGTAAGTGTAGCTTACATACTTGCAGTCCATTTCATCTAAATACGCTTCCATCCATCGATTTTTGATGTCTTCACTTTGATCATCAATATCATTATTTTCATCTTCTGACATGTGCTCATCATCATCTTCTTTAATGGTTTCTCCAGCATCAGTACCTAACTTTTTCCCATATTCCTCCATAATTAACTTCATTTTTTCGCTTTGAGGAAAAGTATAGGGAACATCATTTCGTTTAATACCAAGTCGAAAGAAAAGTGGTTGCCCTCTTTCTTGACTTATTCTCAATAGATCTTTCTCAGCAAGCGTTGACAAGATAGAAGACGGCAGAGTAATTTTATCTCCGAGTCCGTGTACACTAACACTTGATAACTCAATTTCCTTACCATCGCTACCTAAATTCTGAACAATGCCTAGTCGCTGTTCTATACTATTGAAACCGCTTTGTACGTGTGATATCATTTTCTTTTCTGCGAGATCTTTCTTCTTCTTCTTTTCCAGTTGCTTTCGACGATATTCTTCAGCTTTCTTTGCTTTGGAAGATGCAGAATCTGATGCTAAGGTTCGCCTTCTAGATAGGTTCTTGTTTCTCAGTTTTGCATGATCCTTTGCAAGCCTAGCTTCGGCTGCTCCAAAATCCATCTTCGTTCAATAAATGTAGGTTTAGCTCTATATTTACAGCTATGGTATTGATATAATTTATGTACTTCAAAAGTTTATGGTAGTCTACTATGTTTCACTTTTCACTTCTTTTTTCTTTTCCATCGTCGTTCGTCGTGGTTCTTTGGACATCTGAAGGTAGAGTGTCTCATCATTGGATTTGATGACCATGTAAACTTTGTCACATCAATAGTCGATACTTCTTCTAGCTACAACCATGTAAAAGTTTGAAGTTTGTAATTCTAAAACAATCTATATGAGAATTATATTAGTATAGCACTGTACACTTTAGGTCTCTAGAAATTTTGTAAGTGAACAGGTCTTTCTATTTATATTTCAAAATCATTGATTGAAATTGGCGGAACTCTTTCATTTTTCCATGAATCTGGATCTACCAATGACTTCTTCATTTTATCCCACAGTTCAGATTCTTCATTTCCATCATTTTCAATGATTGCAGTGACATTTCCAGATTTTAGTTCTTCTTTCCAGTTCCCAATGCCTCGTCTACTTTGCTGTGCATTCATTCTATTCAAGGCGTCATCCTTATCCATCCCGCGCTTTTCTACCAAGCGTTTACAGCTTGTTTCTTCGCTGGCTCGAACAATCCAGATACCATCAAATAGATGATTCTCATCCCAATTAGCATCCAGAAGAACAGCTGCTTCAACAATGACAATTGCATGACTATCTTTCTCCATTGCGTCTTTATTCAACTCGTCTATTTTTTTCAAGAGCAAATCTTTGACATGTGGCCACACGAGCCTCTCTAATTTCTGCATTTCAGAAGGATCACTAAATACAATAGTTCCGAGTGCCTTTCTATTGACTGTTCCATCTGCGATAACTTTTTGTCCAAATGTTTGCCCAATCTCTTCAATCGCCTTCGATCCAGGCGCATAAACCCCATGCGCTAATGAATCTGTATCAATATGGTGGGCATGAACTTCGGTAGTGTCTTTGCAATCATTCAGTTTAGACGTTAACAAGGAACAAAAATAGCTCTTGCCAGCACCGATGGAACCACACACACCAAGCACAGAAACAGACGAGAACGACTCCTCTTGTGCCGACATCATCAATAATGTTTGACCTAGACTTGATCCTAACCTGGTATTAAAATTATTCTTCACAGGAGGTTTGATAGCACTATTCTTCTGAAAGGTAATACTAGTAATACCCGCACTTCGTATGGATGGATTTGTTCGTGCTAGATTGAAGTTGGGACTGAATGACTGAACAAAAAATGGCAGAGCCAAAATATAAACATGAAAACCAAGGCTCACTCCTTTCATATATTATTGTTGAGCTTCTTTCGTAAATCCGATTTCTATCTTGACGTCCGAGAGCTAGTTATTGTGAAAGGTAACTAGACACAAAGCATACAGCAGACAATCAATCAATACATAGTTGGTACCTTCTGTTAGTCATCACAACACCACCACCAGGACTCCATTGCAGGAAGCTCATCATTGTCACAAAACATAGATGTCAAAAGTTAAATTTTACTGCTTTAGTCCCATCTCCGAAATTGAAATTTTAGAAATTCAACGGAATGGTTCTCTGTTTCAAAAACGCATATCTGAACACTTCCAATAGAATTCATTCAAAACCATCCCTATCAACAAATCATACTACTTGAAAAAAGTGTTAAAAACACACTACTTGAAAGCAAAGAATCTACATCTATGAAACAGAAACGAATTGCGTACACTCTAATAATACTGTTCACAGAACTCAACACAGCGTTAGCCCTCAAAAAACTACGAGGACAGAAAGACCTTTCTGTATCAGTTCGATTACCTTTGGAAACCACAGATGAAACATTTCGAGACGAAAATGTGAGCACAGATGATTACGTAGACATTCCAATTTTGAAAGCAGATGAATACGCCATTGAACGTGAAATGATTAGGGATAATGTGACTCTCTCTGAATTGATAGATCACACAGCACTTTCAACATATGATAAGAGTGAATGGTGGCTTCTTGCAGGCTTAGTATGTCTCGCTCCAATATTTGTAGGTCTCATTTGCGCCGCTTCAAATCTGATTGCATTTGAGACCAAAGAAGGGGAATCAAGATATCATAAATGGAATAGTACAAAAGGCATCTACAGGGGACAACATTAGAGAGAGATCGTTTCGCTATGGCTATCAAACGACATCGATTGTAATAATAGAACATGTACCAGTGAACAATTTAGAATGGATCAGATGAAAGATGATTTTCACATATCTCAAATTACTTGAAAAGATTCTTTATAGAAAATGTGAAATAAAATGAAATAAATAGATTTTTACAATGAAAAGAACCAATTTTTAAACATAGATGTAGATGGCAATTTATACGATATTATTCGCATTTATTATGTACGCAGGCTCTTCATAGCTTCTACAAGTAGTTGAATGCTATCTCTCAGTCTTTTACTTACTTGGGAGTTAGATGCGAAGTTATGCATTGAAAGTCATTGGAGAAGTATTTTTACCAGCCATCTAGGGGATAGGGGGTACATAATTTATCTATAAAATAAAAGAGTGACAACATTGTACAACAATGACGGATGACGGGGAAGTACAAAGAGGGACTCCCTCACCACTCCCCACTGAACATGAAACATGAACATGATTGATGTATTTTGGACCAACGAAAGACTCTCTCTATCTCGTCTATGATCACATGGAGAAAAGCTATTTCTATTGGGAAGAGAATTGAAGGGAATAAATCCAAATAAGAAACGTTTCAAGTGGCTTTCGTGAAACGCAGTGTATGTACAGAAAGATGAGCGGCAAGAGTAAGATATCTAATCCATATGCCAAAAGTGCACCTAAAAGTAATGCTTCGAAGAATCCGACAGTCACCACAAAATCTAGGATTCAGGAGTCAAGATCTAAAAGTAAGAGGGATATGTCAACATCGGTCTCAGGTAATGTAGATGCCAATGTCAGCTTCAGTCAAGCATTCGAAAGCATGGAACAATCACAACATTTTCGAACGACAATGTCAGAAGTTCGAGAACAAAGCGCACGCGAGGCAGCTGCGAAACAGGCAACTATGACATCAGAGGAACTGATGTCAGCATATCCTCATGTCCTTCTAGTATCTACCAAACAGCGTGGTAATGGAATTCTTCGATATGTTCGAAATGTTCCAATACAATATGTGCAAATAGTTCCTGACTACTTGTGCGGCCCAAATCGGTGTGCGTTATTTCTATCATTCAAATATCATAACCTTCATCCGCAATATATTTACCGAAGAATAAAAGAATTGAAATCAGATTACGATTTGCGACTACTACTTTGTCTTGTCGACGTGGAAGATAATGAATCTATATTATCGGTTTTGAATAAAACATGTTGTGTGAACAACATGACTTTAATACTTGCTTGGAGCGAGGAAGAGGCAGCTAGATATTTAGAAACGTTCAAAGCTTTTGAAGGTAAAGATGCATCATCCATCCAAAAGAAAAAAGAAGTAACATTTCCGGAACAAGTTGCTGATGTTTTGGGTTGCATCAGATCAGTCAACAAAACTGATGCCGCAACTCTTACAAATCAATTCAAGAATGTTAGAAGTGTGATGAATGCATCCGTAGACGACATTCGGCAATGTCCTGGTATTGGCGAGAAGAAAGCAAGACGACTCTATGATGCCTTCAATAAACCATTCTCAGGTGTGATGGCCAAGAAGAGAAAAGAAGAAAGAGAATTAAGTGCTGTTTCGAATGATAAGGAGGGGATACTACCAAAAAATGAAGATGTGGAAGATAAACAATTGGAACAGAGCGAAGAAGGATAAACTATATTTTCATGTAAAATAGATGTATGCATCAAGAAACTTTCAATATATTTATTTAATTCTCAATATCAGCTACACACAAAATATCTACCATGCGTACAAGAGAATATTCGTCTCCATCAATCTTAATTTCATTTCCAGAATAGTCCTTGAACTTTACTCGTTGCCCCTCCTTTACAGGAGATGGAGTGAATTCTCCTGTACTACACATTCTTCCCTCTCCTACCTTGAATACTGTTCCTACACATGGTAAATCGTCCTTGGTTACTGCAGCAGCGATAACAACTCCACTGTCAGTCTCAAGTTTCTCCTCATCCAACTTTACCAACACATAGTCACGACATGGGATTACATTTCCCTTTGTCATTTTAATTCCATCATAAAACAACATAACATCATCGTCGCGAATCATTTGCATTTGTTCGTCGTTATAAGTCAAAGGTGATCCATCGAATTTTCCATACAAAACTGACATTCCTTCTTTGACTGGATTATGAATACGCACTCCAGTATGTGGATGGAGTTTCCCTGGTCCAGCTGAAATTACTACACCCTCTGTTGGTCTTTCCTGACTCTACATATTGTAGAGAATTCACATAAACGAAAGTCAGAAAATGTGCACTACTTAACAGAGATGTTAAAATTATAATCATTTCATTTCCTTACCTGATCAGGTAACAAGATTCCTCCACCAGTAGCAGCTAAAGTATCTTTAGTTCGTACGAGAACAAAGTTACCCAAAGGAGTAATTTCTCCACGGATCTCTTCTCCATCAAGAGTTACTACATTCAATCCAGTTTGACTTCTAAGATTGCTTCCAAAACTTGGAGCAAATGCAGTAACTACTGATGCAGCTAGGAGATAGTTCAATATGTTGAAAGCGCTAAACATGGTTATTTTTCCAGAGATGTCTCCACTATTTGGATGTGTAAGTAAACAATTGGGTTGATTGGATGTTGGATAAAGAGTTCAATAGAGCAGAAACGAAACAAAGGGAGATGAGAGGTGATTGCTACCCCTGTATCATCTCTTCGATCTTCATCTACGTGCGTACACAGTTTCACTAGTCGGACTAGGGATTTCGATTACCTCTCCCCTTTTGTTTTTTCTCCCCTTTCGCACTCTCTTCGGATCTATCAGCAGGCCTTCGCAGCAGCGGATGACGATGTTTTGAACACATCATAGATGGAAAGATGATGAAGCTTTCCAAAACCAACCATTGCATGTTGCATGGTCCTACTAAGCTAAAAGACAGGGCTCCTCTCGCCGCCATGTCACTTCAAAAACGTGGGAAAAACGACACCGCATGAAAATATCGATGTGTACAACACCAAACATAGCCAGCGCAGAATGCAATGCGGAGTTGCAGAGTTTTTCCAGATTTTTCAGAACTTTTCTTCTCATAATTTAAAGAAACCAACAAAATGAAGCTTATTCTTGCATCCCTTATCGCATCTGCTGCTGCTTTCGCACCTTCCCAGGTTGCACAAACTTCCACTGCTCTCTCTGCTTCCCTTGATGGACTTCCAGGAGCTCTTGCACCTGCTGGAGTTTTCGATCCTCTTGGACTTGCAGAGAAGGCTACTGATGCTACCCTTGCTCGTTACCGTGAGGCAGAGCTTGCACATGGACGTGTAGCTATGCTTGCAGTAATTGGATTCCTTGTTGGAGAGAAGGTTGAGGGATCATCCTTCCTTTTCGATGCACAAATCAGTGGACCAGCTATCACCCACATCACCCAGGTTCCAGACGGATTCTGGCCAGTAATCATTGCATTCGTTGGGGCATACGAGGCTCAGCGTGCAGAGACCGGATGGGTTGACCCAGCTGACTGCCCAGTTGACCAGCCAGGTATGCTCAAGAGCGACTACGCACCAGGTGACTTAAAGTTCGACCCATTTGGATTGATGCCAGAGGATGCTGAGGAGTTCGAGATTATGCAGACCAAGGAGCTTCAAAACGGAAGACTTGCTATGCTTGCAGCAGCAGGATTCCTTGCACAGGAGGCAGTAGATGGAAAGGGAATCATTGAGCATTTCACCGCAAGTGCATAAGAAAAAATAGTGTAAATATAAAATCGTTTTGTGCATGAATAGTAAAACTTTTGCTTTGTAAAATAGTTACAATAGCATCTTTGAAGATTTGTATCCCCAAATCAAGTGCCTGATACAAGTGCTGAGATGGAACAGGAACATTCTTGTATCATTACGAGTATACACAAATGCAAGAAGTGGTGATGTAGAAGTAAATTCCAACTTTTATACTTTATACCATTATATTCTACAAAACTCGTGTCTTTCGTGAGATTGGACATGTACAAATCTACATTAGGCACATGCACAACGATCATTCAGTGTCAGACTATTGTCATCACATTCTTTAATCACGCTCAAGTTCAAGGTCCTTTGGAGCCTCTTGATTGAACTTCATCTCTCTGCTTCTTGTACGCTTCTTCTGTACTCCAACGTAGATCAAATATCCAATTACTGCAGCTCCAGCAACTCCAACTCCAAGGAAAACAGGACGGTTAGCAACCCATGCAATTCCAATGACAAGAAGAGACAGGAAACCTCCAAGAAGAAAAGAAACAATTCCAATTGCAGCTCCAACGCATTCTCCAACACATGGAATGATATCAGAAGCAACAGCCAAAGGATTCAAGATAGTTGCAATTCCAATAATCATAATAAGAGCACCAACAAATCTAAGAATCTTGGTCAATAATTTGCTTTCCGCCAAAGCATTCTCAAACATGGTATCTGAAGATACAATCCCAAACTCAATTCTGGAAATCGAAGCTCCTGATGTTGCCTCCCATGGAACAAATGTGCTGCCAGATTGTTGAGCAATGACACTAACTGTTCCTCCACTTGCAGCTTTGAATTTCACAATAGTATGTCCAACTTGTGCATTGCTGGTAGTACCAAAATAAAATCCATCATTTCCATAGGTTTGTGCAGGATTAGGATAGGCAGTTTTAGTTGCTGCAGGAATCTCATTGACATCGAAAGTAATGTCTGAAGTGCTGTCCATGGGGAAAGAATCAACCATGTCTTGTGGAAGATCGAATGCTCCTACGGTCACATCAGAAAGAAAAGTCTCATCTTGAAATGGCCATGGTGGATTGTCATATCCATTGTTTTTTCTGAATTGAGAGGAATCAACGTAGTAATCAACCCATCGTTTATTGTATGAGTAAGTTGTAGTAGTGGTAGTACCACCAGTTGAAGTCTTCTTTTTCTCAGTTCTTTTGTTTTCATACCACTGATAAGAAGAAATACTTCTTTCAAGCTTAGTTTTGAGGAACACATCCACTCCAAAATCAGGGTCTGTCAAGTTTTCAGTTGGTCTTGCTTCACCTGTCAAATAGACAAGCTTTCCTTCGTTAAAAGGGTCAATGCTGGTGGATCGAACTGTCACAAGGTTGTCTCTTCCCTCTTGGACTGCCTGATAAAAGTCTACAGCACGGCCTTCGTTCCACCAAAGGAGAGGAAATGCACCAATGAACATGACGAGACCGAAACAAACCCCTGCAAAGGAGTTACCAAGTGAAGAAAAGTAACCTTCATGCTCGGTCTCAGTAAATTCATTTCCATATTCGTTTCCATATTCATTGCCTCCGTCGTAGCCACCACCATCGTATCCGCCATCATACTGTTCTTCAACGTCAGACATAATTTGCTCTTTACTCTATGTTTTGATTGCAGTAGAACAATTTTTATGATGAGAGAAAAAGAAAAAGAGTGATTTCCTGAAAAGAAAAAGACACCATCATGACTTTTTTGACCGTTGAAGAAGAAATCAGCGATGCCTAGTCGTAATATTCTCGTTTTGATCCGAGAAAAAGAACATTTTGACCATTGAACTAACTAAACAAGTAGAAGACATCGGAACAGTCGGAATATTCTCGTTTTGATCCCATTTTTTACAATACACAACCAATGCAATAATACGAACTTTGTTGAACATCTCAACAACTTGTTGAACTGAACAAAAATCCTTCGACCTTGATCGCTGGAAACCAGAAAGGATTCCTAGCTAGACACTCGTAGCTACTTTTAAATTTTCTAGTTTCGTTTTCTATAGCAAAGCTACCAGACTCGACTCCATCAATGTATGCACATAAATTTTAGAAATGTAAAAATCACTTAAGTAATTATTTTCTTCGTCTGCGTCTATTCATTGTCGATGCTCTACTTCCATTTAGGCGATTCTTGGCAGACATCACATTACTTCCTTTCCCTACTTCAAAGTCAATAGAATCTTCACTGTAGGAAAACATTTGATCAGTCGAAGGTTTTTCAATTTTACTTGATAAGAATGAGGAAGTTAGAATGACATCTTCTTTTGCAGATTTTACTGCTTTGGCATAGTTTATATCATTGCTTTTCGTCTCATTCTCTGAATACATGCGTTTCATCGTATTGCTAATGAGCTCAAATGAAGGACCATAGCGTTCAAAGTATTTATGGTGTGGGATATCTTTTGGTAGGAGCTTCCATAACATACCGGGTCTCGTAGATTCACATGCAGCAGCAGTACATAGTAAAAATGTTCTTGCAGTATTTGCTGGATTATATCCTCCTCCACCCAATAGAATTAGTTTTCTTCGTCGGTTCTTTCTATTTTGAAATTTATCCTTGTTTTCATCACTTTCATCTTGATTGTCACCACAAAAACATGCAACGCGCCGAACACATTCGGCCAAGCCTTCTGGTGTAAGATTCCAACCTTCATTTGTATCTTTGACTAGATCATCAGATTTCAAACCATCCGCACCAACAACTAGTACAACGATATCAGGGTCATATATTTCTCCAATTTTGGAAAGCACCAATGACACCATATCTATCAAATCACAATCCCTACAGCCACGAGGCATTGGAAGATTACAATTGTATCCTAAACCGACATCTTTTCCTTTTTCTTTTGTTGAGCCACTTTTTGATGGAAAGAATCCTGCAACATACCTATGTAAAGACACCGTCAGGACTTGATCTGTGTCATAAAAAGCCGATTGAACTCCATCAGAATGATGTATATCAATATCGAGATATAAAACCTTCTTCTTCGCTTTGATCAATTTCTTTGTTGCAATAACTATATCATTGACAAAACAGAATCCTCCTGCTTTATCGGAATGTGCATGATGTCTACCACCCGACCAATTGATTGCAACATCTACTGGATTGTCTTGCATTCCTTGTAATACGAGATGAGCAGCATGAAGTGACGCACCCGCAATAGAAAGGCAATATTTCCATAATGAAGCTTTTTTCATAGGATCTGATGGTATTGGACAGTCGTCAGTTAAACCATATGCATCAAGTAAATTTACATATGCAGCATCATCTTCAGTATCACGAGATTGACGAAATGAAGGATATAACATGTTGTCTTCATTCTTCTTTGGATATTCTAGCAAATCTAAAAAATCTGATGTATGAAAAGTTTCTAAATGCGCCCTAGTGGCAACTTTAGGAGATATGACATGGAAGAAAGAAGGCGTCTCTCTGATGAAACCGCAGCAATATAGTAGTGACGACAATAGGAGGTCTCTATCTTTGTGAATATATTTCATCGTGGAATATGTCAAGTCTCTGAGCTCGCTCGAATGAAGAAGGACCACATTCCCTCTCCTTGGTCTCTTTCTAGAAGCTTTAGGGTTGTTCATGATTTGCAGTCTGTATCTTTCTCGATATATGGTTGGTACCTTATTACAGCAATGAAGATCAAACAATGGAATGTGGAATTATTCAAAAATGCCAGCCTGAACAATACGTACTTACAACTACGTACGTACATACATTTTTGAAAATTAGACCAGTCATTGTTTTGGCAAAATTTTGAAAAAATATTTCGGCTTATAATGAAAGGATACGTATTACGAAGAATATCTTGTATGTATTACTTCTTTTATTTTATTATATATTATACTGCAAAATCAGAATACAAGTAATCTTTTATGTACAACAATTTCACTACTTTCCAAATGAAAGAAAAGGGATTTCAATGATTGAGCTCTGTATTTTCCAAAAATTTGACTACTCAAATAATTATTTACTTCTCCCTGTGAATGAAATATATTATTTCAGACCCAGCTCTAGTTTCTTGTGGCGAGCCACATTGTTACATGACCAGGCAAAATCTTTCTCATTTCGAGATCATGAAATCCTTGGAATTTGTTCATCTGTTCTTCAATGTTTTGCTGATACTCGAGAACATAAGGCTCTCCTGCCAACATGGATGGAACAGGAACATATTCTCTTGGGCAGATATCAATGACAGCGAGTTTGCCTCCTGATTTCAAGAGGCGGCGAGCTTCTCTTAAAATTCTACTTCGTGCTCCCTTAGGCATTTCGTGGAACGCGTAGTACAGAGTCACGAGATCAAACTTTCCTTTAGGTGCAATGACTCTTTCTGCATTTCCAATTGCAAAATTACAGTTTGGAATAAATGCAGTACTATCAATCGTGTTCTTGATCTCTGTCAAAAGCATAATCAAGGAAGTGGCAAACGAGTTTTCCTTTCCCTGAACCATTCCCTGGAGACTAGTTAACGCTGCATTGTTCTTTGTAATAAACTTTGCCATGGCAATCATTTCCGGAGAGGTATCAATTCCACAAATATAAGATGCATCTTGGAATGCAGTTGCCAAAGCTCGGGTAGACATTCCAACTCCACATCCTAGATCCATTACATATGCATTTGTTTTATTGACTTCTTTGTAAAGCTGATGAGCAATCAACTCTCTTGCATCGATTCCGTCATATGCTTTCTGGTCAATAAGCCATGTCGCAAAGGATGCAACTGAAGCATGCAGACCTGTGTAAAATTAGAAAAAAACAGGTCAGCATTGTTCAACACAAGATTCAACTTTCAAATAGAACAGTATTTGAATAAGAGCGATTAAGTGAAATGGACTCACCTCCAAAGACGTGGGTATTGCCAAATGTATGGATTTTATTGTGGAACCAGTATTCTGTTGGGTCTATATCGAATACAGGAAGCATGTTTCTAGGAATAAATGTTCTTCTTCTTGGAATAGATTGAATTCCATCAATCTCAAGAAATTCAGAGAGTGCAGGGACACGATCATCCTTGTTGCAAACTTCAAACCTAGTGTCATCCATAATAGTGAACTCCTTAGGAGATTTCACATCACCCTTGATCTTTTCAACAGCCTGTTTGAATCGCTGATTTGGGTCTGGCGATACTTGAAAAGCAATGCTGCATCCAAAATTGAATAGAATGGAAATCGTGAATAACTTTGAATTGAGCTTCATTTTGAATTATCACTTGGTGATTACTGTTCGATTGATAGTTAGTGCAAGCTCTTTTTGATGTTTGCCTTGTTTGAAAAGGCTCCCTGATAAACTCTTCTAAAGAACAGTTGTATTATGATGGAAGGTATGTTTGAATCTTTGTTCTGTGAAAAAGAAAAGTTCTTTTGCTGCCAGCTCAAAAAAAAATGAAGCGTACGTACAATCTTTCAATACTGACGAAATCCACGTCATGTGTCAATGAACTAAATCCCTCTAAACACTCCAGATTCGTCATTGAAAGAAGTTCTTTTCAATTCTTCAAGTTGTTCTGGTGGGATGAATCATCAAAGGCTACGAGTGCGTACTTTTGTGATGCGATGACAAATTCTTATCTGCTTTGGCCAGTGCATTGTCCAAGCAGACTCTGATAGTGGTAGACGTATGGATGATTTCCCCCGAAAGACACTTTGCATTTCTCAACCAAAAGCTCAAACATTTCCATAGCTTTTGTTTCATTGCCCTGGGAGAAGTAAAGTTCTGCCAGAGTCATCTCTTGCAATAGGACTAGCGGGTGGTATTGATTGCAAACCCGACGAAGAAATTTCACTGCATAATCAGCATGTGAAATGGCGGTAGTCATATCTGATCCTAATAGCATACTAGTGCTGAGGGCAAGACATTCAGTTTTGTATCTCTCTAAATTGTATTCTCCTAGTTTTTCTTCCTGAATTCTGATAGCATTATGCAAATGTTCGTATTCTTTTCTAATATTATCAATATCGTCATCTGAACCTTCAGTAGAAATGATTTGTGCGTTTGCTAGTAGATCTTCAACTTTTTCTTTATCTTGATTGGTATACCCTTCCTCCTTTGTCAACTCTTCTTCTATGGATTTCCATTTTTCAATGAGTTCACATCGATCGCATTTGCATAAAAAGCCATATGTCATTTTCAAGTGCTCACGTCTGACGCTTGTTGGCTGGCATATATCCGTATAGGAATGAAACAGCTCTTCACCTTTGTTCACCTTTTTTATTGTTCTTATCAGTTGCTCTCCGCCTTCATAAGTAAGTATACAATTGGGATTGCAAGAATGATTGAGTATTGCACCTCGAGGGTATACCCCATGAGCAATGACTGTCTGTAAAGAATTTTGTATTCCAAAATTATTACATCGAAACTGGTTCAGTAGCTTCTCGAAAAAGTCGACTGCGCCATCTGGGTCGAGAAGGAAAGAAGCAGCTACAATTTTGGCCATTGATGTATACATTGAAAGTTCATCTTCTTTACTTTCACTTTGGCATAGAATATCTATATCTTTGGGGATATTGACTTCATGCACAGACTGGTTATGTTTCACTGATACATCTGAATCCATACACATTCTGATGTACGTTTTCCTAGCAAGCATAAAGTCCTCCCAGGGAAATGTTTCGATTTGATTTTCACCATTTCCTACATAGAGACGGACTGCTTCTCCTATTATTGTATGATACTTCTTACAAGTGTGCTTATGAATTCCAAAATCCTTACGCTGACATTCGCGAGAGCAGTAGTGTGTGTATTCACATCCACCCAAACATCTCTTGCCAGTTTCTTGAAATTGCGACAAGCAATATGCACAATAGCGATGTGCATGTGATCTGAATATGATCGATGTATATGCTTTTTCTGAGCTTACAATTACACCTGGAGGATGATCATTGGACGCAGTCGCAAGCCTGTAACCATCGTCTTCAGCTTTTGTGATGAATCTATTTGTACAAGACATGTGTTTTGCTGTGTACCGTTTTCCTTCCCCTGACTCCTTCTCTATTTTGAATAAGAGATGATACTGAACAATGTGATGTAAAGGACTATTTGCAATCAACAAGCAACTAAAGAAAAATGAATATGATGAATTGAGTGATGATTGATGTGGATGATAGATAGATGATAAATGAGAGATGAGAGTGAAAAGTGAAAGTTGAAAAACGAAGATACCATAGTCTAACGGTAAAATAACCCTCTTTTAGAAAGTTTGTGAGGGTCGCGTCCACCTTTTGAGTTTTGAGTCGAGTGTGAGTCAAGTCAATCATCAACAACAACACCATAACACCATCGTGCTATCGTGCTCGTTCTTCTTCCGGCAAATACCGTACAACAACAACATCATCCAGCCGCGAAAGCAAAATCCTTTCTTTGAGAGAGACCAGTCCAACAACAGCAACTAACACAACAACAACAGAGGATCAC
The DNA here is from genome assembly GCA_021927905.1 of Chaetoceros tenuissimus. Lineage (NCBI taxonomy): Eukaryota > Bacillariophyta > Thalassiosirophyceae > Chaetocerotales > Chaetocerotaceae > Chaetoceros > Chaetoceros tenuissimus. The sequence goes on from BLLK01000069.1 coordinate 2,137,117, forward strand.
TAGCCGCGAAGAAATCCATACTGGATCCCTACTGAGTCCAACACAACAACAAAAACAATAATAATTATCAAAAGTCGTTATTGACAATAATGAAACCCACGCTTCTTCTTCCTCGGGTAGTCCACCGTAGGTGCAACCTACTACGGTGGACTACTTGCTCTTCGTGCTTGCTCGCATCAACAATTTACCTTTTCAACAGATAAAACTAATTACTAGAGAGAGTTGCTGTGTAGAATTCTATCATCATGTATATTTCTAAGATTTGGAAAAGAAAAGGAAACAGATTCAGTCTTTCAATCTTAACAAAAAAAGATGGTGATGAGGAACAAGCAAACAATACCTGCAACACTCTCCAAGTCAAGCCAACAGAGTCATTTATTCAAGGAGTGCATGTTGAAGAAGTATACAATCTTCCTGCTCTCACAAAATTTATGATTGGATCTATTGCATCATCGCTTCTCGTGCATAAATCTGCACATTTACTATTTGGAAAATTGGAATCTCAGGAACGCAATGATATTTTGGGGATACTATTTCTCCCACAGATATTTCTTTGCGATATTGCATTCTTCGTCGCCATATTGTACATCATGAAGAAATGTCATGTATTGTATACCAAAGAGCAGGCTAAAGGAAACGAGTTAGTTTTGAACGGTCATAAATCAAAGGAAACAAATAGTAGAATTGAAAAGGTGGCAAGAATATTCTTCTGTGTGATGACAGTTTTGCTATTTTTTATTGCAGCTGTGGAAACACAAACCTTGGTGACAGTAGGAGAGTATTTCCCTTGGGATATGACTCTCTATGTGCTCCAGCACTTTGAGAATTTCAAAGGTAAATGAAGAAGTGTTGTTCACATTTTTCTAGTATGCCATGTCTATTGTTTATAATTGATAATGCTTTTTTTAAATTACAATAGGGATGATGGGTTCTAAGACAGTTGGTTTAGAAGGAGTAATATGTGTTCAACTCTTTCTTACAGGTTCAATTGCAATGGCAGCAACACCAATTGCAAGAAAAACAACACAAAAATTCAAGCCATCATTGGCCAAAAATACTGCTTTCATGTGCATTGCGATGATGTACATCATAGCAATGTTTGTTTTACGACCTACTGCAAACTTTTCGCATACCCCAATAATTTCAGTTCCATATGATATCTTCTTCAAAGGTGGTATACATGATAATGATGAGACCCAGATAGGACAACCTGTTACTAGCCACGAGACAAAGGCACATATTAAAAACTTCGCTCAACACTCCTCGGCACCGAAAATTGGAAATCCACTTAATGTGGTCTTGATAATGCTTGAAACCATGAGATATGATATGATGCCATTTGATGCAACAACAGAATGGGCCAAAAAGTTCATTCTAAATGAAAATGCGCATACGCAAGATATCACTCCCTTCTATTCAACCTATGTGAAAAATCCCAATGTTTTTTATGTGCCAAAAATAAAGTCAGCTTCAGGTTTTACGCACAAATCCATTACAAGTATATTCTGCTCTCTCTATCCCATTCCACAAAAGATGACAAGAGAGCACCGCGCAAAACTATACCATAAATGCGTGCCTCATCTACTTTGTAGCTCTGGTGACATTTATCAAGCGCATAGACATTTCAAGCCACTGACATCATGGTTTGATTACCAGACTGAATTGATGGCGAATATAGGGTTCACAATTGACAAGAAAAGCAAGAATGAATCAAAAATTGAGTTTTATGGCGAAAATGAATTCAATGATGCTCACAAGGACTGGGATAAAAGAAAGAGAGAGAATCATCGTGCCAACTATTTTGGATATGAAGATATGGTTTTGCTAGATCCTATTAAAAAATGGGTCGGGGATAGAGTGAAAGAAAACCAAATGCCTTTTTTCATGTCCTATTTGAGTGGTGTAACACACGACCCCTATGATTATCCTCCAAAAAACTATTGGAAACAGATATTATGACTTTTTTCAAGTCTAGTGGTCTTATGAATTCTACGCTCTTTGTCATCATGGGCGACCATGGTGTCAATTTGAAAAATAGAGGTGATCAAGTTACTACATTTGAGCAAACTCATGAAGAAGCATTTGATGTTGGAGTGTCATTCTACACAGAACATGAGGAGACTGCAAAGCGTATGAAGATCATGGGTAGAAATGAAATAATGCAAAATGCCACTTGGAGTTCAATTGATATTGTTCCATCCATTCTAGATTTGCTGGAATTCAGTGCTGATACTGTAGACTATTCTTTGGCAGTTAATGAGCTCTTTGATGGACGTTCTATGCTACGACCTAAAATTGGTGGAAGATTGAGTTATAGCAACGCAAATCCTGGAGACAGAGTTGTTCTGCGGGATGGCTCATTCCTAATTATTGTGCCTAATAAAGAAGTTGAAGGGAAAGTTGAAGTGTATGATATGGTAAAGGATCCAATGCAATTATCACCGTTGTTTTTAGATAGCAGTAGTCCAACTACTCACCCTCAAAAGGAACTATTCCATTGGGGGAAGCAAGCATTGAAATTCGTTCACGAAGTCAATCGAGATTTGATAATTGCGCATAGATCAGGCAAACGTTGCGAAGATTGTGCATTATCCAAGTCACTATACTTAGAAACACTCTCACAATGGGAAGGATATGAAGCACTGCCAGAATAAAGTCATGTATTGACTGAACCGAGAAACTTCTTGAAGCCGGAAGTCTGGTACTACAATGCTAGGAAGTGCGCAAATACTTTCATATGCAGGTGAATAAATCTTTTCTGACTTGTTTCTGTGTGACATGCTTGTTTTTAGAATTTTTAATTACATTGAACATGTAAAATAAAATACTTAGTAGAATCTGAATAATAATCTACAAAGCTATAGTCATATTTTCTTGCGGATAAAGTAGTTATGAAACCAATAAGCCAGGTCCTAATCCTTCTTTCCAGGGGACATAGACACGAGAGCTTTCTTTTCTGGCTCTCCCTCCATTTCTTGGCTTTCGTTGTCGTTAATTTCTGCATTTTTTAGTAGAGGCTTGGAAGTATTATCACCCTTCTCCAAATCATCTTCTTCGTCACGTGTAGAGTAGTAGGTGCTTTGGTAATTGACAACTCTTGTTTGTAAAAATGTAGCAGTTGCAAGCATACCAGTACAAAGGAAAAATGATGTTCTTGGAGTGAGGTCTGTCAAGAGACTGAAGAGAACGATGAAATTCAAAGGAATACGGTAGAGATTGTAGATCGCAGCACGCTTACTTTCTGGTACAATGACACTTTTCATAGTACCCATCATAGGGAAGTAAAGACCAACAGTCATTTCAAAAAGCAAGAATGCAAACATGCACAAGGTATCACTTGGAGCGAGTGCCATCAGGAAGAATGTTCCAGTCGCGAATGCGAGTGCGTAAACTCCAATTTTCTCGTTCTTCATGCTTCCAATAGCAATAGAGAAGATGGAAGATCCAGCCATACAAGCAACCATGAATGTTGCAAAAACTAGACCAAATGGAATGTCGCCCTTGATCTTTGCCTGCATCGCAGGTGTCCACATAAATACGAAGATGTACCTACAACAACCAAGATAAGAAAATGACCCACACTTGTGTTTCACAAATGAAATATGCATATCATGTTTCAACTTACATAGAACCCTCAAAAAGTGATGAAATAAGCCCAGTGAAGAGGATCTGTTTGGAATGTATGGTGGTGAAGTATGCATTCACAAATCCATCATACCAATGCTTGCGTTTTTGTGTTTGTCCTTCTTCTTCAGATTTGTCCCCTCCGTGGTTCTCTCCCCAAAATAAGAAAGCAAAAATTCCAACAAATACAAGTGCTATGAGTGCGAGATCAAAAGGATACAAATATCCTCCTGCATACAAGATATCTCCTTCGTTTGAAACTGGCTTAAGTTCAGTCAAAGAAGCAGCTCTATTTGCGATAAGTCCAGCAGAAATAGCCATGATACTATTCCCATATTGAGCAGTGGAAAATGATTTAGAAAGCATAGCCGAAATCCCCTCTTCTGCATGCGATTTAATGAGCCAAGAATCAAAGACACTGAATAAGAGACTAGTCGCTACACCTCCCAAAAGTCTTCCAAGCATCAAAATACCAAAGTCTTTGAAATGCTTGGTGATACAACTCAGTGCATAGACGATAGCGAAAAATATGGTGAATTTTTTTCTTCCACATGAATCAGCAAGACCTCCCATGAAAGTACCAAACACCATTGAACTTCCGAATCCAGCTACGAAAAGAACTGCAATGTCATGCTGAGTGAATCCATAGGCATCATATAGCGCATATACATATGGTCCTTGGAGCCAATCACTAAATACAGCCAAGAGATAAACTGCCAGATATTTTTTCATCAAGGCGCTGTGTTTTGCTCTCGACTCTGCTGAATTCTTGTCAGTCACAAGAGAATCAGCTGATGACCTAGAAAACCCGAAGAAATGCTTGTATTTGTTCCACAATACTGAGGAACGGAATGTAGCGATGACATTGATGAACAATGCACCGAAGAAAATTGCTGTGAATGGAGCCATCTTTCCAGGCTTATATAGTAGAAGTCTTGATGAGCAGATGTAATCTTCTATCAAGGAACCTTCTATGTAGCCTAGTCTACTAGGTTTTAAATGATTAGAATGCCAATAGACATTTTAGGGGTGCACATTAAATCTAGGGTCGATCTACTCACATAAATCTCTCCCCCCTCTACCCCCCTTTCCTGAAGAATCTTCCTCTCCACACTTCATTTTTTTCGCATTTTTTCTCTATCACTCTCTTCTAGTAGCTAGGTCAACCAACAGTATTGTGGCATACCTACTGTTGTTTCACCTATGGTGCATAAAAATAAAAAATGCCTTCTAATATATATTGAAATGGATATTGGAAAAATCATTCTCCATCAATTGATTGGGGTGGTGAAGTGTAGTTTGTATGATGAATGTTTGCTATGTTTGTGTGTAACAATGATGTGCGACATATGACGTCGAATTATTAATGCGTATGTACTTTATCTGTATTATTTTACAATGACGACCAATATATGACGTCAAATATTTTATAAGTATGTGATACATCAGTACAAGTTAACAATGATGCGCGATATATGACGTCGCTTTTCTTATGCGTACGTACTGCAGCAGGTATTTTCTCTTTCCAAGTATTTTATTCCTTTTTGTGGCAGCATAAGAATAATGAAAAAAATGATTGTTGCAGTAACATTTACGTTGGCACAATATTATTGTAATATGAGTAGATTTTCAGGTTAAGTTATGAGAAAATGTTTGGCTTTACTTTACCTACCGTACGGCTCCTAGTTACTGTATTGTAGTAGTTCCAATACTTCGTCTTGCTTTTGAGACTTAGAGAAAAATATTTGGAAGAAAAGAGACAGCTTATGGGAATGAAGGTGTCATATTGTACGAATCAGAGTCTATTAGCTAATGACAGGTTTATGTGTAGAGATCGACCCTACAAGATTTAATGTGCACCGACGATGCCGACGATTGCAAAATCTTCCAAAAACACTAACGGCCATCGGCCAGCTAAATTAGATGTACATAATTTTGGTTCTTCTTTTTCCTTCTTTTCTTCTCTTTCTCTTCTTTTGAAACCAACACACAAACGAAAACTGCAGCAGTAGTAAATGAAATTGATTATGATGATGAAATACGTATATAATGATGGTAAAAGAGTCTCTGTGTTCATTGAAATAAGACATACTGACCAAAGAAACACTGCACTTTGATCAATTCTCCAAAAACGCGAGCAGAAGTATTTTATTGAAACATAAGAAAAGTCTACTGAATACAGCTCATCATCACCAATTTTAAAGGTCAAACTTTGCGACAAATTTATTTTCATATACAAATTATCATACATCATGAGCACTAGCGCAACTTCCAATGCAACACCACAAAAGAGACAAGAGCCGAAACTTCCTCCATCTGGAGTACCTTTCGGACATTTACCAGCTTTCCTTCCTGGATCAGCTAGTCTAGTAGAACAGTTGGATAGAAGAATAATGGTTGTACTAAGAGATGGAAGACATCTTGTAGGAGTTCTCCGAAGTTTTGACCAATTCAGTAATATGGTTTTGGAAGAGACATCCGAACGCAGAGTTTTGCTTGTTAAAAAAGATAAGGAAACAATATGTTATTACACAGATATCCAGCTCGGTCTTTATCTTGTCAGAGGAGACTCCATGGTTTTGCTAGGTGAAGTTGAGACTGAAGATACTAATGCTGGAGAAGAAAAGGAAGAATCTATTGCAGAGGGAACAGAAGAAATGACTGGATCTGGTTTATTGGGAGGATCTCAAATGGTTGAAAAGAAGAAGAAATTAATGAGAGAGGTTAGCTTAGAAGAATTGGAGAAGCTAGAGGAGGAGAATAAGAAAGACGCAGTGGAAGAATTGACATGGGAGTTTGATTTGGATCTTGTTGTCTAAGCTATCTATTATTTTTAATGATGAACTAATAGTGCTCTATTATTATTAAGACCTATCTAATGCTGCACAAAGCTGCATATTGTTGTCAATATTCATTGTAATCTTGCCTAGAAGATTACTCCTTTCTTCCTCAATTGACTTTGCATTATTTTTGCATTGATGATAGCTGCAATTCCAAGAATTATGAGTTGCAGAATAGACCACCATTTCAAACTAGAAGCCAGTCTTTCGCTGACTTGGAAAAAATCTGCATGCGCGGGCTTGGATGTTTGATGATAGACTCGTTCAATTGCGTTTGCTCTACTTATCAATTTGTGTAATTCTTTCTCCATCCATCGCAAATGCTCTCGTCCATTATCTATTTCGCGCTGTTCGATGGCTGCCTTCTCGGCATCTTTCTTTTCATTATAATGGAAATCATCGAGTTCATTTGCCTCCTTCACCAAAATCCCAATCAAGGAAGGCTTGACTTCCGATGCATCTTGAATAGTCACACAAATTTTCGCATTATCGTGATACTTCAGCTGAAACTTGAATCTACCATGTGGCTCTATTATTTGATAGTTCTCTTTGTAATGCTCGGTATGTAAATCCTCTTGTGCTAAAGAAGACACTTTCACATTTGTTACTGTCATGAGAATTTTCGATAATGTAGATGACGGACCGTCTCTTGATCTTCCCATGTTCATTTGTTGCATCTCTCTTCTTTTTCGTTGATAGTATTCCATTCTATTTTTGATTTCTTGTTCTTGATCCATCATTGTGTTTGTATAACTCGCATTTGGATCGTTTTGTTTCAAAGGGTTCATTTTCACATCTTGAGCTTTATATGATATCGATATAGATGTTCCCTTGGAAGAGTTCACAATTATACATTTTGGATCTTCCGAGGTGATTGCAAGGTATGTATTTGGAATTTTATACGCATGGCCTTGGTTTATAAGCACCAGTAGATTTGCTATGAAGAATAAACCTAGGTAACTAGCGAAGACGTTCATGTGTAGTAAAAAAGAAAAGAAGCAAAAAGCACAGGCAGATATTTGAAAATTGTTTGTGGACAACTGCTCGTGATGCTTATGAAACGATGGTGGCAAAATTAAAAGATTATAGAAGGGATAGAATTATTGGTAGTCATTCATATATGTATGAAAACACCTCCTCCTATCTAATTATTTAATGAAAGGTGTAAGTGTGGAGAATTGAATGTGTGGAGAAAAAGGAGAAATATTTTATTTCTTTGCAAACAAAATTACTTCGTCATTGTTTTTTGACACTGCATCAATAGCTCATTTGACTGTCGTTGCAAAAGTGACCGTTCATCAAATTTGAACACGATTTCACGTGAACAACAAAACAACCTTATTCATCATTCCATTGATTGCAATACTGTTCAAAAAGGAACCGTCAAAAGTTCACAGAGTTGAGTTTCATATGAAAGTACTGGAGTAGATAATAGAACTAACTGTGTGGAAAAAGAAGTGATATGGCTCCTTATAGATTCAAATTAGACTCGCCAGAGCTGAGACATTTGTATGTGTTGCCAGTACTACTACTAGAATTTTTAGCTCTTTCCCTTACTCGAGCGATTATCCCTACACTGCTGTTACAAAGCTTCGAAGAAAATGTTTATTTCGTTATGGGTTGTGCGGAATGTATACGAGGTATATTAGCTTTCGTTTCGTGTCCCGCCTTTGGAAAAATAAGTGATGTGTTGGGAAGAAAGTCATGTCTCTTCGTGACTGTGCTTGGAACATGTTCTCCAGTTTGTAGCTTGGCAGTTATGAGTTTACAGAGTCAAAAGTTGGATAGTGATCAACAACGGCATAGGATATGGATATTTGTAGTTCTATTGGCTTTGAGTGGTATCTTTTCATCGACATTTACGTTGACATTTGCATACATTGCCGACACAGTGAAGCGAAAGAATGATAGAGTAACTGCTTATGGACTTGCTCTGGCCACATTTGGGCTAAGTTTCACAATTGGACCCATGGCTGGTGGATACTTGGCTCATGTTATTGATTATGATGACCAAAATGCTGCTTCGTCAATCGGGCAAGATGAGGGTAATGGAATGGAAGATGTCATGTCTCCTTCTTCTGAATATTATATTCATCCAATAGGACAGCAACGAGTATTTTGTTCCGCATTAGTTTTGACAATACTTGATCTTCTATATATATACTTTATACTGCCAGAATCCGTGCCTAATCTTGCCATTGGATCTAGGCGGAGTCAGTTGGAGGAAGAAATGCCGCATAATGATCACGATGATTCGTTCAGTGTCTATACAACTGATACAAGAACAAGTGTTGCAGATCATTGGAATAATTTACGCACAGTTATTCCAAATGTATGGTCCCCATTTGATACCTTGCGAATTTTTTCTGGGGATCCTTTCATGTATGAAGTAGGTTGTATAGCAATGCTCTACTATACATCTTTATGGGCAGTAGTGAGTACACTAACATTATATGCTGCAAAACGATTCAAAATGGGACCTGAACGGCTTGGTGAACTCATGTCTGCTCTTGGTCTCAGCACAATGCTCTCAGAAGCTGTATTGGTGAGATTTGTAGTACCCCTAATTGGTGAAAAACGAAGTATGAGACTCGGATTACTTGCATTCGCGCTCCAATGTGTGGTTCTAGGCATCGCTTATGAAGGGTGGCAATTGTTTGTTTGTGTACTATTGAGTATGATAGCAAATTTGGTGTATCCTAGTCTAACTTCTCTTGTGAGCAGTGCTGTTGCTCCTGATATGGTGGGAGAAGGTAAGAATTGCATAAAGTGCAGTATTCAAGGATTTTTTTTATAAAAGGAAAGATTAACTTACCTTGTATTCAAGCACTTGGTGCCATAAATGGGATAAAGGCACTTACAGAAGGTGTAGGGCCCCTCATATTTGGAACGCTAATGACTTTCAGTGAGAAATCAATGCTTCCTGGATGGCCATATCTCATCGCATCGTCATTTGCTGTTGCAGCATACAAACGAGGAGCAAGTTTACCAGATGAGAATGACGAGGAATATCTGAGTGAACGATATATGAAAAAACCGAAAGAAAAGAAATCAATCTCAGCATTAAGCGAAATTGAATTAGAGCGATCGATGCAAGAGAATGAATATATTGGATTATTATCTGAAATTGACGAGGTTGATGAGAATGAGTTTGTTAAAGCAAACGAACAAATGATTTCTGATCTTGATAATGATAGTGATTAAGAATATCGTTATTTGGCTATCTTTTTCTTTATTTTTGTATGTCAAGTTTCATCGTAAAATGTTTATTTTAATAAAGGGATGTATAGTAAATCATGAATAATAAAAAATGCACATAGAAGTCTTTTCTTAAAACACCTTTATTAAATAAAAGTTACTTTCCAAACACATTGCGAGTTATCGTATGTAAAGTTGCATACTTTTCTGCTTTTAAGCAGAATTCTCATCGTCATCAACAAAATCCTCCTTGTTCTGAACTTCCTTCTTAACATAGGCTCCACAGGTTGACAAGAAGTTGATAAATTCAAGGTAGTCAACCTTACCATTTCCGTCGTCATCAAGAGTCAAAAACAAAACATCAAAGTCCTTCTTGGTCATTGTACCAGCTTTTCCAGAACTCATGAAAGCCCAAAGCTCATCCTTACTGATGTATCCATCTCCACCATCGTCTGCACCGCTATCGATCTTCTGGAACTCTTCCTTCAAAGCATCAGGATTCATTGCAATGTTTGCATCTACACCAAGGTCAATTGTCGCAGCGATTCTAGCTGCGAATTGTGCCTTGATGCGTTCCTTTTGCTGCTTAAGACGACGAATGAAGATCAAAGTAACAATAGCAAGGAGAACAGCAGCACCTGCAATACAGAAACCAGCAACAACTCCTGCCTTGAGGCGAGCATTAGGTTCTTTGTATGGGGACTCACTGCACTCTGGATCATGCTCGCACCATTCAGTTTCATTAGGGCACCTTGCTCCCAAACATGCTCTCTCCATTGGAACAGGCCCTCCTCTAGAAGCAATATCAAATTGCACGTTGTTTGCGACGAAAGCAGCTTGAAGCATATCTACCCAGTCCTCTTCGGAGGCTATCTTTGTATACTGGTAACTGGTAGAACTGATCAACGCGGCAGTATTAGCATTATAATTTTCAAGTACAGCTCTTGCAAGATTGAAATCATCTCCAATAAAAATCCAATTTTTGGATGAAATGCCCTTTCCGCCGTCAGCACGATCTATTTAAAAAAAAAGCAAATAAGTCTATCGAAATCAATGCAAAATAGATAAAATATCTACTTCAGCGATCTCACCTGAAGATCCAGTGAAGCTCAAAGATCTTTCACCAATTGCGTACGCAACACCATCGCCTGATTTGTCAAAGCCACTATCTCGCGCAAAACCCAGAGCTCCTCCAACGTTGACCCTAAAAAGTGGAAAAACAAAAGTGATCAGTGATTTGTAGTTTGTAAAATGTCAGAATTGAATTGTACCAGAGAAATGCTTACAATGATCCATCCTTTTCATGAGAGCTTGTCTTGAAACTCTCGACGAAAGTTGCGTAACCGTTCACTCCACAAACTGGTGCAAAACCAGGAGGAACTGGAACACCAGGAGGAATATATGGTAGTACATTGGTTGCACCTGGAGGGACTGGGAGATCGCAAAACTCCTGCGGAGCTGGAGGATAGATGATGTATCTATGTTCGTAGCGTCTTGATCCAGAGGTTGTAATGTTCACATATGAAACAACAGCATTATCATCATATGGAAGACCTACTGTGCCTGTTAGATCAACAGGATTGAAATGGGCCATCTCTTGTGTACTGGTCTGTGTCACCATGTAGAAGCCGTCTTGTTTGGCCCAGAGATCGTTTTGCTCAGTGATGGAGTTGGTGTAGTCAGCATCGTATCTGATATCAATATCACCAAGACAACTATGAGTATTCCACTGTCCACATTTCAGTGCAAGGAAGGAGTGTGGAAGAGAAAGAGAGAGACAGGTTAGAAGAGAGAGCTTCGGGAAGTTCATTTTTGAATGTATGGCTAATCAACTTCAATGTTAAAAGTTGTTTTGTGATTTTTATGAGCCCCTCCGTTGTGGTTTGTGTGGTTTGAGGAGCAGGACGAGTAAGGTTGGGCTCATTTTTGTTTTCCAGTGCGCAATTAAATGAAAATACTGACGTACAATTTTTCTACGTATTTTTCTACGCTCTAACCATACCAATAAAAATTCGACTACGTGATTAGTGAAAAGGCCTTATTGGGACATTCCTTCAACATTTCACATTGAAGTTAAAGTTGGAAAATTTTGGATTTGGAAATAAAAACAATGAACGTGAAGAAGAAGCAATATCTACGTATGTGTTCCGTATGCTATCATAGACTAGATAAGAAAATTGTTTCAAGGAAATAAGACTTCCAACTACATTACTCTACATACATGGACAAAGCTCGAGCTATGCTTGAATCATGTTCAAAAGATTCCACAAGCTTTTTCAAATTGTCACTGTAATCCTTTCGTATTTCCTCTTGCAGCTCATTTTTGTTGTCACCAATCAAACCTTTCCGTAAAAAAGAAAAATTTCCTATCCAAGTCACACTTTTTGGTTGGAACCTGGTAATGTCTTTTTTCATAGAGGCAAAAGAAAATGTTGGTAATAATGACATGATATCCTTTTCTTTAATCTGGTCAAGCTCAAGGAATTCGACAAGTCGGATCAGGCAAGATTTTGGATCCAAGAGTAAATCTTCGTACGATATATGTAGCACTTCATCATTTGCCATAAGATTTGCATACGAAACGATATGGTCTGACCAAGAACCGAAAGGAATTTCACCATTCACCCATTCCTCATAAAACTCTTCTAAAGATTTTTCGTATCTTCCTTCCATTTGATGAGAGAGATGATGATAAAAGCTCACACATACATCGAGGGGGTTCCTTGTGATGTAAACAAATTTTCCAATACTTTTTCCTCCTTTTTGCACTCTTTTGGGAAGTATATCGCCTCTTAGATGAGTATTGAAAATCCTCCTTCCAAGCAGTTTGTGCTTTTCACATATTGAACTAATCAAATTTTCACCATCCCAATGTGGATCAATCTCAAAGAACGGTGCAAACTCAGATACGTGTCCATATTCTACATCCTGGAGATTCTCCTTCTTCCTTTGCAATAGAACTAAAGAAATCACAATGAATTGGCTCCAAGTAGTGCCGCTCTTTGGATAAGAACATAGAAATATGTCTGAATCTTGAACCTCTAGGTTTGCACATTTTTCTATTGTCTCTTTAGACGAAATAGTGAGCAAAGGCATAGGTTTCATTTTTACAATTATCTCAACTGGTGTGGCAAAAATCCTATCGATGATACGAGTATCTATTTCTATCAGAAAGCTCTACAGCATTGGCGAGTATAGTAGTTAAATCCGACCGAAATGTACAACTTGGTAGAGGAAAGTGAAGCATCAGACTATTACATAGTACATCACAGTAGAGTATTTTGGAGACAGTAGCAACACAATGAACCAATGATGAACCTTCCACTCTGCTACCACGTACGTACTTACATAGAAGTTAGGAGCCAGTCAGTCGAGTCCGTCCTTGCGTCGTACGTGTTTTAGGTACGTATATGACCCTACTTCAAGAGCCTGCCCGACGTCCCCACGTGATACACCCGACAACTGTCATTGGCACAACAGAGTATTGTAACACTTTATTCAATGTTAGAGTAATAGAAATGATCAACAAAATCTACCTCCAGAAAAATGAAAGAGATGATCAACTGTTGGAGAAATGCTTGAGCTCAGAACATTTCTTAGATCCAACAATAGGTCTAGCTAGAGATGCTTACACTGTGGAAGATAAGAAGACATTATTTTTTATAATAAATATATAAATTTCAACGAATCAATTGGACATCTTTGGTTTATACGAAATGATGTTAGAACTATGCTTTCTTTTCCGTAGATATTGAATATGTGGTTTAACCGGTAAATAGACTACTAAAAGTCCACTTGGACTTCTTGGACTGTGACTTAATCCTTCTGCTCTTTCATGAGAAAAATACCTTTTGATGATATAGTCTACTCATACTTCTGCAGATGAAACTTAAAAATCGCGAATCGAATAATTATCAAAGTAATTATGAGAAAGGAAATATATTGAAAAATCACATTTAGAGTTAGTAATTTACATCCTCAACATCTGAGTCTAATAACCATAGCCATCTGCTGCTGCGTTATCCCCATAGTACGCGTCACCACCATTGTTATAGTAATTCAAGTCAGCATCATTACAAGTTCCTAATTTGACTGAACATTCTGGGGATACATGAACCATGGTTAACAAGAAAGTTCCTACATATAAACACAAAATAGTCGATGGAATTCCGAAAGGTGCATGACGCTCGGAAGTAAAGGAACGATCTCCAACCTTTGCAGCCTGGAAAGCAACAATCATGTTAGCTGCAGATCCAAGCATGGTAAGATTTCCAGCGATAGTAGCAGAGAAAGAAACTTGAATCCAGTCGTATGGAGTTGCAAATGGGAAAGTTGCAGCAAGCATCTGTACAACAGGTACATTAGATGCAACATTGGAAAGAATAGTAATGATCATTACAAACCAGTATACACATGGAATTGCAGTCATTTGGTCAGCACATCCTCCCATCATAAGAGTGAAGAAAGTCTGTGGTACTCCAGTATCGTTGAAAGATCCAATAAGAAGGAACTGTCCGATGAAAAGAAGAAGAAGACCGTAATCAACCTCAGTGAGAGTGGTCTCGGACTCAGTGATGAGCTCCTCCTCCTCTGGTGGAATTTCATTTCCATCAATATCATACATCTTCTTTTGTGGAAGTGGGTTTCCTTCAGCATCGTACTCAGTAGTATCAGGTCTTGGGTCGTAATGCTGGTGCTTATAAGCATTGACAACCATAAGAAGACATCCAGTACTGATAGCAACTACACATACATCATATCCAAGAGCGAAGCATGTGAGGAAACATGCACAGATGAAAATTTGGATCTTGGACCACATACTCCATCCACTGTTGTCATATTGCTCTGGGTTAGCTGCAATCTTAGCTTGGTGAGCATTCTCAAGAGCAATAATCTCAGGTGTCTTTGCTCCAAAGAAAACAATGGACATGTTTTGCATGAAACCAGAAGAACCTGGGAACAATTCCTTGCCGTAGTAAAGGAACATCATAAAAGTATTGACAAATGAAGCTGCAATTACAGGCAAAATCATGTTAAGTGCGAACTCAGCCCAACTGATGTCATCGTATGCAAGAGAAACAATGAGAATGTTCTGTGGGTTACCAGTCATGGTAAGAGCAGATCCAATGTTTGCAGTGGATGAAAGGGACATGAGGTATGGAATGGAGTTTGCTACCTTGTGGCGAACGCAGAGGTCGACAACTACTCCACTGAAGATAAGTACGACGGAATCGTTCATTACAGCAGCAGATCCGATGGTGGACATAACCATAATTTTAAGAGCACGCTTCCAGTTGACTGGATCATCAATGGAATCACGAATCTTATCGAAAAGACCTCCACGCTCCATCTTCTCAAGATAGATGGTGGTAAGCATAAGTCCAAATAGAAGGAAAAGAGGCTCCATGATGATAACACGTTCAGCATAGAAAACAGGGCCTTGACCGAAAACATTAAGGAAGTAACGGTATACAACCATAACAAGTCCTCCAGTAAGAGCAAGTCCAGGTCTTCCGATAGGAAGGAACCAGTTAGGGAACATCAGGAAAACCCAGAATGCAAAGTAGATGAGAGAAATAGACCACTTTCCAAAAGCGCTGAACTCGTCAGATACATCTTCATGCACATAGTCTCCAAGAACTCTGTGGCGTCTTCTAGTGTACTCCATAACTCCTCCATCAGCTTCAGAAAGGTTACGAGATCCGAAGCTGCGTCCCATCTTACGATCTGCAACTGGATCAAAGTCCATCTTGAGAACCTGCTCGATTCTTTCCTCACCAAGCTTGCGTGCGTTGAGGCGTTGCTCGCTGAGCTCTGGAATCTTATGTCCAGTTGGTCCAAGAAGAGCTACATTGACTGCGATAACTCCAAAGATGGCAATAAGAGCTGGTCCCCATCTCTGTAAAAATGTTCTTTTGTATGGCTTTGCAGCCGAAGGTGTTGCTGTAGTTGCTTCAATATCCATCATTGGAGATTAAATGGTTCCTTTGTTCTTCATCTCTGCTTGCTTGCTGCTTGAACACTGAAACATGCGTTGTGGTCGCCAAAGAAAGCCAGGCCAGCCCAACAGCCTAGTCTTAACTAGCCATAACCCACCACGAATAGCTCATAAAATGAGAGGGGTTCGTGGAATGGCAGATTACTTTAGGGGCGATCCCCCCCCCCCAAGATTTTTCATTGATCCTTTTTCAGGCTTTTTAGCGCATTGACAAGCTTTGACGAAGACAAATGACATTCCTTTCCACTACTTGACCACGAAAGAGAAAAAAGCTTCCCGACGATGCTTTCATTATTCCCTACTTTCCATCACTTGAAGCTTCATTATATATACCTATTTCACAAATAGATCTTAATTTAACATGAAACCATCAGTCTTCTTTGCATATCTATTGGTTTCAGCAGTGGTTAAAAGCTATGCAAAATCATGTGGAGCTTCCCTTAGTTGATCATCATATGGGGGGGTCAGATTGTGGAAGTGCCCCAACTTCAGAATTTACCACAATTACGTGTCTAAGAGTTCGAAATGATTCAAATTCAATGGTGGATAGATTGGTTGTAGTTGGGGCAGGAAACAGAAGAATTCCTTCGCAATTCTATGTGATATCAAGATGGAGTAGCCCAGTAACAGATACTTCACGACCTATCAAGTGGTTGAAAATATCCATTCCAATTCGAATGACTTCTTCGAATGATGCTACTTTTGACCTACGTATTTATTCTTCCCCACAGCTTCATTTGACTGATGGAAACGATCTCACAACAACTCAGAATTTATGTGCAATTTACATTGAATAAGGATTCAACAGCATTACTTTCTTCCATTGATGTAGATGGGTCGACAATCCTTACGACGTCGCCTGACAATGGACCATCCATATCATTCTTTCCACATGGAACATCGTCTTCTGTAGTTTCGCTGACCGCTTCTGAAGCGTCTGTAACATACTTTGAAGCATCAGAATCTGGACCAGTCAAAGCTACGTACATGATCGAAGGTACTTTCGCAGACCCTAGCGGACGAAGTCTCTGTCCTACTTTCAACAGTTACTATATTTCTGATTATGAATCCTTCACTTTTTCTTTGGCATTGACTTTTTTCCGTGGTAGAAGCAATATCCATGTACAATTTCATATTCGCAATCAGTGCTCGAATGCAGATGGCTCGAGTTGGACAGATCAAGATTTTACCATAAGACGTGCTTCATATTCTTTGGATTTCTCGCAAGGTATGGTGCCAAGTTCTGTTTCGCACCACTATGGTGGTCCTTCCGACACCTCAGTATCAAGTGGCACTGTTGCTGGGTCTAATTTTTCTACTATTGTAGAACAGAGACGAGGTTCAGGGAATCCATGGCGAAGAAGATCTCGTGTAAGAGAGGGATTCTCCAATATCTCTATAGGGGAATATTATACTGCTCCCCTTGTGGCCATATCTAATACCGATTTTGTTATTGGTTCGACCTTAGCTTACATGCGCTTTCGAGAGCCTCAAGCATTAAGGTTGGTTGGGAGTGTTGCTTCTCTGGATGTTGTGAGCGAAGATCAGATTGTTGGAGAAGGAAAGGAGTTGTGGAACCATGGATCATTTTTCATAGAAAGAAGATCACAAGATATACTTCAGTCCATACGGTGGAAAAATATCATGGAAATCGGTAAGTATTTGGTACGTTGCAGTTGCTATTCTTTAGTCATCCAAACTCATATGCTTCGCCTATAGAAAGAGGGCTGCTTATTTGCTCTTATTATACCGAAACGGGAGCAATGCCACCATTAGGATTAGAAAATGCAGTATCTACCACATTAAGAACTAGTTATGAAAACATGATAAGAACGTTGCATGATGATACATTAGACCAACAAATACCAAGGGCGAAAACCTATGGAAGTCAAATATGGCCAGTCATCCAATTTGATGGCTATAACATCGATAATAATAATCCTGCAGAGAACGATCCACGTCATGGTTATTGGAATCCACATGCGTCGGAATTTGTTGAGTTTTTCAGGAGTGGTGATCCAAAATGGGTGTGGGATTTTGCCATGCCTCTTAGGTAAGATTTTTGTTTTGTTATGATCAATTGATTTCCTATAATACTAATCAAATATGCAGTTGGCTAATGGGCTATACAGCATACCTTAATGTTGGTAAAGAAGAACATGACTATTTTCGGAATGGACTGTGCATTAACAGTGGTGGTTAGGGGGATGGCCAATGGCATCGCTCTGGCTTTGGGAGCGATGATTACATGTACAATCTTGCTATGAAACATGCATATGTCATTCGTCCAGGTCCAATACATCGACGTCGACTTGAAATGACAGGTCGGACAGTAAGATTGCGATATAGCCGTTCTACTGCGGAAGGAGATCGTGATATTTACATGGAAAGGCTGGATATATCAAGAGGCGTTCTTCAACATATGGAAGCCGGCTTGAAGCCGGCTTGAATTGTGCCGAGTTTGCACAATTAGGTGGAAATCAGTGTAATGTTTGGTTCCTTGCAGTCATGTCTGAGTTTGTAGAAGATGCACAGGAAGCATTTGTCAGCCAGATGTTGTCAGTGGGAATAGCTGTCCTCAAGCTCAAACTTTCATGCAAATTTCAATGATGTATGAGTTTTTTGTGAGAAGTTATCTTCATTATGGCGATATAAACAATGGTGGTTTGCGAAAGGCTGTCTTAGGAATTCCAGAGGGACTTTACAGTCATGCGATTGATAAAAGTGGAATGTCTTTTAACTACAGAGGCAATCATGCTTATCTCTTGTCATGCACAACAAACGGTGATCGTAGTGCACTAAATTCTTGTTCGTTCGAGAATGCGGGTGACGGACTTTATCTAGGTATATGAGCATAACTTGAATAGTTTGATGTCCGCTCTACTACTAGGAATTTACTTTGGGTCCACAATTGAGTTTTGCAATCTAGTGGAAAATGCTTTGATGACTGTCACATGGGCGTCTGTTTTCGTGGCAGGAGCAGGCACTTCCCAAATGATGAGTCTTCTCGGATATGGAGTTGGAATGCTTGATTTATGCAACGAAACAACACTTCCACCGTCTCCTATGACAAATCCTACCAAGGCACCAATTCCATCTCCATCTCCTGTATCTAATCCCACAACTTCTTCAAACTGTATAGATTCACCATTGAAAATGCTATTAAATAAGAGACAGAGAGGTTGTTGGTGGGTCACGCAAAAAACTTCTATCCGCTGTACAAAAAAAGGAGTGGCGTCACATTGTGCGCTAACATGCACATCGCAACTTTCGGATTGCAATATAGATTCAACAAAGAAATTCTTTCTCCCGAATGGTAAAAGAAAAAGTTGGTAAGATATTACTTTACTCATGAGAAGTATTATTTGGCGATTTCTTCTTTCTAACACTTTTCTAATCATAGCATTTGGGTTGCAAAAAAGAAAGGGAAGAGATGTAAAAGAGTTTCTATCAAGGAGACTTATAGATCGACCTGTTCCAGTTGATAGAGATTTGAATACTGTACAATTGAAAAGGTAGGAATGGAGGAAAATGCTGTTGATAACACAGTACAGTATGAAAGTAAGACTTGAGAGTGAATATTTTTTTGGGAAGATCGCTTTGCGGTTTTCCATTCAATTACTACAAAATAAGCCTTGATCTTCGAATATCATGTGTTGATTGATTCTATCTACATTTTATCGAATACGTGTTGATAAAATCATTTTAAAAAGTAAAATCAGTTTTTACATTATGATAATGTCATGCTCATGTCAATATCACTTTCTTCTAACGAGAGAGCGGAGTCCTCATCAATGCTACTTTGGCTAAGACTAGATTTTCCCATATTAATAGACTCTTCAAAGTGCGAATCAATCACCGCCATGCCACCGTTATCAGGTAAGTCTGTTGGCCCAAGATCAAGAGACTCTTCCATTGCTCTCTTGAGCATTTCTGATGAGAATGGATCGTCTGGTTTGAGGCTCAGAGCTTGGTGATAGCATTCTATAGCATTATCAAGCTCTTCGGAGAGGTGGTAAGTAAAACCTAATGCTGCAAATGACATTGACTTCTCGGGACATAAAGCAAGACATTTTCTAAAGCACTGTTTTGCATTTTCAAACTGTCTCAATTTTCGGTAGCTTTGGCCTAAGTTGAATATAGTTGGTTCCCAAAATGCATCTTGACAAAAGTCAATACAGTCACTGTCAGAAAAGGATGAGGTAATGTCCCTCCCCTTGGACTGACCAAACTCAAACCTCGGTTTATTGACTCTGTTCTCGATCAGTTTTTCACCGTGATCACTCCATGATAGAGTAACCTTTTCTGAAAAATCAGCCTCGACATAGAGACGCAACGCAAGAATAAACCACTTAACTGCTTCCTGCCACTTCTTATTCCTGTAAGCCCAAACACCTAGTTCGTTACAGCACAGTGGGTCATTCTTCTCCATAGACCTAGAAATTTTCAAATATGACCCTGCAACTGGAATATTGTTTGTTCTTAAATGCTCCATACCCATGTAGAGCATTGGATAATGGCTTCCGGAGTGCAATGTTTGGGCATGGCGAAAGCAAACGTTTGCTTGGTCATTTTCATCGCTAGCTGCAAAGGCGCAACCATATGCAACCCATCCAGTTGCACTCCTCTCGTCTAATCGAGTGGCTTTCCAGAAATGCTTTTGAGCAATGTCATATTTCCCGCATGTGTAATAGTAGCAACCGATTGCGTACCAAGCAATGGCAGACTTTGGATCAGCATCGACTAGAGCATGTGCGAATCGGAATAATGGTCTCTTTTGTCCTAGGGCGGTCAAAGTTGCAAGTTGGATTTCTGCGTGATCATTGCTTACTGGATCAATTTCGTAAAGAACTTGACAATAGTGTAGGGCTAGAGCAAGATTGTATGCATTATAAGCGCGGGTGGCGGCAAGTGCAAGTATATAGGGCGACTGCGATAAATTGTGTTTGAAGTGCAGACTCTGAAATGAAGTTTCCACTTGTTTTTTGAATTCTTCATCATTATTCTTCCTATTGAATTGCTTCTTAATACTTGAGGATGCATCACCTCCATTGCGATTATTGTGGAAATTGAATGGAGTTGAGGGTGTTGCCTGAAATGGTAAGGCACTTACATCTACTGACATTATTGGGGATGCCTGCTCCGGTAGAATATTCATCGGGGTAGATGCAGCAATAGGAGATGCAAATGGTAATGAATCATTAATCGCGGTACCAACTTTTTTACTTGCTGATGGCTCTGAGACTCCAAGACTTAGTCTTGCGTAAAAGATATCTTGTAACCATTCCATACCATCACCTTCTTCAAATCGAAGTGATTTCACAAGTTCAATCTCCTCCTCGGAATTCATCAATTTCCTGTGGGATAAGTACGTCCATGCTTCAATACATTTCACATCAATCTCCAGCGCCAATTTTAAAAATGAAGCAGCCCTACTTGGATTTGAAGCTTCGTCACATGCTTTCCCCCTCATGAGACAAAGCCTAGCTATTGGGTGTATGTCACCTTCCTCTACGGTAGATTTTACATAAAATGCGAGTTTTAGCAATTCCAATTCGCCGTCCATTAGAAAATTCCCTTCGTTGTACATGCCATCAATATCATCAGTGTTACCATACGCATCTTCAGGAGACTGGCGTTTATTGTCTAAAATTGAAGAAAAATGTGGATCTTGTTTCAAATCTTCAGCCGATGGTAAAATTTGCAGTATACTTGATAAAGTAACATCTTCAAGCAATCTATTGACTTCATCCCATTCCCCAAATGAAGCATCACACTGAGCAGCTAGCAAAATGGATTCAATAATCAACCGAACATGCTCCTTCTCATTTTGAAACAAAGTCAAAGGGTCTAGATTCCGTTCAATTTGTCCCTCTGTAGGAGACGTATACAGTACTGATTCAAAATTTAACAAACCCGCCTTTTCGAGAATAAACTTTGCCCTTCTCTTTTCTTGATTTGCTGAAAGTGCCGATGCAAACAAGTATGCATCGTGTGGAGACTGAGTTTTTGTATATAATATAGAAGCATAAAAGACAGCGGAAGCCGTAGATGCTGTATTTATACTTGAAGTAGAATGCAAACATGATGAAATCAATTTCCGCAGTTTAGCATGCGGATCAACTTGTTTTCTTTCTGAAGCATGAGGTATATCTTTTCCTTTGTTGTCCTTTTCTCTGTCTACAGAATGATCTATGCTTTCTGGTGGTGGTAAACCAGTTACCAATATTCCACCGGTTGAATCTCTGATGCGGCTTTGGTTTTGACTTTTACCTCCCCATGACTGACGTGAAGTTTTCTTCCTGGTATCGTTTGTGCTACCGAAGCTGAGTCTAGGTTGTTGAGGTGGAGGATGAGGAGAAAGCCTTGGACTGGCAGCAGAATTGAAATCTGGAGAAAATATGCTAGATGTCTGAGAGTCTTCAAACCCATTATTTGCTGGTTGGCCATAAGACCTGGTGCTGTTGAGATTGGTTCCATCTTGTGTTGAATTTGGATTGGTGGAAGAAGCATCTATTGCCAACATGTTATTTCGAAGGGCATGAGCACGGCGTCGAGATGCCACACCATGATGTGGAGAACGCCCTGATGTGCTTGGCATAGTTCTAGGCTCTAGGAGGTTGTATAAAAACAAAGGACTTGTCAAGTAATTGCTATCCTCTTTCAATTGTAACATGAGATTAAAACAACATCATTGTTCAAAATTTCATCCATGTTTGTTGCAGAAATTTACAAAACAAAGGAGAAGGAAAGAAAAAGAAGGAGAAATGCAACAGGTTATGGAAATAACGGAAAAACATCTCCGTTACAATTCGGACCTTCGTATTTAAAGTACTTTTGTCATTGTCAAACGTTGAGTTGGACTCTCAAGCTATAACTTTACGAGTAATATTTATTACTCTTCATGCTTCTATTCATCATCTTGTTCTAAATGGCGGGTTTCATGGTGCATTGTTAGTGAATTTGTAAACAAGACTATTCGAGGCAGAGAGGCAAAGATTTTCAACTTAATGATTCTTACCATATTCTATAGTCACATCTTCATTGTTTTCACTCTTTTTCTTCATCGTACCACCTTCCCAAAAACTGATTAATCTTGGAACCTTTGAAAGATCACCATGATCATCAGAAGCCATACAATCATCATGACTGCTTCCTTCCCAAAAGGAAATTAACTTTGGAACTGCCTCTGACTTTCTACTCTTGATCTTTTGTCTCATTTCTGTATGATACTTCTTCTTTTGAATAGATTTCGTGTATTGTAGAACCCTACTACTTTGCTTAAATCTATTGACCTTCTTTTCGGGTGAGGATGTATCTTCTTCTTCTTCTATTTCCTTTTCTTGAATTGGGTCTAAAGCATGATCCTGAATCGATTCTTCCATGTCTTCGTCAATGCATTCGGGTTCCATTTCTGTATCAGGCATACCTTCATCTTCATCTACAGAAGAAGAATCCATGGACAAAAGAGTATCTGAATTGAATGAGTCGCCTCGCTTCATTTCGGATTGAGACATTACGAATTGCAGTAATCAATTATTTTGACGGAGTTTTGAGTCTGTTCTCGTCATGTCTGGGAACAAAATCTTCAGAAGCCAATCGTTTTTCTTACCATGATTGATTTAGACGTTGTTGTGATATTGTAGAGATCAAAGAACACTTTCGTGTGTTGCTGTGAAAAAATTGAAGTGGTTCGTATGATGGAGCAAGCGTAATGGAGCAAGCCAAACCAATTCTTTTTTTAGATTCAGCATAAACGACCCAATGCTTAAGTATAACAAGAAGAAAAACAGAGAACGATCAAAGAACGATCAGTTGTTTGTTCAGTTTCATGTCGATAATTTTTTTTGCGTTGCCAAGGCTTCCTAAATTCAAATTTGAAAAATCAAATTAAAAAAATCAATCTCTAGAACGAAAACTGCCTCGTTCGCCTGAGCAACCCATCTTTTGAATCTACATCTACCTCCTACAACAACCCATCTATTTGAAGCTACATCTACCTCCAAACTGCAATCATGAGTTCCATGTCGAGCCAACCTCTACTGACCTGTGCATTGTGCAAAGCTCATTTCACCAACTATCAAGATGCATTCGTTCATGATCGAATGTGCAAGGAAAGCCTTCGAACGGAGAATCTGTTTCTACCTCTCCAATTCCAATCATCTTCTCTTTTACCAGGCATGTTTCCTATCGTCCCCTTACCCCAACCCGCACCCCAACCCTTTGCAAATATTGCACAAAATACATTTGATACTTCCATCTTCGCCAATAGAAATTCATCAATGCTAATGAAAAATGACATCGCTAAGAAACCTACAATAAACAAGAAGAAAAAGGTGTCAAGAGCGCCATCAAAGACAGTGGCAACAAAGACATTATCGGAAGCCAGCGTTCACCTGCAAGACTCCACATTTGGCAAACATGAGAATAAAACAGTGTTGGAGAGTCTCGTTCAATCACCAGCCCGTAAAGTGTCGAAAGATGCTACTCAACCAAAATTGACTCAACAACTTTGCCTCGAAGTAAAGCAACCAGCTTGTAGCTTTGTCCAAGGATCCAGAGATGGTTTGTGGGAATGCTCTGGATGTAACTCCCTTCCGTTTCATTGGAGAGCAACAGGCTCAGTCATATTTTCTACTTCAGAGCCTACGAAGGAACTTGTTGAAACTCATTCAAATTTATGTATGGGCAAAAACCCACTTCAAATTCCGAAAGATGCACTAGTCACCGTAAAAGATGGAAAGAACTTTACAGTTGAATGGAACACCAAGAAAAGAAAACCTAACCGACAGAAGAAGAAGCGAAAAACCTCGTCCATTCAAGAAAATACGTTTGTTTTTGAGGCAATAGAGGGGGAGGATTATGTATGCGAAAATTTTGACTCTTCATATTTGGAGTGTAAAGAGATCGGGATTGATATTTCAGAGAGTTCCTTTTTGCCTCCTGAAGCAAGGCAACTTGGAACAAACTATACTCTATTTATACTCCTACAACTGTTGCCAAAGGCTTATTCTGTAAATGATGATGAAGAGTTGAACGACGTATCGACCGAAGGCAATGACATCAAAGGAGATGATTTCTTTCACACTTTGGTTTGCAAACACTGCGAAAACCACGACTTCGGGCAAGAGAGCTTTCCAGATAATGCAGAGAGCTTACAATCACTACTCCCCATGTTTACTCGGCACTTGAGTTCATGCAACAAGTGCCCGTCTGATATCAAAGATAAATTGAACCTTTTACTGTCCTTCCATGAGAGCCAGAAAGTAAAGCTTGCTTTCGGTGCAGAAAAGGAGCTTTCTGATATAGTTTGGAGTAGTGTCCTAGATTTCTTTGGCCTTCTACCCCTAGACGAATCCAATCACTTTGATCTAGATGACATTCCAAACACTCCAGACTACTCTTTGTACGTACTGAAACAATATGAACCATGTCAGATTGAAGCTGGGCACTCTAGAGCTAAATCATACGAGATAGGATTTAAAGGCATTCAGTGTAGACACTGCGCAAGTCGGCAATTCTTTTATCGCTCTGGTGAAATCTTCTCTGGTAATTTTTCAAGTTTCTCCAATCACTTGCAACAGTGCAAGTATGTTCCTGAAGATGTCAAAGAATCCCTAGTATCCAAAAGACTTTCCCATGGTGAAGAAATGGCAAGTCTCGGACGAACAGCACAAAAAGAGTTCCTAAAGGCTGTATATAATAGACTTCACTCGGTAGATGATGAAAGTGATGATGATGAGAGTGACAATACAGATACCGATGATGATAATGATGAGAGCGACTAAAAATGGAAATAATAAAAGTACTTGAGAACATACAAAATCTAAATCTAGAATTTCTTGTTATTTGATTTGATTCAACTTTTGGAGTTCAAAACATGCTTCAGCGCACAAATGGTCAAGGCAGAATGAGATATACTCATTCCAGCTTCGAGATCTAACTCTGAGCCCTCAATTTTGAGGCGTAAACTTTCACTATCGTGTTCAGATTTGTCAAAAGAGCTCATTAGTACTTTGCATGCTTCATCTTTCTTTCCCTCTGACCAAAATGCTAGAGCAATGTTAAAGCGAGGTTGGTTGTAGATGCTTTGGTTCTTTGGGAGGGATCTCAAGGAAGTAAGAAAGTAGGAGAACGCTAAGTCTCGATTTTTCTTCATAAAATGGACAATTGCTAAGTTGTTGTATATACAAGCCTCTATCACCCTTTTACATTCATCCTGCACATCGTTTTGTATGCAATCCCAGACAGACCTTGCTTTTGTTAGGATCTTTGAGGCTTCTTCTAAATCCATGCTATCCGTTGTCTTAGACATCAACGCCTTTCCAATAATACCCGTGGCTTTATGTAGAATCATTCCGAGGCCTTGAAGCGATAAGTCCTCTTTATCTTTCATCAGAGTCTTTTCGATATTTTCACGCATTTGGCCTTCGCCCAGTTGTATATCTACAAAATAGCTCATTAGGGAAATTATCGGATCAGAGCATTCATCTTTCAAGCGATCGATACATGTCTTGCAAGTTGCCAGGTCACAAGTGAGACAAGCTACGAAGAGTAGCGTCCATAGGATTTTCTTATCGTTTTCTGAAGAAGAGTCCAAATGCTGATGAATAAGACTAAGTTTCGCATTTTCATTGATTGATGCGTTAGGGTCGTTTCCTATTTTGGTAAGATAATAAAGACTGATTTCTCGGGCCAATTCTAATTCACCCTTTGCAAGAAAGCAATGTGAAAGATTTGATATAGCTTTATCCAAATTTCCATCACAGTCCGAACCCAATTTCAGTATGCTCTCAAAAACATCCAATGCATCATCTACCATTCCTACCTTACCCAGTGAAGTAGCAAATAGCATAGCAATATCAACAGATCTTGACGACAATGATGTCAATTTCTTCTTCAGTTCCCCAAAATCTTGTTCAGAGACTGCATTTTTGCAGGACAAAAAGTCTAAAGTCTGAAAAATGCATTCAAGTCTTTGTGCCATACCCCCTTTCTGTATATTCATAGCATCTTGTATGTGACGATCTCTTTCTTCTTTTTTGCCAAACCCTTGATTATGACAATAAAGTGCTCTTACTACTGCTTCTTGTGGTGCTGAGTCAGATTCATTGTTTGCGAACAAAGCAGACTCGTCATATTTGTTGGTTGCATCTTCTGTTTCTGTGTTTGAGATCCTCCTACGCTTCACTCCGTTACATTCAACACCAGTCCCTAAAGTCCTCACTCTTTTCGTATTTGTACACATTGGAACATGATGCTGGTTTTGTTCAGGCTTATTTCCCCTGAGATTAATTGCATTTACTGCATGCTGCCATTTCGAAATTGCACTATTCAGCCTATTTGCGTCCACATCGTGGACGAGTTCACCAACTTTTGAACATTCGTCTAGAACGCTTTCAATGATGTACAGTCCTTCTCTCCAAGTAGGTCGAAACTTTGGGTTTTGATGCCTAAAACATGTTGCTGCTAAAGAGATCCCTTTATACAGCGATTTTCTTGCCTTATTTACATTGTCGTCGGATGAATCATGAAGAATTAACCAAGACATTGAAACTGAGGTCATAATTATAGACATGGCAGTTTGTTTGCGATCTTTCCCAATGACCATAGAAGTTGATGCGTTCATAAACGTAATTGCAGGATTCATACTTGATTCACTGAATATGCTCCATGTGGCCTTCTCTAAAGCTTCCATGTATTTAGTGTTTGCTTCTTTTGCCATACTCAGTCGAGTTTTGAAATTGTCTATATCACCTTCTTTATATCTTTGAACCACAGCCACCGACCTAAAACTACACATAGCTTGATCCGCTTTTATTGCATAACACGATAGGCCCACAAAACCTTCTGTAGTCGGTTTCTTTGTATCTGCAGTGGATATATTGTAGTCTTTGCCACTTTTCATATTCGAAAATGAGTTGTTGATGTCGGGCTCATTTTTCTTTTCCTCTGCCAAACCTAGTTCTAGAGCTTGAGATGCCTGAGTAAAACGACCAGTCCTATAAAGTAACGACGCTTTTGCACAATGTATAGAAAATGGATCCATATTTACTTTTCTTTTACTGAGAAAGAGAATCAACTCTGATGATAGGAATACATGAACAATGCATCATTGTGATCATTGATGTTGTTCAAAATAGAAAGCAAGAAAAACTGCAAACTGAAAGATATTGATTGGGTCGGACCCTCGCAAGTACAAGTCTGTCCGAAAGCTAGTTTAGCCTTTATGAAAAATTTACAAAGTTATTAAAATTCATACTTCATTATTTCCTGAAGCAAACAATCTTGTATCATATTCAAATGATTGCGCTAACTACACCATGTAAAATATCAATAAATCATTTGTACTTATTTTCCTTTTTTGAGCTCGAATAATAATAGTCGTAATAAATTACAAAAGTGTTACTTGCGCCGTTTGTACAATCTTTCCATGAGTTTGATTCCAAATAAGTATGTGAGTGATGCTGTTGATATCATAACCGATAGATGACGTGATCTAAAATACTGTCTAAATGATGAAGGGTACTAATCACTTGCACATCGCATGTCCCTTGTCTCTCTAACGGAACATTCACTTCTGATTCACCAAGTCTTTCAATACAACGCTCGCCCTAAATCTGACGCGATTCTTTGCTGGTACAGTGATTGTCATTCCCTTTGTCAAAGTATTCTTCACTTTTCTTTCTTTAGAGAAACATCTGTCAAAGCTACCAAAGCCATGGATAGTGACACGTTTGTTCTCACTAACATTCTATTGAAGTTGGTATTTTATACCGGATATTAGTAGAGTTCTCAAAATCACAGTACATAAAAATCTTACATATGTACTCACCTCTGCAATCATATCAAATACCTGCTTTACAATTCTATCAGCTTTAGCATTTGTTAACTCATGCATTTCTGCAACTGCATCAACTATATCTTTTTTGGAAATGGTTTCGGTCGTGGGAGTGCTTGAAAACTTTTTGTTAAAACTTGAAACATTTGTATTTACAGCTGGTATTGCTGCCTTTTTGATTGGTGATTCCTCTTTCTTTGCTCCAACTACTTTTGCACCAGCATTATTCTTGTCAAACATGGAAAAAATTGAACGTGTAGATGAAGATGTACTGGTGATTTGCTTATTTCTCACCATCCACTTTGTTGCCAAGGATACACTTCTTGATACTGACATGCTTGCAAATAATTTTGTTCCAACTAGTTTTGTTATTCTATATATGGGAAGGAAACGAATTGAATGCCAATTGTATGGTATCTCGTCCATCTCATGTTTTTTGCATTCCATCCGTCCATTCACATTCTCTTTGATTTCAAATGGTAAATATCATTGGCTATTTTATTCTTTTAAACCGTAGTTTACCGCCTTTGTATTGCCTCACTTTTTAGTGACGTGGTCAGTTGTTTTCCATTTTCTTCCACTACCTATCCACTAGCTAGACTACCTTGGACCTGCACTTCGTTACTTCGTTCTCATGTCAACACTACTAGCTAGCTTGTACTATTGTTCTCTTCGGAACGACGAAGGTATTACTATCTTTATTCCATTACTACAGTACCGATTCTACTTTATTTACTTGAAATGTATTCAATTACAATTGTCATATTTATTACATCACTTTTGACATGTGGAGCATTTGCACCTAGAGGCATGATGAGCATGATGGTAGATGACGCTTCTTTCCATACTTCGCAGAATACTCTCACAAGGATTGAAATACAATCACAAAGAGAAGTTCCAACTACTCTAAATTCTTCGCCTGGGTTTTCTATTCCAAATTTTGGTGATATCTTCACAGCTATTTCTTCAAATGATAATACCCCTACTTTAGGAACTGACAAGAGGATTTTCTTTAAATCTCTGGATACAGATAAAAAATTGAATGAAGCTTCAAAAGAAAGAACAAATCTTTTAAATAAAATGATAGCAGGCAAGGTGACTACAGAAAATTTGAATGTTATACCAGAAAATGCCAGCGTTGAAGATAAACCTACACTTAGCTTGAAGGATCCTGGTCTTGCAGCAACTTTCAATAAGGTGGCAAGTGGAACATGGAAGGTAGTTTATGCTCCCCACATGACAACTATTTCTGGATTGTTTGGTGGAAAATTTGATGTACAATATACTCTGAATCCAGACGGAACAATGGTTAGTCATGCTCGGTATGAATTCCCAATTATAAAATGTGGATATCTTAGTGTCAGTGGGACTTATGGATCTGTAGACGAAAACGTTTCCAGAGTAGATTTTGATAGAGCTTGGATCAAACCATTGGTCGGTGACAATATTGAATATGAAATTCCATATAACAGTTTAGACGAAGTCCCTGATTCTTTTGTGAAGAATGCTATAAACAATATCGGGAAGGTCATATTCATTGACGCATTTGCAGTGTTTCCCGTATCATTTTTGGATGATGATACAATTGTCTTTGATTTCGAACTTCTAGGAACTAGAATATGTGCAAAGAAAATATAGTCTCTAGATAAGCTAGCATTTCTATTATTTCAATTTATTTGTGAACTGTTGGTGTAATGCCTTTGACACCACCCTTTCCGTTTACAAGTCTTGCCACAGTAAAGTGACCCTTCGATATATTTCTTGCAACGCTGCCTCTTTTCTTTGAACCACGTACATAGTTGCTTTTGTTTCGTTTTGTAAAAGTGATTGAAAAGTTCAAACGATTTTCCATGTGCTTTATCTGCATCTGGACAGGGTCCATCAGCCATCAGCTGATTGTACATCACCTTTATAAGGTCATTGTACTGAGGATCCCCACTTATGTCGTTACTTTCTGAAATATCATCCTTCAGATTGTATAATGAGTGCGTCCCATTTCTTGGAAAATGTATCAGTTTCATATCTCCATTTCGTGTAGCGTGTATAGTCTCTTT
Source organism: Chaetoceros tenuissimus (assembly GCA_021927905.1). Taxonomy (NCBI): domain Eukaryota; phylum Bacillariophyta; class Thalassiosirophyceae; order Chaetocerotales; family Chaetocerotaceae; genus Chaetoceros; species Chaetoceros tenuissimus. The sequence continues at coordinate 2,167,672 of BLLK01000069.1, forward strand.
TCCTCTGCGATATTCCCAATGCGAAAATGTCTTTCTGAGCCCATCGTCATTTTCGGCAGAGGATAAGTATTCAGCAAAGCTTATGGAATCTTGAGCTGAACCATGAGGGATAGGATTTGTTCCTACTAAATCAGCTATTGTTGAGTATACATCATTGAGTCCAACCAGTTTATCCCTCGATTCGCCAGAAGGGAAAACATTTTCAAACCTAAAAACCAAAGGAACTCGGTGACCCCCCTCGTAAATACTTGCTTTCTCCCCACGCAAAGGCCCACTTGTTTGATGTGAAAATTTTTCAGAATGTCGAAGTCCCCCATTATCTGAAGTAAAAATAATGATTGTTTCTTCCTCTATATTTCTATTTTCTATTGCATCGACAAGTGCACCTACAGACTTATCCATCTCGTAAAGCATGTCAAGATGTCTTGTTTGATATTCATTGGCTACATTGGAGCCATCAACATATTTAATCGGAGGAGTGTGCGGTGTGTGGACAGAACCTAATGCGACATAGGCAAAAAATGGTTTGTTCTCCTTTTGCTCTAGATGTTCATCTATATAGCTAATGGTTTCTTTGATGATTCTAATATTGTATTGTGACGAGTCCCATTCCACGTCTCTACAAAATAAAAGAATGATGATATTAGATTTGTCTATTTGGTTGGGACCATGTAAAGACATTCATTCACTCACCCTTCCCCCTCGTTCATATGTATTTTAGATATGCCATTTGATTTTTGATAGCTGCCTTTCTTCCAGAACTTGATTCCTTGTGCTTCACTCAAAACAAGTTGGTCATTCTTGAAAAAGCTGTACGGTGGTGCTTGTATCCCGCCTAGAGAAATGAAAGATGTATCAAAACCAATATCTCCTGGACCTTGAATCAAGGAATTATTGGACCAATCATTGCCTGACAGTATATTTGTGTAGTTGAAATTTTCCATAGCTTTGGTCCCTAGATGCCATTTTCCGCTCATAAATGTGGAATAGTTTTCGTCTTTCAAAAATTGAGCAATGCTTTGTTGGTGACTAAGAAATTGATTTCCTGATTCGGACATATCCCAAGAACCTTTTGGTGCTTTCCCTCTACAAATATTAGTTATTGAAATGTATGTAATGAGGTGATTATCGATCAAAGTCATCTAGCAAGACTTACCGATGTTGATAGTTCCCGCTAAGTAGCATATAGCGAGAAGGTGCGCATAACGACGAAGAATGTGCATCAGTGAATTTCACGCCTAATCTGATAAGCTTGTTAATATTAGGCATATGAACCAAGCTACTCGAATCTTTCCACCACCCTTCAATATCTCCCGTTCCTACATCATCGGCCATGATTAGTAATATATTTGGCTTCTTTTTGGGTGATACAGACAGAGGTTTCTCATTTTGAGCAAGTGCAAATTGTATATTTGTTGTCGCTATGAATACAGAAACAAAAGCACTAAAAAGAGTCCAGTTCATTTTTCAGCTGAATAACAGTCAAATTTTGGACACTAATAAATATCTTTCATGCAAGTCAAAGTATCTTGGAAGTTGAACTTGATTGCCGTAGATATGTGTTCTTAGATATCGAAGATGTATTTATTAGTTAATAGCTCTGAATAAAAAGTGAGGTGACAATGGAATAGCACCTGTGTAAGTAGGTGGGTAGGTACTTACCTTACTACTTCGCTCTGAAAACGTTTTTTTCACTTTTCAAAATTTCAAAAAAGGATATTGGAGTTCCCATCTTGGCGCGGTTTTTTTCTGTACGTACATGATTGACAGACGGTTCTCATACAAAAAAGTGGAATTCTTCCGTGGTTCCAAAAGAAGAATGAAATTGAAACTATCTACTTCACAAGAACAAGAAGACCATCAAGTGAAGTAATATCACTCAGCAATCCCCTCATAAAGTATGAAAATGAGCTCACATGACGAGGATCGTGATGAATTTAAGGAATCTCCTTACATATCACCTCACGTCCGCAAGGATGAGAAAATGTATGACCTAGGGTTGGACTCTTCCCATAGTTCAAAGAGATCTACAGAGTCTAGTATTCATTCCTCTAGCATAGTGCGAGATATAAAGAGAGAAGCAACGACTCGTCATGTGGCAGAAATTCACAGAGACGAAAGGAAGTATATCGTATATCCATGGACACCTTACTATAAAAATTGGAGCGTCTTCATTCTTGTCTGTGCCATTTTCACTGCATTTTTTGAAACTCATGAAGTGGCATATGGTAGAGCAGGGCTAGCACCATATGATGATGCTTCTTCCATCATAGATTATCTATTGACAGTTCTTTTCTTGTTTGATATAATCTTGAATTTTAACAAAGCAGTTTATGACGAAGAAGAAGATATAGTTGAAGATAGAAAAGGAATCGCCAAGATTTACATGAAAAAGATGTTTTGGATTGACTTGCTCGGAATCTTTCCTTTTTATGAGGTTGCTCTTTCAATATCTGGTGAACTTGGTAAAAATTCTCGTGCATCTCAATACCTAGCAATTTTGAGGCTCTTTCGATTGTTTCGACTTCATAGAGTTACAGACTTATTCAGCAGAATCCAATACAATACGAAAATATCCTTGCTGACGTTGACTTTAATTCGCAATTTTACAGTAGCTTTGGTGTGGGCGCACTTGGCTGCATGTATCTTTTATTTTATTGCTAGGCAATATGATTTCAATGATGATACATGGATTGGAGGCGATATTAATGATTTGACTGAGACGGAAAAATACATGACGACCCTATATTGGAGTATTGTGGTAAGTACAAGACAGTGTACTTTTTTCATTGAAAACCAGCTCATAATAATCATTTCCTTCACTTGTTCAAAATCCTGTCTTCACTCCAGACCTTCACAACTGTTGGATACGGTGAGTAATATGAAACTTTGTGGTTAACATCAAGAAAAAACACTCCAAAATCTCACTATGGTACTCGCTATTTTGACTTGTCATTTGTACTCTTGGGAAAAACCGTAGGAGATTTCAGTCCAGTAAACACAATTGAACAACTTTGGTGTATGGTTTACATGCTTATAAATATTGTTATTCAGTCATGGATTATCGGTTCGATTACCCTCGTCATAGTTAAGAATGACGAGGTCACAGGGAATTACAGGGAGGCGCTAGAAGTTTTAGATGAATATTCTAAAATGCATGCATTTCCTAAAGATTTGAGAACTCAATTGAAGACTCAGCTCAAACTTGATTTTGATAATAGAGAAATTTCTGATGAAAAAGTTCTGCAACATTTTCCTACATCAGTTCGTAGGCAACTCCTCAGAAAACTTTACTTGACCCCTTTGATTCAAACTAAACTCATGCATGGAGTACGACAACAATTTGTAGATGAATTTCTAAGCACATGTGTGGTGGAGATATACGGTCCAGGTAAGATAGTATGCTTGCTTCAGATTCAGATCTAATTTGAAACGCTCTTACAAATTTGATGTTCAAACAGGGGAGGATATTTTGACGAAGAAATCAATCTCTTCGCACCTTTACTTGCTTGTGGAAGGAACAGTCGTGAAATCATCTGAAAAGGTATCAAATAATGAGAATGAAAAACAAGTTGTTTCTGGATTCATTAATCATTTTGGGTTTTTTACCGAGTCGCCAGAGTTAGAGAATGTACGTAGTCTAACTATATGCAAGACTCTTGCAGTTTCAAGATCTGCATATAAGTTAATAGCCCAAGATCATCCTGGATCGGCTGGTAAGATTCTTAAGAACCTTTTGCAATTGAGTGAGAAAGATCAAGAAGTTGAGCTTCCACAACCTCTCAATAGACTTCGTGCTGGTTCACTATACTTTGAAGAGGTACATGATAGCATCTCTAAGAAAGATCAAAAGAAAGTGAATTTTCATTCCTCACTGAATACCAAGCAAAAGAGTCTCGCAAGAACTAAACTTCAAGATCTGGTCCGCATGCACATTTCAAAACAAAATGATGACCATACGACCCGCTTTTTATACGCTGCTTCGAGAGGAGACACATCTACAATGAGTATAATGATTGATCAGGGCTTCGACGCAAACAGTGCCGACTATGACTCAAGAACAGCTTTAATGGTTGCTGCGATGAAAGGAAACAAAGAAGTTATTGAAATGCTCTTGGAATATAACGTTGACTTAAATCGATGTGACATGCATGGTACTACTGCATTATACGAAGCTGCAAGAAACGGACATGACTCTATCATGGAGGAACTCATTGCTAAAGGGGCTAAGCTTTGTTTGAAAGAAGGTGCCGCTGCATCAACATTATGCCAAGCGATTTACGAAGGCGATGTTTCGTTGCTACGTCAATTGCTGAAGGCAAAAATTGATGTGAATGCTGCTGACTATGACAAGAGAACAGCTGCACATATAGCATCTGCAGAAGGCAATGTTGCTGCATTGAAAGTGCTTGTAGAATTTGGAGCCGACTTAAATAGAAAAGATCGCTGGGGAAACAATGCATTTGACGAGGCAAAATCTGCGAAAGCGACACTAGCGCAACAATATTTATCAACTGTTGTGCCAAAGTAGAGCATTTTTTATATTTCTTTCTTAAAATAAACGTGATGTACGAGTAGTACGCAAGAAAATACGTAGGTAATCAATACACACCGACCATAGACGACTCGGATATCAAATATATCCAATGGATAAGTCTGTATGAGTGTACTTATTATTTGTGTATTAGCCTCACAAGCTACATAGGAAACATGACGAAATTGAGTTTTTGTAAATTCGAAAGCTTCCTGTTTGTTATAAAGTAAATGATTCATAGTTCTTCTGGAGGTAAAGTTGCTTGGTGCTACTGTGCCACTGTCTTTAAATACTGATACTGTGATGAGTTATTCATTTCGGTCGGATTCAACTACTACTATACTCGCCTATGCTGTAGAGCTTTCCGATAGAATGTAGACATCATCTGGAGGATTTTGCCACACCAGTTGAGGAATTTTTACATTTAAAGATACCCTCAGTAAAAATGAAACATATGCCTTTGCTTAATATGCATGTGTAGTTGTCTTGGTGATATTGATATCAGATACGATGCTGACTACACCAACTCCATCACTGAGCAAAACGATCTCTGGGCCAAACAAGACGGCTTCTACATGGTGACACAGACCAGTACACAAGAGATGGCTCACTTCAATCCTGTTGATCTATCAGGCACAGTAGGTCTTCCATATGATGATAATGCTGTTGTTTCATATGTGAACATTACAACCTCTGGATCAAGACGCTACGAACATAGATACATCATCTATCCTCCAGCTCCGCAGGAGTTTTGCGATCTCCCAGTCCCTCCAGGTGCAACCAATGTACTACCATATATTCCTCCTGGTGTTCCAGTTCCTCCTGGTTTTGCACCAGTTTGTGGAGTGAACGGTTACGCAACTTTCGTCGAGAGTTTCAAGACAAGCTCTCATGAAAAGGATGGATCATTGTAAGCATTTCTCTGGTACAATTCAATTCTGACATTTTACAAACTACAAATCACTGATCACTTTTGTTTTTCCACTTTTTAGGGTCAACGTTGGAGGAGCTCTGGGTTTTGCGCGAGATAGTGGCTTTGACAAATCAGGCGATGGTGTTGCGTACGCAATTGGTGAAAGATCTTTGAGCTTCACTGGATCTTCAGGTGAGATCGCTGAAGTAGATATTTTATCTATTTTGCATTGATTTCGATAGACTTATTTGCTTTTTTTTTAAATAGATCGTGCTGACGGCGGAAAGGGCATTTCATCCAAAAATTGGATTTTTATTGGAGATGATTTCAATCTTGCAAGAGCTGTACTTGAAAATTATAATGCTAATACTGCCGCGTTGATCAGTTCTACCAGTTACCAGTATACAAAGATAGCCTCCGAAGAGGACTGGGTAGATATGCTTCAAGCTGCTTTCGTCGCAAACAACGTGCAATTTGATATTGCTTCTAGAGGAGGGCCTGTTCCAATGGAGAGAGCATGTTTGGGAGCAAGGTGCCCTAATGAAACTGAATGGTGCGAGCATGATCCAGAGTGCAGTGAGTCCCCATACAAAGAACCTAATGCTCGCCTCAAGGCAGGAGTTGTTGCTGGTTTCTGTATTGCAGGTGCTGCTGTTCTCCTTGCTATTGTTACTTTGATCTTCATTCGTCGTCTTAAGCAGCAAAAAGAACGCATCAAGGCACAATTCGCAGCTAGAACCGCTGCGACAATTGACCTTGGTGTAGATGCAAACATTGCAATGAATCCTGATGCTTTGAAGGAAGAATTCCAGAAGATCGATAGTGGTGCAGACGATGGTGGAGATGGATACATTAGTAAGGATGAGCTTTGGGCTTTCATGAGTTCCGGAAAAGCTGGTACAATGACCAAGAAGGACTTTGATGTTTTGTTTTTGACTCTCGACGACGACGGAAATGGTAAGGTTGACTATCTTGAATTCATTAACTTCTTGTCAACCTGTGGAGCCTATGTTGAGAAGGAAGTTCAGAACAAGGAGGATTTTGTCGACGACGATGAGAATTCTGCTTAAAAGCAGAAAAGTATGCAACTTTACATACGATAACTCGCAATGTGTTTGGAAAGTAACTTTTATTTAATAAAGGTGTTTTAAGAAAAGACTTCTGTGTCGATACTTTATTTTTCATGATTTACTAAACAGCTCTTTGATAAGCATTTTAGCAAAAAACTTGACGTTCGCACAAGAACTCTATTGTTTCTTTCAATAGAAAATAAATGTGATGTACGAGCAGGACGAAAGAAAATAGGTAGCTTTGCAATACATACCGACCCTTGACCATTGATCTAGGGTTCGGCCAAATATCTGCAGAATTAATGACACATATTTATTAATTAAAACTCATTTCAGATTATCAAAATACATCTAATGCATGTTGGTTTTTATTTTTGTATGAGACATAATGAAATCATTGTGTAAAACTTCAAAAAACAATGCGTGCGATGATCGATATAGAGGCAATACGTAGGCACGACAGACTTTGGGTCATGTACGGAATGTCGGGTAGGCTCTGTTCAAGTAGGATGGGAAAAATACTATGTTCATGTTAGTTCATAAGTATGCAACAACTACAACTACATAACAACTACTATCGATGTTGTACATAGAACATACAGATGAAAAGAATACCATGGTTGAGAAAGGAATCGAAGAGACGTTTTTTAGCTACTAGGCGTCTCTCTAGTAGTACGCCAACAAAACCAAGTTTAACAAGCTTTTCTTTCAGTGGAGCAGGGTTTCTAGGAGCATATCACGCCGGTGTTTATCAATGTCTGCTGAAACATAATCACGTCCTAAAGCCCCTAGAGAGATTGGAACCTGATGCGAAGAGCCCAGTTCTAACAGGTGTCAGCGCTGGAGCTCTAATTTCAGCAGCAATTAGTGCGGGAGTGACGCCAGAGAGTGCAATGAATGTGATATTAGAAGTAGCAAATAGAACAAGGGAAAAAGGAGGTTTATTGGATACACTTGCGCCAAATTTTTCATTGATTGATCAATTGGATGATCTATTAGAAGTTGAAATGCAGAAGGCTCTTGGAGGTTCTGAGAATGATAACGATTATGATTTAGACCTACTGCTCAATCGAATACAACATGGAAAATTACTGCACATTGGACTCACTGATAAAAAGAAATTTGATGTGCTTAATTTGAAGACAGATTTAGATGCATATGTCTATGCTGATCAATACAGGTCTATAAAGGATATTACATCGTGTGCAGTTTTAAGCAGCTATATACCGGTTGGAACTGGGCCAGCAATCTGGAATGATGCAAATAGCGGAAATAATGCAGTCAAGAATGCTTGGAAAATTGTTAGTGAAATGGAAGAACTAGGATTTCTCAAGCATGGAATGACAAGAGAAACAATTCGACGTGATGTGACCAGCGATGATGAGACGTCAGAGAAAGATCTTCAATATCTTGATGGTGGTTTATGTAATCTTTTCCCCGAAATTGATGAAGATACAATCATCATTGCTCCCATCAATGGTATTTATTCTAAGCCTTGTATTACTCCAGAAATACCTATGGATGATGATGAGAAGACTTTATATAGTTCAATCCTTAGTCGGATAAAGGTGGATTTCCCAATCACTTTAGAAATGAGTGAAGGAATTAGAGTTGGTGCCAACACTGAAAATCTCTTGGCACTGTACCAGATGGCCCGTAGTAGCAGTTCAGAAACTCTTCAAGGGAAATTTCGAGATGGTTACGATGATGCTACAAGATTTCTAAAAAAGAATGACATGCTAACTGTATTTTCTGGTTGAAGATCACTTTTTATTGCAGTAGAAATTCATATGATTTAATCTTGCTTAAATTACACATATATAGCTGAGTCTTATTTAGCAAAAAACGACGATTTCAAAAATTCCGTTACCTCCTCATTATTCTTGCTTGACACATCAACGACAACAGACTCCAACGTCCAACGAAGAAAAAGAAAACATATCGTTTTTACCATTGCATTATTAGATACTTCATATTTGATATAAACAAAAAAGGAATAAACTATTGATTCAATAGGAAAATGATTAGATACTATACTACATTAGCATTTGCAGCTATCTGCGGTGCTAAAACACAAGGTGTGCTTGCATTCACACCAAACATGATGAGAAGAAGTCATCACATCAACACAAACGACTCCTCAACAACATTCGTTAGAAACCCAACTTTCTTGTCATATCAAGATCCATCGACTCTTAGTATGGAAGAGCTTCGAAGTATTGCAATTGAATCTGGCTTTGATGCAAAAACGCTTGGTAGAAAAGGACTCGAGCGGATTGCAACTATTTTCAAGGATCGGGCCATAGATAACGATGAGGAAGCAACAAGAAACCCTATAATTTCAACTGCATCTGATGAGGACGAAGATATGATCGGTCCAGCTTCACCAGCTATGCACGGAGATGATTCTCAATCATCCCGCAGATCTAGTGTTTTTGCTGCAGCTTCCTATCTCGACAACATTAGCACATCTGCTGCTGGTGCAGTTTCTTCTTACATTGAGGCCAAAGAAGATCTTGACCTACTAAACAAGGTTGGTGACGAGCCACCTGTGGATGGCGTAGATTCGTCTCCTGCTGTTTTGGATCTCAATAAAAAAGATGATGAGGTCTCAAAGGACGAGAATAGAAATGAGGAAAAATCTGAGACTACTCTAGAAGTTGAGAATATCACAAATAATGATTCTTTGACTTCCTCTAATCAGATGAAGAAGGAAGAAGTAGGCAAGAAAATGTACTCTAGAGACCTATATACCGGCCGTAATACAGATCCTTCCATTGTTTCCAAGAAAACGATGGATGACTCTCAAGCAAGATTTGTGGCAAAGGATACTTTTGAGATCATGGACTCCTCTCCTAGGGAACTTGCAAAAGCCGCATTGCGCAAAAAGAAGCAGGAAGGTAACTTTGCTGAGCCGGTTTCAGGAATGAAGACCTTTGTTCCTTTTGGAGATTCTACAAGCCCAAAGATGGGAGGTAGCGGTATGAACGCAAGAAAGATAGCAGTAGGACCTTCCATGCAAAACTCTAAAAAATCCATGAACTCCTCTACCAATGCAAAGTTCGATAGCATCATTGGTCAGAAAGAAATGAAGTCTTTCTCATCTCCTCCTAAAGCAACTCAAAAGTCTCGAGTTCCAAAGGCTAAACAGTCTACAGGCACTCCTGGTATTAACGAAAATATCAGTGCCTCACCTGCAGAACTTGCAAGAGCAGCTTTGAGAATGAGAAAAGGTAAAGAAACCTTTGAAGGTACAATTGAACAAGCATCAACCACTATTGGACATGTTGTTTTGCCTGATTCATGCTTGGGTGACTCAAGAGGTTCAAAGATGGGAGACAGCCGTCTTAACAGCAATGGAAGATCTGTAGGAGAAAGTTACCCTTCCGCTCCTATGCCTTCTGCTAATGAAAGTATGTCTGCTCAGCAGTCTTCTTCTTCTGATGGCATCAACCAGATTGCTCAGCCATCAACCCCAAAAATGCAAGGCGTGCAAGTACCAGGAAAGAAACTGAAAATTGAAGGTACAATTGAATCAGCTGCAAATATTGACTTCATGCCATTGCCAGGCTCGTGCCTAGGTGACTCCAAGGGTCCAAAGATGGGAGACAGCCGTCTTAACAGCAATGGAAGATCTGTAGGTGATGAATATCCTTCTGCTCCTATGCCTTCTGCTAATGAAAGTATGTCTGCTCAGCAGTCTTCTTCTTCTGATGGCATCAACCAGATTGCTCAGCCATCAACCCCAAAAATGCAAGGCGTGCAAGTACCAGGAAAGAAACTGAAAATTGAAGGTACAATTGAATCAGCTGCAAATATTGACTTCATGCCATTGCCAGGCTCGTGCCTAGGTGACTCCAAGGGTCCAAAGATGGGCGACAGCCGTCTTAACAGCAATGGAAGATCTGTAGGTGATGAATATCCTAGCATCGACATCAAAAGTGAGATTACTGCAAAGGAAACATTCACTAATGATCTTATGCATGGAAATGTTGTCGCGAGCGAGCAACTTACTAAGACCCCTGATGAAGCTCTCATTTCAACAGAATACACAAGAGTCAATGGTGATGACGACAGCTTCCCTGGCAATGACGAAGCTAATGTGGATGAAAAGAAAATGATGGAGGTTTCAGATGTAACAGACGAAGTTCTTGAGCATCAATATGTTAAGACTATCAAATCTGAGCTCGATGAGGAAGTGGAAGATGAATTAATTTCTGTTACTGACGATGAAGTAATTGAAATTAATGACCTAGACGGAATCGGCAGTATCTCCGATGTTGAGTCTACAATGGAAGTGGAGACACCTGAAGCTCCTGAGAGGAAAGCAGCACCTATAAGTGAATTGAAACTTTTTATTCAAGAGCTAGGAAATCAAGTCGACGATCTGAAGAGTAAAATTGAAACCGATAAAGCAGAATGGAAAGAGATTGGAAAGCAGAACGAGGAACTCAAAAACAGTTATGATGAGCTTAAGAAGACAAATGTCAAACTATCCAAGAAAAATGCAGAACTGAAGGTTCTAAATGCTGAGTACAAAAAGCAGAATGGTTTGTTGTTGAAGCAGAATCAGGAATTACAAACAAAGAATAAAGACTTCAAGGAGAAAAATGATTACATTCTGAAATCTAGTCAGCAAATGATGATGGGTTTGAAAAAAGAAAATGAAGAACTCAAGAAACAACTCGATGGTGGAAAGCCTACCAGCAGTGCAAGTGCCATGAAAACTCCTGAAACTAGTGCTTCTCGTAAAGCAGCACCATATTTTTCGCGCCCAGCCCAACCCAAGGTAACAAAGAAAGTGGAGAAGAAAGTAGAACCAGTTCTCACGAGTAAGCCAGACCCAATCATTACGCGCAAAACAGATACTCCTAACTTCAGAGTTGTTTCAAGTTTCCAAAAACCTCCTCCTACACAAACGAAGAAAGATGTGAACAACGAGAAAAAAGAAGAGCCTAAAAACAGGGAGGAAGACCCACAAAGAAAAGGATTCAAAATGAATTGGACATCCATGTAAGATTCAAATCTTAGTAGGGTTTCTTCTAGGTCATGAATATACAAAGAAATATAGATGCAGCGTGTAAATTAGTCTTACCACATTATTATATTTTTTTTCTACTCTATTATACGTGTACTCTAGATTTCATCTAGATTTGATTATAAGGATCACAATGTCTACCTTTGTGAGACACTCATAGTACATATCCTTCTCAAAGTTCACTTCAGAAATACTTTAGTATTTTACGAAGAGTCATATCCGGAGACTGGAGACCGAAAGTCAATGTGACGTTCGTGAAGCATCGAAGCAACTGTACGAGAACAGTGGACAGCAGAGTACGGAATTTTTTCTCCTCTTGAGAAAGTTAACAAGCCATGATAGAGCCTTGGCATAGGAAATACATAGGATTTTGTGTGTATTACCGATCGCAGAAAAATACCTCGTTCCCGGTCGGTGTGAAGGGAAAAAGATGAAGACGATATCTGTCAAACAGAATGATTGTCATAGATAATTGAAATTTACATCCTTCCGACAGCTTTTGAAGAATTGACAGTAATGTTCATTCAAAGTTGGGTTGAATTTGATCAAATTGTTTCTCATGTATACACTCAAAGACCTTCTTGCAACAGGGTTCTTTTCGAGTAGCACTTTTTACAATAGATCTCATTTTGAATAAACAGTGACTGCTTCGAGTAGTTTGAAGATCATTCTCAACAATTATTCTGAGAAATGAATATGAAAATGTGGTGATGGTAGCAGCTTCTCTAGTCAGAAAGAAGCGATTAGAACACCACACATCGAATTTGGTGTTGATTAATAGTGCGACTAATATCTGTTGACTATTCCCTACATTGAATCCCTATGTTGAATAGATGGAGCTGTATTAGAACCTATTTATTCCTTCAAGTCCAATTTGCTGAAATTTACTTCGATCTAAAACTTCAACCATTGAAAAAGATATATGACTTTTTTGCCTCAATCCTAGTTCGTCAGTGTTGGAAATGTAACAAAGGACCGATGCCGATCCAGACAGAAGTTTACCCATCAACATGCCTTTTTGTTGCCAAGTTTTCGACGTGCTGCGTTTCCCATGAAATCCGTAATGCCCGATCCCAAAAGCTGTAATCATAAAAGTGATCCAGGTCTAGTGTGAAAACTTTATTACTATAATACCTTTGTACATAATTTGACTATGGCATCCTGAATAAATGTATTACACTATTTATATGTACAAGTATAACGATAGCATACAATGGTGATAGAACATGAAGAGAGACAAATTCACTTTGGTTGGATGAGTTCATACCCTATGGACTATTCAATAATCCATAGTGGTAAGAGTATACGCAGTTTTCTTTATACAATATGCCGAGATTACATACCGATTTCTTTTTCTTATGATTCACTCAAATAAGAAAATAGTATTAAAGAAAGAGGACCTTGTTTAGAGCTTTGTCATCTAAACCAGGAGAAGTAGATACAATCTCACTTCGAATATCTGATGAAGGTTTCAGTGGAGGCACGCTCACAGCTGGACAACGTAATAGTCCATCCTTTCTCTCGCCTTGTGAATTTCGAACTCTTGGTGGTTCGGAATGATACTCTTTTAGAATGGAAGTAGGAGGATGTGGAGTATACCCAAATCTTCTTTTCGTATAACTTTGTGGAGCACTTCTAGATAAGTGAGAAAACATTTCGGAGTACATGTACTCCGTAGAAATAGTTTGCTTGATTGGAGTCATGAGATTGCTCTTGGAGGTGGAAATTGGACTATTGACGTTATCCCAAACGCTCCCAAACTGGTAAAATTGAGATGTGTTATCGACTTTCGCTTTCTTCCTGCTTCTTGACATTGGATTAGTGACTGAAGATACGTTGGAATACACATCTTGCTCTGAATACTTAGTTGAGGGCGGAGTGCAATCTTTCAGAACAAACTTCAAAGGTACTTTCTTTGCTGCTGCGAGCTGCAATGGAAAACTTTCTCCTAATGCAGTTCTTTTCTTATTGCTACTAATAGGAGTTTCGGCAGACAATATAGCAGTGTTGACTGAGTCATGACTAGAACGAAATATTTCATCATTTTCCTGAAAGGATACTCTCAAGCAATTTTTTTCAGCAATATCTATGCTACCGCATTTATAAACTCCACCGACTGGAGTATCAATCATTTCACCAACAAGAAGTTTCTTGCAAGATGTTTCCAATACTTTCGCATCACGTCTCGCTTCAGATTCTTGCTGTAAGGATTCTTCAGGACTGTGAACAAGAGAATCTCTTGGAGTAGGCGAGCTTTCTCCTTGAGAGGAGTCATCGTCACAACTCAAAAATGTCAGCATCTGTGCGGCAAAGTCCCTAGATAGAGTTACATCACTATCAATATCGACTGGAGATATGGAAGACAGATCAGCATCAAAAGAACATGTGTCATTGTCCGTGGAAAGAACATGACCTCTCATCATGTCTACCATCTTTTTCTCAGATGTAGGAGTGAAAGTGAACGGACTCCACGTAAGTGGAGCCACAGCACTTGCTTTCTCGACAGGCTTTTCAATATTTGTATTTGACATCAAATCTGTAGGGGCAGAAGTGGACTTGCTTTGCTTTTGTACAGGGGTAGCTTGCGCTGATTGAGGTTTCAACTCAGAAGGCTTCTTATTCTTACGTTTCTTTCCCCTAACCACTTTAGCCACACGATCTGAAAAGTATGTATACAGTTAAATAGATTGATTCAATCGATAATCTTTGTAACAGGGCGTATACCTTTACTCACCGTACTTGCTCCTGCAAGATTGGGGACTTCTTTGCTCCATCTTTTTGGAGATCTCGCTCCAAAACTTGTTAGATGATCGATCCATATTCTCTGTAGACTTTTCCAGATCAGAGACTAGCTTTAACAATCTTTCGGTTTCTTGTTCTGTCCAACCGTTCCTTTTGAGAGTTGTCAACGCTTTCAGTTTAGCTCCAAGTTTTGGAGTATTGATATTCGGGTTTACATTTTCACCCGCTTGGTGATCTCCCCATTTTCGAGGCATGCTTCAATTATATCTTCCCTAAATGAAAGACGAAGTGGTTAGAGCTGTGAGCTGAATGAATTCAAAGCTATGTATACATTCATAATAACTGATGTGTCGTTGTCAATGACGGGAATTGCAAGATGTGTCAAAGAGGAATTCAAGTCATCCGACATGTACACTCTACAATTCACTCTCATCCTTGTAACCACTCCACAGAGATTATCAATCTTACCGTTTATGTAGATGGTGGGATAGTGCTTATTGTTCCTATTCCTTGTTGTCGATAGAGGTAGAAAGAATGGAATCGATAATGTTTTACCACCTTATTCGTCTACTACTCGACCGTCTGTCAAAAATCTTTGTGTTTGTGCTTGCTTTTCGCGCGCTCTCCCTGGAGACGTAAAAAAGTCTCAGGTGGAAGGAACGGTCATGAATACTGTACAAAGTACGTACATAGGCATAATCTGGCATTCGCGCAAAAAACTTTTATGCAAAAACCCGGAAACACTGCACAGAGAACTGCTTCTTTGGATTAGAGATCAATCGTTTCAACGTTCAATCCAATTATAATCTTACAAAACAGAAGAGTAGTTGAGTAGAAACATCACAGAAAAATGAACTGTATTTATATTTTACCGAGATTTATACTTTTATGCACATATATAGTGAGCGTAGTAGCGTCTGAGCAGCAAGTATTCCATAGTAATGGGTTCAGTACCGAGCAGCTATATCATGAAGTCCCTACGTTCACCTATAATGACCTAGAAAATGGAGATCGCGATAATGACTTGAAGAAAGTACTGACTACTAATGGTTTAATTGCAATTAAAATTCCAACGGAAAATCCTGGTAATTTACTGAAGGGGCTGTGTGAATGTATCAGTGAAGTTGCACCGATGATCGAAGGCGGAGACAAGCGACTGCTAGCAGACGGTAAGTACAAAGAAGTAGTACTAGGAACCTTGTGCACAGGAAGGATGGAGATCGTATTTTGCATGTTTTTTGCTTTTGATTTGATTGCACTAATTTTTATTGGTTTTGTAGGCTTGACAACGAGATCGACAATTGCCACTGCTACACAGGGTGTTGAGAATCCCTTACCATTACCAAAATCTGAAATCACGAAGAATTGCGATAACCAAACTTATGAATCTATTGAAAGAGCAAGGGATTATGTATCATTTGCAGCGCATGAAGCATTTATGCCTGCAATGGATAGATTGATCAAACAAGCCACAAGAAACTCGGACAACAAATCCATATTGAAAACAAAATATGGAAAGAATTACGATACACTTTCATCAGTTGTTGCTGATGCTGTCAACTTGGAACACTTTCATGTCTATTCGAAAGGATCAGACAACAGAAATCATAGAGACACTATCGATGAAGCTCTTGATTGGCACACAGACGGTGGAGTATTTCTTGCATTTCTTCCAGCACAATCCTGTATGGATAATGATACAAACCAAGATGAATCCTTCAAGATTAAGATCAACGGGTCAGACTTGGAACAAACCGCGATCTTCCCAAATCACTCAAATGATGAGATTGTAGTCGGAATTATGCTTGGTGCTGGAGCCGAGCGTTGGCTAGATCTTCCGCAATCATTAAATTTGAAAGCGACCAGACATGCTGTGAAAATGAGAGGGGGAGATATCAGATCATGGTATGGAATGAGTAAGTACTACCTACAATTAGGTACAATTATCAGCATGTGATGATTTTACCCATATATGATATGTTGCTGATCTTGATCCAACTACCACTCCTTACAAACAGTGCATCTAGTCGCTACCGATGCAATAGTAGAGACCACTCCTAAAGCGATTACATTCTCCGAACTGAAAAAGTTTTCATCTAGTAGTTCTGTCCGTCGCTTCAGTGACAGGGTACAGGAAAACGAGACCGTATTTGGTTGCGGTGATTTGGATGATGATACATTCCAATTGGCTAGAAATAATATTGCTGTACCCTCTCGCCGTAGACTGCAACACGTCGGGGGACCATCTGATTGTTCCAACAATGATAACTTTTTCTGCTGGATGAGTTGCATGGATGTTCCAAGTGACGATCAGTCATTTCTAAGTCATGTCCACAGTGGAGAAAATCTATACTGTCTCGATCCAGCCGTACTCGCTGAAACAAACGATCTCAAAGAAGCAGTTGCAGCGTGCTCAGATTCCAGTGGTGTTGCAGGTGGCATTCATCGTGCAGGTTGTCAAAATGTCTGGGCTCCTTCTGAAGTTGGAGTTCCAACTTATACTTCCCTCTATGTAAACAACGAGCAGAAAGAACTTAAATACTGTTATGGAAGTACAGGGATGTATATGCATGGCTTTGAATGGGAATCATCAACTTGTATCATTTACCTCTTTGGACCTCTTACGATAACCTCTAGATCAGCCTTGTCATTGGCTTGCATAGGGACAATTGTTTTTGGAATCCTCGTGGAATTTGTGATCAGAAAACGTAGAACTGTACTTCGAGGCATGCAGAATGGAATCAAAAAGATACTAGCATCAGCTTTTCTATACGGATCACAACTTACACTCAGTTATCTAATCATGCTTGTGATCATGACTTACTCTGGCCCTCTCTTCATTAGCGTGATACTTGGTCTAGTAATTGGCCACACTCTCTTCCACTGGCATGATTTCATGGATAAAAATGCTTCGGGAGAAATAGCGCTTGAAGGAAGTACACCATGCTGCACTAACGTTCTTGATGAACCTTCTTCTTTCATAGCAAATAGTCAAAAGTCAAATGTCAGTGATGATGATGATGATAGTAAAACAATTCAAAATTGTTGCGCCTAGCTAGCTATGGGGTGAAAAATTATTCATAAAATTATCGTGTATTTTATTCCTTGTTGATTAGCATTATGTAATTAGACTACCCTGGCAGAATTTCATAATTTTATTGTAAAATTGAAAACAAAGTTACTCTATCTACCTGAGTGTACCAAAATAGCCTACCAAATCCAACGTCCACGGAGGAGGGACGTACGTTCAATCGTACCCCTCGGTCACCCGGTAACCGGTCTCTTTTGTTCTTATTTCTAATTCTGAATAGTTCGTACACATGCATGTGTGTATCTATAAAAGTTCCCCCATCAACAACATCACGTTTTCAGAGAACATATACACAGTTGAATTGAGACTGTGACTTTTCAACTACTACACTGGACTTGGACACCTGGGAAATCTGATCTTTCTTGACAGCTGCATTCTTCTACTGATAGTGCGTAGAAACCAGTAGAAAAACCCAATATCCGGGTCCCGCTACACACAACCGAGCGAACGAGACCGACGGACGAGAAATGAAACAATTTGCAACTACCTCTGAAATAGAATGAATATTGTTAAAAATATGATTGAATGAAAAGTACTCAGTAAAAATAAAATTTTCTCGTCACTTGATAAAAAATATATAAACTGCTCAATATATATATAATATAAACAATTTTAATGGATTCATAATGGATTTTTATCGGTTTGTCAGGGAACCGATTCCTTACCCCGTTTATTTTTCCGTGCGTGCGTGCGTTCGTTCGCGTCACACTACAAACAGATGACCCCAACGGGGTGAAATGATTCGCTCCGTTCTATTGTTCGCGTCGCACTACTAACTGTTGACTCTAAATGGGTGAAGATGATTCGTTCATTCTCACAATTAGTAACTACCTACTTGACATGATTGACGGATAGAAGGTCAGACTGTCTGCAAGTAAAGTAGACACTCTACCTAGGACCATTCTTCTATTGTACAGACATTCTAACACAGTGACGAGTAAGTGCTGTAGTTGCTGTACCGTTTTACTTCTTACAAAATAGGGTGAACCTACTATGTACTATCATTTACCATGAGGATCGTTCTGTACACATGTGTATGAACGATCCTTCCTTTTCCCTTTCTTTTCTCTATGTTTTTTAAAAATATACAAATAATGTTACTTATTCCACTCTCGCACTTTGAAAATTGAGAGTATATAATTCATTTATAACAGCTTCGGTTCACTATAAATGCATCCTCTAATTAATAACAGCATAAAAAATAATGCACATAAATTACGTATGCTAAGCGAATTCATATATATGCATCTAATGAACAAACGAGGCTGACTTGACTGTCCTGGTAATTAATAATATGTATATTACTCAAAAGGCTTACTTAAGAAAGTCTATATGATGGAAGATTGATATAATTTGAAGTGAATTTGAATTATAATAAAAAATAAGGACAATGACAAGAGTGGTCGAGTCAAAACAGGCTATTTAGGCTTACATGTACGTACAAGCTTGGTACAGAACCTTGTGTATAGAACGATCCATAATCTTGTGTATAAAACGATCCTCATTGATCATTTACTTTTAGTTTCGATAAGAAAAAACAAACAAACCGATTTCAACCTGACTTGTAAATTTTCTATACTAGCTTTTACGTCTTGCTATGCAATTCTTCGATTCTTCATCTACTGCGACAATATCTATTGCTGCAGCTGTTCATTCTTTATTTTTTACTTCTATTGTCTAGCTTATTTGTAGATTGTTGCTTTGCTATCTTTGGTTTCTTGCTCCATGTGTCAGACCTCCGTATTCAAATAACGAGGATTGAAACTCGGTTCTCGTCAGTATTTTTCTACTCCCCCCCTTCGAAGTTTCTACTGGATCAGTAGACACTTCTGCTCGGTCGCAGAACCCCGTGTAATTAGTTAGGAGGAACGAGTGAGGAACGAGCTATTCTTCTACTACCCCAGTAGAAGAATACATCTAGGGGGGTAAAAAAGCAGTAGAAGAATAGCAAAGTTTTTCTTGACAGCTGCATTCTTCTACTGATAGTGCGTAGAAACCAGTAGAAAAACCCAATATCCGGGTCCCGCTACACACAACCGAGCGAACGAGACCGACGGACGAGAAATGAAACAATTTGCAACCACCTCTGAAATAGAATGAATATTGTTAAATATGACTGAATGAAAAGTACTCAGTAAAAATAAAATGTTCTCATCACTTGATAAAAAATATATAAACTACTCAATATATATAATATAAACAATTATAAATGGATTCATAATGGATTTTAAATTTTCTATACTAACTTTTACGTCTTGCTATGCAATTCTTCGATTCTTCATCTACTGCGACAATATCTATTGCTGCAGCTGTTCATTCTTTATTTTTTACTTCTATTGTCTAGCTTATTTGTAGATTGTTGCTTTGCTATCTTTGGTTTCTTGCTCCATGTGTCAGACCTCCGTATTCAAATAACGAGGATTGAAACTCGGTTCTCGTCAGTATTTTTCTACTCCCCCCCTTCGAAGTTTCTACTGGATCAGTAGACACTTCTGCTCGGTCGCAGAACCCCGTGTAATTAGTTAGGAGGAACGAGTGAGGAACGAGCTATTCTTCTACTACCCCAGTAGAAGAATACATCTAGGGGGGTAAAAAAGCAGTAGAAGAATAGCAAAGTTTTGGGCAACCTAGCTTGAGTATTGTAAGAATTGTCGAATTGTCATTGAGAAAGTATTACAGCACAGATTTTTTATTTGTTAAACATGAGTAGCAATGATGACTTATCTTCAAAGAATGACCAAGCAAATGACGACGCAGGATCTATAGATGCAATCTCAGCTACAATTCAAAGTGTTTCAGAACTAGGAGAGCAGCTCAAGTCAGTTGTGATGGGATCTTGTACTGGGCAAATGAATACGACTGATACTCAAATTACACACTCATCACAACTTAATAAAGAGAAGTCCCTCAGTTCTGAAGACTTTGAACAAGATATGAGTGAGAATGATGATTCTTCCCTTTTGCAGCTTCAGGGCTCTGGTCCTTTGAATATTTTCTCAGATGTTATCAATATTGACGATGATGAAATTGTTGATCAAAGAAAACCGCGCATAGAAACAAGCCCCAATTTTTCATCTCTCGAAGAAACTCTAGCCGCGGCGAACAAACCGTGGTTTGCCCCACGGTCTTCTATAGCTATGCATGAGTCTAGGTCAATAGACTCAAACTTTGCTGATGATCTTAGCATGAATGAATTGGAGTATGATGATTCTGGAAGCAGTGCTGGTATGAGTTCATTAGAATCTGATTCATCTCATGGCTATAGAAGCTATCCTTCCTCACCGAAATCATCTCCAGACAAGTTGAAAAATACTGAGGTTGAAATTATCAAAGATTCGGATGAGGCAAGCAGTGACTCCAAAAAAGATTCACATAGTCATGATTCAAAGCTTAGGGAACGTTTAAATACCGAAGACACCACTGCATCGACACAGACCAGACGACGCAGAGAGAAACGCCTAAAACCAGTACAAATACCTCAACCATCTAATTTTGTGAAAATGAATAAAAAACACAAAAAGCAAGAGAGTGACTTTCACCCGCTTCTGCATTTGTCAACTATTTCAAATGCTCATGATGGTCCAATTTGGGCTGCAGAATTCAGTAAAGATGGAAAGTATCTTGCAACTGCAGGCAAAGATGCTGTGATAAAAATTTGGGAAATTGCACCTGAGAGAAAAGATAATTCACTAAGTAGTTTGGTGGAAAGGTTCGGAGGTGTATTGAAAAGTGGGAAACAAAAGAAGAAGAATAAAAACGAGGATGAATTTTCAGCTTTGGCTATTGAAATAGAAATGATTAACAACAAGCCACTTCAAACGTATCGATCGCACAAAAAAGATATTGTGGATTTGTCTTGGTCCTCTACTGGATTCTTGATTTCAGGCTCATTGGATAAAACAGCAAAATTATGGCATCCCAGTGTCACAACTTGTCTTCACTCATTCAAACATCCTGATGCAGTAACTTCTGTGTGCTTTCATCCAAAAGAAGATCGTTACTTCTTGACTGGAGGTTTCGATAAAAAGATAAGAGTTTGGAATATTCCAAGTGGAAGAGTTGCTGGATGGGCTCCCACTCCAAGTGCAATCACCGCATGTCGATATCATCCAGATGGTGATTCTATAGCTGCTGGAATACTAGATGGTCGAGTTTTTATTTACACGATACCCCAAACCAATGAGCCTAACAAACTCAAACTATCTTACCATACGCAAATTACTACCAAACAAAAAGTCAAGAAGCAGGGGAAGAAAGTCACTGGTCTAAGTTTTTTACAAAATTTAAGCGACGACAAAGTTGTAGGGGAACCAAAGTCTCCACACGTCAAACGAAAGAGTACTATTTCAAATGCTGTGAAATATATGAAAAACGTCCGAAAGAAAAAGAAAGTTCAGCAGCAGCTTCTTGTCACGACGAATGATTCTCGATTGAGGCTTGTGGGAATGAAAGATTTTTGCATGGTGAGGAAATATAAAGGTCATTCGAACACAAGCTTACAAATCAAAGCCCGTTTTAGTGAGTCCGGTGAATTCATAATATGCGGAAGTGAGACGAAGGGAGCATGCGTCATTTGGAACACTGCAACGCGAAGAAATCCATTGAACGTAAATGTAACGGGTCTCAAAATGTACGACAAGGTAAAAGGAAATGAATGGTTTCAAGCAACAGAGACTCAAATTGTAACAGATGCAATGTTCTTTCCAAGCGCAAGTTGTAAAAACTCTATCCTTAATAGCGGACTATTTCCAACCATACACTCTTTGACAAATATCAATCACGACTTTTCGGCTGCTGCAATTCTAACCTGTGATTATGAGGGCAGCATACGTGTATTCATGAGGAAAAGTTGTTTTGATCAAGTCAGTCATGCTGCAGGACCGAGTGGATACCTGACACCTTAAAAATAAAAAGAAATATGTGCATTAATTTATTTGGGAGAAGCATTCTTATCTTTCTGATTCGGAGATTGTACACGTTTTGTCTTGTCGAATAATCTCTGAAACTTTAAACCCCTTTCTTTTGAACAAATGCCAGCGACACTGCAGAGAAAAGGAAAAAGATGGCCGTCAAGGTGAACAAAGTTTCATATCCAAGAAGGCTGTAAAATTGACCATCATTAGCATCTTTCCTTCCTACGAACTCAAGAACTAATCCACCAACTACTGGGCCTACAGCGCTGGCCAATGTTCCACACACTCCCCACACTCCGAGCATTTGCGCTGCCCCTTCATGACCATGCAAGTGATCCACTTTTTTAAGACCATCATCAGATAAAAGATCGTAATCATCGCTATCAAGAGTATCGACTGCAAGACTTGTATCCATTGTGAGATAGATCCCATTCGCCGCTCCTAGTATACAAACAACAAACATCATCTGTTCCAAATCTGAGCAAAAAGCTATCGCCAAGTTCCCAAATCCAAGAAATATACACGCAACATAAACAAACGGCTTTCTTCTGCTATTTAGACAATAATCTGAAAGATACCCAACAGTAGGGGCAGTTAAAGCCCCAAACGATTGACCCATCATTGCTAAGAGAGCTACAGCTGCTTCAGGATCTGCTGTGGCTTTTGTATGTTTGAGCTCATCATGAATAAAATATAGGAAGAATGTTTGTGTACTGATTCCAAGATAGTAAAAAAATCGAGAAATCGTGACGATAAAGAAATCTCTATGTTCACTAATGTCGAACGAAAATGCCGATAGCAAATCCTCTTCTTCAGCAAGAGGTTGGGCGACTAAAAGTTTGAAAAGAGAAGGAACATCGTAGAAAGCAACAGAGTCATCATCTTCTTTTTGCTGCTGCTCTGTTTCTTTATCTAGTTTTTCCATATCTTCTTCATCCAAAATGTCATGCTCTTTGTACCATTGAGCAATCATCCGTTCTCTATCAATGACACAAATGAAGGTTATAATACCAGTCATTGTAGCGACGAAAGCATAAAGCTTATACATTTCCAACACAGTCTGACCTAAGAAATTGAACATTGAAAACCCAAATAGACTACCTGCTACAACCATAAAGCCAAGTGCGCCATTTGCTGAACCAGTCTGAGATGTATGTACATAGTCGGGTATCATTGCCATCATAACAGTATAACTTATGTTGAAACCAACAGAGGCAATTGTAAAGAACAAAGCATATCTAATCCAAGCTCCTCCAAGAACTACCGTTTTTGTATTCACATGCACAAGATCATTGTCATGTGATGAGATCAGGGTATTATCTTCAACTTTTAAACGATGAATAGGACTACTCGCATATAATTGCCCTAGCATCCCAAAGACCACCATGATAGTTCCAACCACAAGGTAAGGAAGTCTCTTTCCTAATCCCTTCATTCCTGCTTTCGGTTCATATTTATCACTTATTAATCCGATGATTGGTGAAACTAACTGAGAAACACCGGCTATAGCTGCAAATATTCCGAGCGCTATGGATTTCCTTATTGCTACTGAGCTATATTCACTCGTTTCTTGTTCAATTCTTTGACATTCAATCGGCAAGGTTAAAAGAAAAAGGGTCGTCATGATACAACCATAGCTAAATGCTGTTGATAGTAAAGCCACCAAAGAAAAGCTAGTCATTAAGGGTAAGTCATGTCGGGATTTAGTAGAACGCATTGAACGCATTGATGGCTGAGCCTCTCCATAGCTAATGTTGGTATTTGATTCCAATAGCGTCAGGGAATCATAACTAAGATTCGTATTGAATTCTGATATTAAAAGGGAATGGGCGGATGTGTCTGTCATTGTTTATATATTTATAGATTCATTGAGATTTGGTCTTCATTTTAAGACGATAGTGATGTGTTAGTGTATGATGGGTGGAGAGTGGAGAGAGAGAGCTTTCTTCTACGTCTCTCACAATTCTGTTTTCCTGTGCTTCTCTTTGGTGTGGCGGCAGTTGGAAAAGAGAATTTTTAAATTTTGACAAGCTAAAATACTCTAATGACTTGGATGACATCAAAACCTCTTTGCTATGACGTATGTAGCAAAGGAAGAGTATCTTTCTCGCTTCTCCTCCTTTTGACAACTCTTTTCATCTGTGCATTGAATAACATTCGACTTGCAGCATTTGTTTTTTTCGCAATGAAGATGAACTTTCTCAAAACTATCCTTCTTCTTGGCACTGCGTCAGTGGTAACTGCCTTTTCAGGCGTAGGAAGCCCTCGTTTGTTTGCTCCTCGTCAAAGTAGCACTCACTTAAATGCCGAATTTGAACGTGCTCTCATTTTTGATTGTGATGGTGTGATTATTGAAACTGAAGAGCTTCACCGCCTAGCATACAATGCGGCATTTTCTGCAGCAAATCTAAAGATTGGTGAGGAGGAAGTTGTTTGGACTGTTGAGTATTATGATATTTTACAGAATACAGTAGGTGGTGGCAAAGGTAAAATGTTTTATCATTTCAGAAACACCACTTCGCAATTCCCTACTTTTACAAAGGACGGCGAGACTTTTGCTCCTCCAGAGACTCAGGAGGAGCAACAGGCATTGATCGACGACCTTCAAGCCCACAAAACCGAATTGTATAAGGAATTGATTGCTGAAAAAGCGACTCCACGACCAGGGTAAGTGCCACTACCTCATATCTCTTCCGATTGCATGCTTTCATTTGTCAAAACACGCGCTCAACAAATTTTAGTGTCATTGAGCTAATGGATGAGGCTATGGCTGACCCAACCATGGCTGTTGGGGTTTGTAGTGCATCTACAAAGGCGGCAGTTACAAAAGTTTTGGACGTCACTCTTGGTGAGGAGAGAAGAAATAAATTGGACGTCTGCATTTTAGGTGACGATGTGTCCAAGTTGAAACCGGATCCAATGATCTATAATACTGCAGCAGAAAGATTGGGCATTGATCCTAGCAAATGTGTCGTAGTTGAAGATAGCATGGTAGGGGTAAGTATCATAGTTTAAAAATTACATTTGATTTCCAATTTCAATCCATCTAACCATGAGTAAAAAGTTGAGAGCAGCAAAGGGGGCTGGAATGAAGTGCTTGATTACCTATACAAAGTCAACAGAAGGCGAAGATTTCTATGGCGAAGGAGCAGATGCAAAGGTTCCAGAATTAGCAAGTGCAGGTGTCACACTTGAGAAAATATTTGGACCACTGAAGGACAATCTCGATGCTGAGATTTTAGTAGGAATCAAGGATTAAAAGAAAGACCAAATGTAGTTTCTATTACTATTATTATTCTATTTTAAATCAAATATGCATTTCTATTCGTCATTCATGTTATGTACGTTCGAGACGATTGCAAAAGAAAGACTACAACATTTTTATAAAAGCCCCAAGGTGTAAAATATTTGATAATTGGCTCCCATGATCAGTTATCAAATGGCGAAAGGTCTCTCATGTCGACTTTGACTTGAAGTCATCCATTTCACTACGGTGTTTCAACATTTCAATCTCGAATTGTGACAAGTGTGAAGAATCATCGTTCTTTTGAGAAATAGATCCAGCTTGACTTTTGAAAATTTCCATATCATTTTGATGTTGCTGCATCGCTTGCGCAAATTCCGTAGCAAAAGTGCCTGTTTCCATATCCCTTTTTGAAGCATCTATACCATTGGCTTCAAGGCCCGAATTGCTGCTTTCAATTGTAGATTCTATACCTTTCTCTTTGCTTGTTTCCTGCACCCCAACTTGTTTTGTATCAAGCCCCGCTTTTATTTGATCATTCTCTTTAATATAATTCTCATTCATTTCAAGCATCATTTCTTCGAAAGTCTTATCCATATCAGGTCCTTCAATTTTTGAAAATAAATCATGTTCACTGACATTGATACTGAGAATCTGCTTCATCTCCTGCTCATGCTTCAACATCGCCCATTCGAATTCTGACTGTGTTTCATCGCTATCTCCTCCAACCAGAACAGGATTGATCTCTCTCTTCATTTGTTCCGAGGGACCAAAGTTTTCTTGTTCTCTTAAAATACACTCAATTTCTGCAGCTAGGTCTTCTGCTTCTTTCAAAATTGACGTTATATCTTCACTATCATTTGAAATGTCGTTAGCACCTTGATCTTCACAGTTATTAATTACTTCTTCAGTCAGATCAGGGCTGCTTGGAAGGTCAATTTTGTCAACTATACTTTCAGCTTCTTCCAGAATTTTTTTGATGTCATCACAGATTTCCATGTAATTATCACCGGGATCATTCATACCTATGTCTTCTGCTGTCTCTTCAAGAATTCGAACAATGTCATCACTGTTCACCTTATAGCCATTATCTGGTGTAGCTCTATTGACCATACGGTCATAGGTGCTTTTGGAAGTTGCTATTTCATCGAGAAAAGAAGTTGCAGATCCTTTCGTTTCTCCTTCTACATTCTTGATGGGCGGGTATTGTATCATCCCATCATACTCTTCCTTTTCTTTGTCAAAAATAGATAAATTATCTTCTGACAACAATTCCTCACTATGAGAAGTTGTATCTGGTGTATCTTTGTTGTCAAAAATGCAATCCTTTGTGTCTCTGTTAGAAAGTTCTGTTTCTTCCTTCTCAGTATCAATCATTTCTATTTTTCGATAATCCTCCTCAGTTAAGAGTTTCGTTAAAACGTCACCTGTGATCTTGTCTGTTTTGATGATGCTATAGGCCGTCTTTGATGTAGCAATATTATCAAGGAATGATGATACCGATCCATCATTCATAGCAGGAGCAGGTGTTTCTTGGATATCCTCACTTATACTTTCCGTCTCCTGTTGTTCCAAGATTGTTGGGAGATCCGTGCTAGACAAACTCGCTGTTTCGATACTATCATAAGTCGTCTTTGATGTAGCAATATTATCAAGGAATGATGATACCGATCCATCATTCATAGCAGGAGCAGGTGTTTCTTGGATATCCTCACTTATACTTTCCGTCTCCTGTTGTTCCAAGATTGTTGGGAGATCCGTGCTAGACAAACTCGCTGTTTCGATACTATCATAAGTCGTCTTTGATGTAGCAATATTATCAAGGAATGATGATACTGATCCATCATTCATAGCAGGAGCAGGTGTTTCTTGGATATCCTCACTTATACTTTCCGTCTCCTGTTGTTCCAAGATTGTTGGGAGATCCGTGCTAGACAAACTCGCTGTTTCGATACTATCATAA
Source organism: Chaetoceros tenuissimus (assembly GCA_021927905.1). Classification (NCBI taxonomy): domain Eukaryota; phylum Bacillariophyta; class Thalassiosirophyceae; order Chaetocerotales; family Chaetocerotaceae; genus Chaetoceros; species Chaetoceros tenuissimus. Next base: position 2,195,180 of record BLLK01000069.1, read on the forward strand.
GTCGTCTTTGATATAGCAATATTATCAAGGAATGATGATACCGATCCATCATTCATAGCAGGAGCAGGTGTTTCTTGGATATCCTCACTTATACTTTCCGTCTCCTGTTGTTCCAAGATTGTTGGGAGATCCGTGCTAGACAAACTCGCTGTTTCGATACTATCATAAGTCGTCTTTGATGTAGCAATATTATCAAGGAATGATGATACTGATCCATCATTCATAGCAGGAGCAGGTGTTTCTTGGATATCCTCACTTATACTTTCCGTCTCCTGTTGTTCCAAGATTGTTGGGAGATCCGTGCTAGACAAACTCGCTGTTTCGATACTATCATAAGTCGTCTTTGATATAGCAATATTATCAAGGAATGATGATACTGATCCATCATTCATAGCAGGAGCAGGTGTTTCTTGGATATCCTCACTTATACTTTCCGTCTCCTGTTGTTCCAAGATTGTTGGGAGATCCGTGCTAGACAAACTCGCTGTTTCGATACTATCATAAGTCGTCTTTGATGTAGGAACCTCATCAAGAAAGTACGGTAGAGATGTTGCCTGTTTTTCACTCTGAGAGGCTAATGATCTAGTGCTCTTGTCATGGTCATTATACTGTAAATGTAGAGTGTCACTAGCTGTGGTGTCTTCTTTCTTTACGACATCACCTAAAAATGTCGGTCTGGATGCATCACTTCTCTTTCCTTGGACCCACGTGTCCACCTCCTCCTGTGTTTCACCTTCCTCTTGAAGAGATGTAATCTTTAGAAGACGCATTTTTGCTTCATACTGTAGCCTGGCAATTAATAGAGCACGTTGATTGGCTTCTATCCGTATTGATCTTGCTCTATCCTTAAGAATAAGATCTATCTCAATCCGTTTCTCGAGAAGTGCTCTTTGGTTTCGTTCATATTGTGCAGCACGTTGCTTAACTTCTTGTAATACTTGCGTAGCTCTAGCTTCAGCAGCTAAGAGCCTGGTGTCCTTTTCGTATTCAGAAATTTGTTTTAATAGTTCGCCTTGCTTCAACTCAGCTTGAGTTGATTTTTGCTGATTAAGTTCAGCTAGATCTATTTCATAACGTTTCATTAATAATTCTCTCTGGTTCCCTTCAAAAAGTTCCGATCTCTTCTTTGCAGCTAAGAGAGCTTCTTTTACCTTTTCCTTCGCGTCTTTGATTTGTTCAGCAACATCTTGTGCTTTTCTTGTTGCTTGGCTTGTCATCTCACTGAATTCATTGATTACTTGTTGCTGTCTTTCTAACGCTTCTGTCTCAATCTGCATCCTTTTACCTCGAACCATATTCTCTTTACTTTCATCTAAAATTGATTTTATTTTTGCAGTTTTCAATGCATATCTAGCCAGGTCATCAGATGTTCCTCGCTTTGCTTCCCGTGAGGCCTTATTGTCCTTTTCTTTGTCATTTTTACCTCCTGCCGCAATATGCTCTGCAACAGACGTTGGAACAAATGGTACAGTCACTTCATCATTGCCATCATTGTGGACATTAGAATTACCAATGTATGCTTTTGAGCTTTGATTGGTTGGTAATTCCACAGGAGTCTGATCATTCTTCTTGACTTTGGCTTTGTCCACTGTGTCATTTGTTTCCAGTGAACTTTGATCAACTTCCGTCTCTACCATAGCTTCAAATGAATTCAAAGCTTTAGGTAATTCTTGGTCATTCTTAAAGTAAACGCTATCTAATGTATTGTCAGGATGAGGGCGTGGTGCGACAGCAAATGAAAACTTTAATGAACTTGTTGTTTTTGTTGTAGTTGTTGAGCTATCACCACTAGATTTGCTTTCTTCCTTCACTTCTATGGTACTAGTTCCACTAGAGTCTTCCACTTTTCGTCCTACGTGACTTTTCCATTTCGCTGAATGCTCTTCAACCTCAACTTTGTATAAGTCCATAAACTTCTCCACGGCTTGCTCAACATCAAGCTCTATCTGCCGTTCAATACTCATTCTCTGTTGTTTTGTTATGTCACCTTCACACAAATTGATTCAAGTAAGTATGAGAACTTTTACTCCTTACCAAAAATATTCAAACAATATATAAATGAAAACATACCATTTGATCTATCAAAAACAGCAGCGAATAGAGGAATAATCGAAGTTCTTCTCTGTTCATGAAAAGTGGGAAGATGTATTGTCCAACATGACGCAGTGTTCAATGATAGCAACACTATCAATGCCGATTTTTGTACCCTCATCTTTCTTCGAACCTATTTCTGCAACACAAGTATCAGTGCGGTTACGGCTTTAGCCTATATACTTGTTCTCTCAAACGAAACAGAATGATTTTCTAATGCACTACAATACCATCATCATAGAGAAGAAGAGTTCGTAGTTCCCATAAATGTTTTCTGCGACATTTTTGAAAAGTTGACACCGTTGGACACTCTGATGACACCCTCACATCAACAATGACAAACGGAATATGCAAAATTTACTCTTTTGGTTTTCATTGAAATTACTGTTTCTACATTACTGTATATCTATAATCTAAAGCCAAATACCGACTGGCGCTAATTCTTCATCATCGAGCTGAGGAGAAATAGGTTCTCGATGTTCTTGTATCAATCCAAGATTAATAAGAATCCTATAGGCCTTGTCAGCATCACTCAAACCGGCATATTCTTGTTCAATCATTTTCGCTTCGCGCCTATCTCTATCTAGTTTTTCTCTGTACAATTGCTTCCTTTTTTCAGAATTTTTCCTTTCCAAATAGGCGATTCGTGCTTTACGCTCAAGACGTTCGTTTTCAAGTTGTTGAGCTTCCAACCTTTTCCGTAACTTAGCTTCTTCTTCTTCTTGCTCTGCTCGTTGTAGACGTTCAGCCTCTACTCTTTCTTGTTCTAGTTTAAGACGATCAGCTTCAGCTCTTAATCTCTCAGCTTCAGCCTTTTCTTCCATCTGCTGTATCTTTTTCTCTACTTGCTTTTGGGTAGGTAATATCACAGCGCTTTCCACCAATGCTTCTGTTTCGGCCTCTACTTGCGCTTCTACAACTTTCTCTACCTTACTTTCAGCTATTAGTTCAAGTTCACGTAATTCTTTGGAAGTTTTTTTCGATTTCTGATCTACTGAGATTGGAGAAGAGATAAGGAAAGACATTGTTTTTGCCAATGATTCTTCATGTTCAATTCCCAGCCCGTCTTCCAGATCAACCACACCTAATATACTCGAGCTATAGTCATTAGTTGTCCCGTCCAATATTGTATATATATTATTATTGATCACTTCCATGACTGATTTCACAGTATCTATACGATAAATATCCTGTTTCGAACCTGTTTGAATTTTGTCATGTGCAACACTTTCAATCTCTCTCTCCCCAGAATCAGATTTATGATCCATCTGATTATCATAACTATTACGAGAAGCACTAGAGTCATGACTTTTATCTATTAGAGTCAACCCCATTTCTAGGGGAACTTCCTTGGATTCCTCTACAGTTGTATCAATTAGTAATTCAGTAGAATCTTCTACATCGATAACAATATCATGAAAGTCCAACGAATCATCTAAGGAATGTGGATCTGAGGTTTGCGATATATCTATTTCAGAGTCTATACCGAAAGTGCCAACATTATTGTTTGAAGCATCGGCAATAAAATTTTTACAGTCTACTAGTAATCCATCGTGCAAATTATCTTGACTGTTTGTATTTCCATCTTGTTTGAGTGGAAACACAGAGTTAGATTTTAGTTGCTGAAACTCATTTCCGTCTAGAGATGTTTGTGTTGACTCTGTCACATCAATTACATCTATAGTATTCGAAGTGAATGAAGGAGGATCTCTTTCACTTGGATTTTGAAGAATTCCAGATTTATACTGTGCGTTGATGACATCTTCGACAGCTTTTTCAACCATAACTTGTGCTTTTAATTCACACTGTCTCTCTACTTTTTGCTCAGCCATCTTTTCAAACGACTTTGGGTCAAATGTTCCTGTCAATCTTTGTAGATTTCCACTGTTGACATCTATTCTGAATTTAGTATTTTGATGGTTTTCATTAAAGATACTAGTAATGAGGAAATGTAGGACTTACTAAATAAAGAAGTAGAAGTTGTCTCCACAGTTGCAGGCAATGATTCAAATGCTTCTTCACCTCCGCTGCTTGCTAGGTGTACATTGTTCTTTTTATAAACTCTTGTCTGCAGACAAATGGAGTAATGATTTGAAGAAAAACCAGCAATTCTCTCTGCGAAGCAAAAGAAAAGAATCAGCGACAAACATCGCAAAATATTATAATCATCGTAGATCATAATCTATCTCCCTTGTCTTCGATATATGTATGATGACCACACAACTTCAATATCTATCACTGCAATTGAAGAGCTACTAACTGCAAAGAAAAGATGCAGGATGTCAAAAGAACATCGATGAGAGATGAGATGAGTGAGGCTAGTAGTGTACGTAGTGCTGCGCTCTGCGGCTAGCAATGCAAGTGAGATGTTGTGATGTCAGCTCTACGTCATGCGCTAGCTACTAGCGGCTAGCGAGCTGCGGCTAAAGCTTCTTTTTCTTCTCCTGAAAATTTGCCACCACCCATCACATTCACAGCACAGCACAGAACACGTAAGGAACTCTATTCATTCGAAGGTATTCATCAATTCTTCACTTCTTCATTCGAATTCATTGTAAATCCATAATTTCAATTCTTCCTTATTTCAAACCAGTGTAGAAAATGTCCAAAAACTCTCAACTAATCACAGCGGCGACTGGAGCTGCAGCTGCTCTTGGAGCTTATTTCCTTTTGGCCCATACCAAATGCACTGCGTCACTTCTCAAGTGTCCATGCTCTGGAAAGAAAAAGATTCCTGAAGGCACTGAAGTGAAGCTATACTATTACAAGGCTACAGGATTAGCGAATCAGATTCGCCTAGCTCTTGCAGCAGCTAACATCGACTTCACTGATGAGTATCCAACTGGATTCCCACCTTCTGCTGAAGACAAGGAGCTCTGGAAGAAAATTGGTGGCAATTCCACCACAAATGTGCCAATGCTTACTATTGGAGACAAGGTCTACACTCAATCCATGGCAGTTATGAAGGTTATTGGCAGAAAAGCAAATCTTTTACCAAAGGGCGACGATGAGTATATCTGTGATAAACTTCTTGCAGATGGTAAGTTGCGTCAAAAATACTTGTCTTTTTGTTTCTCTTTGTAATATCTATTTCGAAAAGGAGGTCCTTTGAAATTTTATTATATTCAACACTAACATGGATTTTTGATATCAATATCACAGCTCAGGACTTTCGCACTGCTGCCTACAAAAGTTTTGTAACTTGGGGAGCTGATCAAAAGACCGCCGATGATTTTATTCAAAACGTGGTTCCGCTTCACTTTGGGAACATTGAAAGACAATTGAAGGAGGCAAAGAGTACCTATTTCATCGGTGAGAAGTTGACCATCGCCGACATTTCAATCTATGATGCGATTGTTAACTTTGGAACCAGTAGATTACCAGAGGATGTTATGGGAAATTACCCAGCTCTCAAGGCATTTGTTGCAAAGGTTGAAGAGAATCCAGGAATTGCAAAATATCTCAAGTCAGAGCAATTTGCTGGATTGATGAAATTTGATAAATCAACCCTTGGATACTAAATAGAATATTATGTGAACTAGTAAAAGAAATTAGTACTGAATAATCAAGAATTAGGAAGTCGAAACCCAAACTCAAATTCTACTCGATGTAAATGTATTCTACAATGTCATTCATTTTACACTTTTGCTGATGTCTCTATGTCTATGAATTCTTTTTTCGTAATAAAAAGCGAACATTGAATTGAGAAGATTTTATACGAGTATACTTGCTTGGTATGTACAAAAAGGAAAGGAAAAGAATGACGCATATCACATTTCTAATTTTTATAAATTTGATCCCATTGATATAAAAAACAATCGAGATGGGTCTCTGCTACACGATGTCTGATATGGGCGAGTGCAAATTTTTATTTCAGGTACTATGTCATATTTAATCAAGACAATTCCTTATCTCGAGCAAAGAACACTATCGAAATTCATGGAATGCACCAAAGTAACGAAGTGATATGACGGAAGTTACTTCAATAGAGTGGACTTTGCTAATGTAATCCTTCCTATGCGCGAGTGGAGAGGCATTCAATTAGATTTAGTTGTGTAAGATATTACAGGAATGATATTCTACTGATTTATTTTCTTTAACTTAGTCGCTTATGAATGAGATGTTCATACATATTGATATTCAGTTAACCCTTGTATTTCCATCAATAGCATTACATGGAACCAAAAATTACATTCAACTATATAAATCATTCATCCATCAAGCGGGGAAGCAATTTAATCAACTTTCTTTCTGTAACTGCATCCCTCGGTAAGTCTAGCCCGTCCTCCGGTTGGCTGACAAAGCATAACATTGCAGTTTCCGCATACAACAACGGTCTGTGCGTGGCTGAATACGGTAGTGATTTGGAAGCATCCTGGGCACTTGATGTCCATGAAGAAGCTATTTGGGCTCTGCACAAGGCGCTTGAGCTTGTGTGTCTGTGCCTCAGTTTCTGGGGATGGGTTCAAAAGATCGACTGGCATTTTATTATTATGTAAAAATCTGTATAGGTGAAATAAAAATTTTGTGAGAGATTAGTTATTGAAGGAAATTTTGGTGTGGTGCGATGGTCTACCCAAATTTATTATTATTATTTTTTCGTTGGAACTGAAAAGAAGTCCGATATGATCTTGCCCTTTCATTCTAAGTCCACTACTGCGTTTCATCACATATGTGTCAACCTAGTTCAAGCATCTAGTTGACAATCTCCCCATTCTAATAATCCACTACCTCGCCTGTCCCATATCTTCTGCTGTATATTTTTCAATGTTTCTTTCTTCATTTTAGGTAGAGCATCTTTCTTCAGATCACAACACAACACGCACCAAAAGCGATAACAAGAATATCAGTGATGTTTCCGTGGAGGTAGGGCAAAGAGGGTGCAACCTTTCTTGCCGAGCATATCTCAGCTGCAGAGAACAGGCCATTTTCTTTAGTAAGTGGTTTCAAAGATCGTCTGACCGACCATCCGTTTTACACCTACCCAATATGGATGATTTTGTTGGCATACTACTAAATCGATATGGATAGCATAGACGGGATTGATTGGTGTCATTTTTACCGACTTGACATCTTCACGACCATACTTGTTGTTTTCAAAGGAAAGGTATTCTTATTTCCTCTACTTTCCGGAGGGATGCACTTTTCGAAGGCAGTATACCTGCCGGCGAAAACTATGTAAGGACTTGCAGACCTAGTTGTTCGTCGAGCTGAGTTTTTGGTCAAGGGCGATACAATTGTGCATTGGTAGACCTTGACAATACAAATGTCGAAATGAAAAGCGTTACCAGAATGAATTCAAGAAAGCAAAACAATGCTGAGTGATCTTTTTAGTTTAATGTAAGGTTTGAAGTTCTGTCTAGAAAGCTTGGAAAATCTTCAAAAATAGATTACTAAAGTAGTTGCAATAAGAAGTATTGTTACTGAGCAGACAGTGGATTCTAATTCATTTTCAACCATTGCGTTCACTTTCTATCATTCACACTGAACGAAGTTACTTCATTGTTATCGCTAGCTCTTTTTGTATTGCCAAGTTGCAGCCGACTTTGCCTCTTCATATAGATCTTTGCTTCGTTTAATATTTCTTTTGTCAAAAGCCAAGTCGCTTGTATGTCGAAAATAAATGTTGACTTCTTTGCCTATGTACAACCGTTTGTTTCTTCTACGATTGATGACAGCATTGTTGGTCATTCGAAACATTGTTTTAGTGAGAGGGAATAAAAGATCAGGATTTGCAAGTGCAAGTGGACCATCGACATCAAATGCCACATCTTCTTGCATCGGAACAGAGCCCCAATCAAGTAACGCATCTGTATCCTTTAATAGGTTCAACGCATAAGTTGAATCTGTGTAAATTATAGCATTGACAGTCTTGTCTTGCATGTTTTCAACTTCAGCCGCTTGTTTCAGCAACTGAAGAATGACTTTAAGTGCACCATGACACGCATAAAGTTCACACCTTGCTCTTGATGGTCGCAAGAATGGAAATCCTGCTTGAACGAGCCCAAATTTCAAATTTTCACCATCACGCGGAAAAATCATTCCAAATGACATTTTAACCGCTTCTTCAAATTTAGCTTCAAAAGTCTCTCCTGCTTTGGCAACTCTTGGGACATAGATTGCTATTCCTCCCGCCTTTCTGAATCCTCGGACTGAATTAATATCATCACTTGGATAGACTGAACCAGAGCAAAATGCGGAAATATTGATCTCCTTGGCATTTTCATCGTAAAGTCCCATCGGGGTCTCCTCGATATCACGGTAAAACATCTTTGGCGTCTGAGAAGGTACAGACGGTCTCTTCTTAAAACGGAGTTGTCCATTATTTATTCCTTCCGTACATGCGCTGTCTATTGCGGATGCAGTAATATCAAGCATTTTAGTAGCATCTCGAATACCTGAATATACACTATTCACAGTATTGTTTCTGGTGACTTCAATCACGCTCCGTGTTTCATCCAACGCAAGACCTTCTATACTTTCATCGATTTTCTTTGCTGAAACAATCCTCTTGCGTCCAACAGACTTGGGTTTTAATCCATCGACAAGCATTATATTTGAGCTTTTGTATTTTGCAAGCCTATTTACAAACACATTCTTCGAAGTGACAAGGATCGAAGGATTGCCTCGCACGATCTTCACTGCTTCATTCTTCGCAATGTCTGATTGATACCCTTCCTCTTCAAGGGCATCAGCAATCATTTTGATTTTAACCGATATAGAATCAACACTATGTGTGAGAATTCTGGGAAAGGATACTAAAAGATCACCAACATCCCCTAAATCATCGAAATTTAGTTCTGTCAAGAGGAAATCAATACAAGGACCAATCTTTTTCTTGGAACTTAAGAGTATAATTTGAGGAACAGTCTTTATCATACCACCTACCTCCTCTAAGGAAAGGCCACATTGATAAGTCAACAAATCTATCTTAGGTTTGATGTTTCCTTCTAGTGACAGCCCTAAAAATGTGGGTGCTGTTCGTACAACCTTTCTTATAGAAGATTCATCTAAAAGAAGTTTATGCCTGAAAAATTCTATCTTCGGTCTCATATTAGATTCCACACTATACTGCAAGATAGACGGTTGCTTTAAAAGTGCCACCTTAAAGTCCTTTCGAGAAATAATCACTGGAATTGAAGTAAATAGCATTTGAGAAAAATGTTCAAATCTCATTCAGCAAATTTATACAAAAGAACTCACATTCATCTAGAAAGAAATTGATTTGTCGATCCAGTACCGAAACTTTCTCCTCGCTACTAGTGATACTCATACCGAGCGTAGAAGGCATTCTCAGAATTATCTTTCGAGTTTCTTTTGACGAAAGATGCAATCGATCCTGAATTGCGTTTATTTTTTTGAGAAGTATGTTTGCGCTGTATGAAGCCAAGCGCGGGTGTGTTTTAATCATGGCAGTGATCTCAGCATTTGAAACTTGCAGTCTTTTGCGTAGAAAGTGCAGACGGCTCGGGTTTAACTCATTTTTCAATGAAGAGTTGGAATCAAGTAAATCCCAAACAGGATCAGTATCGCAGTACAAGACAATAGGAAAACAATCTATTACAAGCCGTATCTGTTCCCATGTAATACCAATGGAACGAAGATACGAGAACGCATACAAATCAGAATTATCACAACCAACTATTCTACTCCCCAATTCAATCCTACCCTCGTCTAAAACTTGCATATTTACCCCAAGTTCATTGTAGAAATACAACATACTTTGTTTCTGTGAGTCTTCGTGGTACAATGACAACAATCTTGGAACTGCTTGAATAGCCAAAGTTGCCTGCTTTATTGATAGGCCGGCACCATGTCCAGTTCTCATCATTTTGTAATCTATAGCAAATCAGTGTGGTGAGCTTAAATCAATTTATAGCCTGAAACTCTAAAGACACTTACAGTCGATATCATTGGTACCTTTTCCTTTTCTGCCTCGGCCAGGTTTTGCAACTGCCCGTATGCTTTCAAGAAATTCTTTATCTATGGGTGATATCAAAAACCGTATTCTCTCCTCCAATTCGTTTATATCATATAAACAGAGTTGGGGAAAGCTTGAAATCAGTGCTCTTGCTTCAGATTCTGTGCATGATAGTCCAGACTTTGTGAGTTGCATTAGGATATTGTCTGAATGTCCCGAGCTGAAAATTTTCCGCTCTCTACCTCTTGTAAACAAATCAATGAGCCTATTATAGTTGTGTTGAATGGATTCTTTCGTATGAGATTCAAATCTTTTTGGTGAGACTTCTTTCCCAAGTTGATGTATAAAGGAATCTCTCATTTTTTCTAATTCCGATGATCCTATAGGATACCTTGATTGCTGTCCAGTAAAGGCAATATTACCAAGGTAGTAAAGTACACTTTTGCTTGTTTCTGTATCCAATTGCTTCTCTTTTATTGTAAGGACATTTGCAGATGGAATAGTACCCATCCCAGCAACAATTAATTCATAATCAAGTTCATCTTTCTCCAGCCCAACATCATGTAATTTATCGATTGTAATATTGGGATATTTTGCTAGGGCATCATCGAGGAATTCAAAGCTTTCAATAGTTTGATCGCATTGGCATTCGTGTTTTACATAGGATTTGCCTTGTTTTCTCTTATCTGTGCAGTTGTAAACTACATGTCGTTGATAGGCTCGAGAAAAACGGACATATGTATGATAACGTTCTTCATTTTCATCTCCTTGTTTCACACAAGAAAAAAGTGATTTCTCCTTCATGGCAGAATTATGCCTCTGTTGATTGAATATGTTTTGATGAAATGCCATCGACAACTCTACGATGAGCGTCAGAGCGAATAATGTAGTTTGTATTCGAAACATCATGTTCTGCGAGTACAAGTTCTAACAACGTTCTTTTTTCTCTTTCATTTAAAGCAGTCTTCTCCTTTTTGGAAAAACAATGAATTCAGCCACAGTAAGTACAAACACACATGGAAGACAAATTTCAACTTTAAATGATCAATTCAATAGGTACTGTTTCAATCACAATCAATGTGTTTTCTTCCTCTTTTAGAGGAAAAAATGAAGGTGATACGAGGCCGACTTTTTGGTCGGTCGAAGTCGGTCTCAAAGTTCTACGACAGTCGTTTAGTATTTTATCTTTGTCATTTGGCTAATTTCTTGCTTTCCAAAAACGCTATTCCACGACCAGTCATTTCTCTCATTTCTTATTTCAACTTTCACTTCACAATCACTCACCAGTCTCTACTTCATGTGCAGAAATCGCATAAATAACACTGCAGGCAAACTTGTTGAAAACACACCAACACACATTGCACTCTAGCTAGAGTTACGTTTGAAAAGATATGATCGCCTTGCGTTGTTTTGATGTGACAATCCTATGTTCAATGTACGCAATTCTTTCAAAATCATTTCTTGCGAATTCTTTTCCAACTACATCGATCCATCAAAGGTATATTAGGAAAACGTACCCAATATCTTATCAAAGATTTCATCATGAGAAAACATCCACAAGTGGAGAATCATGCTTCGTAGAGACAGTAACATCATGGTTACGTGATACCAACATTACATATGGCGATATCAGTGAACAAATATCAAGTCCTTATACAGTTGTAGGGATAGGGAAAGTTGGCGAATGCTTCAAAGTAGGCCTTCACATTATACCTTATCCTTCAAAGACAAATATAATAGATCCTACTTTGTGCAAAACTCTGACTGATAACGAAACGCTAACTGTTCAAACAATCATTCATCTACATGAAGATGTCTGGAATAGAAAAAATGATATTGTAAAAGCAAGACTGGCGGCTAAAGTAAATAGAGTGAATCATAGGTGGTATGCTAGGAAAACTCGTGTGCAAAGAATAGATATAATCACTGCAATGGAGTTTTTGAATGAGCATCATTTGTGGGGTGCAACGAGAAGCAAATTTAATTATGGTCTATTTGATACAGATGATGAATTAATAGCAGTGGCAACATTTTCCCCGAGAAGACATGTTAATAGAGCAAAATCCTCAAGGCCATATAGGTCACATGAGTTGATTCGATATTGTGCAAAGAAGGATGGACATGTCATTGGAGGCATTACGAAGCTTGTATCAGCATTCTGTAGAGAATTAGCCCCAGACGACTTGGTAACATGCATTGATCGGGATTGGGGAAGTGGAGAAGGGTGGCAACCTATTGGTTTTGATAAAGTTGCCGTTATGCCTCCGCTGGTGATGGCTATAGATAATAACAGTGGCATTCCAATACGGAAATATATGGTCGGGGCAGGTATAGGTAGTAAAGAAAACGACTCAAATAATGAAAAAAACGGAAGACCAGGGATTCCTTCAGATGTTTTCATCCAATTAGGAGAGATTACTGATGATAATGGTGCTTTAGAAGTACTACGATCAAACAACTTGTTTCCAGTTTATGATGCAGGTGTCGAACGTAGGTTATTGGTTATTGAAAATACAAAACTAGAGACACAAGCAAGTGTGCGTCGCGAGGAACTTGGTCTTGATGACATCATTCATGAGATTGATGTAAAAGATTCAGTGGAAATTTGGCATAAGTCAAAGCCATCATTTCCTGCCGACTATTATTCAAGTAATACTGGTATCAACTCCCTCTTGATTGATGCAAAAATATAAGTAAAGATTGATTTTACGGACCCTTTAATAAATTATCAATATTCTTGGATGCTATTTTAACAATATTTATACTGGTATATGTAATTTTTAAACGGCGCCTGAATTAGTATCCGTAACCTTTACCATTTTTATAATATGCCCCAGGCTCTTCATTGAATGTAATTAGGAAATAAGTGAGTGCAGAGGGGATGGCACAAAATACAATGGTCGAAATAACATAAACATAACCTCTGATGGGATTTTCAGAAGAGAGAAAATCAGAGAACTCATTGATAAACCCTGAGACTGTGCTCAATGAACCAGCAAATCCAATTTTGACTGCTCTAATGGTTCCAGACTTCCAAAAATTCTCACCGCCATGCATTCTATACTCAATAGCAATCAGTGCTGCAGATGCTATACACGCTATTACATTCGCAATTAAAGTCCCCAATGGCAACCAAGGGAATCGCTTCCATCTTCCGTTCCACTCAGACATTCGCTCTCTCGTCAATGCACCCACTGGAGCAAGTAATGCTGCATATATCATCGTCCTATAGGTAACTGAGTAGTCGTCATCTTCGTTGACTAGAACCAAACCAGTCACCGCAAGAGCTACAAAGAAGAATGCAACCCGAAATGCAGGAGCAAATCGGAATTCATGGACTTCTAATATTTCTAATCTAGCTTCTGGAATGTTTCGTTTGACTTCCCTCCATTTTTTGAGTGCATCCATGTCCCATTTGGCCATCATAGCCGACACCAAAAGTTCATCATTAATGTCTTCATCCAACACCAAGCAAGAATACTCGACATCAGTGAGTAGGGGCAAAAGATGATTTCCTACTCTTCTATTTTCTCTCGTTGAATTTCTCCAACGATGAAGATGCTCTTCTGCAACGGGATCAATGTATGTAGAAAATTCTCCCATATCCAATTCTGACAAAAATCGCCTTTCATAGTCAGAGAGTTGAGAGTTTATGTAAACTCCACATTCCTTCTTCCGAGTGGTGACATTCGCCTCTCTATCCAAGGCTTCATTAGAAGTAGAATGTAGATATTTCGCCAAATTCTTCCCAAATACAAAAGAAGCCAATGCAGTCTCAACTCCAATTAGATATCCAAAAAATCCTCTAAAAATTGATGTACCCCTATCCTCGTCAGCACCCATCATTAGAAGAACCATTTCAGAGTTCCAAGAAGAAAACGTTGTCAAACTTCCACAGAAACCCGATATAATTGCAATATGAATAATATCCCATTTTTGGAAGAAGTTTTTCTCATTAAGCCATGCAATAGGAAATGCTTTCGGCAAATCGTTCATGGTAGTAGTAGACTGCATTAAACCAAGGAAGAAGGACCCTAACAAGTTTCCTGGAAGATCGTTGAAAATAATACCACCTTCCATGTAAGTCTCTCCATTGTCTGTGAAGCATAGTGCCTGTCCAGCCTTGAGCCAACCTACACTTCCTGGAGATTGACATTCTTCACCAAAGAGTTGCGAAAGTAGAATCCTCAATAAAGTTCCAATCATAGAGAATACAACCAGGTAGAGAACTTTCACAGCAGCTCTCTTTGTCTTCCCAAAGTACCATTTGCTGCCTGAAATCTGAGTGAATTGCATATCTGGATCAAAATCTGCATGTCCGTGGTAAACCTTGAGATCATTATCGTTTTCATTGAATGGTTCATATTTTGATTCTCTTGTCGTATTTGCTCCTGACAAGAGTGAGTTGACAGATGTAAGTTCTACTGCATTGGCATCCTCGTCGGCACTTGGAGACATGGCCTGAAATGAGGGTGGAGATGAATAAGTACCAGTATGAACACTATTACTAGAAACAACACTAGCATTATCTTCCATAGCCTGGAATGGCGTCGAAGATTCATTGTCGGCTGCTTCTGGCGCCAAACCATCCAAGAATGCACTTGATGACGTCGTAGGTGGGTCCATCTTGATATACAGAGAAGACAGTGTAGTTTAGGTAATGTTGTGTGTATCAATGCACAGCAATCTATCTCTCGTCTGGGGTGAAAGTAAAATGTAAAATGCGAGATGCGAGGAGGACGACGGGCAACAAAACGCATGCCACCAATTTTTCATTTTTCATCCTTGGTAAGACTAAAAATATCGTATGACATCATTGACACTTCTAGATGGAGAAAACTACACGTCATTTTGGAGAAAAGATATTGTACAATACCTTACGATGGATGATACGATGAAAACGATGGTTTGTAGTAGACCATAGATATTGTTTGTTACCACACCTTTGCATTCGATCTACATCTAGCAACAATCCATTTGTAGGATTCCATAGATTGAGAAGTAGCATTCCCCTCGACTATCACCATGTTGAATTTATGTAAATACTTTTCATGGTTGTTATTGACAACGAATGCAGTGCTATCGTTTGTCCCTACTAGTAATAGTTTCGGAGTTCCACTGACTTCAGCAACACAATTATCATCACCAGAGAGTTTTTCTAGGAATGTGGTAGGCGCTGCCTTTACAAGAAACTCGGATGACATCACCACACTCAAAGCTACAGCTACAGACAATATGGATGATGCAATAGATATGCAAGATGTTATGGATACGTTGGATAAAGCTTTGAATGCAAAAGCCGACAATGCATCGAAGCTCTTGACTATGATTAATGACATGCGACAGAATAAATCACAAGAGGAGCTATCTATTTTCCTAGGTAAAATATTGGAAAAGGTAGATGACTCAAAGCCCTTTTGGACAAGAATTAGAGTAATGTCCAAGTTGTCAAAACGTGCACGACTTGCTTCTTTGAAAAGAGTACTTGACATGTCTACCCCCACTGCTACTGATGACGACGATGAAGATGCAGCAACGAGTAGAAGAATTCGAGCGCTAGTAGTCGCTCTGAGATCCTTGGTGAAAACAAATGACGATGGCACTAAGCAGGCTTCATCAATTTTCTCTATTGAGAAGGCAGCAAGAAAGGATGCAAAGCAGATGGTTTCAGCAGAAGATATGGAGAGTCGAGTTCCAGAGGGTCTTGAAACACCGACATATGAGGTTATTGTAAAGAGACCATCCTTTGAGATTAGAGAATATCAACCATTCTCAGTTTGCAAAGTACCAATGTCGAAACCAAGGCCTGATGCTACTGCAACAGATCAAAAAGTGAGCCAACCACAACTCTCTGGAGCATCAAGTTTTGGAGCATTAGCGGGTTATCTTTTCGGCAAGAACAAAGAAGAAAAAGCAATGAAAATGACGACTCCTGTGTTAACAACTGGAGAAGGAGAAGATAAGTCAATGGCCTTTGTACTTCCTTCAGATTATTGGCAAGAAGATTCCTTGAAAAATGCACCTACTCCATTGGATAACAGTCTGGTTGAATTGAAAAGAGAAGATGTCAAACAAGTCGCCGTGGTCATGTTTGGAGGATTTGCATCATCCAAGGATGTCGAAAGCAAAAAGGAAAAGCTTTTGAAGAGTCTTGAGAATGATAAGGACTGGATGGTTTCACCTGAGAGTGAAAAAATTACTTTGGCTCAATATAATGATCCATTTACCCCGCCTTGGCGTAGAAGAAATGAAGTTTCAATTTCAGTGGTTCCTAGGAGTTGAAGTAGGTTTAAATATTATGATTACTACAACGTTTCCAAAAGCTTTACATATCTATACTTTGACTGCAATATCCTTTCAAGCAGTTCAAAACTATGTTCAAAGTCCCCCCCAAGTAACCCTGAATTGCTCATTCCATATCTTCCTCCTCTGGGATCAAGTCATCAATCATAGTATCTGGAATCCATCGCAGATCTGATTCATAGTGTCCATCGTAGTGGACTTGGTACATGCATTTTGCAGAGACAGTCTTGACGGATCGAACTGTTGCCTTGAACAAAGTTCCCACATCTTCAACATTGACTCTATCTCCTGGTTTGACAGAAGATGGGTCAAACTTCACATCTCCAACTTCAGGTTCAACCCACTTCGTATTGGCACTGGTTTTGATGATTCTTTTTTTCGAACCTTTACTTTTTACTATTTTCCCTTCAGGCGCAGGAGGTAAAACGTCATGTACCATTGTTACTGGGATCCAACTTAGCGTATTCGACCTTCTTCCATCATAATGAATACGGTATTGATAAAAAGGCAGTTTGGAATCAACTTTTTTCACAGTGGCTTTGTAAATTTTGTTGTCAGTGTATTCGACATAGATTCTGTCATTGACCTTTGGACCATTTTTCGCAACCTCGGCACGAACTTTGGCTTTTTCACTTGATGATTTCTTCTTTTTACTTTTTGATTTCCCACGTTTTCCTTTCTCTCCCTCTTGAACTTCATCCAGCTTGCGTTTATTATTGTTTTTCCTTGGTCTACCCCTTCCCCTTTTCTTTGTTTCTGGTTCTTTGATTGTTTCATTCTCTTGTGTATTGACCTCACTTTGGTTACTTTCAGTGGGCGTATCTTGAACGCCATTCTCATATGCACTATTGTCTACATCAGGTTGAGTGAATGAGACATTCTCTTCAACAGGTTCTTCCTTAACCACAGAGTCAACTGGTTCTTCCTTGACTACAGAGTCTTCTATTGCTTCTTCCTTAATTCTAGTCTCAGGATATGTCTGCTCTGGAGACGCACCAATACTCAGTCGCTTTGTAACACTCGCAACACCTGTCCATAAACTTTGAAAAATGCCTTTAGAAGGACTTGGCGTTTGTTGAATAGCGGCGGCGGACTCTGCTGCTTTTTCCTTGTTTTTAAATCTTGAAAGCATTGTAAATTTTTAATGCCTTTTAGGAATATGAACTATCGTCTTTCTCTTGGAAACTTTGTTTCTTCTTTGGATTGATGATTCGGGTGTAGAGAATCCAGTTATGAACAACACGATGCAACATCACAATCACACACGAAGCAAGAAAACAAACACGAGAGAGAGAGGGGGGAGAACACATTTGAAAAAGGAAATTTTGGCGACTAGGCAAACTACTAAATTAGATATAGACACCGTTTTTCAAATTTTGAAGTCCATGTAAATAGAAGTTGTAGAATACAATGACGCAAGCTCGCAAGCTACAATAATTAGCAAGCTCGCAAACTTCACCCAAAACTTCTATCTTTACTTTAAAATGTCTTCTAATAATGGTAACTTCTCCATTGACTATGAAAGCTTTTCCATTTTCTTCGCCACAATATCACTTTTCAAACACCAATCTTTGTCAGATTTGAGAATCTTCTTTGGAACATACGGCTCAGCAGTAGTTTTTTCTTCGTCATTTTTGACCAACGATCCATTGGATGAGACATTGATACATCTAGAAACTTTCCAGTCTAAACTCATCAATGATTGAACAACTACGGCTGCCAAGTCCTCTCTTGGTATCTCGCCTTTTACACTACCAGCTGTTTCATCATTGAAAGCATCACTCCAATCTCCAATCTCGTACCCAGATTTTGTCATATGTTTTTCGCCTAATGTAAATCCATCCATTTTGATATCGTGTTGAATACCCTCTTCAAAGGTGTACAATTTCGTATTGAATAGTTCACTACTTGCGCGAATATAAGTGAAATTCAATCCTGAATCATCCAAGACTTTCGCAAAAGGTTTAGAGTCTTTTGTCGCAGGAGTTTCAATCACAACTACATGCTCTATGCCCGCATTCTTACATGCATCAATACTCCTTTGAAACATTGATAAATGGATTTCCATATCATCGTCAGACACAGTTGGTTCGACTAAATTTCTGTCATCCAAATAAAATTCAAGTGTCTTATCATTTGGACTCTTCTCATATGTCGACCCTGTGACTGGCCTTTTTTCTAACTGATAAATTGTCCCAAGAATCACTGCATCATATCCTTTCACTCTGGCTTCAATACTTTCTACTTCGAGCATGTTCGTTAATCTCAGATAGTTCTCAGTTGCTACTGCTAGCTTGAAACTCCTTCCCAATATTTTATTCAGAGATTCCGAACCAACTGCTGTTGCCACAATTGCTCTTGGCGAGGATGAGACAGGGGATATTCCTGTTCCATAGATACTGCTAGCTCTCTGAAGAAAGCCTATAACATTGATTTTTGAGAATACATTAATTATGACACATCTTTATCAAGTGATGTGCTCATTTAGACTTACCATAGATAGTTGATCCTAGATAGCCTCCAGCTCCAAACACTGCAATCTTCTTTTTTTCATATGGTTTTGCTGCACATCCTTTTGTAGACATGTTCAATGTGAGAGCAGGCTTTCGAGAAGATTCATTGATTGAACTACTGAAGCCTGCGGTCTTATTTGCCAGCAGGAGAAGCAAGCTCAGAGTAAGTGCTCTCATCATATGAATATTTTGAGTTTTTGAAAACCAAAAGGTTGGTCCTCAAACAAAGAAGTTTTTTGCTTCTACTATCTAGTTTTACTTTGATCGAAGTGCCGATTTTGTGTTGTAGGTTGTAGGATCAACGCGATCAACACAACAACACAACTTCAAGATTTGCTTTATTTTCTGGTTTCATTCTCCCCCTCCAACTTACCCATGTTTACTAATCATGGATAATGTACGTAGTAACAGAAGTACAAAAAATGTAATCAATGTTGTTGAATGACACGCTGATTTGCAAAATTCCAAGATTTCCTCAATACAACAATAAAGAATTAGGAATAGAGATTTACTATGTCTCTGTTTCTATACTTTTTAAAAGTCTCTTTCTTGCTACAACCCCAATGTCATTTTTAAAACTATTCACAAAACTTTTGGTACTATCTTCAAGCGATTCCTGGATCCTAGAAACATTATTATTTTGAAAAGTTTCCAATGTTTCTTGTGTCGCATGCCAAAACAACCTAGAAATAGCCTCTGCGGCTATTAAGCAATGAAGACCACAATCATATCCATTCTTTTGTTGTGGTGTTTTACATTCAATTATATCAACATATTTTTCTATTTTCCCACTGATTCCTAATTCAACAATATATCTGAGTCTTTTATGAACTTGAGATGAAGCTATTCCATTGTAATTAGATGACGAATCCAAATGAAAAGACGTCAAAATTCCATTGTTGATGATTGTCACTAATAAACTCCAATGATTGCCATCATACATATTCTGAGATCCACTTCCAAATCCAATAGCGTTGTTATCATTTATTGGAACAAACAGAATGGTGGGAGTTTTCGACTTTTCCGAGCTTGCAATATTCCAATTCTTGTAGAGGACGATCATTTCATCATCATCTTCACCAGGAGTTAGTTGATGCATAAAGAATGAAACAACAGAGGGATCAACGTATTGTAGATTAAAGAGAGAACTCTGTCCTTGCACCGCTAATCTAGTAATGCCATAGTTTATACAGGAATCATTCAACCAATTACCATCATGAAGAAGTTTCAAATCAGATTGGTAAAGTACTGCATCATGAAAATTGATGACCATGGAATCATCACTCATTATTCTTTACTTGTACGTAAAAACTGGGAATTTTGCACCGTAATGATTCGTCACTTTATCTCTCTTTAATCGCAAAGTAGATTAAAGTAGGACAAGGTCAGGAACAGCTTTTAGAGGTTAATGTGTTGTTTAGTGCATGAAGAATCGTATTCCATATTCCATTGTTTACGACGAAGAAGAGAGTGTGAGGTGTGAGGGAGAAGGGAGAAGTGAGAATGTGGGTATCGAGATACTGTTAATATACGTACGGGCTTAAACAATGACGAAGGAAAAAAAAAAAGACCATCGCGCGTGGTAACTACTTTTATCAAATCTAAAGATATTGGATTTAAATCTAAAAGCCATAAACGAATGAAGCAATCATTAAATTATTACAAAGAAGAAGAGGATGATTGTTATTTGCCTCAGTATTTATCAAAATTTACAATAGAATTATATCGACGATGGTCAGTCTTCCATCTCTCAACTTTTGACAAGAATATTTTCCTTCCTACAAAGAGATTGGCAAATTATTAAAAACAGCACATCTTTCCCCATCCATAACTTGCTAGGCATAAGTATGTACATTTGCTGGTTTGAATTTCAAGAGAGTTGATATTTTTAGCTCAAGACGGCTACGTCATTGTTCCCATTGACATAGTTCTCTGCTGGTGTTGAGGGCCCACGAAAATAAATTAAGAGATAGAGAGATTCCATAGTCCATATATATTTGTATATATATACATATACACTTTAGTTTCCCAAACAACAAAAAAAAGTTTGCGAAAGCATCAACATCGAGGAATGACAACTACCAGTATGAATGGGCATACACAACCAAGCACATTTTAGCAATATATTACCCAATGCATTACCAAGTGAGAAATAAAAATATTATAAGGGACTCATTTTTGGTTTCCTACGACAATGTAGGAGGAAAGAAATGAGTAGTGATCATGGCATAGATGAAAGTATGAATTCTGCCAAAGATATATGTATATTTGAATTGCTAATTCGTCTGTATCATCAACAATCCGGATTGATGTAGGTGGTTAACATACTTGCCTTTCACGCAGGATCCCGGGGTTCGAGTCCCCGATCCGGAAGTTTTTTCTTTTTGCATGTGCGATGATCTCAAGCCCAAAGCTAGACCATCGTTGAGGCTCTTGAATGCATCTTGTGACTCCAATCATTTTTGAAGTTTCTCAAAGCAAGTCTAAACAACACCTTATGGTACTCTATTCTACCCAGTTTTTCACGCAGACTTCATTTTTAACATCCGTTTTACTGTATCTCTCTTTTCTTTGGTTGAAAATGAGAGCAAACACAATCTAGCAGCATTATACGTACTTCTTGAGATATAATGCTTTTATTTTTGACGTTGCGGTTTGATCCGCACACACTTTTCAAACCAACGCACAACAATTTGTGCATGTATATATTCTTTATCTAGTGCCTTCTTTTTCTAATATTGATTATTCCTAAAAGAGAAATTCAAAGAAAGATTGAGTCCCGACTGACCGACGTCGGGTGAGTAGGATGTAGCAGGATGGACGTAGGACGTAGGACCTCTGCGCAACCTGCCTTGAAAGACACAAACGGAAACTAGATGGTGGAGGCAAACATTTTCATTTTGATACTGATGAACATTTTGATGAAAGAACACACAGCAATGTTTGGTCCCACCTGCCATCATTTTTCGAATTTTCATTTTTTCCATACAAAGTGGAACCTCCATGTTATGATATTCTATTCCACCCAGTTTTTCACGCTGATTTCATTTTTTTAACATTTGTTTTACTATATCTCTACTTCCTTTGGTTGAAAAATGACTGAAAACCTCTACCTACTATACTCGTACGTATATCCTAGAATGACCTATGGCAGTCTAAATCCATCACCTCACTGTACATTCAAGTTCAATAGAAAGGTTTGTAACTCTTTATAGCAGCATACAAACATATGCAAATACTTTAATAAACTTTAAACACTAAAGAACACTATGATTACATTTACGCTATATTATCCAACGTCTTTGACCAAGACTGAATGATTGATGGTTGTGATATCTCCATTGCTTTGAATGAGAACTTGTTTGTCGTGAGTTGATGCGATTTACATCTCCATGTTTCTCCAAATCTTTGATTTATATCTTTGTGAATAACCTCGACATGTTTATGTCGTTCATATCGATCAGGAAGAATAAATGATATAAAATCAGCCTTTAATTGTATGCAGTGATGAATAAACGCTGAAGGCAAGTCACGGTCCATATTTTCACCATCGCCTATACCACTTGTGTAGGGAGGACTACCTAGAAATATTGTTGTACAATTTGCATCATTTGCCAGTGATGCGTCCATCATCATTTCATCCCTACTGAGATTTAAAAAGTTTCGACAAGATATATTAATGTGTAAATCAATTGAGTCATCTTCCAAATTCTCCACTTGTGAGATATTGCCTTTGCACTTTTCTATAATTATTTCATCAATGTCATATGCCAATATAGTTGAAGCAATCTTCTCTTTGAGCTTTGATATATGATTGATGAGATTCATTACAATTTGACCATCTCCGCAACTAGGTTCAACAAATAAAATTCTAGTTGGATTGCTGAGAGATTTCACAAATGTCATTACTTCATCCAATAGTTTGTTTGCATTGTCCATGTGTGCAAAATATTGACCAAGTTTTGCCGATCGTGAAACGTTAAAAGACTCTATCGTCATTGTAATATCGTTCTTCTTATTCCTATCAACAATATGATCTCCATCTCCACTTCGACAAAATTCTTCCCAGCCATCATAATCTTTGTAGCTATTCATAAAGTCTTCAAGTATTAACACAGACTTTTTCATACTCGGGTGAAATGCTTTGAGAGACTCATCTACACTGCAGCCAATCTTGGCCTCTACAGCTTGAACTTCCTGCTCCTGACTACAACTTTCAGGTCTGATCCAAGGCTTTTTCTCGGCAGCATCACTCAGTTTCTTAAATACAGACTTGGGAAAAGCCTTTCCTGTAGATGATCCTGTCAAGCTTTTACTTCTTTTCAAAACTAGGAAATCTTTTTTGTTTCGAAAATGATATTCATGTTGTTCTTTGTCTCGTCCATTTCTATGCGTGATTTTCACAAGAAAAGATGGAAAAAACAATTGACTCTTTTTGGAAAAGAAACACTTTTGACCGCAACCTATAATCGAGACATGGGATGCCATTTTCTAATTTGATTCATATGGAGTATTGTAAGTTGGAATACATCGCATTTGTATCAAGAATGTGTTGTCGTAGTTTCTTGAATTTGAGTGGCGCTCATCACTCGGGTCCAAATGGCAAAAGGTATGTTTTTATACCGGAGGGGGGTCGATAGACCGGCCAGGAGGCATATTCTAGTATATATAGCTCGTCGTCAAAGAATTTGGATCATAAAAAGTCTTAAGTAATGAAGATATTTTATGATACTTAAGCTTCCAATCCTGAGTTTTTTCAAAAAAAAAAATTTATAGGTCAATTAGACGGTTGACACGGAAGAGTACAAGTTTATGTAGGTATCGAAACTTTTTGACATGCATCAAAAGGGGGTTTTGTTTGATAAAAGAAACAAATGACATTTTTATGAACCGTTGAGGACTGTTTTTTGTCTGAACAGAAATGTTGTAACAGAAAAATTTGAGATTAATCGTAAGAAGGACAAGACTGAGGGTGTTGTGGTTCTTGTATTGTCAACGGTTGCCTTCAACGGTAGATGACATCACGAATGAAAAAATTAGCGGGATTAGATTTAGTTTCTACGTAGAAGTACATAGGCACAGTTTTGGCATATGAAAAGTATAGGTTGTTATTTGTGATTAAACGCTTATTTGAATATTGTGTAGGAAAATTGTAATATGTTAGTTGAAGGTATATTTTAATTAGAATAATTCATTATAATATTTTCATTGTACATATAAATGACCAGTGTATGAATCTGTTGTCGATGCATATTGTAATCGTTAGCTTTTTCATTACAACCATTAAATACAAAATGTACAATTATACAGATATCTGTGAGGCTGTATGTCTCACTGTTAGTTTGGAAGTAGAGGAGTTAGAAGAATCTTTTGGTTATGAACTAAATCATTGCTATGTTGCAGGTTCCTTTGCTACACACATGTTTTTCCGAAAATATGCATTCAATGATATAGATGTGTTTATCTTAAACCGTAGTACAAACATGGATGAAGATGGAGTACATGATACAAACTACGATATTCTAAAAAGCTACAAGGTTCCTTTGAAGGATGAGTCTGGATCCGAAATGATGATTGACGGAATCTCTAGCGTTGAAGTTAATATTGTGGTAGTTACAAACTGTTGTTGTCTTCAACACCTAATCAATTTTTTTGATATAAATTGTTGTCAAATTGGGTTCCCGATTAACGTAGAGACAGGTGAGGTTGGTAGCTTTGTGTTTACCAACCACTTTGATCAGTTTGTAAGTTCAAGAACATTGAAAGTTGTTATGTACCATACTCCAGCATCTTCTCTTATGAGGGTAATGAATAAGTCTTCTCAGATGAAGGTACCATTGAAACTATCAGCAGAGCACATGTTGAAGTTAAAATGGGATGAAGACGTGCAGAAGGTTGTGCAGACAAAACTCTTCACCCGTGTTTACACAATGTTACAGTTAGATAATAAAGAAAATATCATTAGAGATAACTTCCATGTGGAATTGTTACAGAGGTCTTCGGAAGACGAAGAAGATGATATCTACAATGCAGTTTCTACCAATGAATCTACTAATGGAGATACTAACAATGAATCTAACATTGAAGACGATACAAGCTTTTCTTTCTCTTTCTCCAAGAATGGGTCAAAGGTAGAGTTAACTTTCCATGGAAATGGAAACAATATTTTCCATTTTGTTTGTATTAATGGAGAAGTAGATGACTTTGCCAGATTTAAAGATCTTGTATCCATGCATGGATATTTGAACGCTTTTGTAAAAGACGAGTTGATGCTGACTCCTGTAGAGTACATTCTTGGTTCTTCTAATAGAAATGCAATTGATTGTAACAATTGGTTGGTCGTAAAGATGATGGAAGAGTACATGTCTATGTAGAGTCTTCTTGGAAGAATAGGTTATGATCTTTCAAAAAAAATTTTTGAATAAAAATTTTAAAAGGTTTTTAACCTATTAGATAATAAGTTATTAGAAGTTTAGAATTTAATATTATCAAGATGAGGCCCGCATGGTCCAGATGCTCTGGAGTAATTTGCATCGTTTCTCGATTTATCCGCAACATGCATGATTCTGGTTAAGTTACAATGCATGATGTGTTTTCCCATTTTAATTTTGAAAAGCACTCCTGCATTACAGCAATAAAGGAAAGCTGGCAACCAATTCTTAACGATAGCATCTGCATTTTCATTGTCAGCATTTGCAGCAACTCTACCGTTGTAACATAGAGTCTCAACTTCATGAGATGTATTTCCATCTGTATGTGCAGGTAGGGCATTGTAATTAGACATTTCACCTGTGCTACAAGCATATTCAAGAAGGATTTTTTCCGCAGAGAATTTTGGAAATGCTTTGCAGAACTCAGAAAGCTTTGCAAATGGGTTTTGTGAAAGAAGACCTAGTTCTTGTGCAACACCCAAAAACATAATTCTAGACTTCATTTCAGCTAAAAGTGTGGTTCTATAGCTCGGATACAAGTTAGCTCGCTTGGCTTTCTCCTTGGAACGGAGACGATGCATGCATTTCATATCGTTGTAGATTCCACGAGAAATGATTGATCCAGGTGGTTTTTTTCCAGCTCGTAGAGCACCAGTGTTGTCATAGACTACAGTGCTGTTGACTGAATTTGGAGAAGCTACAAACTCGGTGGAGTCTTTTCTTGTGACAACACTTAACGAATGCGAGGTGGTATCAGAGAACACAAAGCCAGTGGAAGCTCCAGATCTATGTCCAGAGTTGTTGAACTCCAGACATCTACTCTTCGCTTCCTCTATGAGGACAGAAGAAGGCAGATGAATGGAACCAAGAGCTGCGAATCTTGTTTTATTGTCTGGGAGTTTGAAGATGATGATAGAAAAATCAACTCCTTCATCATGAGTAAAAGTCCGGCCAGGGAATCTATTAGCAACAGTGTCCATATTGTTGAGGAAATGACACCCTTCAACAGACAATTCAGAAGCAATAGCATCAACTATTCCATACTGAATAACGTACTCTGTTTTGAGGCCTAACAATTCAAGAAGAGGAGACTCCAAATTCAAAACAAACTTAAATCTAGTGATTGAAGGCAAAGTTTCCATTATATTCACAAGCACTGGAAAATTCTGGATAGCTCTCTGCAGTTTTCTCGTCTGCACTGCATCGCTTTTACAAGTGATGCAGTACCCAATATCCATTTCACTTGAAGGAAGTGTTTGGATGTTTGCAGCGTAAGCAGAGACCTTTGTATTGAGCTTTTTGCCACAATTGACACAGTTTCTACCACTCAAGAGTGTCGATAAGGCTGTATTTACTTGCTTATTTGCCGCTTTAAGTTTCTTTGCAGCTTTAATCTTTTTATTCTTCGAGCCTGGCATGATACTATAGATATGCAAACATGTAAACGTTAGAATTTTATTATGAAACAAGTATGCACTGTATTGGTCCTGGGTTGATTACAACGACGAATTTATAATGGCTTGCAAGGCCTTCATCGTTGCCCCAATTGACTATATACTCTTTGTTTTTTGAAATTCAACAACTATGCACTGTATTGGTCCTGGGTTGATTACAACGACGAATTTGGAATGGCTTGCAAGGCCTTCATCGTTGCCCCAATTGACTTTATACTTGTTGTGTCATTGAGAAGGTTTGATCTACTTACCTAACCTGAAATTAGTTGATTGCTGTGTGTTTGTTTTCTTGTGGATTCTAGACTTGTAGCGATGAAAGTCTATTGTTTGAAAAGATATGTGCAATGATTGAAGTATGACTGAAGTACACATAGGAATTACATTTGCATAGGAATGAAGAAGAATTGACTCGACTAAACCTGTGGTGTAAGTCGTGTGTACTACTACGTAGACAGAGTGGGGACAAAGTTTTTCACCCCTTTAGTTCCGGGTGAACAACAGTTCAGATCAGAGCTGACACTCAAATTTACAAAGATACTTTTGAATGTGCAAGCACAAATTGCAAGAAGGTACACATGAAAGATGTCGTGGATAGAGTTTGATGAATTGCGGCAGCTTAAACCTGGAGTGCAAATGTACCATGGGAAGATAACCTTTGTTTATAATGGAGAGGTGATTTACGATTGGAAGAACGATAAACCACTTGTTTATGGTGAAACTGAAAGAAAATCTTGGCGTGTGATTATTGTTTTGCCAGGAGTATCAGATATTCCTTTCAAGTCTTTTTATAAATGCGAGAATTTGAAAATAGTTATTATGCCTACCGTGAAACATATTAGAAGATCTGCCTTTATGTATTGCAAGAGATTGAGATCAGTTGTGTTTTCAGAGAATCTTGAAGTAATTGGAAGTTTTGCATTTGCAGCCTGCATACGTCTGAGGTCAATATTCATTCCACTTAGCTGCACACATATTTTTGGTGATGCTTTCTTCTATTGTGAAAAATTGTTAATATGCAGTATTGGAAATCCGTCAATTGGTATACATGTATTTGATGGATCTGAGTTGATGAAAAGATCTCCTTTTACACGAAATAGGAATGGGCGTTACAATGACTATGATGCAATCTCGCGTTGGGTGACAAGCCTCAATGGAGACACAGATGAATTTTCTTTACATCGAGCATGTGCATCTTGTACTCCAAACACAGAAGACATCTACGAAATATTTAAAAACCAAGGTTTGAAGTCACTGGCGAAAACGAATGAAATTGGTGTCACCCCATCACAATATTTAGAACAGAATCCGTTTTCCGATTTGAGTGCACAGAAGCTCATAAACAGATACGTTCTTGAAATGATGGGGGAAATACCGAATATTAGTAGAAATTAATACATATTGGAAAAGTTAGTAAAGTTGTAACCTAAGAATGTTTATGAAAATTTATTACTGTCTGAAGATCTTCATATGTCATCGTTTTAAAGTTGTGATACCACCCTAACACATCTTGTTTCTCGAGTTCAGAAATTTTTAAATGAGTTTTTGTCTCTCTTTTATCGAGATATTGAGTCCACATGTTTCTTCGTTTTACCTTTTCATAAGTTTCTACTGATAGCTCTGGTTCATGAAAAACTTCGGAAGAATCGCTAGCTTGAGAAAGTATCTTTTGCCTTTTGTTAGACTTAGATTTTGTAACTCGTTTTCTTTTATGAACCACATCCCGAAGACGTTCATATAACGATTGTTGAGTTTCACAACAAAAGTACAAAGCAGATAGATTTACATTGCCTCGACCTAATGATGTTGCTCTACTGATACCAGTATATGCTAGACCTGGGTTATTTCCTTCAAATGTTGTAGACCCTGGATGAAATGTCATTAGACGTATTGGATTGTTTCCTCCAACGTTTAAACCTTGTACTTTGTGAAGAGTTCTTGCAAAAGCAACATCTAGTGGATAATACTGTATCATGCAACAGCCATACGTAGCAATTTTACTATCTTCATATTGAATTGCAACTGGTATAGGGACATATTTTGGATTGTCTTTATCCCAAGCTGGCCCAATGTAATCTTCAAAATCTATGACAATGTAAACTGGTAAGTCTCCATTCAGCGGGTTTTGTCCCATATCAAATCTGATATCGATTACTGTCCCAATGGCTCCATTGAAGAGACCTTTTCGCTGCCACACGTTTCTATTTAGGGACACCCTAGCGCCTCTGCATAGTGCCACTCTTGCCTCAATGAGAGTTTTGAGTTGAAAATGTTTTTTTATTCCATGTGATTTGGTAGATCTCTCCGTTGGGAGCAAGTCAAATGTAAATTCCATTAAAGGATTGTCTTTGTTCACTATTTTCCGCAATTCACTTTCATTATGTCTAGCAACTTCTTCTTTTGTGGTGAAAACAAATAAAGCTTTTTCTTTAATTTCGTTTTGTCTTTCCTCAGAAATATTGGGATTGTCTAGATTGTATTGGCAGATTTGTCGTGCTTGCTCCTGTGTTAGTCCATTTGTAGTTCTCAAGGCAGTAGTGACATCTCGAAGCAAATCTTCACCGTCTTCAATTCTTTGAATCTGTGTTAAAGATTTCACTTGTTGAACACAAAAATTTAGAACCTGCATTCCTTGAAGATTGGTGCCTTTTAGCTGATCATTTTTGTATCCCTTTTTGTCGAAAAAATCAAATGCGCCTTGAGCAGCAACTGGTGGTAATTGGTAATCGTCACCAAACATTAATACAATAGGTATCCCACCAAAGTATGAATTTTTATTTCCTGTTCCATGTGCAAAGGTCGAGCAATTTCTATCAACTGCATTGAGAAGATCAAGACTCATCATACTTCTTTCATCAATGATCAACATAATCATAGAGTGGAGTAGTGCATGTACACGGTCTTTTTGCTTCGGCGATAGTTCCTTAGTGGAGTCATAAGGATCAATACCCAGCAAACTATGAATCGTTTTTCCGTCTATGTTATAAGCGGCGCACCCTGTGGGAGCAGAAGTAGCTGTAACTTTGACATCAAACATTCTTTCAATTGCATTAACCAGAACTCTAATGAGAAAGCTTTTTCCTGTGCCTCCAGCTCCTCGAATTGTGAGAACTAAAGGCTCAAATGTTGATGCATCATTATCAGGAAATTCAATCCATTCCTTTAATTTTGATAAAACTGCAAAGACAATTTCCTCTTGAGCTTCATTGTTGAAGGTATCTTCAATAGAGTATGGTCTTTGTGTTTTTGAATTAATGTGAATGTTTTTTTGAAGCAATTCGGCAGTATCCCATTCGTCCTTTGTTTCTTTGAGCCATGTCTTTCCAGACTCCAAATTCGAGTCAAAATCATAATGTAACTTTTGAAAATCATATCCGTCTTCACCTTTGTAGAATCCGTCAAAATCAAAACGGAACAATCTTGAATTGGACACTAAGTTATAGAAATCACTTTGATCTTCATTTAACTCATCCAAATCCACATTGGAGTGACCCTTTCCATCCAACTTTCTTTTGAACATCTTCATTTCAAAGTTGGCTTTAGCTATACAAAATTGAAGTTTAACAGATTGAGGACAGTTTTCACTCGTCAAAAACTCATTGAACTCATGTTTAGCACATATAGTTCTGTCTCTCTCAAAATCGAGTCTTTTTTTATCATGCCATGGCTTATGAAGAACAAGTGTTGTAATGGCATAATGGAGATTTGGCGGAAAGCAAGGTGCACAATTGAAGCCCACAGGATGTATGAACCTATCTTTGCATTTATTGTCCAATTGCCTAAGAACATTTTTGTCTCTGTTCTGAATCTTCTTCGTGTTTTCTAGGATCGCCATGTATTCTACAAAACTAAGACTATGGCAGTCAGCAGGTCGATGTTTGTACATTTGAATTGGGTCGTGCTTGCTCTTTGTATCATCTTTTAGCAAGTATTTCAGGCCTGTCAAGTTGATGTATTTAGCACTTTCCGTACACCAATACAAATCTAAATCAAGAAGTTCGACACATGCTTCTGGTTTTGAAACAACTCGACTTGTTAAAAGAGAGTTCAAAGCTTTCCTTGTCATTGCAACAAGATTTGATTTTTCAGAACGAAAATATTCATAGTCAAACCTCGTAATAATAGAAGCAATGGAACTTCTTTCTTCCTGATATGACAAATTCCCTTTTGTGCAGTACGACATGATGTAACCACTTATTTGAGCAATATCAGATGGAACAATATTGACTGGATCTGTAGCATATACAATAATGGAGACATCACAGTTAGCTCGCCAGGAATTCAACATGGTTGTTGATGTTTGTTTGAGTCTATTGTGGTTTCTTTTTAATTTCAACACATGAATTCCCTTTTCATAATTCTTCTCAATCTCATCATGTTCACGTAATTCAAAACCAGGAGTGCTCTTAGGATCACCAGGTATTGTCTCTTGCCCAGCATTCATCCTACAAACACGTCCAACGTTGTCTTTCCTATGAAAAAAAAATAAGTTTAGCAAGACATGAAGCATAGGTTACGAACCCTCCAAAATTATTATTAAAAAAAAATTTTGGAGACTATAAAATGTGAAATTGTAACACTTACTTTGAGATACAAGACAGACAATAATCAGTACAGTCATGCATGTGCACTTTTTTGCAAAGAAGACAAAGATCGTGTTGGTGATTTGAAGATTCAGAATAGAGACTTCCTAACGGATGTGGTTTTGCATTGATTTCTGTTTCCTCAAATTCTGTGAACTCTTCAGTCAGTGATAATACATTTCGAGCATACTCCGCTAAAGCATCTGCTCCAAGTTGCGCATTGCTCTTGCTTACATATTTATCATGAAATTCTGTGAGCAAAGAAACATCAGAGGTTATTGCTACCATGTGTGCATGAATTTGACCTCTTCCTTTAGCAAATTCGAAACGTAGGAAGTAATGCTTGATGTTGAAGACTTTCCTTCCAATAGTTTCAAGCCAATTGTTGAGTCTATGCTGAAAGAACACTTGGACGCTAGCTGTGTATTCATCTACTAAGTATGATTGTGCTTTCATTTGTTCTTCTTCAGTTCCATTGAGCAAGATATCGACGTAATGACTATCTGTTGTGTCTTCAATAATTGAAATGAGATAATGTCTTAGATCCTTCCACCAATACTCAGCACAGGAAAAAGTCATGAACAAAGTTGGAGGACCGTGGCCTTTTTGTAGATGATGTGCTATCCAGCTGTCAAGTTCATGCTTCCTAGCTCTCCACCAACCATCACATCCTCGAATCCTTTGGCTGGCAAAATTTTGTATGCGTCCAACAGTAAAGAAGTTGCCATTTTCAATTTCTTCTTTGATTTTCTCTACAGTGGTATTGTTTGAGAACATTGAATGATACAATGAAATGGAACTACCATTATTCAAATGTCTTTGTATATAATTCAAGGCATGAAATGTAAAACAAGGATCTTTTTGAAAACGGCCATCTTTCCATTGCAAAAGCAACTTTGTCCAAGCAATAGCCTTTGTCCTATCTCCTTGTATTTCCTTTGATAAATCACCAACTCCTCCAGGAAACAGCCATGGGTACGCTTTAGCAAAAAGGAAATTTCCATTGAATTCGTCTGTAGCTACATCAGAAGTTTGTGGCCAGAGAATTGTTTCGCTGCATTCTCTTCCCTTCTCTTTTGCATTTTCAACTGCTGTTTTCAATACATTCATAGTTTCTCTTGCTTCTTGAGAAAACAAATGGTCAGATCTATCTGCTGCAATTCCACACATTTCCACAGTTTCTGTTGCATTTGGATTTGATGTCTGCTCTTTAGCAACGGTTCCAGTATTGTACTTTTCAGTGAGAACAATATTCTCCTCGAAATCTGTAAACAACTCTTCTTCTTTATCTTGCATCCAATTCAAGTTATCTTCTACAATGTTTATATCTTTGTAGTGAACGTTGTATTTCTTGAGCCAGCGAAGAGCTTCTAAGACTTTCTTACGGCGAACTTTGAAGCATTTGTATGTATATTCTTCTGCGTTTTCTCTATCAACGATGAGTCGTTTAACATCAATAACGTCTAATTTCAATCTAGGGAGATTCGTACAAAGATCTGAATTATCTCTTGCAAAGAAAACAGAATGAGCACATAAACCTGTACATGGTATAAGTAGACTGTTATTAGAGTGGAAAATAATAAAAAGAAAGTTTTTAAACAATTACCTACCAAATTTGCCTTTGCCCATGTGCACACATGGAATAAGAAAAGATTCCAGTTGTATCAATAGTTTCTCTGTCAAAGTCAAATCTTTTAATTCGTCTGGTAATTCATATTGCGCTACTTTGTTCTTGTACCACAATGGAAAACAATGATCAATATCTTCTGTAGATAAGTTTTGCTCTTTACAGTCCATGCATTTCTTTGGACACCTGCTCCATACATGCTGCCTTTCAAACGTAAACTTGCTGTTGCACACTTTACAAATCCCAACTGACAAAGCCATGTTTTTAGCTTCAAACAAAATTGTTTCATAGATTTCATCTTGCTGTTTTTTGTTGGAAGAACAAAAGAGCTTCCTAGTTTCTTTGCTAATATCAACAAAAGGATCTTTATTCTTGAACTGTTTCAATTCTTCTTTCATGATTTTTCCACGCTTCTTACAGTCATGAACAGACATTGCAAAGAATGGATCTTCGTGAATGTTGTCAAAATATTTCCTCACTCCAAACGATGCAAAATCGAGAAACATATTCAGCACTTCTTCGTAGAATACTTCATCGCTTCTATATCTTGACTCCCATAATCTTTTCAAAGCAGGCCTTGCATTATAATTCACACTTTCCAAAGCAATAAACTGATGAGATGTAGTTGCACATTGATTTCTCCATTCTTTAGATTGTTTGGATTCTTGAAGAAGTCGCATTCTAAGATTATCTTTGAATTCTATTGAAAGAAAATGAAAATGTGAGAAAATTAGATTTCTAGATTTAAAAAAAAACGCCCAAGTTTCTATCAGAGTTATCTGGGTCCACAAATAGATAAGACAAATAGTCTCTCTTGTACTCTCCAAAAATGGTCTTAGAGAAGTAGCCAATATCCCCATCAATGAGCATCTCGTCAAGTTTAAGACCAGTACTAGTTCTGGCTTTGTTATTGCCAATATCTCTTGACAGACTCTGATTATCATCTTCAATCAAAATTTTGTACAGTCCACTTGATCCCTTTGCAGCACGGAATACAGAATCAAACCCGTTCTTCAACTGAGAGAAAGTGACTTCTTCGTCTTTATCTTTCTTCGCCAAGGCAGCTGACTTATTACAGATTTCCTCCAAGACATGGCAACATTCAGTGTCATCTCCTGCTACATACTGCCAGTAACAAGCAATTTTGTAAGAAGTCCACCAATCCGGAGATTTCACAATTTTATGGAATTCGTCAACAATTTCCTTTGCTTCCTTCTCAGCTTCATCTTCATTTTCAGAATCCAATTCAATGTTGTAGATAGATTGATACTTGGAATAAGAATCAAAAATTACAAATGAATTGTTCATGGACCCTGGATTTTGGCGGATCTTCATAGATAACATCTCAGAAGTAAGAATTTTCTCAGTAGTTCTGTTGTTGGATCCAAATTCAAGCTTCATCTCAGAGCAGTCAAAAAGAACACATCCAATAGCCATACATTTGTTCATGATAGTTGAACGAAACTCAAAAAGATACTTGTCATCTCCTTTGGCAAGATCGTTCATTGCATTGACAGAAACAATAATATGAAACTTTGATTTTGCATAATTTGGAATTGGCCTAGAACTCTTCACAACTAGATACTTATGATTCCTGTTCTTTTCTTTCTTGAGTGGTGACTGACGCAAGTTGCTAAAGGAAAATGGTTTACTGTTCAC
The DNA here is from genome assembly GCA_021927905.1 of Chaetoceros tenuissimus. NCBI lineage: Eukaryota > Bacillariophyta > Thalassiosirophyceae > Chaetocerotales > Chaetocerotaceae > Chaetoceros > Chaetoceros tenuissimus. Next base: position 2,229,759 of record BLLK01000069.1, read on the forward strand.
CTTTTTTTTAGCTCCAGAAGACTTCTTGGGACTATCAAAGAAAGATGGAACATCCTTTGGTGAGCTCTTTGGTGTTGCCGTTGTCTTCTTGCTTGTAGTTTGTCCGCCAAAAAAAGATTTCGACGAAGGAGACTTCTGAGAAGATGTTTGGGATGAAGCAAATGATTGTGACTGACTGGTTGCTTGGGACTGACTAGTTGATTGAGACTGACCGAAAGCTGAAGGGTCTCTAGATGCTTGAGACTGACTTGACGCCTGATGTTGACTGGAACATTGAGACTTGTTGGTTGCTGATGCGTCCTGACTTGCTGCTTGATGCTCACTGGTCTCTTCATCTTGAGCGGGCGTGGAACCTTGCACTGCTGGAAGTTGAGTAGAATCTGATGGTAAAGCAAGCCAAGGGATGCCATCCACAGTCTTGGGTGCTATACCGACAGGACCAACAAAAGTTAAGCCTTGTTGTTTGTAAATTGTATTGGCATTGCACACCATTCCTTGGCTGCGAAGAAACTTGGCAATAATCTCTGCCTCAGAAAGAGAACCAATACATGTGTTATCTGACGAAGAAGGACTCTCGGAAGCTGTAAATACACTTTTTGCTCTTTTCTCTTCACGGAAACGATGCTCCTCCTCAATTCTTTCCTCAAACTTGGTCTTTCCCAAAGTGAACCCATTAGAAAATGCACCATCTACACCATACTCACCTCTATCTTCTGCACTCTCTTCAGTTGCTTTGTCCATTGAATCTGAAACAGTACCAACTTTTCTGATTGTTGCCAAATTGTTCACGTTTCCACTTAAATGAAATAAGTTAGAAATGAGATCAACAGGTTATGAACCTTCAAAAATTATTATTCAAAAAATTTTTTTGAAGGGTTTGTAACCTATGAATGTACTTACTCTGAAATCTGTACATCGAAAAACACAACATTGTCTTCAAACGCATCTTGGAGATTCCAAAAGGAACTGGACTCATCAACAACTAAGAATTTCTTGAAGAGGGACAACAACGAACAATAAAACTTGAGAGCTTCTCCTCTTTTCATGGTTGAAACACTTGGAAGTGAAATTTCATCGTTTTCAAGAGTTTTGATGATAGTCTTCAGATCAATCTCTCTAAAACAAAGAAATAGATTCTTGCGCACAAACTCTGCAAAGTTGGTTGCTAATTTTGCAAAGGCACGATCCTGACAATGCATGATAGTATTCTTTGTAATGCTAGCAAGAGAATCTGCTCCTTGTTTTGCAAATCCCTTCATCATTTCGGTAATAGGAGCAGTAAGCAGCTTGTATTCAGTGTCTTTTTTTCTTGACTTTGCAAAGTCTTCGCAAGTCTTGAAATCAGGAAGTGAATCGACACATAGAAGTTGATGAAGAACCTTCACCTTAGACTCCTGGTTGTTTGCAGAAGCAACAAGACTCTGGATACTTTCAAGAGAATCGAATCCAACCCAATTTGCTACAGGGGCGATGCTCACTGAAGCAAAGTTCTTGACAAGACTACTCATAAGCTGGTCAAGATGCACATCATCGAGATGGGAAAGAAGCTTCACCAAAAGGTCCTTTCTTGAACTGAGAAACTCAGCTTCACGAATGTTGGAAGTACAATCCATGACATAGGAATGTTTCCCAAAGTCCTTCACTTTTTTGGCAGAGACATGATCAAGTTCAAAACCTTCCGCTTCAAAAGTCTTTGAATTTAAATTTTGTTTAGTTTTGAACTTTCACATATGATGGATGATTAACAAAGACAAATCAACTTACCTTAAACTGAAACTTAACAATGGTTTCAAGTTGCTCAAGAAGAGACTTAACATGGGATCCAGAAACTTTCATGATTGATATGTTGACAGATTGACAAAACGAATTATACTTTTTGATAAAATATGAGTGCACCAAAAAAGTTAGAATCGTCGTTTTTTTCCCTCATTTCCCTCGGAGTTGCTCAACGCTCGCTCATCCAAATAAAAAAGTTTTATACTTTCTCCAACGCACACAACACAAAAGATTTCTCGTGCGTTGGAAACAAAAACATTATAGCTGTGAAATAACTTGTTATTGTTCGAGAATATAATATGTTAGAGAATGCGTTAGACGACAAACTATAAAGAATGAACGTTTTTGATTTGCTACAAAAATGAAGTGATTGTGGGAAACACAGAAAAAGAAGAATAAAATAGCTCTTAAAACACTTAATCCCGTCTCATATACAACTGTTGGCTTTTGAAGAACATATGTACACATCAACTTTTACAAACACATCATTCAATTTATTCTACTGTCATAGTTTTCCGAAGGGAATTATATAACCATAACACAAATAAACTCTACATGATGACTACTGAAACTCAAGTACAATCTCCAAGCAGCGTAAGATCTGTTACTCCAACTAGCATCAGTGTTAATCACACTTTTGGCGACATCTTTGAAACTGTGCGAATCAAAGTAAAGATCCCTATTCTCCTTGGTTTACTTCCTTCTGTAGACAACAAGACATACTTGCAGCCTAATGTAAACCATCACCATTCTAGTGATGGTGTCTCCTTTTCCAACCTTCATGATGCATTTAGCAAATGGATTGTGGATGGCAAGGGTATTGTGTCTACTGAGTTTGACGCAATTCTTATGACTGAACTCAAAACAGAGCCGAGTGGAACAGGAAATGTTGCATTCAATCTTTTTGAAGTTGACTCTACTAATCGTGCAGAGGAAATGTTTGGATTGGTCCAGTGGAACAAATCACAAACTAAATCAGCTCTTCAAAAACTCATGGCATATAGCAATGAATTCAAAGATATTGATACTCTTCAAAAACTCAAATTGTCAATGCAAAAACTACTTAAAACCGAAAATCAAGAAGATGTAAGTAAACACAAAGCAATTTTTATCACAGCTTGTAGATGTTTTCTTACATATCTCTCTCAGGGACACTACTTCTTAGGATTCACTGACGGTTCTCACAGAACCAAGTCACTCTGGAAACTCATGTCGTCTTTGGCTTCTAAAGAAAACTTCAAAAATCAGATTATGAACAATGATCAAGAAGTTTTCATCAATGTATCTTTCTTTAGAGAAGATGTACGTGTGCAACATTACCAACTTCGTGAGTTGATGTTGATCACGCAGAATTATTCTGGACACATTATGCAGATGAAACAACAAACAGTAGGACATTCCCTATATGATTGCTACAATTTGTTTGCTACAAACAGTCTAGCTACTGTCCACAATCATCTTTCTGTATTGAATTGTGACGAACCGAGTAAAAAAAAAGTGGTTTCAACAAAACATGCTTACTATATGCAACACACAGTGGAAAAATTTTCAAGGATGCAGCATTAACACCAATTCTTCAAACCTTTTTGGTTCAGTTTTTTTACAATGACCAGTTTGCAAACTGGTGTCTCTCGGCTCTTCATCGTACTAAAATGGGGCAGAAAGAGCTAACCACTCATTTCACTGGTAGAGAAGATGTAAAAAAAAGCTATCCTGGAGTACGTAGAACAATTATGAAATTGAAAAAGGCATACATACTCCCAAATACTAACATCTCCAAAATGTTTCTTCTTTACAGGCTTTTGACAATTTAATTTGGTACCCAGTTCTTTTCCAAGCATTGACTGTGTCTCATATCAAGAATGCATTGAAACATCACGACTTGAATATGAAATATGGAAGCAAAGACAACATAAAACTTCCAATACAGTGTGCTATGTTATTTTCCCTCGGGCGACTTTTTATATTCTCCCCGAAAATGACAAAAGAAATACTTCCGGCAATGACATACATGCAAGAATCTTCTACTCTCACCCCATATCGGTATGTATTCTAGACAATCTCTTTCTCGTTGAAACTTATTTTACAGAAATTTAACAGTTCAAATCAATGTTAGGCTTGGGCTGATTCAGTCGCTTGCGTATGATGCTACTGACTTCCTACTCAAGTATTTCAATACATACTTTACTGATACAGCCCAACATCAAACAAACTGGATCTTGCGATACATATTTCGATGCAATATTGAGAAACAATTGCTACTTCTTTACAAACTTGTTGACACTAAAGACCTTGATTCAAAACTTACACATCCAGCTAATAAGTATGGAAATGATGCTTACGAAGATTCAATTATCCACTCTCTTCACTGTAGAGAAGGTCTTACTCAGCAAGAAGAAGATTCAAACGAAGACAAGAAAAACCAGAAAAAGAAAAACCAGACAAAGAAAAAGGAAACAGAAAAAGAAAAAACGAACGTACCTGTTCTACTGGCACCAAAAATTGGGTCCGTCGTAGTAGCTGATAGGGTTCTTTTCTCATACTTGAGATATATTGTTTTTGTATTAACAATTGAAAACATCCATGTACAGATTCTTCCAATAATGAATTTATTGTTGAATGCTGAACTGTCAAAAGGAGATGTGAATAAAGAGATATATCAACGTCGATTGGAAAATAATGATGCATACCTTGATTCGTGCATGTTGAAACAAGAGATAGTCCTTGGAAATAAAACCTTGTCTCTTGACCCAAAAAATTTCATTCAGCAGATTTTTAACAATACTGACAAAGACCAAACTCTAGATCCGATCAAAATATTGTTACACTGGTTCAATACAATTCACAAGGACAATGTTACTATAGAGTCCACGCAACTGCGGTTCCATCGACATGTAAAAGGGGATCCTGGAATAATTTCATCTAATTTTGGCGATGTTGTCGCGTACATAAACAGACACAAAGACAGATTAACATGTTCGTTCCCATTGCGTACAGAGGCTGCAGAAAAAAGGAAGTAAGTTTTGTATTTAAATCTCCTGTGTACTTTCTATTTGCAAGTTGCTCACACAATCTTCTTCAATAGAAACGAAAATAAGAATCCTGTTACTCCTTCAACAAAGTAAGATAGGTTATGAACCTTCCAAAATTTTTTTTCAATAAAAATTTTGGAAATGTCCCATCTCAAACTCAACATTCTCACATTTTCTTTTATCTTTACAGGAGAAAGAAGACAGAACCAAATAAACAACAAAATGAACTTGAGCTCCATGAAACGACTACAGATGTAACTCAGAATGAAACTCAAGAAGACAACACACAACCGGCAAGACGATCTTTGAGAAGTAGAACAAATGTGTCTTATGTCCAACCTGATGATGATGAATCTTCTATACAAGAAGAAACTTCACCTCTAGAAAAAGCAACTATTGCTAATGAAGACAAAGACGATGATGAATACCTCAACACACAAGACGAAACTGCTACGAATTCCTTCGACAATGAAGATCAAGAAGAGGAGAATGGTGACGAAGTTGATGAAGAGAGTCCAACTATCCAACAAGAGATAGAAGACTTAGCGCAAGACAATGACGTCAGTGTCGCATCAGATGAGGCAATGACTCTATTTCAATTACAATTGAAATTTGATGACGACTTATTTTTTGATCTCGACGAAAAGATTTTGCCTTACCTTGGTGAACAAGATAAAATCTCACCTATCATGCCTAGGCCACGACAAAACACTGAGAAGGCGTACGCAAAAATGGTAGACAACATGAGATCGCAGCTTTTGTTTGAAGTTTACAAAATTTATGCCTTCGTCCTAAAAGAGAATAGATGCACAGCAAATTGGAATTCATCTAGAGCGTTTCTGTTCACGATTGGTTATGCATATGACTGTCTCTACCTAAAACCTCTTTTCCATCGGTTGATGCAATTTGTCCCGTGCTTTGATGCAATGTTTTCGAAGATTCAAAGGAACACAACAAAGGAAACAGTACTTGTTTCATTCAATGATACATGTATTTCTGACACATTACATTTGCATCCAAAATATGACTCAAAGTTTAAACATTTCATTGATGTCACTTTCACACGTAACCAAGAGAGATATCGTACAATCCTTGATCAGAGAATGAAATTAGTATCTCTCTTCAAAAACAACAACCCTTGGTTTCCTACGATGTTCCAATATAATCCAACCTCCAGAAATGAAAACTGGGACAGACATCTTCAGCAGGCAAATTATGAAGAATATCTCACGTATGAAGACTTGTCCCACAAAACAAAAGACTATATTCATATCAGAACTTCAATGGAGAGTGACAAGATTTTACCTTTTCTTTCTGAATTTGGATTTGAAACAGAGAAATTTGAGAGTATCACTGTAGACACCATGGGAAAAAGCGTTACAGACGGAACATTTCACAAGTTCCTTGTACCACATTCTGCGTCGTTGTACGAAAATCTTTTATTCAGTAGTGATGTCATTGCTGCATCCAATGTGTTAAGAAAAGATGATGACTACGTGAGGATTACTCTCTACGATGAATCTAAACAAGAAGAACAATACTTTCAGCATAATGAACTCACCCATGTCCTTGTCATCAAACTAGAAACGGGAAAAACTTATCTTTCGCCATATAGTGAAGACTTCTTCCCAGTTTACAAAGTTAGAGCTCGCATCAGACCTCGTATACATCAAATGACGAGATGTACAAATATTCTAGGAGATATTTTTGATGTTCCACACACTTCTATTGAAGTCATTGAAGAAGATACCGATAGTACTGTTATTGAGTTTGGAGATAGAAATCAAATGATACCTATTTTGAAAAAGAGGCAAAATTCCAACAAGTATACATACGTATCAGACGATCTTCAATATCTGTTCTCTATAGGTGAAGGAAGCTTTTCCATGCAATTTTTTGCCAAAGATTGGGAAGTAACTGGTGACCTATTTTATGACTTTGATGAGGTATACACTATCAATGACTACTACAACAAAGTTATGAAAATTACAACATAATCTAATCTTTATTTCATCACTGTATAATACTTCTCGTACTGCGTATGCAGCCTGTATTGTGCCACTTGGGGGAACTGTCAACTTCACAACTTCCAACTAGTCCCAACCCAACATGACGGACCCCCCTCCGGTTATTCATTACATGCTTGCATTCATGAATACAACTGACGTTTCATTAGTATGGATTTGATAGGTTTTGAGCTTCCAAGGGAGGGCAAACGGAAGGCATTTTTTCAATTTGCTACTTTTTTGTTCATACTCTCACAACATAGACAACATTTGATTGTGCAAAACATATAAATAGAAATGGCATCACGAGATCTAACTGCAGCATTCATCGAGCGCCGAACGGCTGCAAACATTCGTCGAAGGACGGGAGATGTAGGCAATGGAGGGTCGAGAATAAAGCCTTTTGGTATGTACAGAATTTATTGAGATATGTGGCATAATATTCCGAGAAGAATCCTGCAAAAATATCTATTATGTAATGCGCAGTGGTGTCTTTCTCTTATGGAATCTAAAATCAAGCAAATGATTCAAGAGATACGACTTGAAAAGAGTTTCGACTGTTTTCTAATTCAAAATTATTTCTCATCATAGGTATAAGCAAAGGACTTGATAGTGACATTATGATGGAGGTAAGTGTGTTGTACGACCCAAAACTTTTGTTTAGTTATATTTATGAATGCAAAATGAAGGAAAATCTCATGAAATGTTGGTTGTTTGTAGGAGGGGATCCCAATGACACCGAATAGGCATCTAGGTGGAGGTGCTCTATCAGCACTTCCTCCTATTTGGGTAGATGATGTAGATAATGTAAATGGCTTATTATCAGATATCACTCGTCTCATGGGGATTTTGAATTCAATGCATGCAACAAGAGTTGGTACTGTTTTTGGGAGAGATTTAGACGATATGGAAGTAAAAATTGAAAACATGACAGGTGATATTACGGATAAATTTAGACAAGCGGAAAAGGCATTGATGAGAGTCGGTGCTGCCACCAAAAGAGTTGGTGGAGAGGAAGCAACTATTGGTGCAAATGTCCAGAGAAGGTTAGTAGTAATTGCTGTATTGTTTGATTAGTAATTGTTACGAATCTCTAAAGCCACTTACCATTTCATTGTGAATAGTCTTGCGAAAAAACTTCAAGAATTATCTGCAGAATTTCGTCAGAAACAAAGAAAATATTTGTCAGATGTACAAGCACAAAAGAGTGGTGCTTTAGCGGAGACTGAATCGAAATTTGGAATAGATCTGAATGAGACGGAACGGGAATATGGCTTTAACGAAACTCAGCTAGCTGTAGTAGATGATTTGAATGCTGCAGTTCAATCTCGAGATAAAGAAATTGCACAAATTGCGAAAAGTATCGAAGAACTAGGGTCTATTTTTAAGGAACTCGCGGTTTTGGTTATTGACCAAGGAACAATCCTTGATCGTATTGATTACAACATGGAAGCAGTAGTTGAACATACCAAAGAAGGTATTGGCCAGTTAGAGAAGGCTGAGAGGCACCAAAAGAATGCAAGACCATTGAAATGCATCATTTGTTTGTCAATAACAATTTTCATTCTATTGATTATTCTAATTTTGAAACATAGAAGGCGTTGGTAATCGAATAATGCAAAGCAATAGAGAGTACTCAATAATTAATAAAGTGCATATTGCACCAGAAATATTTGGCATTATAAATGTATTCAATTAGATTACAATAAAGCCATCGGGGAAATTCTGATGTAAAGTGGAGCTCCAAATATCACCAGAAGGTTTACTTGATTCTTGGTTTGTTTCCCATGTTGTCCTGTCTAGGTATATATCAGCCCCCTGCAAATCGCTTTGAGTGGCCAAGTCTCTGCAACCCATCCATGCGTACTCCTCAGGGTTTTCAGGCAAGTAAATGCGTATTGATACATTTGTTGGGGCTAAAGATCTAAGTTCCTTTTCTAGACGCTCTTTGAATGAAGGTATTTTAACACTACCTCCTGTTAATACAATATTTTGAAAGAGCGCAGCTTGATATATGGGATCACAAGCTTCGATAGATTGAATGATAGCTTCAGCAAGCCCGAGTTGTCGCATACCTATATCACTTGGCCGGTACAAAATTTCTGGAATTGCGAATCTTTCAACAGACAATTCAAGAGCTTGGCGTTCCATTTCTTGCTGTTCCCGCAATCTACGCTCTTGCTCCTTTTGCTTCATTATTCTTTGTCGTGCTTGCTCTTCAGTCTCTTCATCAGAGTCATCATCCTCATTCTCTGCGTTTTGGGACTCATCTCCTTCGTCGTCATCGTCATTGCTTTTCTTTACATCAGGATTTGACATTGGTTCATCTACCAACTCCTTTCCATCTATAGATGTTTCTTCAACTTCTTTCTCTTTTTTAGCCAATTCAATTTGCTTCCTTTGCATCAACAGTGGTAATCTGATTGAACCCTCAAAGCTCTCTACAAAGTCTGGTAGCACAAATTCACGATCAAACCATCTTGATCCAAATAGCTTAGTCTTTCTAGCTTCTTTCAATTCATTATCCAAATCCATACTCAAGAAGCAAAGTTTCTCTTTTGCTTCATTCACAATAAAGAACTCATCCATCATATTAAACTTCCGATAGGATATAGTCTGTTTCAACAAATTAGTCAATAACTTTCCGCCTATGTTGAGCCTCCGTATACCCTTTTTGATAGCTCGGGTGTCAACTGTGGGTACAACATGCGTCATTGAAAACCCACAATCAATTACAAGACAGCATCCAGTCTCATCTGAAGGAGGTGGTAAATCCTTTGCTTTATCTCCTTCCAATGCCTTTTGTCCATCTTTCAAATATTTATAGGCGCTGCAACATGCACCTAATCGCCGTGCTACGCGTCCAAATCCAAAATCACGAAACCATACAGCATCTTCCTTTTCTAATATTGCCCTTGGTGTAAATGGTTGACATAGCAAAAAACAGGCTGTAGTGTGTGTGAATGATAAAGATGAAACAGGACTACCAACAGTACTTGATAATTTCCCCTTGCCTTTATTGGTAGTTGTAGGTGGTAATACACCAGCGGCGCCTCCATTGGAGTAGGAATGAACAGGATTTAATTGTTCAAGTTTTAATATATAGTCCCAGATTTGTAGTTGTGTACCGAGGTCTGTCACATATCCTCTTTCTAATGGTCGCGTTATAAAAAGCTGTGATTTATTCTGTATTGAATTGATTTCAGATGATAAAAGAGTTGTAATTTGATGCTTTGGTTTTGCTGATAGATTCGGGGAATGTTGTGGACGGATTGAGAAATTGTCTTGCTGCGTAGATGATCCTTCAATGGTCTCGTTTGTAGCTGGACGAAGAAGTGCATGTTTAATGGACCAGCCTCCAGTATCAAGAATTAACGTAGGAAGTGATCCTGACAATGTAGGAGGTACAATGATCGGAGTTGGTGTACTAGTTGCCTTGGATCTTTTAGCTTTCGGTTGATTTGTTGGATTTTTCGCTTTTGTTGTTCGCTTTTTCGGAGGCATAGTTGCTTGATTCAATTCTAGAATAGCACAAGAAGGCACTTATATTTGCTTATAAGAGCTAGTCAGAAGTTTTATATTCAAAACTAGGTAAGGTGCTTTGGCGGTATGATGTATGATAATGTAGTGAAACATGGAACTGTGTCTCAAAAATGAGGGGGGTCGTGTGATATTGCAGATGCGAAAGGGGGGAAAAGGGATTTTACAAAAAGAAAAATAGAGGGGTTTGAAGAATACCAAAACTGATTTGTGAACAATGAATGAACTAGATAATGAACTGAACAAAAAATACTAACAAGCAAAAGCTTCACATAAAGTACCCTTTTGGCCATTTGACAAAACTATACTGGTTATTTTCAAGTATGGGAGAAGGGAAACGAAATATGACGTTCAAAGAACGGCTGCAATGGTTAGGCCGTATGCCTCCCAAGTGGAGAATGTTGATCGGAGGTCAAGCTCTATTTATGGCGTTTGCAATCAATGTGAGATTGAGTGATATTGCTAAAGGGAGAAAATTATTAGAGGAGCAAGAGAAACAAGCAAAACTACTGGAAGAGAAAGAAAAGGGAGTTGTTTAGACATGTGGAAAAGTTTGTGCGTGCTGGGTTTCTCGACTTTGGATGAGAGCCGAATGTACTTATGTCTACGTACCGTATGGAACGAAGAAAAGACTTTTAATATATGGAAATGATTTCCTCTTGCTATCACAGATGCACATAGAATAGCATTTTTGCCATCACAAAAAGGATCCGAAACTTGGTTCTCAAAATTACGAAGCCAGTCAATTTTGATTGATAGAAGGAATTTAGACTAAATTGTCTCGTCTACTTTTCAGTGGGGATGTCTTTATCCAAAGGGTCAAATACTATTGTTAAAATATTATCTACTTTCCCTGGATTGCTTTTTTCTCTCAAAAATTTGATTCGATTCTCATCTCTCATCATTATTACATGAACATTAACTTTGTTTGCACTACATTACATTGATCCTTTTTCAGACATTGGGATATGTAAAATTCCATAACTTCTAACAACCACAGCCTCCTTTTTCAGCTTTCACTTTCAAATAATCGCTAGTCACCTTTTGAATTCCAATATGATAGGAAGCTAGTTTTGACATTTTTCGCTTCTCTTCTGGTGCATCTCCTACATGTGTGCTTTCCGTCACAGTACTGTCATTACTAGACTTCTGGTTTGCTATGTATATCAAATAGTTTCATTAGTCAATGTCAACGCCATGGTGAATGAAGGGTAATGATGTGGTGATCACCATTAGCTAGGAACTAGTCTTGAGGTGGTAAAGAAGGAAACTTACATTTCTTCCCTCCCAATCTCTTGAAAAAAGATGGTTTGCCCACTTTATCTTTTCCTTCTGTAGTCATTATTCTATATTCAGCTATCTGCTCACTGTTGGTGTTCTCCTTCTATATCTATAACTTGGTTGTGTTCCTTCTGCGATGTCCTTTGTTTTCTACGGTTTCCGTTTCTATTGTTCTGAATGATGACACAGCAGGTTCCAATCCAATGACGGTACCATGTCTTACCATGGTATCTAGTATATGTGACTACTGTATATTCCCTCTTTCCTTTCCCTTTAGAACTCTTTTTCAATGGAGCGTCAAAACGTCAATTGGATTTTTTCCCAAAAGATACACCTTCCTGCCACCGATGAATACATCAATCACCAGTTCTCATCTTGATAAGGTCTGCACTTTCATTATTGATTTGTAGATATTGAAACTGCACCATCAACCATTACTTTAACACCATAATTGAAAAAAGAAGAGATATGATTTGTAGTAGAAACGTAATTTTCGCATTGCTCGCTAGCAGCACTGCGGCGTTCACTGTTCGAAGCCCTTCCATCCAGGTATTCAATAGAAACTCAAGTCCTTTGGAGATGGTAAAGAAAGTTTTTATCGATGGAGAAGCAGGAACAACTGGATTGCAAGTGAGGGATCGTTTGAGTGGTAGAGATGATATTGAGATTATTTCTCCACCTTCAGATTTGAGAAAGGATGAAGAAACTAGAAAAAAGTTTATCAACGAAGCCGATGCTGTTATTCTTTGTCTTCCTGATGAAGCTTCTATTGAAGCAGCTTCATGGGTCGACAATGATAGAACTGTAATTATTGATGCATCTACAGCTTTTAGAGTGGATGAAAATTGGACGTATGGTTTCCCGGTGAGTAATGTTACTTTTAGTAGATCTTTTCATATTCTTTCTCTGTGCATCTGTCAATGTTCCTAATTTTGCACTTTCATCATTTTTAGGAATTGTCCAAGGAACAACGGGAAACCTTAAAGACAAGTAAACGTATTGCAAATCCAGGATGCTATCCAACTGGATTTATTGGACTTACTCGACCACTTGTCGATGCAGGAATTCTTCCTGAAGGAACACCTTTGACTGTTAACGCAATTTCTGGATACAGTGGTGGAGGAAAAGGTCTAATGTCTATGTTCGAAGAGAGCGACGATCATGAACCATGGGCGGGATATGGGTTTTCTTTGAAGCACAAGCATCTCCCTGAAATGGCAAAATATTCGAAATTAGGAAAGAAACCAATCTTCCAGCCACAAATTGCTGATTTTGATCAAGGAATGGTTGTTTCTGTACCCCTTCATTATGCATGGCTAAAGGAAGGAACAACGGGAAAAGATATTCATGATGCTCTTGTAAAACACTATGAAGGATCAAACTTTGTTTCAGTCATGCCAGCCGGTGAAAATGATATCAAAGAGGCTGGCTTACTTGAGAGAGGAGCTTTCCTTCGACCAGATACTCTCAAAAACACTAATAAGATGGAAATGTTTGTTTTTTACAACGATGAAGCTGAACAGGCAGTGCTCTGTGCTCGCCTCGATAATCTTGGAAAGGGGGCAAGTGGAGCTGCAGTACAAAACTTAAATATTGCTTTAGGAGTTGATGAGACAACTGGACTTTAAGCGGAGAGAGATTCTTTAGGTAACATAGTTTGTCATAATAAACATACAGTCTTTGTTCATATCTACGTTAAAGTAATCAGCTATCCAAAAGTTCAGTACTGGCAACTGGTAGTCGTGATTTCATTCTTTCAATCTTCTGGCATAGGTTTCAATGCTTTCAACCGTTCCAACGCGTCTGATGCCTTTTCTGCCAGGTCCCACATGTCTTCGTCTTGCAGACATGATTTGAATATGGCCATTTTTACTACACAGTGTTTGCCTGCAGCTCTCTCAATTGCCTTTACCCTATTTAGTAATCCCTTCTCTGTCATAGATCTAACTCTCATTAAGCAGTGCTCATAGGTTGCAGTTGGATTCTCTTTCGCAGCTTTCTCTGCACCTTCATTTTGTGCAAGTGCCGCAGCTGCTCGTAACCTCACTTCGCGACATTCCCTAACTCGTTCTACTCTTTCTCTCAATAAGTCATCCTTACTCTTCAATTCAGTTGGTAAAGGTTGATTATCAACACCAATCCCCTGAATTCTTTTTGATTTTCTACTTCCCTCTCTTGGTACCTTGTCATTTCTTTTTCGCTTCTTACTCTTTTTCCCTTTCCTATTGTTTTTAGAATCTTCCCATTCTCCATCTGATTCTGAATCACTTCCATCCGAAGATGAGTTGGACTCTTCGATCTCTATCCCTTCTGCTTGAGCATTACTCCTTTTTTCTTCCAACTCGGATATGAGGCCTAAAGAACGTAGCCTTACACAAAATTAAAAGTCAGCAAATTTCATTTGAGAAAATGAAAAGAGAGCAATAAATCACATCGCATCTCCTTCTGTACTGTATAAAATCCACTAATATTATCTAGTACGAGTAGAAGGGTACGGTCATTTTCACCTACCTTGCATTGTTTCGCTTTATATTATCAATCCTCTTCCGCTCATATTCGCTCTTATCATCTGCAGCAGTGGAAGGCATTGTTCTAATTTATGAACTTGTAAATCAGTTTTGCAGTGGCATCACTTCCACTACTTAATCCAATTCAAAAAAATGTTCAATGCTTTCATAACCACCGTGCCTCTCTACGTGCAAAAATGGTTGCCTAGCCAAAACACCAAAAACAAATAACAGAACCAGAGCCACATAACATAACAGAACACTGACAAAATAACTATGAGAGTGCACCCTCTACTCAAGATACAATAGTCATTTTCGTACAATAGGAGCATTACATCCTACAAAGTTAAACATAAGTAATAAGATTATGTGACTGCTAGTTTACCAATTTGTATATTTCAACTTTAAAAAGCGAAAAAATATACACTAAGATTGTACGTGAAAACTACGTACTTGATCATACCAGTTCCAAATTTTTAGCAGTACAATATTTTTTGCTTGTTCTACACCATCACTCATTCATATCTCCTTTTAAAAGTTGCAACATTTACATTCTTGAAAGAGAAATGATTTGATCTTTTCATATTTTGGACTAAACAAAGGTACTTTTCGCTCTACTTTCAACCGTAGACCTGCGTACTTCTCATACTAGTTCTACCAGTCATTAGAACCTACAATAATTTTTCCAAAACAATATTTTTGACGCGTTTCGTGATACTGATCTCTTTATATAGTTAAAAATATTCTATGCATGCATGAAAAAGGATTTTATCATTTGAGATATATTTTTAATTCGGAGTACATTTCTTCTATTTTCTACCCGTAGACTTTCGTACTGCATTTCTACGTACTGACATCAGACAGACGTATTTGTATGAATGAAAAAATCACACTAGTTTCAAAGCATAACCACAACATCAAAGTCACAGTATCAGTTCATTGTATTTAACTTGGTGGTTTTGTGCAGTTGAATTAGTCGAATGCGTCAATTGGGTCTTGAGAACGAGGTGCACCTTAATAAAGGACTTAGTAACAAATTAAGTGGCTATGTTGGCTATGGTTCTGTTATTTTTTTTTGCGCGAAAAAAGGGCTCTACGGGCAAACCATACCAGAGGCACGGTGGTTATGCTTTCTCGTCCGTCGATCTGTTGAGCTTGTACCAATCTCTATACGTACGACACTCTTCTCTTTTCCTCCCTTTTTTGTCTTCAGGATCAGTCCAATTTAGCCTTCTCTTATGACTGAAAAAAATAGATTGATGCGTTGAGCTCACATTTTTGTTTGTGTTTTTTGAGTGCAAAAACAGCTTAAGTGTAATACGTTGTTTAATTGAAGAGGGAAGTTTGTCTTCGTAGTGCTATATTTAACATTACCTTTACTGAAGGAAAATCAGGCATCAGCTCCGATATAAGTCTCTTCAAGTTTTGCTTTGAAGTCATCTTGATTTACAGAATAGAAAAGAAAGAATTGCAGTAGAAAGATGAGGTTCATAAATGGTGGCCTTATCGTTTTCGCGCTTCTCCAAAATTCATTGGCAGCTACCACATTAAGAATTATGCCAATGGGAGATGCACTTACACATGGAAGTTCGACAGCACAGGGCGCATATCGACCCTTTCTGTATTCGCAGCTAACTTCAAAAGGATACTCTTTGGATTTTGTTGGAAATGAAAAGTCTGGCACAGTAGCAACATTACCAGATAGAGACAACGAAGCACATAAAGGCTTCACAATTGAAGATATGACATTCAATGTAGATTTGTTTTTGGATGCTCATGATCCAGATATTGTTCTATTGATGATGGGTCAGAAAGACCTTGTCAATGTAGGTGTGGATTTCTCAACAGCGGCGAACAGATATTCCACTCTGATTGAGAAGTTGTCCAATAGTCGTCCAAATATGCACATTTTCGCGGCGAATATGCCTCCTAGAAAAGACTCGAATGATAATAACATGATCCAGAATCAATACAATGCATTCATTCCTCAAATAATATCAACCCTACAATCACAAGGTAGACAGGTAACATTTGTAGATGTCAACGCTGTTTTGTCTGAGTCTGATCTCGAAACAAATATTCACCCAGGGTCAAGTGGATATGGAAAAATTGCTACAGCTTTTACCAATGCAATCATAGGCTTGATTAATCCGAATTTAGGTGGACTGCAAAGAGGTATGATTAGAGTTCTGGGTGGACTAGACCGTAAACACATCAAGATAACATTTTCAAAGCCTATTCCAGCAAAGCGTGCTCAGACTGACAACTTTAATGTCGACGGTCTTGCCCTTACTGGAGCAAGTCTAAGTGAGGACGAACGCGTAGTTACCTTATTTACCTCAGAGCAAGCTCCAGGAAAAAGTTACACTGTGAATGTGTTGCAAGGAAATCCAGGTGTCAGTACTTTAAATTTTACTCCAGGATTCAGAATAATTTCCCTTTCTGATTGGCATCTTGGTGAGAAATATGTTTTTGGTGGGAAAGATGACTTGGTTGAAAATGACATTGCAATCATCAAATATATCAAAGAAAACTACGGAGGTGAATTGCTTCTAATTCCTGGTACGTGACGACTGAAAGCTACTTTCTAAACAAAGTCAAATTGTACATTTTTTCTAACCATAACTCGCTCTTTCAAGGTGACACAAATGCTGGATTTTGGGACACCGATTCTTTTGCAATAGAGATGAATACATTCCTAGGTACAAATGTATCAAGAGAAGAAGTTGTTATCGAAGCTGGTGATAGATGTTATGGTGGATTGCTATCTTCGTTTCATATGGGTGGATACCCCAAAGTTTTAGCAGCAATTGGTGATCACGAACTCGGTAAGTACAAATCATTAATCGTCTTCAGACAGTAGAAAATAAGTGCTTCATGGATCTCATTTCTGATTCTTCTTTACAGGTGATAATTCTTGGGATGCCTCCAGTATGAAGTCGTTTTTACAGTCTTCATTCAGAGAAACATTTGGCTCTAATTTCAATCTTGATTACGATTCTAGATTTAAGTACCCTACTGCTATTGGAAGTGCTGATTCAAGGCCATTAGGAACTATATATGAGAAAACATCTTTTGCCTACATTTATAAAAATACACTAATTGTCACCGTTGATGTATTGCGTCATGATGGCCCTTCAGAAGTAATTGGCTCTTTGGGAACCGTGACAGGTCAGGTCACAGGCAATCATTTGCAATGGCTTGACAATGTTCTCCAACAGGGTAGCGCTTTAGCAGAAGTAAAGAATATCATAGTCCAAGGCCATTTCCCAACGTTATATCCAGTGAAGAAGACTAAAAGTAGCGGTATTTACATGGATATGAATGAAGACTCCGAGTTCTGGGGCGTCTTGAGAAAACATCCTGTCGACATTTATTTTGCTGGGGAAGCACATCTGAATACCGTGACAAAAGACGCAGACTCAGGAATCATTCAGATTGTCGGTCGTGGAAACTTTTTCACAAATCTATTTGCGATCGATATCACCGATGATACTATTGATGTAACTTGTTACAATGAAGTAGGCCCTGAGAAAACCATGGAAAATTTCAACTACGAAGAAAGTGGACACTTGAGAATATCAAAAGGGAGCGACTTTACAGAGATCGCTGCATCTGGAGAGCTAGCATTTTTTGATGACGATGATCCTGTTCTTTATTTCAATTTTGAGAGTATCTCATTGCTAAAGGATAGACCTGTTCTAGGTCTAGGTGAACTTGATAATACTCGTAGAGCACCAATCGTTGAGACAGTGAATGTAAATGGAGTTGATTGTTCCGATTCTTTAGTAAATGCAGGAACTTTTGGACAAGATTATGATGCTCAAAGTGCAAATGTGAATCTATCTAGTGGTGTATACGGTAATGCAGCTTCTTTCTCGACGAATAGTTTAGCAGCAGTCTATTCAATGGGCCCTCACTCTGGTCCCCACCCGATATCATACGCAATGTGGTTGAAAACGACATTCTATGGTTCACGTATATTGATGGCATATGAAGGATATTGGAACCAAGATCAGGTATTTACAGCGCGTCTAGAGAATGGGAAAATTGAGCTAGTATACGGAAGCGCTCAAAAGGTCGCAAGTCAAACAGGAAATCTCAACGATGGATACTGGCATCATATTTCCATTGTCATGCCGTTCAAAGGCTGTAAGTTATCAGACATTGGGGTATATGTCGATGGAATCAAGACAACAACCCTTTTATCTGGTGCTGATGATGTCATTGATCTTCCGAATGGGGGAATGATAAGTATTGGTGGTTTTGGATACGGAGGAAGAGGTGGAACTAGTGATATGGTTCGGTCAGGCTTCAGAGATGGACTTAACTTCATTGGAGAAATCGATGATGCATTGGTCTTTGCACGTGCATTAACTGATGCAGAGATTCAAGAGTTGTCAACACCACCGACAGCATTTGCGTTAAGAAGCAAGATATCGTATGTAAAACAGGAACCACTTTGCCTCAGCCTTGGTCTTTTTGGCAATGATGCAGTGTTACGAACTTGTAATGACTCAGATGGACAACATTGGGTTCAAGATATTTTGGGTTATATTCATAACAAGGCACGATATGAAAAGTGTTTAATCCCAGAAGTTTCATCTCGTTTTGGAATTGCAGTAGTCGTGGATGACTGCAATAAACAAATCAACAGCAAATTTGTTTGGGATCTTGAACCAGATCATGTTGTACATGTTGAAACAGGTAAAATGATGAAAGTAAATGTCGCCAGCAACAATGATATTGAGTTGACTGAAGAAGACTATGACGCTCGTGAAAACGAATGGGATATTCTTTTTGAAGGTGGATTCCCACCGAGCTATCTAACTGGTGAACCAAGTGTCTCACCATCAAGATCGCCTTCTTCCGCACCAAGTGAGTCCCCGTCGGCTGTTCCAACTAGCTCTCCGTCAGCAAGACCCAGTTCTGTCCCATCTGCCTCACCTTCTTCCCGCCCTTCATCTTCTCCCTCATCTTCCCCGACGAGTATACCTTCAAGTAAGCCTTCTTTGGCTCCGACCAGCAAGCCATCATCTCAACCGTCAGCACATCCATCTGCAGCACCTACAGGTAAGTTCATATACTGGTTTGATCTTTTTATTACAATTTTTATTAATCTTTATTTTTATAGCATCACCTTCGGCCACACCTACCAGTTCTCCATCTTCTTCACCAAGTCGAAAACCATCATCTGCACCAACAGTATCACCTTCGTCGAAACCTACCAGATCGTTTGCACCTACAATTTTGTGTAAAGATAAGTGGGGCAAAGTGACACTGTCGAATGGTAAGGAGAAGTCATGCTACAATGCAGGTAATAATCCTAGTAAATTTTGTGCAATGGATGAAATTAAGGAGCACTGCCCTGTCACATGCAATCTATGCGAAGCAAAGGACACAAATTCTCCAACATCAAGTCCAGTCAATACAATTATTGGTGACATTGTGTGTAAAGATATCGAGGGTAAATTTGAAATGTCAAGCGGAAAAATGAAATCATGTGCGAATGCACAAAATAGAGCAAAACTTTGTGATAAGAATTTATTCAAAATAAATTGCCCAGTCACATGTAATACATGTGGAGAGAACGAGGTTGATAATGATAATTCAACTTGCATTGATAAAACTGGACAGGTGGCGCTGTTGTCAAATGGTAATTTGAAGACTTGTTACAATGCTGGAAATAATCCTCGACTTTGTGACAAGGAGGAAGTCCGTGAGCACTGTCCAGTTACATGTGGCGCATGTGGAGAAGTAGCAGGAGGAGCTACCACAACTTGTGCAGATGGCGAAGGAAAGGTTCTTTTACCAAATGGAATCAAAAAGTCCTGTGATCAAGTACAAAACAACATTTCTCTGTGCACAAAATGGGATGATATCCGTTCCTTTTGCCCCATGACATGCGGGTGTTGAAAAAGAATATTTTGATTAGCTTTGTGTAATTGTAACATTATTAGAATTCATCATATGTTAATTCAGGCGCATTTCTGTTGTCCAAAAAAAATACATGATAACATTTATCGGGATTGAGGGTTTACATTGGTTTGGTCTGAAACTTGAACAATAACCTTCCCCTTGACTTTTCTGCTCTTTTGTACTTCAAATGCAGCCTGTACTCCATCCGTTGAAAATTCAAACGGGCCTCGATCGTCAACACATGCAAGGATTTTTTTCTCACTTGCTAACTTGAGGGTTTCTTTCATAATATCTAAATCATTGTCCAAGCTCATGGCAAAGGTATGAGCTGGAAGGCGGTTTCTCCTGAAGAAGCGAGAATAAAACGCTCTGAAAAGATTTTGAAAGAGAAATAATTTCATACCTTGCCAAACTGTATGTATTTCAAAATTGTAAACATCTGGTACAAGAGTCAAATACCGTCCTTTCTTGGAACTTGGCTTTACAATCATGCGAGCGACCCTCTCGTTCTCCGGCAATTTTATCTGGTCGAGAAAGTGTAACCAACTTCCACCACTTAGATCAACGACTGTATCAAATTGCTCATCAACACCTACATTCTGCCAGTTGCTGAACTCGTAAATATCTGTATTTGTGTAATCCAACAATGCATCTAAATGAAATGGGTCTTTTGACATTCTTTCACAGTCATGAGTTGCAGCTGCTAAAAACTTTACTGATTTGAGTTTCAAGAATTGAAGCAAATGTGATCCTACTCCACCTCCAGCACCAATCACCAATACTCTTTCTTCAGGTGTAATACGCTTGGACAGAGATAAAGCAATGGTAGCGCTGCTAGCTAAAGCCGCAGCATCAGAAGATGACAAATTAGCAGGTACTTTTCCAGTCATTACTGTGGAAACTGTACAATATTCTGCTAAGGCATCTCTATTTCTTGTAAAACGAGTTGCGACTCTGTCTCCGACATCATAACCCAATATTTCAGGGTCGTGGCCATTCAGGTCTAGAACAGTACCACACAAGTCACCACCCGGAATATATGGAAAAGAAGGCGGTCCCTGCATCTCTTTACATGCCCCAGAGAGAACACGACAGTCTCCAGGTGATAGAGCGACACACTCTGTCTTTACTAGAATTTCCTTTTTGGGAATAGAAGCAGGTCTTGGAAAGTCCAAGCTAAGGTGGAGGTTAGAGATACTCCCATAGTTGTTTGAGATGATCGCCTTCATTTTGTTTGAGATATTGATTCAATATCTTTTATTCGTATTATTGTGATTTTATGAGAATATAGATATGTTCTTCCTCCATCACACTTTCACATCCCATAAGTAATGGAAAGAATAGGGTTCGGGTTTTTCAATGAAAAATGGGACTAAAAAGCTTGGACTGACAGTAGATTGACTACCATCAAGATTGCCGATGACGTACGCAGCACAACAGGGTATTCAAAAAAACAAAAACACAGTGAACCAGTTGGTCATTCTCCATCTCACACAACTCCTTAGAATCTTTCACTACATTCATCATTCTTCCATAATTTTTAATTGATTCTAGGAAAATATTATGTTGATGCGCAAGTGTAGAGCATTGTTATCTTTTGCTCTGTTGAGCACAATCTGCGATTCCTTCTCCTTATCTTCGTCATTATCGTCAACTAGAAGTCCTTCTTCCATCTACGCAACAACGCAGGACCAGGAAAAGCTAGATGACATTTCTGCTATTACCAATCGCTTCTTGAAAGACAATGAAGATAGAATTGATAAATTCTGTCGAGGAACGAACGAGTTTTGGAAGGGCTTGGTCATTGAGCCAGTGAGAAATTATGTGGAAGTAAAGCCTGCAGGTTCATCAGAATCTGATATTCTTTCCAAACTCACAGCCCCACCCGAAGTACCTGGGATAAGTCGTCCAGTGTGGCTGACAATTTTAGGATCTGTCCCGACAGCACTTGGTTGGTATGGATACTACAAGTTTTCTGTTGAAGAAGAGCTTTTTCAGTACGAAGTCCAAAATGGGAAGAAAGTCAGTGGTTGCGGTGGCTATGGAACTTTGTTTCCTTTTGTGTATGGTATTCTGATTGGAGGAGCATGTGAATTAATTGGGTTAGAAGTAGGCAATACAATCATTGAGGCTGCTGCGCTGTGGATATTATTGGGTCAAGTGAATCTTTATCGGCGAGTAAATGAATTGTGTGAAGAGGAAAAGGAGAAACTTGGCTTGACTGAACCCCCGCTCCATGCATGGTGGGCGTTGCTACCTCCTCCACTTGATGTTGTCGTTGGTCTAAGACAAGTACACTACTTATCAGAATATTGGAGAGTAGTAAGAGGTGACCCTTATGAGAAAGATGTAATTGCAGAGGATTTATTTCCATTTATTAGCTCTGAAAGATTTACATTGAAAGAATTTGTTCTTCAACCTAAACGTTGGTTTTGGTTTACAACAAATGCAAAAGATATTGAGTTGTAATGATAACTCTCATAATCCAATTTTTTATTGGTAATATTGTAGTCTAGTAGATCGCCTATTGAAGGTTTCCATCATTTTCTTAATTCTTTTCTTTTGAGTTCGAGTCGTCTCTTGGAAGAAAATCATTTTGGATCTCATAAAGCATTTTCTCGACTTTTAGTAGTGTCATCTGTGCGAGACTATGCGGACTCGATCTAAATAGATGAACGCCTCTTCTAGAGAAAACAATGATATTTGTAAAAAGTGTAGAAGACGTAGTTTGAATATCATATACTGGATATGGAAAATGGTAAAACCAGATACATTGATACAAATTCCCTGATTCGGCGAGACTGTGACCGCTTTCTCTCATGGTGCTATCGGAGAAGTTGTCACTATCTAGTAATTCATTTTTAGTCAACAGTAATAGACGTCCAGAGTAAAGACCAAGCGCGATGCAAGATTCGTATTCAAGAGCATTACAGCTGAATTCAAGTATTGATATAATACTATCTTCCTCGTCCAACCTTGCATCATAGAGTCCTTCCACAATAGCAATTGGTTCATCAAAGGTGTGTGCATTGTCTATGTTTTGATAGAAAGAACATGCAAAACCACATAAACTTCCAACAAATAGCTGTAGCCTATCATTTCTCTGTCCAATTTGCGATTGGAAACGTAGGCAGCTGATTGGACCATCCACAATGAAGGTCGACGAGCAACTTTCATGAAATGACAACAATTCATTATTTGTCCGAGGTTCAAATGTATAAATATGTATGGATCCATCTTGGCATCCATAAGCAATACCATAGATTGTTGAAGATTTATCATGAACCACTTGCACAAAAGTATGCATTGCTGTAATATTACTCGTTGATATAAGTGGTGGATTTGGAACAGATTGTTTTTCTTGTAATAGTTGCAGGATAAAATCATTTTCAGATTCATTCCGTCCTTGCTTCTCTATGTTTGCTTCTTTAGGTGTTATATCAGCCTCTTCAATCAGATAAATTTCATTGTCAACAAGTGAAATGAAATCAGTTGACAAAATCATTTCAGAAGTCGGCCTCAATGTAAACATTTTAATTGATGATCCTGTTGCAACAAACAATGTGCATGTTGGTATTCTTGTTTCATCTTGATCCATTAGTACTAATTCGATTAGAGAAGAAGGTTTGAACTTTAGATGAAGAGTCTGTTGAAAGTTCAAAAATTGTTTTGTTTTCGAAGTGTTGGTACCTGCTGTTTCAGATAATGGCAAATGACCAGTTACTACTATTTGGTAGTCATTCAACAAATGCTTATGAAGAGACCGATCCATTCTAGAAGCATCATCAATATTCTGACTAATGCCTATAGATGCCGATCCCATGGTGACTTTTGATCCTTCCATAGACATGTTAGTTGAAGTTATGCTTTCACGTCTTGACTCAGAATTGTTCGGCCGTGAGACTACACTTTTATGAGTTGAATCATTTATGTTTGAAAAACCTCCCTGGTTAATGCTAGTTCCTAATATATATGCTTCGATGAAGTATCTTTTTTCCTTGTATTGAAACGGCATATATGTATGCCCTATGCATGTTTTGTCAATGTTATCAATGGATGTTGGCAATGGCATATTTGTAACTCGCAATTTCTTGTCATCATCTTTCATAGAAACATGCACTGAATTAAATGTACATGACTTGCGATATTCAAGAAAGGCAGATCTATCCTTTTTGTCTATTGATGTGTCATGGCGATAAGATTGTGATGTTGAATATGTATGCAGGGGACTTGGTAGTTCGCTTGTACATTCTTCATAAAACCTTTCTCCAGAGGACATGTTCAAATATTCAATAGTAATTAATCTGTGTATGAAGCTTTAAATACAACAGTGGAATCCAAGGGATTCTTCTTAGCTAGTGCTTGATACAAACACATTGTCGCCGTGTTGGATGTTGGATGTTGGATCCGAGATCCGAGAGGATGTGACGAGACCCGAGCACACGAATGAGCTAAATGCACAAATTATAAACTTCATTTAGGACGACTGCTATCGTCAATAGATAAGTTCATTTTAAATCATGCCCATATTGTATTTGAATTTGTGAAGCAAAATGATAACGCTTTACTTTTGTGTAGAGTATTGACTTGACAATAGAAATTCTGATAGGAAAAGATCAGAGAGAAGAGTTTGAAGAAAAGGAAATAGAAGAAGGCTTCTTTGAATCATTACTAAAATACACAAATTTCATAGGTTTGAACTCATCTTTTATACAAATTTAGCCAACGTACGAATGAATAGAAGCTAAAAGCTCCCGAGGAGCTTTTGCGCACGCAGTGGTGGTGAGTGGTGAGACACAAGAAAGTAGCACAAACTTGAACACAGTGAACACTGAACATACACAGTAACTCTATTTCTATACCTAGGCCCTATGCATTTTTCACCTATACAATAATACAGCCTCACGAATTCCGGTTACATATATAGAAGAGAAAAGATTCAATATGGTAGTGGGAGTGGACATATTATTGCGCTTTATTGTTATCGCTTGTGTATGCATCAACCTTATATCATGTGTTGAGTTCGAAGAAAAAGCAATACGTCAAGGTGATGAGGTTAATAAACGACGAACCACTATCTTTGCAGATGATGACAGTTTACTACTAGAAGAAGCTATGATAGAAGATGAGCTAATATCGATAGAGGGGCAGGGTGCTACATGCTCAAATAATGAAGATTGGCGATTTAGTAAATACACAGAATGGGGATGCACAGATATCGAACAGGATGTATTTCGCCGAGAAAGACTTTGTAGTAGCGAACCTGAAGTTCGAATAAATTGCAAGTTTTCCTGTGGTATATGCTGCGAAGATGATCTTTCTTATCAATTCAGAGTATCGGATGGTACCAAAAAGGATTGTGAGTGGTTGATGCTATCGGATTTGCGATGGAGACAGAGTTTTCATTGTAATAAAACATTTAAAGGGAGATATATCTCATCTGGCTGTCCGAAAGCATGTGATGCATGTTTTGAGTTTATCCCTGCTCTTTTTGCTACAGAATCACCAACTGGCGGTCCATCTCTAGAGCCCACAACCAATTCATTCAATCCATCCTCAACACCTAGTATCCGGCCTTCACTTGAATTGAGCTCTAATCCTACAGGGGTCCCATCGGACTTACCAACGAGTGCCCATTCATCGAAACCGTCACTTGCTGCTTCAACAATACCAACACAATTATCTTCTTTGCAGCCATCTAAATCACCCACAAAGTCACCGTCCTTTCAGCCGTCTGAAAGTTTCCTTCCTTCAACTTCACAGGAACCGTCGTCAAGTCCCAGCTCGAATCCATCTTCAATACCTTCATCTTCAATTATCCCGTCTTCAATACCATCTAGGCTACGATCTGAGATTCCTTCGAGTATGCCAAGTTTATCACCGTCATATCAGCCGTCTGAAAGTAACGCTCCGTCTGCTTCGCCTTCATCTCTTCCAACTGGCTCGTCGGGTCCTTCTTCTCTGCCATCCGTATCAAAGAAACCTTCGAGCACCCCGACTGTATTTCCTAGCACAAAACCTTCCGCTATTCCGTCCTCAATTCCATCGAGTTTGCCATCGACAAGTCAAAATCCAACTGCTGAGCACTCTTCTCATCCTTCGAATTCGATTAATCCAACACTATCACCATCCTCAACACCTTCAAAATCTCCAAGTCTATCGCCGACGACGTTCCCATCACTTGCACCAAGTCATTTTCCATCGGTTCTCCCGAGTGCTACACCAAGTAGCATCCCATCTATGCAGCCAAGCAAATTTCCGTCGGTGTCTCCCACAGTTTCGTTTTCCCCATCGTCAAATCCAAGTGTTGTAGAATCCTCAACTCCGAGTACCATACCTTCGGCAAAACCTTCAAATTTACCTAGTGTTCTACCTTCATTGAGCCCTTCGGATCAGCCCAGTTTTGTTCCGTCGTCAATTCCGAGTACCACACCTTCGGAAAAACCTTCAAATTTACCTTCGTCTTCTCCAACAAACAAACCTTCTACCGCCCCATCTGATGCTCCGACAAGCCTTCCAGAACCCAACTTGATCATGATAATCACCGACGAGCACAATATTAAAACACTGAGTTGCTATAGAGACTATCTTTTGTCAAAGCATAGCAAAAAGCAAATCGATGTGTGGGGTATCAATAAAAATCTAGACACGCCAAACATTGATTCGCTCGCTAGAAATGGTGCACTCTACTCTAATTATTATACAGTCAGTCCACTTTGTACACCATCTCGTGGGAGTTTTTTTAGCGGTATGTTTCCTCCATTCAATGGTGCAGCTGACCAGAATCATGGGAAGCTTGATGTCAATATCAAAACATGGCCACAGATTTTGAAGGAACGAGGGTATACTCTAGGTTATTCCGGAAAATGGCACTTGGATGGAGAGGAAAAGCCTGGATGGGGTGCTCCCATCGGGCGTGAATTTGGGTTTGATGATAACAAATATCGCTTCAATCGTGGGCACTGGTAAGTTGCAATTTTTTGAGTCTCAAACACTTTTTTCACAACGTCTCTAAACAACGCATACTTGTAACTTCCATAAAAGGAAATATTTCGATGAACTGAATAACGGCAAGGTAAAAGAATATGACATTGATGCAGAAGGAAATCTTGATGGAAAGCTTCGAGAACTTTATGCAACAGACTTTTTAATTGATAAATCTCTAGCATTTATGGAGAATGCAGTAAAGAATGAAAAGCCTTTTTCTGTCGTGGTTAGTATACCAGACCCACACAGTGAGTGTAATAGAAAAAAAGAAATCTACGATGCACATGAAATTTTTTCTCATTTTTATTTTTAACAACTTTATAGGTCCAAATGAAAATCGTCCGTATTACAGAACCATGTTCGAAAATATGAACTTTAAGGTGCCAGATTCTGCTCGAAAGAACTTGAAGAAAGATCCTTCACCTCCTGGCTATGTATTTAACGAAGATATTCCAATCGAAAAAGTTGACGAGGAGCTAGATGAATATGAACGCAGCTGGTTCACAAGATACTTACAGCAATACTATGGTATGGTAAAATGTATTGATTACAATATTGGGAAAATGCTAGAGAAAATAGAGAGCTTGGGAGTAACGGAAGATACAATTATTGTATTTACAAGGTACGAAATTGTAGCTAATGAGATGCATTTCTCGAAAATTCTTGCTAACTGTATTCAACTTTAATTCAAACGACAGCGACCATGGCGATCTTTTGCAGGAGCATGGACGGATGAACAAGGTTAGTACTATATCTTTTTCAAAACGTTTTCAATCTGACGTGACGAAGTTTCTAACCTCACTCTTTGTCACACATTCTTTCAGGGAATGCCTTACGAGGCATCAGCTGGAATTCCAATGCTGGTCCAATACCCAAGAAGGGTTAAAGGAGGAAAAGTAATTGAAACGGCCTACTCATCTGTAGATTTCGGACCAACACTGTTGAGTTTGATGGGAATCCGTGATTACTCACACGAGACTACATTTCAAGGAATGGATGGTAGCAAAGATCTAATCAGCGACGAGAGTGTTGTGAATGACGAAAATAATATTGTATTCAGCTTTGAGACAGGCAATACTCCGAATTGGGCAGCTGCGATTTCAGCAGGATACAAACTAGTGTTATCAAACGATGTTCCTTGGCTGTTTGATCTCAATAGAGATCCCGAAGAGATGATCAATTTTGCAACTTCCCCCGCGCACAAAGATATTTTCAACAAATTAAGAGATGCACTAATCTCAAAGTGGAAGGAATACAAGGCTCCTCTTATCACGGAGAGATCATACACAATCTATCTTGATATGCCAAACTGCCTCGATAGCAAAGACTTACTTCCACTAACAAAAGCTAAACCGGAATTCTGTTCATCCATCGGTGATTCGGTTCCTTTTGAGAAATGTGAGAAAAATTACAAAATACGCAATATGTGTAGTAAATCATGTAATGATTGCGTATGTGAAGACTCTCCAGGAATGATGTGGATAAAAGGAGAGGCTAAAACATGTCAACAGATTGGGACTAGTGAATGTGGCGACAAAAAGGTGAAAGATTTCTGTAGATCTTCTTGTGGAGTTTGTTGAGATGAAAAGTAAATACTTTTGGAATGTATGTTAAGTACGAGTAGGTTGTAAATATTAGGAAAATTTATTAGGTTTAGTTTTTTCAGTGTTGGGCATGTATTGATCTTTCAATCAAAAACGTTACTATCTGAAAGATGCTCAATTGTGCCTACTGAATAATCCATAATCTGTACGCGCCTATACATCATTGCCAATATTCAACTCAGTCATTTTTGCGTATAATGATCTTGATTTCACAATGACTAGTTTCGGTACCCAGCATTCCAATACACGCTTCAAACAGTCTTCAACTGCTTCCAACTCGCGATTTCCATTAATGTCAATGGCAACAACAAGTCCGCCATCAACATCCTCATTTCTCAATTTTCTTTCGCTCAAAACTTCTATAATCTCTTCTTCTGGAATCTCCAGCAGGTTCAGTTCGATAAAGTCATCGATTGGATAGTTTTTCTTTGAAGTTGCTACAGATTCTGCCGACTTGTCAATTCCAAGCTTTTTGTCACACACAACTGATCCTATATTGAAACCATAATCAGATCCTATTTCAATAAAGGAATCATTTGGTCTTGTATGTACCCAACACAGTCTACGATATAAATCAGTTTCAGGTGAGACCAGAATCTGGTAATCTTTTTCAAGGATAGGGTACAGAAAGGATTTGCGAATGTTATATGTTGATCCTTTCGGATACATGATTGTGATTCTTTCCGACTTTGGGTCATTATCCTGTTCAGGCAAAACAACAGTTGCATCGTCAAGCTTTCTTTTCTTTCCATTTTTGCCTTTGGATGTTAGAAAACGGCATTTTGTATTGACAGCAAGATTGTGCGCATTCTCTTGAAGCGATTTCGTAATAACTTCATGCTTGTAGTATGTGTAGACTTTTTCACCCTCGTCTCGAATAATATTTGGCAATGCTTCCATAATGTCTAGATTTTTGTATTAGAGATTCAGTCCAGAGAGTATCACCGATGTAATGTATTTTAGAATAATGTCTAGATTTTTGTATAGGAGATTGAGTCCAGAGAGTATCACCGATGTAATGTATTTTAGAATGGAAGTACCGTAATAACAAGAAGGAGAAAACCTAAACACATCATTGTCTATCTTAACTACATGAATGGTGGAGAAAAGGGAAATGCAGATAGTACGAAGGAGGTACGTACGCATATAAAATTTCCATTATCGTCCGTCCATAATCACTGTTGGGTAGGGGCCAATTTACAATTAGAGAGGGGTGAAAAAGAATTTTTCCACCCCTTTTGACTACCTCCTTACTATTTCAGATTTCTCAAAGTGGCTGCACACGACAAGCCTTGCTACCTGAATCTACCCTTGTTGTACTTCATCTAAGTCAATAATAGCACCATGCCAGCATCCCAATCTGTACAAGTATTCGGAAAGTAAGTTTCGAGAGCATCGAAGAGCAACTATGATGATGAGGGGCCGTTGATGAACCAAAATTAAATGAAAGAACTTCTACACAAACATGACATACAACCACTGATAGCGACACATACACAGCACAGCAACAACTCGAGTAAAAAAAAGAAAACACAACATAACAGAAAACAAAAAAAATGGAAATGGCAAGAATATCTAAATGGAGAGGATAATGTTGTATATGGAGGACAGAGTAGAACCATTGTCTGATGAGAAAAGAATGCTCAATGCATGAAGAAAGTGTTGTAGTGTAGACCGAATTGGCATGATGTGTAGACGTGGTTACACCCCGCAAATGGATATAATGTTGAAAAGTTGAAATACCATCAAGAAGAAATCAATTAGCGGCATCCTTGATAATCAAAAATTTCTATCATTCATCAAGTCAAGTAATCTCTAACCTCTCTATTTTTTTCTTTTAGGAAAAAGACCGCTACTGCGTGTGCTTTCGCAAAGCAGGGACGTGGACTTATCAAGGTAAACGGACAGCCAATTGAGCTTATCCAGCCTGAGTCCCTTCGTCTTAAGGCTTTCGAGCCAGTTCTTATCCTTGGACAGGAGAAGTTCGCTAACCTCGATATTCGTATTCGCGTGAAGGGAGGAGGACAAACTGCACAGATCTACGCTATCCGTGCTGCTATCGCTAAGGCAATTGTTGCTTACCACGCAAAGTACGTTGACGAGAGCAGCAAGAACGAGTTGAGAAAGACTTTGTTGAACTACGACCGTAACCTTCTTGTTAGTGACCCACGTAGATGTGAACCAAAGAAATACGGAGGACGCAGTGCTCGTGCTCGTTTCCAGAAGTCTTACCGTTAAGCTTCGAAAACAATAAAAATAAAACTATTTGAATAAATAAATTGTGATTGTGATTTACAGTGTGCCACGATCGTCTGAATTATTAGTTTTGTTGTGCGTAGGTAGGTACCTTTGGCATTCGAAAAACGGTGGTGGAAGGAACACTTCCTCAATACTTCCCTCAACAAAGTTGACACTTCAAGTAAACACAAATCTATACATTTCATCTCTGAACTAATAGGATACTATTCTCTAAAGGATAACGTTTGAACTGCATTCTATACTTGATATTTAGTTATCTATATTATTGACTCAATTATTGTAATCTTGTCGGGAAGAATCTACTGTTCAGCAGAAACATTCATTTGTTGTGCTTGTTGAGGAATGGATGCAGATGGATCTGGAACATATGAAGCAGGAACTGCTGATGGAGATTGTCCTGGTGTATTAACTTCAGTGGTTACAGATGTAACCGTACTCACCACAGTTGAAGAAGTGTTGACAGTGTTTCGGGTCACCACTCTTTCATCCAACTCCTGAATAGTACAGACGAATTTTGCCAAAGTGGATGGAGGCCAACCTGACACTGCCAATTGTTCCACTACATCTACCTTTTCTTGTTTTGTTAGTTTGATTCCGAGATGATCAAAAAAGTCTGGTAAAACGGTGTATCCCTTTTCTTTTTGCTTCTGTTCTGGTAAATTCAACATGCGAATCACATCGATAGATTCGAACTCTCCAACTCTTTGTCTGAAAACATATCCAAGTACCTCTGCAAAATTTTTGGTATATCCTTGTCCTGCAAATGTGTCATTCTCAAATACAATAGGTGCATTTGGAGCAGGAGCATTCTGCGCTTGTCTACCATTTCTCAAGGTTTTCACCTTCATTTGCTGTGGCCACTTGTGCTCAGCTAGTAGAAAAGAATATGCACACCTCACAAGAGTATCAGTAGTAAGAATAGATTCTGGTAACGCAGCAACAAGCAAAGTCTTTAGAGCTGCTATACCTTCATCACCCAGTCCAACCCATTGTGGGTTTCGTACATTTGCAGGACTATATTCAACTTTTTCACCATTGACTTGGCCTAGAAACAATCTACTCAGAAATTCACTAAGCTCTTCTCCGTCCCAGCTCTTAATCATTGGTGCTAGTTGCATTCCTGTCTCAAGATGATCTTGTCTAGAATGCATAACAAATTCAGCTGCCTGAGATGGTGTCCAAGATCTAGAATAATTTACTGTCTGGGAAGCATCATATCCTGAAAAACTATGAGGCCTTAGTACTGTCAATTTTCTCCTTTCAGCAAGGTATGTTGGACTCGACTTTGTCTGCATCAAGCTGTGATTCACTGAAACAGTGCTACCGATCGAAAAACCTTCTGTCTGAGACATCAAGGATGTAAGAAGTAGTGCTGCTACAGTTGGTCCAGATTGCAATTTCCACATGATTCTTTGTACAGCTAGCGGAAGAAACTTGATGAAATTGATGTTTGAGGTAATAAATACTTTGACTGAACACTAGTAGATAAAGTCTAGTGAAGTGTTTTCAGAAAAGATTATGATGTGATGATGCTCTCTTGGCTCTTGGCGAAGAAAAAAGAAATCTGAAATCTTTCTGTTGAAAGAATGAGGCCGATTGGTATGCATCACTTGACGCAGAGGTATGTACTTACTGTACTGGGTACAACGAGGAACAATCCGACTGCAATGAATACTCCCCAAAATGGCGCGCCATAGGTACGCACTTTGACACCAGATCAAAAACAAAGAAAGTAAGAAGGGGAAATAAAGAAACATAGTTTGCACTGGCTCCTTTTTTATTGTGTGGAAAGATTCTTTATCCCCCTAGCTCGTAGCAACAAAACAAGAAGAAAAATGAAACGCAACATATCGATACCATACTTATACCATAATAGAGACGGACGATAGGGCTAAGCAGCAGCAAGTTATAGATAGCAAATCACTTGCAAGTTAACAAACAGCTCATTTACCTTTGGAGAGAATGGTGGCATCTACTGGATCAACCAAGGAGACAACTACAGATCTTTTTTCTTATCTTGAAAGTCTCCCAAGATCTTCGCTTTTGGCACTTTATCAAGATGAAAAGAGAGGCGAATATGCAGCAAAAACTATCTTACAAAAGTTACCTGAATTGGCTAGACAATTCACAATGAGATTAACTGTTTGTGGTGGTGCATTTCCATTTAAAATGACAACAGCTTGGTCTGCAAGCAGGAACAAAAAAGACGTAAAGTTCGCTTTGACAAGAATGGAGGCACTGTGTGTCATCAACCCAATCAAACTGAAAGAGACGGACGAAGTGAATAAAGAAATCACTACCAAAAGTGGAAAGCGAGCAAGACATACATTTGATAATATCGATCCTAACGCCATTGTTGTTCTTACTGAACCTTTTTATAAGGCGATCCAATTATCCTTGACTTCCCTCAAGAGAGCTCCATATCCTGAATTGTCTAATCAAGATTTGGAAAATCTGATTGAATATGAAAAACAAAAGCCAACGGAGAAAAAGAAATACCCAAACGAAGCTCCAACACCTACAGAGTTGGAAACGTTCACACAAATGAGATGGGATTCGACATTACACCATTTAGTTGGAACTGGCGATAAAAACTACGAGGATCCTCCCGAAGCTATCAAGGAATTCTTGAAGCAGACAGGATTGATGCAACCCGATCCTGATTACAGAGGAAAGTTTACACCACCAATGATTATCTCCTCTAAAGGGTATGAATTCATGCTGAATGATGTACATGTACAAGTTTGGCTATTTATTTTGAAGTACATACAAACTCAAATTAAACCTGAAGAGGCACAGAGAGAAGCACTATTATTCATCATCTGCTTGAGTTTCTGTAAAGTAGGAAAAGGCTATCGAGCATCTGACCTTTCAAAGGGAACAAAGAATGTAATGAAAGATTTGTATCAATTTGGTCTCTTGTATATATGCAAAATTGGTGGAAGTACTGTTTTCTTTCCAACTAGGGTCGCAGTTAATCTTGTTGTTGGTGGATTAGCAGATGGTACTGATGCTGCTGGTAGTGCATCTGAAAATACCTCCATAGCAGCCCTATCAAGTAGTGCAGCAGCAACAAGAGTTTTGGAGAACGCATTGGAAGAATCAACTCCATCAAAGAATCACATCGCAATAATTGTGCAAACAAACTTTCAAGTTTGTGCTTACACTACATCTACACTACACTTTGCCATGTTGGGATTGTTTTGTGATGTTACTTCTTTTAGACGTCTGCCAAATGTAATCTTCTATAGAATTACAAGAGATTCGGTCAAGGCCGCATTTAAGCTTGGTATTCAGGCACGTCAGATATTGCGATTTCTGAAAATGCATGCACACCCTAGACTTCGAACGGGAGACCAGCCTCTGATTCCTGGAAATGTAGAAGATCAAATTATTTTATGGGATAGAGAAAGATCAAGAGTGAAGACAGTAGAAGTATACTCTTTGCTGTGTCATGACCCAGAAGAGTACGAGGCAGTAAGGCAATACGCAGAGGATATTGAAGCATTTGGCTGGGGAAATGAGACAAAAAGAAGAATCATTGTTAACTATGACAAGGCTGAGAAGGTTCAAAACTTTGTGCGAAAATGGAGAGCGAAACGAGCTGGAATGTAAATTTGTAATTATTTCTATAGTTCAAAATTATATAGGTCTTGATCAGGTTTACATCTAGAATCCATGTTCTGTAGTAAAAGTTGAAACAAAGACAGTGTAGGTATCCAAATTTATTGTTGCATGATGCCATTTGTCTGGAAAATAAATCATTTCTCCTTGATGCAAAGTACATTCAAATGGCTTTTCATCTGGAGGCAATTTTGTATATACTTCCTCCATCCAATATCTGGATGTGTAGTCAGGATCGTAGTTCGGCTTCTTTTCTGGTGGAAACAAAACCCAATGCTTACGACCATGAATGCTTTGGCTGAACCCAGTTGAATGTGTGTGCCATTGAACTCCGCTACCTTTCGACCCTATTCCAAAAGCAAGCGCACTCAATTCTTTTGTGCAAGTCTGACATGGAGGAAGACAAAAAGAACTCAACATCTTTTGCCAATCTTCAGAATAGGTTTCACCAAAAAGATACCATGTTTCGTTACTGAGCTGTGATGGTAAGATCTCCGAGGACAGTGTTTCTTCCAGGTACTGTTCAAGTGGAATTGTTCTTCGATGCGCAGAGAAAGAATTAGAAGAACTTAAAGTGACATTGAAATTCTCCGGCAAACTACTGGCAATGTTTTCCAAACTTGTTTGTGATATGAACGTTGATAGAATGCAGCCATCTAGAGGAGATGGTATCGAGTAGTCATTGCCTTCATTGTAAATGACAAGAGGCTCGTGATATAAAGGCGGTAGCAAACCATCTTTGAATATCTGTGATAACTCTTTTGAACTAACCCTTCTCACATTACAATTGTGGTCAGCATCCAACTCCCACTTCCATGTGGGCCTTGCACTGCATGTGTTGGTGTCAGATTCCTGTGTACATTGAGAGGCATACGCGTAGGAAAAGAGGATAGAAATTAAGAGCAGAAGACTAACATGTTGTAACAATAACATGATCTACGAGTATGTGAATTAAGGTACTGAAAATACTTGATAAAGCTAAAGCCATAGGCCATAGGTCGTTCACAAAGATATACAAATGACGTGTATCAAAAGGGAGAACCATGACGAATGACGTCATAGACCCCCGTCAAAAAGTTTATTATTATTGTCATTAACTTATAATCCCTTCTTAGACTACTTTACTACTCACTTCAACTTCAAGAAGGTTATCCATAATCAAGTCAACAGTCGACCCAATGGCACTTGCGATATCTTCCTGATCACATATTGGTAAATCTGCAAATTTCAAGACAAGATCTCCATCAATCACCCCCTTTTTTCTATCATTGCTTCTGCATCCACCCCTTCTTGGTGCTCTGCGATATAGTCTCCATGCTCTATGACTCAATGAACAATCACTTTCCAGAGCATTGCTCATGACACTTTGTAATGCGGTAAGTCGCCAATAAATTCCTTCGTTAATTGGAATAATCGTACCAAAACTACTATCGGTGGAACCATAATGTAATCCAAATCTTTGGTCGTCGTCTAACTTTCCATAAAGTGGATCTTGCTGCTTCAAAGCAACTAGAGTACTCTCACGGGTAGCAGAATTAACAAGTAAACTTGATCGGCAGAAGTGTACCCCGAAAGATGTTGTTTGTGTTCCGAGATGACAATCTGCCTGGCAGACAAGCTTATTTCCTCCTCTTGCGGCAACATCTCTAGGAGAATAACTTAGGAAAGTCAAGTTCTGTCTATCATCATGACATACGAATGACAGCGTTCCTCCTCGGCTTAAAAGACCTGCTGCATATACACTTGTTGGTTCATAATCTTTTGCTAACAAAGTTAGACTTTTGTCAGATTCTCGAAACACCAAAAAGTGTAATGAGTCATAAGCGTCGCAAATAAGGACAAAGTTCTTAAAAATGACAACGTCCTGAACATGCATGTCACAATGATAGAAACCAACTTGTGTCAATTTATCATTCCCCCATTGCTCCAAAGTAATTTCCGCCCCGGCACCAACAACTAGTCTTGATGTGCCTTCGCATGTCAAACAGTTCACACTGGTCACTGGTCCGATTGAGATGTCTTTGTCATACAAAAAGTTCATTTCAATCTCAAACTTCCCTGTTCTATCCCCAATGCGTTTCAAATCAAACAAAATAATTCTACCTTTTGAACACACATCCTCTCCATCCTCGTCAACGACTCCAGTTCCCACAGCAAGAACTTGGATTTCATTTTTAAAGTCATCATCTTCTGTTTTAGTTGTATTACCAGACGTATCTAATGGAATCTTTATAATATTTTTGAGTTAGTCAGTCAAAGCAAAGGAAAAATTTCAAAGGATCACTTACATCTGTCAAGGTCATAGCTTTCATGGAAGTACCATGCTCATAATCATCTAGTTGGTACATATCTAGCATCTGCCAGGTTGAACCGTCAACAATCTATGTCCAAAAAAGTCAGAAATGAGTTAAGGAAAATAGCGTACGTGAATACCTAATATTTTCGAACAACTTACCCAAACTTCATATTTTGACTGGGGATTTGACGGGCATCCACCATATCTTTTCTCGATCTCAAAGCAATCATCACGATCAATCTCTGCAACCCACTCTTGATCAATCTCAAAGCCACCAAGATCTGCTTCTACTTGTTTTGCTAACATGTTCTTCTCTTTTTCCTCTTTCATTTGTTCTCTTTCTTCCGGTGTGAGACCATCGTCATTCAAATGACCTAGATCGTTCTCAAACTCTTTGGAAATTAAAAGAGCGTAAACCGGATGGGCTGCACTAGAAATAGCAGGATCCTCAATGTATTCGATCTCTCTTACTGTGACTCCTAATGGAATCTTCTCGACAATCATGCCTCCTCCAGGAAATATACCATGTTTAGTGAAGACATCTGACAAGCTATGAAAGAAGATTGTAGGTTTAGTGTGGAATCTTTTGTGAAGATTTCAAATGCAAAACTTGACATCATACCTGTTGAAAATTGTCAGCCTCTGACTACCAACTCTACCAATTCTATCATGCACAGTAATAAAGCCATTCTCGTCGCTTCTTCCTGTCACCGAGAACCCAGAACAGAAGCCTGTAATTGGAACTTCAGTACCACCGGCAGGGGCACAATGTCGCAATCTGTGATTAACAATGGATGGGGCACCGCGTTCCGATAAAACCCAGTATGGTCGAGGAACTGCTGCAAATAGACCATCCTCACCACTAATACCAAAGAAACGATGTAATCTGTTTGGACGGAATGTTGTCGAGAATTTTTCTTTTACAACCCCCTTTCTTCGCAGCTTATTTCTATGTTTGATTTCGTCTTTGCTTAGTCTTGAAACCATTCCTAGAGATACTCTACTTAGAGTCAAGGAACTCGAGGATGATGGCTTCGAAGCGGAATACAGATGTGAATCCCCTTGACTTGTCTCTACCAACACACACAACGATCGTAGAATGGCAAAATCTTTTGTTCCATTTGCTTCAGTAGTATTCGAAGGCCCACTGAAGAAAAATCGCATTTCTTTTGCACAAGATTCCTGGTTATGCGGATTCCGGTGGGAACTATTGAGTGCAATGTATGAAGTACCTTGTCCAAAGCCACCATCGCATGACCACAGTAAAGCTGATTCCTTTGCCTTTTTATCATCGAAGGCAGTGACTAAAGACGCATCACAGCAACTAAGGAGTGATGAAACATCGTAGATTTCGAGTCTTCCAGACTGTCGGGCAATCGCAATGACAACTTTACTTGAAGCCGAGAGACCTGCTCCTGATATGTATCCACCAAGAGTATTATACCTTGAAGGTGGCATATGCGACTCTTGACTACCCTTCATGGTATTTTCTAACTCGGAATCTTTGACAATTTGATTTGAGTGTGCTACATTATCCGCGCCATATAATTCGATATCGTCTTCATCAAACATTGGACTTTCGCTAGGTACAACTGTACTTGCAATATGATTATCATCAACCTTTACTACTTGAGACTTGATCTTGTCCTCAAATATATTATCTGCAATAGCAAAAATATCCATTGCAGTTATTTTTTCAGATGTATAATACTTCGCCACAGGGTCATTATCATCCACTTTCATAGAAGCACAATCAGTAGTGTCTTTGGGGAAAACAACTTCCTTGACAACCCATGAATAATCTTGAAATGAAATAGAGAATAAACTAGCATGACCGCTAGTCCAGACACAACCCAATGACAAATCTTCTCCGGCAGAAAGAATCCTCGAAGAATCTAAATGCTCGACAAACGAAACACTAACAAGGTCTTCTCTATCAATGAGTTGTCCATCGTCATCAGCCCCAATGAAGTGTGAATGCTCAATACTGAATTTTCCATCCGTATTATCCAAAATAATCAAGGAACACGCACTTCCATAACGTACAACTAGCATGCACTTGGTGGATTTTTTATCCTTTGTTTTGAACTCTTTCACAGATAAAACCTCCATTCTAGTAAGTACATCTCGAACGGATGTAAATGATGGAATAGGAGTCTCATCCTCCATATCACTTCCCAGAAGTGTGTCAACATGGACTTCCTCGAGGCTTTGATCTGTGTCTTCCCCAACCAGTTTCATTATAATACAACCAGCGTTCTCGCCCTTTTTCACAACGAAAAAATAACCCATGTCAGTACAAGGGAAGATAGACCCAATATCAAGACAATCTACTTCTCCTAATATTGTTGATCCAGACTGAGATCCTGGAGTCTTCATTACTGCCAAACCCCCGCTAGAACCAAAACCACAAGCTTGTACATTGATTTGAGTATTTTTTCCAACTTTTCTTGTTACATTTGTGATTAAGGATTGGACATCCTTTGAATCTTTTGCAGGAGTTGGTCCTGTAGTACCTTTGCCAATTGGTCCAAGTCCTATGAGACAATCAAGAACCTCAGTGCTCTGAAAAAATGACATTGTCTGTATTTGAGGTCGGAAAAGCTGAGTTGCTGTAATTCCAGGAAGAAGAGTCTTTTTATTTTCAACCTCTGCTTGTATTGATGAGACTTCGTTTGAACCATCAGCATAAAGTGCTTCCTCTTCTCTACGAAGTATTTCTTCTTCAGAAAGGTCCTCGTCTTCCGAAACCGCTACAACTTCAGTTGATGTCTCTTCGATTTTCTCCTTTTTGATGGCGATGCCACCACTTTCATCCTCTTCGCGTTTCCTTTTGGTTTCATTTTCAGATTGCTCCTTAACGCTTGCAATCGCTTTCTCTTGCTCGTCGTCCCCTTCCAAAGGTACTAATTTCAACTTCTCTTTCAGATTGTACAGCATCAGAGTTGAATTTCCCATCCGAGAAGCTGCAAAAAGTAATCCAAGTGATGTTGAACCTTCCTCGCCAACTGTCCCCTTAACTACGTCATCCGCCATCTCTTCTTTCTTAGTATTGCCAGGTTTTGACGATATAAATTTCTGAAAGTGTTGTTTCATTGTCTGGATTTGCATCAACGGCAAAGCACAGAGTGCGGAAACCATTCCAATGCCCCCGATTTTCTTTCCAATTGGTGCAAGACTCATACACATAGAATTTTCTCCACCCACTCCAATACAACTCTCCTTATCGTGCAACTCAAGTGAGTACAAAGTTCCATCACGAAGTGATAACATTGCGACATTGTCATTAACAAAAGACAATCTTGAACCGTCAAGCTGAATACTCAATTTCGTTAATGGGGATGGGTTTGGTTGCATTAATCCACCAAGTGTTCCTGACTTTGGGAGCAATGCAGCACTTCCTGTCGACCTGACCCAGCCATTCACAGCAGTGCAACACTCAATCTTTCCAGCACTATTGACATACAAAATTTCATTGACACCCATGACTAAAATACCTCCTTTAGGATGTGGTTGTAATTCAAATGCATCTGCGGGCATTGCATCAGGAAGTGACCATAAAACTACACTTCTCTTCTGTGTAATGGAAATAGATATGGCAGTAAGACACAATGCATTTCTAGTTGCAGAACCATGATGTCCAAGACGCCCAGAACACACCCTTCCACCATATCTCTGAGGATTGGCATGTAAAATTACAAGTACTGGTTCAGTATATCCAGTCAAAAAAGCCGATGAAAGAATGTCTCCAAAACCATGAGATATTTTTGCTACATTTTGATTCTGCATTTGTGACTGACGTTGTTGATATTTGTTATTCAAAGCTGATGTAGTATTCTGCTTCCCTAAATTCAGAGATGATGATAACTTTGGCAATGGCAGAAAGTAAGGTTCGCTAGCTGTTCTCCACCATGCATTATCACCCGAAGATTCTCCAGAATATTTCGATCTAGGCAATTGAAACGCAGCAATACTCACTCCTCCACCTAAAATGACCGCAACTGTTGGTATTTTCCCATCTTGTGTTACAGAACATGTTAAATCTTGTTCAAGAGGCGCTACACTGCCCATAGATTTTTCAATTAATGCCGGGGTAAGATCAATAATACTAGAGGCGGTCAATACTCCACTCCATGAATCATTTGATTTAGAACATTTCTCAAGACTTCCTGGTGGATATACAATCGACATACGCGGATGACCTGCGAAACCAAGTAAGAGACCATCGTAAGATTCACTACTACTTTGTTTCGAAGCATTGTCGCATGTTCCAGCTGCATTTGGTAGTACATCGAGTGTAGTGATAACACCTGCAAGATTATCATAACTGGAAGCAAGAATGAGGGTCCCACTGATTGGATCAACAACATATATTTTTAAAGAATTTGCATGTGCTGTCACCAAATTCGGTAGTTGTGAATCAGGATTGATGCCTGATGACGAAGAAGGTCTTGGAACAGTAAGATATGCCCATATGGAAAGTTCACATCCCGTCGGAGGAAAGGAAGTGAGCGTCACTGGATGCACTTGTTTTGTTGACACACTAGCGCTGCTTTTCGCAGAAGACTTGGCCCCTGACGACATTTGTAGTTAAGGTTTTTTCGCTCTGCTATGAAGTGATGATTCTTTGCTATTGGATACTTATAGTTACACTTTATTACTTCCAAGGAACAAGGTATCTTTTTACAATCATCTAATATGTGCCTCTTCTTGTGCCTCTTGTCTCTTGTCTCTTGTGGTTCATTTTGGAAACATGCAGCGTACGTATTAGGTATACTATATTCGAAAAAGCCATGTAAAATACAAAAAATACTATCTGGCTATAGTAGAAGAGGCGAGCACCGATGGACGGACGGACGACTATGGTTTCACTCATTCAGCGCGTTCAGATCAAGGTTAGCACAGGTTAGATAGATAGAGACCTACCTTACCTTGTTTGCGTTTTGTGATCCTCTATTTCCTTTTTAGATTATATCATATATATTCTCATCAACAAGATATCCATTACACATTCAAGAGCAAACATAGTAAATGACGAAAGGATTCAGTTACTCGGATCCGGTTGTGATTGATAGTAGCGATGATGATACGGAAAGTAACAATGCTTCAAACAACCACGAAAAGAAGCCAGACAAGATCGTATCAAAGGAAAGCAACTCTAGCAAAGTTGAAATTCATAGTTATAACACGGATAGATACATTGGAAAAAAGAAACTTTGCCTCATTGTATTAGTCGAGATCGATGAGACATGCAAAAACTTTATCAGCGAATGTACGAATCATTGCTCGCAAGCCATTACAAATCATTGTTTGCAATATGAAGAGACGTTGCATTTCACAATTTTCAACAATAAAATGCTAACATACGATGAAGCAATGTCTTTGTGCTACGATGGAAAATCGGCATTACCAACATACTCTTTGAATGGGCTCATGCCATGGCCAAGTTGTATTGCTCTTGGGAGTAAAACCGATATTTCACATACCATCAATGGCATTGAAGCAGATTTTCGGTGGCAAGCTGAAAAGAACTTACACATGAGTCTGTTTCGTATGAGAGGATTTAGTCATGCGAAAAGAAATGCATTTCAAAATATCAAAAGGGGGGTTGAAGATACGAATGAGTTTGGAAGTGCTAGGGGAACAAAACTAATTTTGAAAGAAATGGGAGGTGCCTACGATGGAAGCGATGGGGGTTTCTTTCGTGTACTATATGAAAATGCGAATATGTAATATTTCAAAAATGTAACCAAAGATGTACGCACAGTTTAGATTTGTAAAAAAATAGGAATATTGTTGTCAATTTAGGTAATCAATTTCCTTCATTTCTTCTCAACAATCGGTTCATCATACGTATTATATCACAACATTATGTAAGAAATATGTTGTTTCGTTGCAGAGATTTATGATGTATCGTCAGAAGATGCATTATAAAAATATAAAATTTATCTGAACACAAAAAACAACGTGCAATGGTGTGATAACCTATTTTTAAAATATCATCTATTATACAAGATACCTATCCGACAAAGATTAGTCTCAGAGACAACCATATCCACCCAAAAGCATTCTTTCATTTTTTCTCACTTCCTCAAAAGAACAATGACGATCCACATAAGCACCACTAATCATCGCTTTTTCTTCTTGAGTTTATGATGAGTGGCAGCATCATGCTACTGTCTGCTGATCCGTCTTTTTGCTCACACCACCATCGTTGACCATTTGTCAATCATGACTGTACTTTTAAAGAATCTCTTTACAGTACACATCCTATTTTGATATACTCGAAATAGAAACCTTCATTAGTTGTGAGGATAAGCAAAAGGATTCGGTGATTCAGTGAGATGATCTCATTATGGGCTATCCCAATAATTGAGGGCCGACGAACTGGGTGAAGAAATCATTTCAACTTCATCCCATCGAATTCAATTTGAACAACTTCCCCCTTCCCTTCTCCAAGGAGAAGCTCCCCAGCTCTTTTCTAAAAAGAAAGGATCCTCTTCCTTTTCTTCCTCAGGGGTTAGGGAAAAGAGCTCCTCTTTTCTTTAAAGAGAACCTTTCCTCTTTCTTCTCCTTTAAAAAGAAAGGGGTTTAAAAGAGAAGATTTTCATCCTTAATTTAAATCGTTCTTTCATCTTCCTCCATCCCTTCATTTCCTCTCCTCT
This sequence comes from Chaetoceros tenuissimus, assembly GCA_021927905.1. Classification (NCBI taxonomy): domain Eukaryota; phylum Bacillariophyta; class Thalassiosirophyceae; order Chaetocerotales; family Chaetocerotaceae; genus Chaetoceros; species Chaetoceros tenuissimus. The sequence goes on from BLLK01000069.1 coordinate 2,273,255, forward strand.
CCCCCATTGCTACTCCTCCTTGCTCATTTTCCTCCTCTCTATCATGAATAGGAATATATCTAGAATTTAATGGTAAAAAGAGAGTCCATTCATCTGGAATCGCTGATGACCAACTTGGCCAACTCAATTTTGCGTAAACTTCACGTGGGAACTCCAATGACACTGCTCCTCTTGCAGACGATGGTAATTCAAGAGCAATAATTGTAAATAACATTGTATGAAGCATGAGTAGACTCCATGGGATTAATGCGACATCAAAGAATCCGTATGGAACAGAGTAGATGTAGACATGATAGATAACAAAGTACAAAAGAATCATTCTTGGAAAAAAGAAAACACTGTATTTCAAGTAGACAGATTAGCGATTTCTCAAAATAGGAAATTGCACGGAGCCAATAACTTTCACTCACCTCAAGGCTGATCTCACAAAGATCATTGAAAAATACTCGATGATCATAGCATTGCCAAATACCCAAAGTGGTAGATTTGAAGGAATACTTTTTGGATACAACATTGAGCTCCACATTACCTGACAACTTTCATACATTGTGTAAAGAAGAAACAGTTTCCCAACATTCGCAATGAGGAAATGATTGACAGGGTGCGTCCCTTGGTGCCTAATTAATCTAGTCGCTCTACCAATCCATGGATATGAATACATCAATATCCTTTCATCGGGATTAACTCCCAATGCACGACTTATTGAGAATAAAGGTAGCAGCACCATTACTCCACTTGAAGTCAAAAGTCTTACAATCAAAGCAGTGATGGACATGATCATTGAAAAGGCCAATAATGCCATTGCAAGAACTCCCACTCGATTGAATATCCTCGTGAATATATTGTGATTAATGTCATGTTCTTCTTTCAAAATATTTTTTGAGTAATTCCATCGCTCTTTGGTATCAATATTCTTTATGTGACCACTACGGAAGCTGTCGTTGGTAGATTTGATGCCATACATGAGTTGGTTTATTATGATTGCATCCATTCCATATATTTGTGATAAGAATTGTGCAATTTTGTTTATTCTTGTGTATGCACCAGTGTCTGAGCCAGTACTCAAGCATTGCTCAGAAAGTGTAACATTGACAAGAGATATATTGTGATATGCAATCATCTTCTTATCCATATACATCAATGCTTCGTTAGATGAATATCGATATGCTGGGGTACTCCAATATTTATCATTGGTATACTTTTCCGTTGCATTCAGTTTCTTTTCTTTACTCGCTAATCCGAGTATACTTTGAAAAATATTTGCTTTGGTAGTGTTTGCCACGGACGAGTTCGTTGGCAGCACGTTGTGAACTCGTGAACATTGTCCTTTGATATTTTTGCAACCATTGCCATAAACTATTTTTATCTGTAAAATTTCATCTTGTCCCAATAAAGGTGCCTCTACCTCGGTCTTGTTTGTACTATTGGTAACAGAGTGCTTTCCTTCATCATTCTTTTTAGATGTTTTCGATGTGGAAGGTTCTGAATCGTCATCTTCATCATCCTCTACATCTTCTCCAAACAGATGAAAAAATTGACTTCTATTCTCTTTTGGCCTTGTTGACAATGCATACTCCAAACAAGTCATTTTTATATCTGAACTGATCCCATTTTCAAGAATATGTTTTGAAATTGCTGGTCCTATGTATGTTTTATGTAGACAGAATAGAACAGCAATGTGAAAGATTGCAAAAAACATACAGACTCTCATAATTGCGAATAAACCTTTTTGAGAGCATGCTCGTGGCTCTTCGTCTTCAAGCTGTCGTTGTTGCTGTGCTAGTCTTGCAATTTCCTGGGCCATTCTCATTGTTTCGGTTTGAGCTGTGAATTCATCTGAAGTATCACTGTTTAAATCATTATCACTTTGATTCCGTCTCGGTCGCTGATTTGTATTATTGGACGACGTGGGCGTACCATCGTTGGATCCTTCAGATGAAGAATTAGAGTTATTCCGTCGTCTCAATCCAGAACTTTGAGAAAGAGAAGTCATTTCCAATGAAAATTCAGTTCCTTGTTCAATATCGCCATCCTGGATGTCTTCTTCTTGAGTGGCTACTCTAGAAAACATACGACTTCTAGGCCGTCGCGATCTTCCATAGCTTGTACTACCACGTATTCTGTTCCAAATCGATGATGCATTCATTCTTCCGTTTTTAATATTTTCTATATATTCTAAAGCCCTAAGAAGAAAGAGAGGCCACATAAATGGAACCACATTGTTCGGACCTTGATTTTGACCTGGAGTTGAGAGATGTGCATCCTGTTCTTCGCCATCTTGGTTCTGTTGTCTATTGTTATTAGCATCGAATATAGGCTGAGTTTGGGTCAAATCTTCTATAAATTTTTCATAAACCCGATACAGTGCACGCTCGTAGTCCATATTGCTTTACATGTGGTGTTTGTATAATATATAGGAAGTCAAAAGAGTGTGTGGTTTTTGTTTTACTTTTTGGTTTTGTGTTGTTTTATCATTTTTCCAATTTTCAAAGCAAAGGAGGAAAGATAGGAGGTCGGGCCCTACGAAACAGGGAACACGCGGTCATTGTACGACTTTAGAAAAACTCCGTGATCGATGAGAAAAAGAAGAAAACGAAGAGATTGCATGTGTTATGTATGATGTTACCATACGTAGTTAGTACTACTCTTATTCTCTTGTGCTCTATTTAGCTGCTCATTTGCGGTAAAAGTTTCCACTGCCCCAAACTAAAGGAGAAAAGTACTGGCTAGTTCCAAGGTGAATCTAGGAAGGACTTCTGCATCGTCGCGTATAAGTTAAGAATGACCAAGCCAAATTCAAATGGACAAGTTGTCATACCGAAACATAAAATCACATACAGATTGATATCGTTGTTATCGCTCTTTGCGTGTATTCATTCTATGCATGCAATAGAATTATCGATGAATCAAGATATAAACTCGAGAAGTATACTAGAAGAAGGCAATACTAATATTGAGAGTCATCGTCAACTCAATATTTTAGATAATTTCTTGAAGGCAAAGAACTATGCAGATGAAGATTTTCTAGATGTCGATGCAGATTCAGATGACTTTATCGAAAAGGCAAGAAAGAGTGACTATGATGAAAAGAATATGAATGATAACATGGATATGCAGAATGGTGATGAAGCGAGTGTCCATCATCATCCTTGGGGGAATTATACACGATGTAGTTGGTATACACTTTCGCATTATATTTCTCCTCAGTCCATGCTGTATGATGCAATTGAAGGATTCATGCTCGCATTACTATTTTGTATGACTGTTGCCACAATTTACAATTTTTGCTACTATCACTTCTTGACAAAGTATGGCTTTTGTCCCGATGATAGAACAAATAAAAGTTTACTTACTAGACGAGGTAGAAGGAGACGACGAAAGCAATTGGCAAAAGGGAAGGCGCCATCTTCTTGCTTTGGTTGTTGCAAACGCAAGAACCATGGCTATGATGGAAGAGGAAATTTCATGCCTCTTTCACAATCGAATGACTTTAGTGATGACGATGATTCTTCAGATTCCTCTGTCAGTCTTGATAGTGCTCTCAGTCTAGAATATGGCGATGGACATCTTCAGAATGAGTTTGGAGAGGTGACTAGTCGATGGGATGATGACAAGATTGAAGCTGCTGCCCGTAAATATTTTACTAGAGAAGAAAAACAAAGTGAGGCAAAAATAAAGAAGAAGGTAACCATTTCATTCCAAAAGGGCAAAAAGAAACCTGGAGATCGAAAGAGAATAAGGAAAAATGGAAGCAAGAAATCTAGAGATTCCAGTGCTAAAAGTCAAGCCAGTAGTATTCTCTCTTCCGACTCGGATGTTAGTTACAACTCAGATGGGTCTTCTGACTACAGCGATCTAGAGATGGAAGAAGCTATGCTCGACTTGGAGCTCGTGAAACGAAATATAGCCGAGAAAGGATATGTATAGGATTTAAAATTATAATTAATAAGATTAATATTTATTTTCTTATCTACAATAGTTGAAGCTATTATGTATCAAATTAATTTCAACAATTTTACTGTAACGATTCCTTCACCATATTGAAGAAATACTGGTGCCATCTGTAGTCGGTTGTGATTTCAGGATGGAAAGCTGTAATCAAGGTATTATTCTTTCTAGCTGCGCAGATTACTTCTCTTGCATTTGTTCCATCGGAAGCTCCTGGAAGCTCGATCTTTTCCATCTCAGCGATTGAAGTATCTTTCTTCTCTTCTCCGTCAGAGGCTGGAACTGCGTTTTCTCTTTTCACATCTACATACTTCAATCCATCTTTACGCTCAAGAGCATCAACCACTCCCATCATGATTACATTTTCACCATTTGCGATTTTGTTTTCAAGTTCTCTAAGAACCACAGCTGCTTGCCTACATGGTGTAGCCACTACCTTCCCAAGAACTTCAATGTCGTCACCAGCTGTTAGAATAGCAGGTGCTCTAATGAATACACCAGGATAAGATCCACCCTCTTCAAATCCTGGTGGACAAGGAGTTGCCATCTCAAAACTAGAAATTTGACTTCCAAAATAATTTCTGCAAACCAAAATATCCAAGCCTCCGATCAAACTCTGCCCATTTTCAATAACGGCAGATCCTCCAACACAACGCTCTGCCAGCAGAATCATTCCTGCGCATGTTCCCCATACTGGTTTTCCAGACTTTGTAAATGTTTTGAGAGCTTCCCACATGCCATCTACGGTACCAATGAGACCCATAGCGGTTGATTCTCCGCCTGGAAAGATAATTCCATCAATCCCTTCGAGTTGAGCAGGAGTCTTTACTTGGATTGTTTTGCATCCAGTTCCTTTCTCGATACATTCTTGGTGCTCTTCAAAAGCACCCTGTAGAGCAAGTACTCCAATTACAATCTCTTTCTCACCTGACATAGTAGCAAATTCTGTTATGTCAGAAGTATCTGATGTGATGACTCAAATTTCCTTTTCATTTTTTGTTCTTTCTTGAAACAATGTGTGGAGAGAAGAAGCCACCTGTATACTCGCTATTTAACCGTATTCCTTAGCTCATTTTTCCAGACATTGCAATGAATACATAAGTAGATATACAGCCGATAAATTTTAATATATGATGCCATTGCAATTTAAGCAAGATAAAAAAGCTAAGGTTTTATAAATATTTATTGAGTTTCTTTTATGTAGTCTATGTAAGATTTAATCGTTTTTCTTCCCATTCATAACTCCACCCTTCTTTGATGCATCGACAATCATTGTTGCCTGTAACAAACCAGCTCCCATGAAGCATGCACTGACAATCATGTAGACCTGAGAAGTTGGAAGCACATCTGTAGCATATGTACCTGCAACAACCACAGCGTTAAGAGGAAGGCGGAAGATATTTAAAATACCTCCTTGTAAGTTATCAGGCACATACTTTGACCTCAAAGTTCCTGCAACTGGGTTGAATAGACCAACACTGAACTCTACAATTACGAATGAGATCAAAATCTTTGTGAAGCAATTTCCAGTACTCGTCGCTGTTGAAAGGCAAGCTGCCGGTATGGACATACAGATACTTGCAAGGATGTAAATTAGAGAGGCGGTCAATTCTGATGATGCAGAATGATTTTTTGTGAACTTCGAAAGGATCTTCAATACGATAGAATTTGCAACTGGGAACATCATTCCTCCCATAGTGATTGCAATCATGAGAGAAGAGAAAACACACCCAGTTGGAACTCCACCAGGAGGATTCATGTCAAGAAGGGTTGGAACCCACATGAAAACGAAAGTGTACATTGCTCCCTCACTCAATGCTTGCGTCAAACCAATTCTCCAAATCTTGGAATCTTCTAGGGTAGCTTTCCATCCCTCCTTAAATTGATTGTACAAAGATGAAGATTCGTGATCACCTTCCTTAGCCTCTCCATAATTCTCCTCCCATCCAAGAATCAATACCAGTGCCAAAGCAGTCAATGCTACAGCTCCCTGAAATGGTCCAATGTGACCAAACTTATCCTCCAACAACTGCGCAACAATTCCTGCGAGAATTGCCATAGTCCCATTACCAATAGACATTTCAGAATATGTAGTTTGAAGCCAAGACTCTGGAAATCCAAGGTAGCGATGCTGTGTAGTCATCCATGATTCGAACGCCGAAAACAACAAATTGGTAGAAATTCCTCCAAGTATACGTCCGATGATCAATGTAGTAAAGTCACTGTAGTGCTCTAAAATGTTGATGATAATTTCAAGAACGCAGTACACGATACAACTACGTTTTCTTCCAAACTTATCAACTGCTGACCCTAGAAAAGGAGCAAAGATTGCACCTGACAGGAATCCAGTCAGGAAAAGTGCAGATATATTGACATTATATGAAAGGTATAATGTATACATATGTGTTCCCTGCATCCAATCAGCCAACATGATGATTAAATATACTGTGAGATATTTACGACGAAAAACATTGTACTCTCCATGAAGCTTTTCATGTTGTTCATGTATTTTCATTTTAGACTTTGCATCTTTTGCTTCCTCTTCTTCTTCATCTGGAGGGGTAACGAGCTTTGAAATTAAATATGTTACTACGAGCAAACCAGACATTGTTATCAATAACTCAGTTGCCCTATAATTGTAGTCAACGATAAATGAGAAAAGCGTATCGAAAAACGTTAGAATTTGATGAATGCTGTGTCAATGATAGTATATCCAAGGATTACCATTGCAATATTGCTCTCGTATGTTATACATATGCTCTGAAACAAAAATCCACTTACCATTCTGGCCAATCAGGTATTTGACTTTTGATAATATCAATCATTTTTTCGTTTTTTGTAATTGTAAGTTGAAGTTTTTGGACTAAGAGGTCTATTGCCTTTGTAATTTTGAGTTATTGTGAGATAGCTTTGACACGATCTCAAGGATGCTAACAGATTTGTGTCAAAGATATGAAGGCCTTTTCGATAAGATATAAATCAAGTATTTTTGAGCTATAAAAGACCAAAAAGCCAACGGATGGTAAAGATGTGTGATGTAGGTTAACTTGACGTGCGTTCTCCATCAAGTTCCACTCGGCGAAAAATTTGGCAGTTTCATCAGTTTGAAGATTGCTTTTTCAAAAAGTCAATGACTAATTGACACTTATGTAAGGCTAAAAAAGGGTACCCCATTTCGGGCCATTCAAAGTCTTCGCGCAAAAAAAGTGAGAGTACCTGCTGAACCACGAGTTCACTCGAGATAGATGAGAAGATAGCTTTGTGATGTGTTTTCTCCTTTGATGTTCTAATAAAATTTTGTTTTGACTTTATTGTCAGCAATCGTAAACAATCATGACTACTATCAAGGGAGAACCACTTTGGGAAGTTGATGAGGAGACCCTCAACTCTGGAGCTTGTGGGTAAGTTTTACTATGAAGAAATCTTTTACTTCCTTTCAGACACTTGACAATTACTCACTTGAATTGGTACCACGAATTCACAGCTTCACTGGTAAAGATGTATTCTGCAACAATAAAGCATGTGTTGCTTACACCTATGATGATCTTATTATGATGCCTGGACACATCAACTTCGGTCTTAATGATGTAGATATTTCCACCAAAGTCACCAAAAATATTTCACTCAAATTGCCATTCGTATCATCTCCGATGGACACCGTTACTGAGGCAAAAATGGCAATTCACATGGCACTCATGGGAGGAATTGGAATCATCCACTCCAACTTTTCCATGGCTGATCAGGCTGCTGAGGTTATTAAGGTGAAGAAATTTAAGAACGGATTCATCACTGACCCGGTATGCCTTTCCCCACAGCACACTGTTGCAGATGTACTCAGAGTAAAGCAAACCCTTGGATACTCTGGAATCCCAATTACACAAGATGGAAATATGGGATCCAAACTTTTGGGAATTGTTTCAAACAGAGACACTACCTTTGTAGATGATATGTCAATCAAAATTCGAGAATTTATGACTCCTCGTGCTGCTCTTTCTGTAGCAAAGGAGGGAGTGGATCTTGAGGAAGCAAATGAAATCCTCAAGGCTTCCAAAAAGGGAAAGCTTCCTGTAGTTAATGAGAATGATGAACTTGTAGCTCTTATCGCAAGAACCGATTTACAAAAGAATAGAGATTTCCCACTTGCATCCAAGGATGCTAATAAACAATTGTTGGTAGGTGCAGCTATTGGAACACGTCCGGATGATCGTGACAGAGCAGCAGCACTTGCAGATGCTGGAGTAGATGTAATTGTTGTAGATTCTTCCCAAGGAGATTCTCTTTTCCAAATTGAAATTGTACAGCACTTGAAAGAAAAGCACCCACAGATTGATGTTATTGCTGGAAACGTAGTTACTCCATCACAAGCACTTCACCTTATTCAGGCAGGAGCTGACGGTCTTAGGGTAGGAATGGGTATCGGATCTATCTGTACTACTCAAGAAGTATGTGCTGTAGGACGTGCACAGGCTTCTGCTGTATACCACGTTGCTAAATTTGCTGCTAAATACGGAGTTCCAATTGTTGCTGATGGAGGAATTAAGTCCACTGGGCATATCACAAAGGCACTCTGTTGTGGAGCTTCTTGTGTAATGATGGGATCCATGCTTGCAGGAACCGACGAAGCTCCTGGTGAGTACTTTTACCAAGATGGAGTCCGCCTAAAGAGATACCGTGGTATGGGAAGTCTTGAGGCTATGACTAAGGGAAGTGAAAAGCGTTATGTATGGGAAGACACCAAGGCTTCTGCTTGCGGTGCTGCAGCTGTTAAGGTTGCGCAGGGAGTATCTGGAGCTGTACAAGATAAGGGAACTCTTAGACGCTATATTCCATACCTCATGCAGGGAGTAAGACACGGACTTCAGGATGCAGGAGTAAAGAGTCTCGAAGAAGCTAAGGAAAGCCTTTACAATGGAAAGATCCGTTTTGAAATTCGTTCCCCAGCTGCACAAAAAGAGGGAGGAGTCCACGGTCTCCACAGTTACCAAAAACGTCTATACTAAATTGCCTCGTGTGACAATTAAATCATTTCACTTTGCAATAGTAGTATAAATAAAGTAATAATATAATACGTGATGACATCAAGAATGAAATACGAGTGAAAGTATTGTCATTTCTACGTTCTTGCCCGTAATCATACTTGAATTACTTTTGCTTCACTTCGAACGTCTAGTAGCTTGAACGCTCCTCATTTTGCACTCCAATGTGAACCAAAGCTCTGTGGTACGTACTCAAATAGTATGAGATCTCTCTTTAACATTCATTATATCTACGAACACTTTATGAAAGTCGAAGAAAATATATACTCTTTATTGACTTATATTAGAAATGCAACGCATATTTCCCTTCTAGTTCATGTATAAGCAATTGTCTTAATGTTCCTATTGAATCACCTACTCAAATATCCACAATCATTTCAAGTCTCACTCGTAAATAACCTTATTTATGCAAAGATACGCTTAGAAGCATCAGCGTTCACAATATCATCAACGAGAACTTGGAAATCTTCAGCACGGATCGACTTGAGGTCATCAACAGTACAGACTCCACCATTCTCTCCATTAATAGCATACTTCTCGAAAGTACGAATCGCAGCATTCATACGTGCGCGATCCATAGCATTACGGACAGTACGAGCATTAGAGAAGTATGGAAGTTCCATACGACGGGAGATGTAGTCCTTGAAAGTGCCGTATGCAGCTGGATCGATATCATATTCAAGATCACGAGCCATAACCTCCGAAATTGCTACAAGCTCATCAGCAGAGTAATTAGGGAAATCAATGTGGTTTCCGATACGAGACATCATACCAGGAATGTAAGAGAAGAATTTATCCATACGGTCCTTGTATCCAGCTACCGCTACAACAAGATCGTCTTGGTTGTTTTCCATAACATTAAGAAGAATTTCGATGGATTCCTGACCGTAATCACGGTCGTTAGATGCGTTGTAAAGGTAGTAAGCCTCATCTACAAGAAGAAGTCCTCCCATAGCCTTCTTGATCATCTCCTTGGTCTTTGGAGCAGTGTGTCCAACGTATTGTCCAACAAGATCGTCACGGGTAGCAAGAACAACATGTCCACGACGAGAGTATCCCATCTTTGCGAGGATTTGTCCCATACGAACAGCAACAGTGGTCTTTCCAGTTCCTGGAGCTCCAGTGAAACTCATGTGAAGAGATGGAACGGAAGTCTCGAAACCGAGCTTACGACGCATCTTGTCCAAAACCAAAAGAGCAGCAATTTCCTTTACACGCTGCTTAACTGGAATAAGTCCTACAAGGTCATTGTCAAGTTTGTCAAGCTGATCTTGTACTCCCTCCTTGAACATAAACTCATCAACAGTTCCAGCTGGCTCAGTGTCTGGCATATTGTTCATGTAATCAATCTTCTTTTGGCGTTCTTCACGGCGAATTTCAGCTGCTCTCTCACGAGCTTCAGCAGCTTCCTTTGCCTTTCTACGCTCGGTATCTGCTTCTTGAAGAGCATCAGTCAACTTAACGTAGTTTTTGTTATTAGGGTCAGTTCCTCCGGTGTATTGAAGAGATGGACCATCGAAAGGGGAGTTGAAAAGAGCTGTTGACTATAAAAAGGAGAAGAAAAAAGTTGTGTCAATATGGTGATGATCAAGTATTGGAAAATGTGACGAGAATCTTCTAGCCATCTCATGTTGGATTCGTCGCTGTTTGTTTTTGTAAAAGTTGGAAGTCCGCTTTGATTCGTGTCACATTGTTCAATTTCATCATGGATGAGAAAGATTTAACTTTCAATATATTAATCTTTTTGTGGTGAGGCCATGAGAACCGCGAAGCTTGCCATCACTGTATCTAACATGTATTTCCAATCACACATCAGTAAGTAAATGTCGAAGACACAGCCTCCTACATTGCAAATTTGAGCAGATTGACATGAATCCATTAGCTTTGGAATCATTTATTGAAGAAAGCTAAAGCACTCCTGTCATTCCGGTACCAATTGGAGTTGAAAGCTTTCCCACATCAAGGCGACGAAGACCTCCATCACAGATTTGTCATCAAGGTCGTCAATTTATACTTACTCTTCCAACAGATGCTGCTGGTGAAAATGCAGCAGCAGATGCAATGCACAAAGCGGAGATAGCAGCAGTGAACTTCATTTTGATTCTAATAGAACTAAAGTATGATGATGGCTTCGTTGCTAGGTTAGTTCATCTACTATTTGATAGCCTTTAGACAAAAGGTACGACGACGAAAATCCTTTGCGTTTTGTTGTGTTGGTGGATTTGTGACGTATGAGCGTTATCATGCAATCTACCTAGCTATTTATATCAGTATAACCTTATATTAACGGCCTTATTATCTCTCACTTTTTCCTATTTGAAGTATTTTACGAGTTTATTACTGGTAACTATTCAAATGAAGTATCAAATCAACAAATGAAATATTCTATTTTTTGGTAGTAAACCTTAGTCATCAAACATAATTGTATTAGCTACGCAAAGGGGTGTTGGTTGGATGGAAAAGCCATTATAAAAAAACAATACAAAAAAAACAATACCCTAGGCCATTTCTCTCATTATTCGCGCAGATATGTACGACTCACTGAACGTACCATACGGTATCTCCTGAAAATGAAGAACTCTCACAAATGCGACGAAGAAACGATTGCTTCGAATTTCCTGAATTAGTCCAGGACTAGTATTGCACTTTTTGTTCTATCCAATAGAGACTATATTTCTAGGAATCAAGTCTCGATTTTATTCCATCTCAATTCCAGAATTTCTACTGGATTCTTGCAGCACACAAGAATTACACTGTAGAAGCTCGTAGTTATCAGTTGCAATTCGAGGAACATAGACCCATCAACGAAATCTGAAGAATCTTTCAACCTACACATCAGAATGAATAGGAAGAACTTGAACATAAAAACTGGAGTATCAGTTGCTTCGCCTACTTCATATTCTCAACCTAGTAGATCCCATAGGCATACGAAATCTTTAACAGCACAATCAGAAGCTAATAGTTCTCATCAGTTCCATAAAAGAAATACATCAGTTCCAGTCCAGGCGCCTTCGCATAAACCGCCATCAACACTACATGATTTCCAAGGTGACATAAAAGCACAAAGCATATTCAGAGATTGCATCAAGAAACGAAATGAAAAGATTAGAATTCTATTTCCTGGTATGGATAGATTTGAAATGCAGAGAAATGATGTGTGGAATCATGACATAATTTGTAATCCATCCTTGATTGTTCAACCTAGATCGGTGAGAGAAGTTTGCGATTCATTAAAGGGATACTCAGCAGCAGTTCATAAATGCCTTACAGCTAACAAAAAAGCAGGAGCAAGGTTCGCATTTGCAATCCCTCGTTTGTGTGTAGCTGGCGGGAGAAATTCTATGAATTGTATGAAAGAGGGAGCTGTGGTGATTGATCTTTCCAAAATGCGTTCTGTAAAATTTAATTCAGAAAATGAGACTGTTGATATTCAAGGGGGTGCAAGAGTTGTCGATGTTGATGTTGTTTTAGGGGAAGTAGGATACATGACTCCACTCCCCACAAGTCAGCATATCGGTATAGTTGGATCTCTTTTAGGAGGAGGACTAGGTTATGGTTCCCGAAAATATGGTATGACTTGTGACAATGTTCTTGCTGCAAACATAATTCTTGCAGATGGAAGACAGAAAAAATGCACAAGGGAAAAGGACAAAGAATTGCTATGGAGTATATGTGGTGGAGGTGGTGGCATAGGCATTGTTGTGTCTTTGACTTTACAATGCTACCCATTACGACACGCTGCATTACTGACATTTGATATGCCAACACCTGATATACAAGAGAAGAGAAATGCATTGCGATACTGGGCCAATTGGATGAACGGGGATGTTGATAATGAACAGTTGCCGTCAGAAATGCATTTAGATTCCAAGCAAGCTGCCCCTTGTGAAGTATTTTCTCAAATCTTGATTCCGTCTAGTTTAAAACCATTGTCTTTTCTTGGTACATCCATTGACACCAATATAATCAATCAAACAGATGGTTTCATAGAACTTTATTCCAACGCAGAAAAGAAGGCAAAGAAAAAAGGATTCTTCAAAATGTTTGCTGGAGGTAGCGGTTCTTCGGTCTCTGAACAGAGTATGCATGACTGGCAAGAGATTCCAGGACTATCAGAACTTCAAAGCAACAAATTTTCTGTTTCTAGAAAGAATGTTAAGTTTGAAATGGTTCGCTATGCAGATCAACTGTCTTCATTCTCCAATGACATCTATGCTCCAGGGAATATTTTTTATTCCATCAAATTCTGTAAAACTCTGACGAATCAAATTATTGAAGTTCTGCTTTATGCAAGTACTGGAGAATTATCCCCAAAGAACGAGAGCAAGATTGTTGTCATGTCAATGGGTGGGAATATTAAGACTAATGAACAGGCGAAGAAGAAGACTGCATTCAGTTCGAGAGATATGGGATATATGATTTATATCGAAGGTAAATGGGACGCTGTCTCGTCCCATAAACTTGACCTTGAAAAAAAAACAGTTAAAAAATGGGTACACTGGATAAACAATAAGCTGCATCTATGTGATGGTGTAAGAAGCAGTGCATATCCCGAGTCCACACTTGACATGATAAGCAAATCTGGTCGTTCAAAACCTCCTAGGGGTTGGTACATTTTTAGTGAACACAATGGAAGGAAGCTCAAGATTATCAAACATACAAGAGATCCGAAAAATATTTTTTCCTTTGCATCAAGGATCAGTTGGTCAAGGTCTGCATCTGGACCAGTAGATGTCGATAATGACGAATCGACCATCTCGACAGATATTCGAGAGGCAGATAGTGTCCGTGAAGGGGAGATTCAGCCTACTGATTGCTTAACTCCTCAAAAACATGTCACCAACGATGAAAGAATAGAGGCGGCTTTATCCGCTGACTCTGGAGATGCTGAGGACGAAGAAGAAGAAATTGAAGAGTTCGGATCCAGTAATGACGAATTTGATGCCATTCAGCCTTCAGCAACCGAGTTGACAGATCCTAACGCAGCATATTATGAAGAAGATGATGATGAAAATGACCTCATTCGTATTTTGTCTCTTGATAATGACGATGATGACGATCTTAAGGAATGGAGTTTAGCTCCTGTGCCTTTGGAACGAAGTGATTTTCACTCTGGAAATAATGAAGACGATAATTCAGACTTTGATGAGGAGTCAATATTTACTCATTAGAATCTAATTACAAATCTGGATCTTTAACTTTTGTCGGTCAAAAAATATTTTAAAAAATGCAAAGAATTGTATTTTATACTCTCATTCTTCTTCCTCTTCTTTCTGCAAGACTCAAAGCGTACGAATTCTCGGTCAGGTCATCTCTTACAGACAAACTCTTATCCTTAGTTCTCAGCATTTTTGGAATTGGAGGAGCAGAAGACTCGGTGCTTGAACTGTAATCATCTTCATCTTCTCCAGAACCAGAACCAGAACCAGAACCACTTGATCCAGAAGGTGACGACGAAGTCGAATGGGATCCAGAAGAATCTCCTCTTATATCCTTCGCTACGGCATCAAGTGCATGGAATAAATTTCCAAAGGCTTCGGCAGTTGTAGGCTTTGATGCTGCTTTCAACTTCGGCTCTCTACTACTACGTTCTGGTCCTCTGCTTCTAGATCTTCGTGAAGGTTCTAAAGATCTATCTCGAGGATTTCTCCGTCCGCCCCGATGAGTCTGTCTGCTTCTTCCCCTTTGTCCAGAAACTTCATCATCCCTTTGCTCTTGGGATGGCATCACTTGCCTAGAATTATATCCAGGAGGAGGAGGAGGGCGAGATCCAACGCGTTGCATCATTTTCATTGGGATTCCGTTTCCACCACTTCTGTGCGAATCTCCGTAGGAACCATAAGAAGGAGGTCTGTGAATAAAGTTCATTTTACTTCCATCACTTCTGTGAGTTTCTCCATGAGAATGCGAACCGTGTGAGCGGTGTCTATGAATTTCATTGGAGGGTCTCCCTGCTAGAAGTCTTGGAGAACCTTCGTGAAGGTGATTGCCACTCGGAGTGCGAAAATGAGGACCTCCAAAATTGCTATTGTGTGGCCCACTCGGCTGCTGACCGTGATTCCCAGCATGTTGATTTGCATTGGCCATCTGCATGTTTATCTGAGTATTCATATGCTGAGTACCATTTTGTCTTGGATCCATTTTGTTCTGCTCCTGAAAGACAGGATCAGAAACCACGCGCTCCGCCATTCTTTGAGGAGGCATTGGTCCTGTGTGCTCGTTGTTTTGCTTTGTATTCATTTGTCCCGCTGTTGCATCTTGATCGATAACTTTCTGCGACATATTTTGAAGTTGTAGCTGATAGAAAGTTGTGGCATTGTTGACACTGATGGTAGCTCCTATGTAAGCATCATGCGCAATACCAAACTTTCTGGCAGAATCTTGTTTGAAGAACAATGGCTGCTGATACCATGTATTTTCATTCATATTATCCTGAGTAGTTGGTCTAGTTGGTTTCAAGGGTAATCTAATTTGAACGTTTTGAATTGGTCCATCTATCTTCATTGCAGATGATGCAAATATAATGAATTCTTCTCCTCTTTTCAAGCCAACAGTGAGATGAAATGATTTGCTTTCATACTTTTGGTCTGGATTGTGTACCGCCGCTCTAGTACGTGAACGTGATCTTCCTCTTCTACTCTCACCTGATGATTTGATAGGGTGGAGATTTGTTTCAATCTTCATAGTTTGTGAAGTTACATCTTTCTCATCCCAAATTGCTTTGTATCGAAACGAATTATCATTGCATCTAGAATCAACACCTACAGCTGGCAACAAAGGCATGGAAGCACCAACTGTCTGTGTACGTTTGTTTCTTGACATGGAAATAATTGCTGAAATCTTGTTCAGCTTTCGAAGTGAATTTGAAGACACATCGCGCTTATGGTCGAGCACTTGAATCCCTTCGATCGAATTGATCTTCAACTCTATTGTATGCTTCAAACCCTTCATAGCTCCTATTTCTCCTCAAAGATGAAACCCTACCTCTGGTAGAATTGTAAAAAAAGGTAAGTATGGACAAGCAAGATTATGAAGGTGATGATATGGATATCACCAGCACAACAATATCCAAGAAAGTGAGATCTAAATAATGTTCTTAGAAAAAAGTCAACGGAAAAGCGAATCATTTTCCCACAGAATTAGCCAATTATTTCCCACCAAATTAGCCTGAGTATACCATCCGTTGGAAGATGCCTTTCCCCCCTTCCCTTCTTTCTCTATTTTTCAAGGTTCATAGTTTCCGTATAGAGTAGGGAATTCAGATTTACCTTCTTACTTACTTTCACTGTTGTGATACGATGTGGACACGAGCTGCAGCAACCTAGCTTTTGTCCATCTCTAGCTTTCACTAATCGAATTAGTCGAGGTATGTGGCTGAACCTTGCAATGTAACACTTTCGAAGCTATTGTAGAAGAAATAGAATAACTTTGAGAGACAGCTGGGCAGTAGATTTTGCCAGTTGTGATTCAGATGAAACAATTTGACGGTGCAAAAAATATGTATCAAGAAAACAAAAACAAAACAAGATAACATACTACAGTCAGAAGTTGTTGGATTGGAAAGAAAGACTATAGGAAACTAGAGGTAGATAAGGAATTGCAGATTTTTATTCTCGTGGGAAGAGAAATTGTTAAAAAAAACGAAAGATGTCAAGAGAAACGTACGAATACTTTTTCTACAACATGGAATTTTAGGAATAGTAATTGTTCCATGGCATCAAGCTTCATGATACTTACACACATTTCTCAAGCAAACTCTAACCATATTTTTCCTTCCATTAGAAATAATTCATCATGGGTCGCCGTCCAGCTCGTTGTTACCGTTACCAGAAGAACAAGCCTTACATCAAGTCCAGATACTGCCGTGGAGTACCTGAGTCCAAGATCAAGATTTATGATGTTGGTAACAAGGGAGCATCTGTAGATCTTTTCCCATTCGTTGCTCACCTTGTATGTGACGAGAAGCAGCAGATTTCCTCTGAGGCTCTTGAGGCGTGCCGTGTTGCTATCAACAAGTACCTTTCCAAGAACATCGGAAAGGATGCTTACCACATCCGTATGCGTGCTCACCCTTTCCACGTTCTTCGTGCAAATAAGATGCTTTCATGTGCCGGAGCAGATAGATTGTCTTCCGGTATGCGTCACTCCTACGGTAAGCCAATCGGAGTTGCTGCTCGTGTAGATATTGGACAGATCCTTCTTTCTGTAAGATCCAAGGATACTGCAGAGAAGCACGTAATTGAGGCTATCCGTCGTGGAAAGTTTAAGTTCGCTGGAAGACAGAAGATTCTTAAGTCTCTTAAGTGGGGATTCACCAAGTACCCACGTGAGGAATATGTTGCTCTTAGAAAGGCTGGAGTTCTTGCTGCTGACGGAAACCAGGTCAAGGTACACAACCGTCGTGGAGCTCTTGAGAAGTCTGTTCTTTACCAAACTGGAATGGAGTAAATAAAAAAATGAAAGTAAACTAATGCGTTGTTTGCGACTGACTGTTTCGGACTGATTACATTTCTTTGGTTTCACACAAAAGTTACATTGATAAAAATGGAATGCTAATAAATATGGCGCATTTTAAGTTTAGAGTATAACTTTTGCTGCCTACCAAAATTCGTATAGTAAATACATTCATTTCTCCCCCGTGTGGCCAATCCAATTAACCAACTAGAATCCATTAGAAACCTTATGAAACCTAATATGATACCTTAGCAATAATTGGGAATTCTAGTTGACCAACATTTCGCACAGCTACAGTTGTGGACCCATAAAATCTACCGTCACTGCAGTCAACCTTCATCTTGAAAGGTCTTGAGAATCCATCTTGTGATTCAATTTCAGCAATTTGCATTACTTCTCCAGGACCTTTGTATTCAAGAAGAAAAGGAAATTCAAATTGAGCAATTGAATGATAAATAATCTCGTTTATTTGTTTCCCATTGTACTCACCTTGCCATACCTCTACTACAGCATTCATTGGTCCGCCGTCAGATTCCAGCTCGATAATAGCTTCATCCGCGTAGTGATCAATACTCCATGTTTTCAACGAAGATCCTCCTTGGATCTCAATAGCACCCTCTCTAGTGAACATCCCTTTGTATTCTCCACGTCCTCCGCCTCCAAGAGCTTCTACATTTGCGTATGCAGGACATTCAAGAGTTCCTGTGTTACGAACATTAACAGATCCTCCTCCACTGAAGATTCCTTGGAAACTATTTCTTAGACCGTCCATACAGTAAAGCTTCACACGCTGGACAGTGTTATTAGGACCTTCCTTTAAGTCAATCTCTGCGTTGATAGGGCGGCCATCACTCTCAAGGAAGACAAGCATATCATCGCCATAGAAATCAGATTCAAAAGTCTTTTGTGCTCCTCCCTCGATGTTGCGGCCACGGCCATCTGCATAACTATGAATGGAATCAGTACGGTAGTCATTGTAACGACCGATAGCACCTCCAGTGCGGTATCCGCCTCCATATCTTGTCATTGCTCCAGGAGTTGGGTAGTTCATACCACCTCTGCGGGCTCCATTTCCATAGTCCTCATAATATCTGGTTCTTCCTCCATAACGAGTAGATCCCAAAACAGTGCTTGACTCAGCAGTTCCAGCGGTTTGGCTTACAAAAGCCTCAGTACCAGCAGCTAGCATCAAAGATGCAAATGGCAAATAGGTGAGCTTCATATTAATCCTTACTTTTATTATTTGAGTTTAAAATTATGGAAAGTGAGAAAGGTGTGAAAAAAGAACAAAGTTTGGCACACATTGAAGTGTTTCAGATATGTGCCGAAGTGTGTGTCATTCACGACTAACACATGTCTTTTTCATCCGGACACTCTAATTATCAATAACTAAGGTAGCTATATTCCAAAACAGACAATATGAATTGGCTAGGTATCTTTTGAGAATATTTGTTTATACTTTATTTTCCATTTTACTACTTTTTCGCTTGTTCCTTGCGCAGTTTGAATATTCTTAAATATTTTTGACAAAGTATACCATCTTAGTAAGAAACCTTCACTTGAACTGGAAATTCTAGTGGTCCGTTGTTACGAACTGCGATTGTTGTGCTTCCAAAGTAACTGAGATCACGAGTGTCAATCTTCATCTTGAATGGTCGATTGTACCCATCCTCAGAATCTATGTCTGCTACCTGCTGAACCTGTCCTGGCCCCTTCCAGACCTCGATGGAGCATTTCATAGGTAGACCTTCACTCTCCAACTCGACATAGGCTTCTCCAACATCCTCTTGGATGCTCCATGTTTTCAGTGCTCCACTTCCTTGAAGTGTTGCTGAACCAAGACGAGTACTCATTGCTCCAGCCAATTTCCCAACTGGTTCTACTTGAGCATAAGTTGGACACTCTACTGGTCCATTATTTCGTACGCTCACGGTACCACCACCAGAAAAGATTCCTTCGAATCTATTTCTTCGACCATCCATGCAGTAAGTTTTCACTTTCTGCGGAACGTGATTAGGTCCACTCCATAACTCAACATCTGCATCGATAGGTCGGCCTTCGCTATCTAGAGAAACAAGCATATCCTCTCTAAATCCTTCAGGAGTATGGAAAGTTTGCCTTGTTCCTCCTCCGTCAACTTGACGGCCACGAGGACCAAAAGCTCTGTTGATGTCTCTACGGTTGTCACGGCGTGGTCCGTCAAAGTAATTGTATCCAACTCCAGGATAGGAATAACCCCCAACTCTCTCCATACCAGCTCTCTGGATTAATCCATTCCTTTCAAGCATGCGACTGTTTAATGGAATATTTCTATCAGAGTCCATACGGTCTGATTGATAACCATAACCACCATATCTCTCTCTATTCTCATAACGATTGTTCATCATAGTTCCTTCGTAAGGTCTTCCATAGGCATTTCTCTTGTAGGCTGCACGTCTGGTGTAGCGGTTATTCGCTTTCTCTTCCCAAATATCTTTGTTTGTCATTCTTCTTCCGTATCCTGATGGTCCGTTCATCATTCTGTTACTGTATCCATAGCCACTCTCGTAGCGTCTTGGAGTTTGCTGTTGTCTAATGTTTGCTCTACGGGTCTCTTCGTCTCTAGTAATCATTCTACCACCATATTTGGATCTTGAGTTTGACTGGAATGAATCTCTGAATGAGTACATATTTTGCCTTGGAGGTAACTGCCCATTGACTCTTCTTCCATTATATCTTTCCATTCTTCCTCCATATGCAGATCTATCTTCATACTCATAAGATCTATCTTCATATCTCTCATTTCCTCTTCTTTCATACTTTGCTCTAGATCCTCCTAGACGAGGTAGTTCGTTGTACATATCATCTCCTCTCATGTACTCGTTCATTCTTTGTCCGAGGCGTGGTCTATCTTCGTAGTCATATGAGTATCTCTGTTCTCTTTTAGGGTTGTATTTCGCAAGTTTGCCCCCAGTTTCCCGAGATGGATACGACACTCTTGGTGTATCATTATCACTGGAAGTACGACCTTGAGAACGAATACCAAATAGATCATTCGCGTAGGCTCTCTCTCTAATTTTATCATAGAAAGATGCAGGACGATCATATAAAGAGGAAGAACGAGCTGCATTCAATGAGGTATCAGTATTCTTGAAGGCGGCAGCACTATTTGAAGGACTAACTGCAAAGCCATCAGCAGAAGCAGCTAGCAAAGAAAGGACAAGTAAGTTGAACTTCATTGTTACTAGCACTTGTAGAAGTAACTTCTTTATGAATTTGTTGAAGTAAGGTGATTGAAGCTTTCGCAATCAAAGAAGAAATTTTCTCATTGTTTCTCCCGAAATAAATAAGAATCGTCGACCAATCAGATGGCTTAGATAAGGAAAATGGCCTAGAAAATAACGGTAGAGAAGAGCACTTCTAAAACTTCGCCACACTTCCACTGTAACAAAAGATCGCTTTGAAAGCCTCCTTGAATAGGGTAAATAAGCAAAGCCTTGTGCTTTTTCGGGAATCATGACATACATTTCCGGTATAAAAATTTTGATCGACATCCAACATATGTTCTGAGTTATCAAATCAACTCGATGATGATAGGTAGTTGATTGCAAAGAACCCCTCTTTTGAATTGCAACTTATCAAGAAATGAGCGAACCCGAACCATCATTCCCTATTCTGCTACCTAGAGAGATGTGTCGACCTACATAGGAGTTTATTTCAGGAGAGAGAAGAGTCCCTGTTGTACATACAGGAAATTATGAAGAGTATACTCGTATATGAAGAGTTGACAGCTCGATGATGATAGAGAAAAATTGAGATTGCGAACAAGAGTCGCTGTGGGCAAGAAGAAGGGATCGATGCATATCAGGGTCAAAGGGAAGTCTGTAGTTTGGCAACGTTGCATTCCTTCATGGAATTTGAATAAAATGTGGAATGGAGAATCAGAAGTAACAGGAAAAAGTCCATAAGATGCTCTGTCATAAATTTGGTGGATCTTTGGAAGCGATGCCGTACATCTTGACATATGTGGAAGAAGTATGACAACCGTGGAAATTGTAATGCTCATATTGATATAATTATGAAGAAATCTTCATTCTGTCAAGAAGCTGAAGTGAATATATATTTTTAAATGAAAGAATATTTAGGCCTTGAAAATATACATTACTCTTAATTTATCAAATTTGTAAATGAAATAAAGATATAATTTATACTCAATATTGGCGCTTTTTGGTGCTGCTGTATACTTTCTTGCTTATTGATGTGCAACAATCTTACTGATGTAATTACTCCTGCTCTAAAACCAACTCGATATGACCTTCGCACTCCTCAAAGATATCGTATCTTCTTTTCAATTCAACCGTGTGGATTTGATATCCTCTTTGAAATAATTCATTCTGAAAATATCCATGGATGAATTGGTGAAATCTCAAGAGACTTGCTCTTGGACCGACTCTACATGGAACATCAACGAAATGTGGGTAAACATTTGAAATCGAAAAACGTGATGGATTGAAGTAGCCAGGCAAGTTTAGATTTTCTGGAGGAGGAGCAGGCATGAACATATATACTGGACGCTTAATAAAAAGTGTAGCAATGAGCTTTAATGGACGGTTTGTAGAAAAACAAGGAGGAGTGACAGGGTGATTGCGAAGCAATTTCCGGAGGTGTTGTGCTACTGTGAGGAAAATTACCTCATTGTTTACTGCACTTGTACGAATCAATAAAGACGTCTTTCCTTCATTGCTCTCCATATGAACTAGAGAAGTACGCGATAAGCGACGAGGAGATGCTGAGATATGATGATTTCTTCTTGATGCAGAAATCATTCGTTGAGCTCTTGGTGAACGACGAGCCGCAGTGGCAGCTCTTGTTGCGTATGCCATGATTTGTTTTAATTTATTGTTATGTTCACTTTGAAGAATTGTATTAATTATGTGTCATGGATTCAGATCTCTCATTGGAGTCATATCACGTCAAGCATTTATTTTTTTGGAATTTTCCCATCAAAAAAATGGCGGAAACGTGTCAATTTCATTGGTTACTCCCTCTCCCCTTCCCTTCTCTTTTATTATATACTCTCCCTATTTACAATCTAAGGAAGTCGTTGTTTCTCCCGAAATAAATAAGAATCGTCGACCAATCAGATGGCTTAGATAAGGAAAATGGCCTAGAAAATAACGGTAGAGAAGAGCACTTCTAAAACTTCGCCACACTTCCACTGTAACAAAAGATCGCTTTGAAAGCCTCCTTGAATAGGGTAAATAAGCAAAGCCTTGTGCTTTTTCGGGAATCATGACATACATTTCCGGTATAAAAATTTTGATCGACATCCAACATATGTTCTGAGTTATCAAATCAACTCGATGATGATAGGTAGTTGATTGCAAAGAACCCCTCTTTTGAATTGCAACTTATCAAGAAATGAGCGAACCCGAACCATCATTCCCTATTCTGCTACCTAGAGAGATGTGTCGACCTACATAGGAGTTTATTTCAGGAGAGAGAAGAGTCCCTGTTGTACATACAGGAAATTATGAAGAGTATACTCGTATATGAAGAGTTGACAGCTCGATGATGATAGAGAAAAATTGAGATTGCGAACAAGAGTCGCTGTGGGCAAGAAGAAGGGATCGATGCATATCAGGGTCAAAGGGAAGTCTGTAGTTTGGCAACGTTGCATTCCTTCATGGAATTTGAATAAAATGTGGAATGGAGAATCAGAAGTAACAGGAAAAAGTCCATAAGATGCTCTGTCATAAATTTGGTGGATCTTTGGAAGCGATGCCGTACATCTTGACATATGTGGAAGAAGTATGACAACCGTGGAAATTGTAATGCTCATATTGATATAATTATGAAGAAATCTTCATTCTGTCAAGAAGCTGAAGTGAATATATATTTTTAAATGAAAGAATATTTAGGCCTTGAAAATATACATTACTCTTAATTTATCAAATTTGTAAATGAAATAAAGATATAATTTATACTCAATATTGGCGCTTTTTGGTGCTGCTGTATACTTTCTTGCTTATTGATGTGCAACAATCTTACTGATGTAATTACTCCTGCTCTAAAACCAACTCGATATGACCTTCGCACTCCTCAAAGATATCGTATCTTCTTTTCAATTCAACCGTGTGGATTTGATATCCTCTTTGAAATAATTCATTCTGAAAATATCCATGGATGAATTGGTGAAATCTCAAGAGACTTGCTCTTGGACCGACTCTACATGGAACATCAACGAAATGTGGGTAAACATTTGAAATCGAAAAACGTGATGGATTGAAGTAGCCAGGCAAGTTTAGATTTTCTGGAGGAGGAGCAGGCATGAACATATATACTGGACGCTTAATAAAAAGTGTAGCAATGAGCTTTAATGGACGGTTTGTAGAAAAACAAGGAGGAGTGACAGGGTGATTGCGAAGCAATTTCCGGAGGTGTTGTGCTACTGTGAGGAAAATTACCTCATTGTTTACTGCACTTGTACGAATCAATAAAGACGTCTTTCCTTCATTGCTCTCCATATGAACTAGAGAAGTACGCGATAAGCGACGAGGAGATGCTGAGATATGATGATTTCTTCTTGATGCAGAAATCATTCGTTGAGCTCTTGGTGAACGACGAGCCGCAGTGGCAGCTCTTGTTGCGTATGCCATGATTTGTTTTAATTTATTGTTATGTTCACTTTGAAGAATTGTATTAATTATGTGTCATGGATTCAGATCTCTCATTGGAGTCATATCACGTCAAGCATTTATTTTTTTGGAATTTTCCCATCAAAAAAATGGCGGAAACGTGTCAATTTCATTGGTTACTCCCTCTCCCCTTCCCTTCTCTTTTATTATATACTCTCCCTATTTACAATCTAAGGAAGTCGTTGGTTTCCAAGCGAGATGGAAGTGACGTCGCAAATCGAAATCGCCAATTTTCTTGACACCAGTCAAGCCTCATTCATCTGGTGAAATTAGTACCAAAAATACATTTTCACTAATTTTACATCATTATGACGTCAAAACTCGGATAGACACAACGGAAACCAACCAATATTTTCAATGAAAAAAGGTGTAAGATGTGAAAAGAAGAGAAGAAGGAAGCAGTCAAGGATGAAGTACCGTACTATTACAACATTACAACCGTCAAAACAATTTCTTTCACAAGAACTAATTACCTCAGCATAACGGAAGTTTTTCGTCATAGAGAGGAAACATCACGTCAGCCTAGGGTAGTGAAAACTCTTATTTTCTTTGTTTGCGTTTCCCTACGAATTTCCACTTTTGTCTTCAAGAAAGATATCAGGACTTCATCGGAATTTTTCGTATCTTTGAGAGTTCTTTTTGAAATTTCACTTAAATTGGGATTGAAGGCATATTTAAAATGGACAACATGTCATTCAACGAGTACGCTGCGACAACAGCTATGGATATTGTCAGATCGCTTGGAGGAGCTGAAGGTGGTACTGGTGTACACATCAAGTACGATGATTTGTGGTACGCAGTCGTGTACTTGGCAGCAATTTGGACCCTAGGATTTCTATCCGAGAGGTTACTCTTTATGCCTGCTCTAGTAGGCCAGATTTTTGCAGGAATCATTTTTGGTCCAGAGCTTATTGGGATGATTAGCGCTCCGTATGATCAGGCATTCGTTCTTCTTGGAGAAGTTGGACTTATCTTGTTAGTAGTTGAAGCTGGAGTTGATATCGATGTCATGACTTTGAAGTTGATTGGTAAACGTGGTGTGATCATCGCGATCATTGGATCTATCCTGCCTATTGTATTTGGACTTGCCATAGCTTTCGCCCTTGGAGCCGACACCAAGGCTGCTATTGCAGCAGGTGCTGCTTTTGGACCGACATCTTTGGGTATCGCAATGAACATCCTGAAAACTGGAAAAATTATCAACACCCCAACCGGTCAGTTGATTGTTGCTGCAGCAATTATTGATGATATGATTGCTCTTATCATTTTGTCTCAGCTTGGAGGTTTGGTTGGTGAAATTACTGTACAAGGAGTTCTTGTTCCTATTGTTTCTGCACTCGCCTTCTTGATCATTGGAGGATATGCCGCTCTTATGGTCATTCCAGGATTTCTAGAAAGATTTGTATTTAATGACAAAATGTCAGGAGATACCAGAGGTAAAATCGGACTTGCTATCATGCTTGCTCTTGTTATTGGACTGATGCAAGCAACGCATTACTCAGAGGCGAGTCATTTGATGGGTGCTTTCATTGCAGGTCTCGTATTTTGCACAGATCATGATTTGCATGTAACCTTCGTTAGTCAGTTCAAGAGAGTTTTACAGGTGAGTATAAGTTTCATTCGAATTGTGATGTATACTTTAATCTTTTAGCATCAACTAAAGGCTTTGTTTCGTTCGTTCCTTTGTCCTTAGTGGCTTATGCGTATCTTTTTTGCATCGACAATTGGATTCCAAGTTCCAATCAAGAAGTTTGGAAATGCAACAGTAATTTGGCAAGGTCTGGTCTTTACCTTGGCTCTTCTTGGAAAGCTTGGAGTTGGATTTATGGTTCCAAACTTTACTCAAAGCAGAAAGTTTACTGGGAATCACTTGAGAGATTGTTTAATTGTTGGTTGTTCGATGGCTGCGGAAGGAGAATTTGCCTTTGTCATTGCTGCGTTTGCCTTGGACCAAGGGCTTATTGGTATTGATTTGTACTCCTCCGTAGTTCTTGCAATTTTGTTGTCGACTATCATTGCTCCATTTTCGTTGAGATTTACCATTAATTATTTTAATAAGAGAGCAGAGAGAGAAGTTGAAGCTGCTGAGGGATTTTTGAAGGATCAAGGAGACATTGATGATCAACTCAAAGCAGGAATTCTGGATGGAACTACCGTTTTCTTTTGCGTCAATACAACAAGTCATGCAAAATGGGGAACTCTTCCAGTATTAATGAAGACTCTCTTCGATCTCAACCTGGAAGTTATTGACCATAGATCTTGGCACACTCGTTTTGAGGATACTGTTGTGAACGAAGTATATGTAAAGGGAGAATTAAAGGCAGGAACCGATATTGGTGATCATATCCAGGTTATTTTTGACAAGGTCAAGGATGCAATCGATCAGGATGTAAGTCGCTTAATATTTCTATTTGAATTGTAATGTTTGCCCCGTTCGAACTGACTAAATCTTTTGGCAGGACGCAGTAATTGCTGTTTCTAGATGGATGCCTGGATTCATTGAGGATCTTAGTCAGCACTATGGTGATGTAGAAGCAGTATCTGATAAGTTAGTTGAAGAAGCTAGAAATAAGCTTGCAACCAGTGCAGAGATTGCTGAGAAAAAAGATGATTTGCGTTTATCGCTTGCACCAGGCGGTGCGGGGTCACTTGCACCAGGTGGAGTAGGGTCACTTGCACCAGGAATGGGATCACTTGCTCCTGGAGCAGGTAGTCCAGTTCATCATATGCCAAGTCTGGGTGAAGGAGAGGCTACTATTATTCCTGCTCCGCAACCAAGACCACCAAGAAGAAGAGTAAGAATTGTTTCTACGCCAGCTGGAAAGGGTGAGGATATGTTTGGAGAAGTTGCTCCTCAAGGAAGTGTTTTCCAACCAGCAGCACCGGTGCGAGCACGTGCCCGTCGACAAAGAGTATTATCCACTCCATTGGCTGGAGATATGTTTGGGGATACAGCTGCAGTAGTTTTAGCTCCTGGAGAGGTTCTTTTGAATGTTACTGACGGTGATGGAAAGAAGATGCGCATCAAGGTTCCAGAGGAGATTTATAAGAAAATGAAAGAAAGCACAATCCCATTGCTCTTGACAGAACTGAAAAAAGAGACTGCTTTTACCGGTCAATATTTGGATGGTTTTGTAAGAAGAAAGGGAAGAAGTCGCACACTATCCAATGCTGACAAAATCGTCGAGTAAATTTTATGCAGAGAAATTTCCAATAATAATACTCATAGCACTTAAAATTAAATACCAGCAATTTCGTCGTTTGTTATAGAAGAGTCTCTATCCAACCCTGCAAGTCTCATCAAAACGGTTGCTACATCTCTCGCATCATCGACATAGGTGAAAGCATGACTTGACTTCTTTCCAACAGTGCATGTAAATGCAAATAGTTGGTCTGCAACTTGCTCTGATTTTTCGTCAAAAGAAGTTTCACTATGATATGAAATGTTACCAGTAATCTTTTCGCCGTTTTCGTCAACAATTGGAGGACCTGGTTCTGCAGCTTCAGGACTTTCCTGCTCTGAAATGAACGAGAAAACAGACTGAAAAGAGATAAAGAATCAGCACAAAGTAAAATTTATCAAACATTGGCATCCCACTCATTCCACACTTACCGTAAACATTTTTTCATCCTGAATGTCATCTCCCATGCAAAGAATAAAATCGACGTTGCTCTTCTTTGATCGGTCTTGGACTTCTCTAAGGACATTTTTTACAATCAAACCCTTGTTTAGGCGTTTCGGAACTACCTCTACGATCCCCTTAATCATTACAAATCTGACATCAAAAGGTTGTAATTCATGTTCGAGTTCAAGTACAAGGTGAGAGGCTTGAAGTGACCCCCATTCTGGATCACAAGAATAATACGACCAGCCGATACTGGAATGTGTCAATTTGATAAAGGAACCATTTGATCTTGCTGTATATTTAGAAAGGATTGGTAAAACAATTTTCTTGACCTCCTCCCAATTAACTCCGAGGTCAAAGTATTTCCAATTTCTTGAGTCCTCACCATCTTTCAGTGGTGGTGCGAAACAAGCTCCATTACTTGCAGCTATGCCCACTCCAGACACATCTCCAATTGCTTTTACAACGTTTTCCTGTGAATCTCCTGATACGACAAATACTGTAGTATTAGGATCTACAGACAGGCGTTTCAACGCATCCTTAACTTCTGGATGTACATCAAAACCACTAGATCCTAATGTATCGCGTTTCAAATATTTACCAGGAGGCTCTTTGTTAATGATTGTACCATTCAAGTCTAGAATGAGTACACGATTCTTTGTCCTTCGATATGCACTGACTGCAGATTTGATGTCAAGACGACTAAACGCAATTTCTCTCTCGTGTGCCAAAAATTGTGCAGTTGATGTGATTAATTGCTGTCTGTCAAATTTCGAGCCCATTATACTTGTATCATCGCTCTCATTGTCGTCGCCGTCAGATGTTGCCGCTGTCGCATCGTATAAGTCCTGTAATACGCTCCTGGTCCATTGAGAGGAGGTGCATGAAGTTACAAATGCTTCGTCACGTGCCCGGCGAGTGTCCTTTTCCTGTGTTGTCATCGTAAGTGCTTTATCTAGTGTAGTGACCGTATTTTTAACATCAAATGGATTTACACGAAGAGAACCATTGAGTACAGAGCTAACAACGGCAAATTCGGATGTGATAATGACTCCTGGATGAGATGGTTTCTTTCGACAATACACATATTCTTGTGGAAGTAAGTTCAAACCCTCACGAATAGGAGTTGACATTAAAATATCAGATACTTTCCATAATGCAACTCTCTTATCAACTTGAAGAGACGATCCATTGATTTCTTCATAGTCAATCACATGTGGTCCAAATTTCTTCTTGATCCTCTGTACGAGCTTTCTAACTTCGGACAATGTATTGACTTCGTCTAAGATACGGTTACCTGGAACGAGACATTTCTGGATTAGCACAACCTTTTTCTGATAGATTGGATAATCCTTGAGTAAATTTTCAAAAGCCATCAATTTGAGAGATATTCCGGACAAGCTTTGGGCAATATCAACTCCAGAAATAATCAAACGGGATGAGTGGTCGTGCCGCAACTTTGCGGTGTGATCTTTTACACTTGGCATGGATAACGCAGCTTTGCATTGGTATGAAAAGTGTTAGAGGTTGTGATGTACCACTTATACAGATGTTGTCTCCTCTTTTCAAACTTACCATCCAACTGAAAAGGTTCCACAGAGACGTTGTGCATTGTTACAATTACAGTCTTTCTACCAATTTCGATACCAATTAAACCACCGATCATATTTTCGTGATTAAGTCCCAGAATTCTTTTGGTAGCTGCCAAAAAGTGCCTCGCGTGATCAAAAGAATGGAAACCTACGACATCTGCATGAAGCATACCCTTCAATATTTCTTCTCCACATTCAAGTTCTCGAAAGATGTGAGAAGTAGGAAAAGGAATATGAAGTAGGAAGACTTTCTTTGTCATGCTTCTCCCATATGTTTTCTTTTCGAAATCATCGACTATTTTTGGAAGGAGAGAAAGATGATAATCGTGAACCCAAGCAATATCCCCTGGCTCTAAAATTTCCGCAAGCATGTCACCAAATGCAACATTAACTGTTTGGTATGCCTGCCACCAATGTCCAAGCTTTGATTGATCCCATTCTGTCGCATGAAAGTTCTCAAACTCTGCTTGCGAAGCGTTGTCTTTTCCAATCCCCGACATTGCTAAATCCAACAAATCTACATTGTGAAACGCCGGCCAAAGAACCTGCTTGCACATACCATGATAATGGGCATGAGATACCTCATTATCAAGAAATAATGGAGTACATTTCATTTCTTCAAGAAGTTTTCGTACTGCTTCCTTATCTTCATCTGTGACAATAGGCCGATTTGAACAGCTTACAGTTCCAATCCAGTGAGCCTCGTAATCTCTCAAAACTTGTGATCCTTCTGTTGCCGCCAAGAGAGACTCTGCCCAGATGATTTTGTATTCGCTGTCCATTTCACTATATGTCACAATGACTGGAAGATGATAACACACAAAGTAGATTCTTTGACGTTTTCTCCTATTGAACGCACTCTTAAGCGAAGCAGATGATACATTAGGATTTGGTGTCATAGTAAGGGAGGACGCATTCGACTCATATCCAGAATTTATCTCCGAGCCTTTTTCGCCAACGACAACTTCTGAAGGCGCGCGTTCTTTTTCAGGAGAAATATTGAGGTGACTAAAACTAACTTTTGTGTTGAGCCTTGGAGGGTATTTGATCTCAGCATCCTTTTCTGGTTTGAACAATGCATCTTTTGGGTTGATACTTGCTGTGCTATCAGTATCCTGTGAGTTGAAAGAAGTATATCTAGAAATTATGCTTTTCCTCTTCAACTTGTTTTGTTTGTTCAATTCTTCTCGCACAGTGTACGGATAGAAAGTGTAATCATTCGCGTTATTCCAAGTATCAATCCGAATACCATCTGAAGTAAATTGAGTTTCATCATCAGAGTTTTCCCCAACACTTGAATCAGAATGACGAAGTCGAGCCTGTACTGCTGCTGAAAGTG
Source organism: Chaetoceros tenuissimus (assembly GCA_021927905.1). Taxonomy (NCBI): domain Eukaryota; phylum Bacillariophyta; class Thalassiosirophyceae; order Chaetocerotales; family Chaetocerotaceae; genus Chaetoceros; species Chaetoceros tenuissimus. The sequence continues at coordinate 2,303,927 of BLLK01000069.1, forward strand.
TGTCAATATGAATAGTTCTGTATGGTAAATTAGCAAGGGACTTTGACATCACATTTCTCTTGACAGACGTAAGAGAAGCTGCAGATCGAGCAGCTAGATCTTTTTGAGACTATTGCAGAAAGAAATATTACATTGGATTAGAAAAAGACAAAATCAAAAGTGAATTTATTGGCATCATTTATCCAATGGGAATGTCATTTCACCGAGACATAAACTTACCTCCTTTCCTGCTTGATCGATTTGAAAAGGATCTTCCCAACACATGACTTCAGTAGAGAAATTTTCTTCATTCGTAGTAGAAACATTTGTATTAGAAGATCGAAAGCCTTTCACACTTTGCTCATCGTCATCCCCTTTCTCTTCCTTACCAAAACCATCGTCAAGTTGGTCATTTGGTTTGGCACCAGGATTGACAACCATGTAACGATAGTGATGGTGCTCGTATCTTCCATGATGATGTCTCAAAGAAACAATTACTGGCTTCTTCGTCCTCCATAAAGGATATGTATCTGGACATGTCACCATTTCTACAGAAGATGCATAGCTATGAATAATGGAGGCATCTGCATTCCCAAATGAAGATGAACCTAGAATACCAGCTGATGCAGCTTGTTCGTCATAGGCAAAAAAATCAGATGGGATAGAATTGTCTGGTAAAGCAGATGCATTTGCTTGTTGCGACACATTTTTTGCATCAGTTGGATCAGACGGAGTAGACATGCCTGGAGCCCATAGCTGAGATGAAGTGACTCTCAAGGACGATCCAATGGGTAATCTCGCTACACATGCAAAGTGAAGCTTTACAACGCGACCATAGGAAGAATCAATCTCATCGCTTCTCATATTTGACTGATATTGACTATGAGTATTGCTCATGTGTTGTTGGATGTATGAATGGAAGCAGCAAATCAAAATGACTTTGTTGAAGAAAGATAACACCTTATCTTTCTCCTTTTTCTACCAATCCAAGTACGCGAGTTTCAGGTTGGACTTGACACCTTCCATTCGTCTCTCCATCAGTTGCAAAGGATGAAAACCTATTTATTTACTTTTAGTAATGATAATCAGGTTTTAGCAATCGTGTGGTCAAGTCTTACAAAACCGAAGAGCGGTTCATTAAAATCTGTGCTACTATTGCCCTTTGTCACGTCTCGACATTCGGACTGTCAATCTTGACAAGGCACAATTATCGAGGAAACCAAATTATTTTCAAAGGTGTGTAAACGGTCTGTTTTTCAGAACTCTGCTTATTTTCACTCATAATTACAATAAGTAATTACTGTAATTTCAATCACTGTGCTTAGGTGGTGATCTAGTTCATTAGGTGTGTATTGTAACGGCGTCTTATGGAGATATGGATAAAGAAAACGAAAAAAAGTATAAACCGCCGAGACGGCCATCTTCATCCCTCCGAAGTGGAAACACAAATTTTGGAACATTGAAAGTGAGCAATACTCGAGCAAACGCTTACGATCGCATTAATATGAATCATGGTAGAGGGAGAGCCGGATCTATTGGTTCTTATCCTGAAAAGCACTCGCTTGGAACAAAACCAACGACAGACACAGATTCCATTAGTTCAAATTCGTTATCAAAGCATTCAAGATCGTCTCAAAGATCTTATTCACACGCAAGAAATACCACAAGGAGATCCCTTCAATCGTTGTCAAATGGTAATGGATATGAAGCTGCAAGACAGAATCTAGGTTTTGATACAATCACATGTACAAGTACTCCACATGAATCTAGACACCGTACACGTAGTTCGAGTAGATCGAGATCAGTATCTTCAAACCCACATTTGAATGCACCAAGAAAGGAAATCAGATCACAGTCAAGACAGCATGTGATCAGAGGAAGACATGTAAATCCGCCCCCAGTAGTTCCAAATAGAGGGAGATCACTTTCAGAACATCGCACTCGACAAAGAAGTCAATCAAGAGCTTGTGCTACTTCTGTGAATAATCATGTGCCTCGTAGATCTGATGGTAGCGTTAATAGCAATAGACCAATAAGATCAAGAAGCTTGGTCAGTGGATCATATGATGGAGACGGACAACGAAGCCGGGCAAGAAGCCACAGTTCTCATAATATTACTAGACATCGTGCTCGTAGTAGAAGTGTTAGTAGACAAAGATCTGTTAGTAGACAAAGATCTGTTAGTAGACAAAGATCTGTTTCTTCTGAGGTAGAGCCAAATATCCATCATAATGCTATCATTACCACAGAGATTGAATGCCCAGTCATTGCTGAGATGAAGGAGAATGAGCTATATGCAAAACAAAATGGTGTTGCATTGTAAGTATCAATCAGTAGATGCATTCTTTTAACTTTGATAATGATTCTTATCGAACTTTTTTACAGTTCCTATGGAAAAGATGAACTTGGATTCTTTGATATGGACGATGGAATTTTGATACAAGATGAAAAGCATAGAGACAGCTTAGTTGTAAGTCCTAAGTTCAAAGGTAGAGAGCCAGGGTCATTCCTCTATGATGATGACGATGAAATCCCTGCAAATGCAACATTCCTTCGTACAGATGGACAGAGCAAAGGTATAATTGATAACAATACATCAATGCTTGAATGGAAAAGAAATGCAGACAGGCTTTGTGTAGGATGGGGTCGTGAAGAGTATGAAACTCCTACAGTCGCGAGGCGTCTTGTTGACTTTCGATTTGCGCAAATGAAAAGAAGAAAGAAATTTGGAAATGAACGACCATGGGGAATCCTTGGTCTATATGACCATTTATCAGCGGTGCGAATGGATGTAGAATGGGCTGAGACTGCAGCTTGTCGACGAGCAAATGGAGAACCGTAAGTGTACATTATGCTGACAAATGAGATCGATGCATTCGTATCTAATGTTGATTTTTGTCGTTAATAGATACAAGGCATGGTTTGAGTTTGTAGACGAGAAGAATACGGGCACAAATAGGCCATTCTTTACTATCTTCACTCTCTGTGTATGCACTGCATTCATGTTTGCAACTTTTGCTATTAATCAATGGCAAATCGAGGATTTTTCCGTGAATCCAATGATCGGACCAAGTGCACAGACGTTGTTATTATTAGGAGCAAAAGATAGTCCATCTATTGTCCAAGAGAAGGAAGTATGGAGATTGATCTCTGCGATGGTCCTTCATGCAGGAATCATTCACTACGTTTTGAACATGCTTGCATTATGGTTTGTCGGAAAGGCGATCGAGCAATGCCATGGTTTTTTCGCAAGTATGTTGTTGTTTGTTGCCCCTGGTATCGGTGAGTAATCCTTCAGTATCAGCTCATATCACTGACATACTTATCTAACAATGATTCATTTACCTCTTATCTGAAGGGGGAACAATTCTGAGTGCTATCTTTCTTCCTAATATGATTTCGGTTGGAGCTTCTGGAGGCATTTTTGGGCTCATTGGAGCATGTCTGGCAGACATTATCATGAATTGGGGTCTCATTTTTAACAAAGAAGTAAATGGAGAGAAAAGTCATGCGCACGTCTATGTAATATTGGTACTTGTCTTAGATATTATCATCAACAGTGTGATAGGGCTTACACCGTTCGTTGATAATTTTACACGTGAGTTTCCGTTCATCTTCATTGACTGATACATTAATATGCTTCATCTCACTTTCTATTCGGCATGACAATTAGATTTGGGTGGAATGATTTTTGGATTTATTTGCGGCACTTCCACCATGCAACGAATTTCGACAGACATGTTTGAAAAGCAGAAAGAAATGACCATCTGGAGAAGATGCAAGATGCATTTTGTGCGATTCTTTGGGATCATTTTAACTTTCTTTGTTATGGTCACATCATTTCTAATACTTATGGGAGGTGATGGAGAAACATCACCATGTAATGCATGCAAAGCTATTTCTTGTGTACCATTTCCGCCATGGAATGGACCAACTGACAAGTGGTGGTATTGTGATGACTGTGCTGTTGTTTCTGCTGACGCCAGAATCAATTCGGAAACCAACACTTTTGATCAGCTAACTTTGAACTGCCCTCGAGGTGATTTATTCACAATGGAGCTAGATGCTGGAATAGACAGTGATAGAGATTGGCTAGAAGGTCAACTTCCTAACTGGTGCAGATTGCATTGTGATGGAATTTAATAAACTACCTCTGAACGAAATTGCCATGGAAAATAGGTCATCAGAGGCAAAGGCTAAAAACTAAGTTCGAAAATGACATATTGTAAATTACGCAGATAATTTGATATAAAGTCCTGCGAATCAGAGGTTAAATAGTTATACATGTTTGATTATGCAGATGAAGATTGTATACTAGTTTTCTTCTATTTTGACGTACGGTATAAGTTGTAATTGTTGATTCTATTATCTGCATTATGTATACTGAAATATTTGTATATCCTAATCATATACGTTTAGCAAAGTCTCGAAGTAGCTGAAGAAAATCGGGAATAAAAGTGAAAATAGTTCTTTTGTGAAAAGATCCTTTTGACGGTATTGCTTCCATAATCATTTACTCGTCAGTTGTCTTTTCATCCGTCGACTCATCATCCAAACCTAAGTCTTCCAAAACTTTACTCACTGCGTTGGCTAAAACATTCTTTGCTACACAGCCCACAATAGTGTCCAAAACTTCTCCGTTATTATAAATCTGGATCGTTGGAATACTAACTATTCCAGCTTCTTCTGCTAATTCTGGAAAATCATCTGTGCATACTTCTACAACATCAATTTTTGGTACAAATTCCTTTATAATCTCTTTCACAATAGGATTTGATAAACGACATGGCCCACACCTTTGTTATTACATTGAATGTGAGAGATGAATCCAAAGCAATATTCAATTCACGAAATATAAAAATTGTTTCATATTTATTATCAGAGAAACAAAAATTGAAGAACTTACCAAGGTGCAGTGAAGAACACGAGTGTGGGCTTGGTCACTGGCTCTAATGAAGCTTCCTCTATGTCGCTATGTAAAACTTCAACTTGAAATTGTTGTTCTGATTCGATTGCTCTACCACCTGACTTTGTTGCAACCATTTGAAGTTGTGTAATTGACCTGTCCTTCGATATATACCGAGATTGTAAATATGAGTGGCTATGAACGCTTTGAAATGTGAATGCATTTGCTGCCATAGGTTGACTGTCGTAGGATTGAAATGCAATAAATACAAAAAGATATGCAAAAGGGAAAATATTCATCTTGGTGGTAGACGCTGTTTTTATTTTCTTGACTGCTGACATGATGATGTTGTTATGATGGTGGTGCACTATTTTCCTGCGGTGTTTTCAAAAATTCTGACTTTCTTCTTCGATTTCGATTATGACAGCAAGCTTTATAAGAGGAACAAGCAAATGTATCTATTCTCTTGAAAGATGTTTGTATTATCTCTATTTTATTGTATCCGTACTCAGAATGATTTGAACAGTGACACTATGTAAAAGAGGTGATGATAGCAGCTGTGATGGTAGTTGATAGTTGAGAACTGGATGAACGAAGAAGATCGGTGGTCATCGTGACGTCATCATTAGATGCATAACCTACTTATCGTATGGAGATCTTTCCTAATGTACACCAGTAAGTAGAAAATGCGTACGAGCCAAGTTGAAGTCTGGTGGTAGCTCGTTGTGATCAGTCAGTAGTAGAAGAAGGAATCATCCATCATCCATCGCTTTCTTTTCTTTCCTCATCACCATATTGAATATTGTTCTATTTCAACTGTCAATCCAAACAAACTTTGATAAAATGAAGATCTCTCTTGCTATCCTCGCTCTTGCTTCCTCTGCATCTGCATTCGCTCCAGCTTTCAACAAGCCAATGACTCAGGTTGCTTCCTCTGCAGCTCCAGCTGCTCCACTTAGAATGGGAGGTGATGATGAAGAGGGCGGACTTGACCTTAATCTTGAGGAGATGTTTGATATGTAAGTATTGCTTGCAGTTAAAAAGAGGATTGGTTCATGAATGGCACTGGTTTTATTTTGGTCTGAATCAGATTATCGAGACCAATAACCAACAACACAAATCACACATCACTGAGTAGATTGGATTCTTTGTCCATTTTTTATGCAATACAAAACAAGATGCATAATTACTTGCACTTTCACTAGGCAAAGTAAATTGTATTTATTTCAAATTGAAAGCAAGTAGCTAACACATCCATTCTAAAATTGTGCAGGTTTGATGCTGCAGACAAGGAAGAGGAATTCGATGATGCAATCAAGAAGGTTAAGAAGGATGAATAAATCTATTTGGGGTGTGCTTAATCTTTTTCGAAGTATACAAATGATGTTAAAAAAGAGAATGCAAAAATAAAATTGCATCTATTTACAAAGAAAATGATTCGGCTAAACTAGGAAAATGAAAACAAATACGTTGAAATCATCTTTTTCATTTTAAAGCATGCATTATATATTATATATTGAATAGTGATTGTGTGTGATGGTTGCATGCTCTACTCTCGAAATTTTCATGATAAATATTATATTTTGCTTCCTCATGCATTGACTTTCCAAATTTGATCTTTTGTTGTGAGCCCTATAATTTCTTCATCTTCACCATTCTTTTTATGCCGTTTACATTTGAACAGGTGGGATGTCATCTAGAGGGATAAGATCTCTTGAACCAAGCATCAGCGGAATGAGAAATAAGACAGGCAGCAGAGATAGAACAATGTAAATGATTACACGTGTCTGTTTTGGATCTGTCAAGTCTGGATTCAATACATCTTCTGCAATCTCGTTACTTTGGCTGATAAACATTGGTGTTGAAGCTTGGTTTTCTTTTGGCGTCGTTTCCTCCTCATCATCTACAAGCTCTACAACACCGTCATCATTAGCCATCATTAGAGAGATAGAAGCATCAACTGTTTTTCTTGAATCAATGGAGACTCTTGGTGTCGGCACGGTGAAGCCTTCAACTGACGACAACAACATGGCACAGACAAGAGCTATGCAAGCAAGAAATTTGAAAGAAAATTGGCCAATCTTCATGATTGATTGTAGAATAAGTGATATGAATAAGTGATATTCAAGTATTTGGGATGTGCTCTTGACTGAGTTGTTTCAACATCATCACGTCCTTCTGACTTAAGATTCTTCGATTCTTCAGTTTCACAGAGATACTGGGTACTAACGCAGTGACGATTGAAGTTTATCAAAATAGAAATTATAATGTACAGTAGCAACTTCCCCGCCAACAACGGCTTCGTAGCTCAGTTGGTTAGAGCGTGGGTCTAATAAACCCAAGGTCGTGGGTTCGACCCCCACCGAGGCTAGAAATTTTGCTTTTGCTCTCTTTCATCGGCATATCTCAGTCTACTTTTGTTGCGAACCTAGTGTACCTTCCTGCTTTATGAGCGATTGAAATGTTAATTTGAAATCTTTGATTTGTGAAGGTTTTGTGGTCATTTTCAGCCTCTATCTCTCTTGCCCGTGAATCTTTTGCCATCATGTCTTGCAAAGCATTGGAGTGTTTTGTTTGTTTGTTTTGCCAAACCAACTATTCAAGAAACACTCCAAACAAATCCTACGTAGTAAATCTTATTAACGCAATAGAGAGGAGAAGAAAGAAATGCATCTTTTGTTAAAACCTTTCCTGAAATCGGCGCTACTCATCAGCATCTCTGACATAGGTCGAATAACTCAATCTATCACATTTCTTTAATTATATCCAAGATTAATTTATACATTTTTTATATCCTTTTACATATTTTATTTACTTCTTTGCCTCCTCGAAAGCCCACTTCAACCATGGCATCAATGCCTTAACATCATCAGTCTCAACAGTGGAACCACACCAGATACGGATGGATGGAGGAGCGTCACGGTATCCACCAATATCATAAGCTACATGTTCAGACTCAAGAAGTGATACTAATTTCTTGATTTGATCTGCAGTCAAGTCGAGTGTCAAACAAACAGAAGTTGAGGAACGGGTAGCTGGGTCCTGAGCAAGGAAGTTGATCCATGAGTTGTTCTCAGCAACAAAGTCCTCAATAACCTTAAGATTGTCTTGAGAAATTTTGATAAGACCCTCAAGCCCTCCTACAGACTTTGACCATTGCAATGCATCAATGTAATCCTCTACAGCAATCATGGATGGAGTGTTGATAGTTGCACCCTTGAAAATTCCAGCATCAATCTTACCCTTCTTTGCAAGACGGAAAATCTTTGGAAGTGGACGGTTTTCTGGAGTGTAGCTTTCAATACGTTCAACAGCACGAGGGGAAAGAATAAGAATTCCGTGTGCTCCCTCTCCTCCAAGAACCTTTTGCCAGGAGTAAGTAGTAACATCAAGCTTCTCCCATGGCATGTTCATTGCGAAACAAGCAGAAGTTGCATCACAGAAAGTAAGACCCTCACGATCATCAGCAATGAAATCACATCCGTCAGGAACACGAACACCAGAGGTTGTTCCGTTAAAAGTAAAGCAAATATCATTCTTTGGATTGCATTGGGAAAGATCTGGAAGGTTTCCATAGTCAGCGGTGTATTCATTTACAGTAACAGTATCACGAAGCTTAAGGTGGGAAATTGCGTCTCCAAACCATCCCTTTCCGAAAGATTCCCAATGGCACATATCAACATCACGTGCTCCAAGCATGTTCCACATAGCCATCTCGTATGCTCCGGTATCAGAAGCTGGTACAATTCCTACAAGGTAGTCATCTGGGATTCCAAGAATCTCCTTGGTCTCAGAAATTGCAAGTGCAAGACGCTCCTTTCCAATCTTTGAACGGTGGGAACGTCCCAAAGTTTGCTTATCAAGGGTAGTCATGTCGTATCCAGGGTGCTTCTTACATGGTCCAGAGGAAAATTCTGGGTTTGCTGGCTGTCAAGGGAGAAGTAGTCATTAGAAATCATAAAACGTGCAAAAGAAATTTAGAATTTATTCTACTAAATATCCGTTGAATCTTACCTTTACAGCAGGAGCGCTGAACATTCTCATAGCTCCAGCGAAAGCTGCTGGGGTAGCATTAGTGCTGGAGATTACTCTCTTAGCAGCAAGAGATGCAACGGTAGAAGGGAAACGCATCATGATGTTGGATAGTTATCTAGTACTTATGACTTGAATTGAAAGATCTTGTCGAATATCTTCAGCAGACCCATCGCTTATTTTACGTTGAGACTTGAGAGCTTTGGTTGGTGGGAGAAAGGTCGACAAAAATGAAAATGTGTGGCTACCAACACATTTGGGGAGGTAACTGCGTCAGATTGGAATTTCTTTTCGGTTCTTCAAGTGTCATTTTCAACAAAAATAGCTGACAAGCATTGTCTAGTCCCTTTTCCTGAATTCTTCAAATCAAAGCGAAATCACGCAACCAAATTGTAACTTCTAATAGTTCATTAAGGTATTGACTTGTTTCTAGGCATCTCATTTCTACGTAGAGCTATCTTCAACAATAAGGGTGAAAATGTGTTGCTACGAATCTATGAGGTGTAAGTTAAACTATCCGAAAGTATGTAAACAATTATTATGTACAATTATGATAATATGCAACAAAGTGTAAAATAAATAAAATGGCATCTGTTGTATTCTTGCCATAGTAAATGTTACGCCTTTGTTGAATGTTGAGCAATAACATTTTGCGGTGCTGGGATTCTAATATCTCCAATGCTCTCGCATTGCTTTCGCTTCTTTGGTGTCTTCGAAGTATTATCACTAAATGTAACATGTTGGACATGCTTTCCACTTTTACTACCCCTATGCCTCTTCTTACGTTTCTTCTCAGACGAATTGACCTTTTGAGCCTCGTACAACTTTGTTGCTAAGTAACTCAAAGGCAATTCTTGTGACTCAGAAACTGTAAGTGGCGAGATAGGTAGAAGCTGTGAAGACGAAGGAATTGAAAAATTCAAACTTGTGTCTGGTGCAGTTACAGATAGGATGTGATCATCCAAGAAAGAAAATCTTAGAGGTTTTGGTGCCTCTCGAGTTCTTCTATTCCTGATATCAGACTGGGTATCGTTTTTGTGTAATAGAATCCAGTCATGTTTCAAGGCTTCTGCTGCCTTAATTCTCTTGTCGGGGTCTTGATTGAGCATACGGCGGACAAGATCCTTGGCACTGCTACTAATATTCTTCCAGTTCCTATGTGGAAAGTCCACAACGTTAGAAAGAGATGATTTGAAGGAGTCTTTGCATGTATCTTGTCTTCCTGGTTCATAGCTCGAATCATCTTCATCTGAAGAATCGATCGAATCATCGTCCAGAACAAACGATCCGCATCGAGGTCTAGATGCTGGTGGTTCTCCTGATAATAAGATGTAAAGAGTTACACCCAATGAAAACATATCAACAGCAGCATCGTATCCATTTTCACCACAACTACTCATTTCAGGAGCAGCGTAGTAGTCCGAGCCAACGCGACTGTATGCCCGTGATCTATTCTTGTTTGGTGGAGTTAAAGGGGAGTGAGAGTTCAAAGAGTAAAGTCTCCTCCTCACAGTATTTTGATCATCACTTGTTATGTCGTGAAGAACTCTTGCACAGCCAAAATCAGAAAGTTTCACTGAGAGGTTATCCTCGTCATCGGATAGTAACAAGATATTTTCTGGTTTCACATCACGATGAACAACGTTTCTCTCGTGTAGGAAAGCTAGTGCTGATATCAATTGAGTAGCTATTTTTGCTGCCTGTGCCTCACTATATGCAGTAGCAGACCACTTGGAAGAATTGTTTTTCTCACTGTCTGTCATACGTGGTGTTGAGAAAATATCCATGATAGATTCACTTTTTCTAGACCCCCTTCTCCTTTGAATTGCGTCAAAAAGTTCACCACCGGCACAATACTGTAATACAAGATGTATTTCACTATCCGTCTCGTACACATCAATTAAGTCTATGATGTTCTTGTGTCTATTTGAACCTGAAAATGTTGATAATATCTCGTATTCATCCAGTGTGCTCTTCCTTGTTCCGCGATGGCTCAAAGTTCTTAATATTTCGTGCTTTAGAATGCACTTGATGGCCACTTTGTTACCAGACTTTTTATGTACAGCCATCCTCACAGTAGACGAGGCTCCATGTCCAAGTATCCTGGGACCTGTAGCTCCACATGTGAGATCGTAATCATCTTCGAGGATTTTCTCAGGAGAAGATTTAGTCAATCTTACTGCGAATTGTGGCTTTCTGAAAGCAGAGAGAGTAAGTTGAGATCCTGAAGTCGCAGCATCTAATGGAGTTGATGCATGTTGTGCTACAGGGTCTAGGAAGGGCTGAGAGTTACTATTGATGCTGTGTAAAGGTGGTGTTGCAGAATGTGACACTTGTTGGTCATTGCAACATAATTCCGATTGAGAACAGAGGGAAGAATTCTCTTCCAAATCATTTCTATGCTCCTTTAAGGCGAGTACTGTCTTGATGTTCCGTTGCTCTCTGAATTCTTCTAGTGATGACGACGAAGATACAGAAGCCATCTTGGTTGAATCTAGTGATGTAAGTGCATTATCGACTATGGTATCCGTTTTATTTGAACACAAATAAGCATCTTCTCCGGATGGGATCTGACGCGATGTCACTCCATCTTCATGAGATAGCTTGGCACATTTCGTGTCAATCCGATCTTTGAGGAGGGCTTCGCATTCCATTTTCATTTAACGTTCCCTTACAAGATTCAGAAGTGATTTTTTCTTGTTTTCAAAATTCCGTTCTTACTTCCAGAAAATCAATGAGTAAGTGATTCCAGAACAATTAGAGATTCTCCTATTCAAGTTATATATGCTATTGTGTATGGTACCTTTTGCTATGAAGAAGGGAAGAATTCTGAAAAAGGGAAAAAGAAAGAGGTTGAAGTTAGTTCTTGTCTGTTTTCAAAAAGATGTGCAAAAAAGAGCAATTTAGCTCTGGAAAACCGTTGAATAATAACGGCTTGCCCGGCGGTACTTTTCTCTTTCTTGAAGATGACGTGATCATGCATGTGAGATAGAAATTGTGGATCTGTAGATTTTGGAATCCCTTTGAAATGAAAATCTGCATCTTTTGATATTGATCAAACCATACCATGTCACATTTCTCATATATAAGGATTATATGTGAATTTCTCCATTGCGCAGAACTGAAGAATGAATCAAGTTTGATCTATGTACAGTCATCTCCTTGCTAGAATTTCTTTTTCTTTTTAGCATGTCCAAAGGAATGTGTAAACTTTGCAGCCGTGGAGTGTTTCCAGCAAGAAAGTATTGGCCTATTTCTTTGTTTTTTCAACCTCAGTCTTCATAAAGTCCAACCCTAGTCGAGTCTAGTCAGATATTTATCCATCTTTCTCACACATCATATTATGATGACCCAATGGAGAAATGGTGAAATGTGTGTGATCTTACCTTTCTGTATTCGTCGCCAATGGATTTTGATTCGATCTCAACTCGTGGATGATAGGTTCCGTGATTCAAACGGATGACTAGTGTTTTTTGGAGATTTTTAACTTTTTCCTCCTCCCAAACTAGTTCTAACACGATCGAGAATTTTTATATGTATTTGTCAGCAAAAAGCGTAGCTAACGTCACTGCCAAGTTTCAGATGTAGTAGGATATACTTTGGGCCAATCCTGAGTTAAGTAGACAGAGTTGATCCAAATCCAAGTTGTATCCATAAATCTTTTTGATGGTCTTTCAAAAGAGACATTGTTGATAGAAAATCATATCTTTCTTCTTCTGGAGGAAGAAAGCAATCCATTGGTCGTCAGTCCAAAAAAGATGGGATAGGCCTTTTTCTAGGTAGCTTTGGCGCCACGTAGGCATCTCTTCACTGTCTTTCGGAAGGAGGGTACGAATAAGTACTTACGAATAAATAGAATCAAAGATGCAATTACAAAAACATTATTATAAAAATGGTGATGAATCAGAATACAGCAAACTGCGGTGATTCTAGAACAGAGTTACAATATAGCTCTTAGATATAGGAAAAAATCTAGTGAAAATTTAAGCATAATTTGATTGCAAACATATTCTTCCAGAAACATTCGAACTGTGACAGAACTTACGTACTTTACTAATGCGCAGCAAGGTACAGTAGATAAATAGAGACATGCGCAGATGAGCGTGACAAAAGGGGGGAAGACGAAATAATAATAACCCCCCTTCTTCTGGATTAGAACTGCCTTTTCACGTACTATTTGAATTAATCGTAAATATTCTCTAAATATTGGGGTTCCAATTATCGATAAGCTTGAGTTTTAATGAATATATGTAAATACTAAAAATTGTTGTACTGTATTCATTCTGTATTCTGCTAGGCATAAAAAAGTAGTTGCCATGAGAAAAGAAGAAGCTGCTGATAGCTGTGTCTAAACCTGCCTCATTCGTGTGTCAATGCAACCATTATTGTATTATTGGGAATAATTTGTACTCATAAAAATTGAACTCCACATCGCCAAATTGACCGTGGGACTTGAGTTCGATGATGTTTGAGTTGGTGATGTTGTTACAACGAGGTTACGAGTAGTTACTAATTCATATCCATCTGTCTTTATCATTGTTGGGTAACGAAACTGTATCATCATGGTAGATAGACGCCAATCTAGAGGCCGGCAAAGAGTCTTGGCTCTGGTGAAACAAAACCGTCACTTGAGTGGCAATTCGCAAAAAGATGTGCAAGAGTCATCTGCAGGCGAGCACAAGAAACTTGCTGTGTTGTCTTCATCAAACGAAGTAATCAAGACAAAGGTTTCATCTCCTACTTTTAGTCCTTCTCATCACGGTTTTCAACGTGGTGCTCGTAGTGGTTTCAATAGGGATGCATTATCCTCGAGAAGAACTGCTTCTCGGACTCGTATTGCTGGTCCAAGTCCATGTAGAAGTGCAAGAAAAAAGAATTTCATCAAAAAGAGAGCCATGGCTTCAAGGGCCGCAATGACATCAAGATCTAGTGAAGATGACCTTTGTAGTGTCCCTTCTGAGGTTGAGTCTAGTCCAAGTGATGAAATGAGAGCTGGTGAAGAGCAGGCGCTAAGCGAACCAAAGTCAACCTTGCAAGAGCTCTTTCAGTCGGAGGATCAAGGGTTTATTGTGCCATCTACTTCACAATCATCTACATTTGCTTTGAGTAGTTTCCCTTCAGGTTTGGTGCCATCTGACGAGTTCTCCTTGAACTTTGACAGTAGTAGTCTCTCATGTGAGGAAGACAAGTCCGATTCAAAGTCATTTGACAATCATCCTTCGCGCTCTTCTGACAACATGACGTTTGAAGTCAACCAGAACATGCAAGAAGTTAGGAAAATTTCGACATCGGAAGCAGATACTCCAATTGCAGCTAATTCGTTCCGTTTCCGAGTAGAAGAAGCAGATCCTTCACATGCAGGTAAAAGTCTCAAGAACGAAGACTCTCCATCATCGTCAATTTCTCCCGTGCATCAGGAGGAAAGAGATGATAAAGATTCTTTTGGAAATGCCGATTGGAACGAATGTACACAGCCAATAGTATTGACTTCGAAGAATACGATGGATACCATGGAAGAGCGAGAAATGGAGAAGCAAAGTGGGTATTTCAACTTTCACAATTCTGGATCATACTCGTACGATTCAAAAGATGGTAAAGGAGAAGTCCAAGAAGAAGAAGAAGAAGAAGAAGAAACACAAGAGAAAGTTCTTGAGAATGAATTGTGTAAAGTTTCGACCCATGATTCTGAAGAAAACCAAAATAATGTTGCAGGTCTGACTAAAGAAGAGAATGATATTTCACCAGCCTCTCTAGAACCAGAGAGTGTTGAAGATATGGAAGTTGCAAACAATAGATCTCTTTACTACTTTTCAGATGATGAGGAAAGTATTTTTGATGAAATCAATTTAGATGGTGTTGCAGATAATAGCAAACCACTATTTGATGAAAAGCTGCTTCCTAATACACCATTCATTGACAACACAGCTGCCTCAAAAGTGAAATCTCCTGAGAATTTCTTCGATCAGGAGAAGGAAGGTAGAAATCCGTTTATTCATACCCCTGCTAAATCAGAGTCTGAAGATTGCGATAAGAAATACAATATTTCTAATGAACTTCCTTCAAGCTTTGCGGAAGCAGGAGTAGATGACTCCAAGGCTAAGGAAAAAGACTTAGCTCAACACGTATCTACCAAGGATGTCATCGAAGGGAATTGGTGGGATGTAGATTCTGGAAATTCTTCCAAGCCAAAGAAAGTGAAAAGAAAGAAGAAAAGAGTGACAAAGGAGAGGCCACCTGGTACGTTAGAAGAGGATTTGATGCTAACTTTTGTGAAGTTCATGAAAGATATTGGGTGTGGCTTTGTTCTTTGTGCTGATGAAGATACGCCGGATGAGAGCATCTGCACTAAAAATCAGATTCTTGGAAACGAAATCCTTTGCAACAAAGATCAGTCTATCGACGATGATATCACTCTGGACTTGAACGTTTCGCGAACGATGAATACTTCTATGCTTTAGAAGTTCATTACTCAGTGTTTATCTTGGAGAAAAGTGGTTGTCTCTGATAACATCCATCTCATATACATCTATATAACTCTATTCTACATATCATCATCTTTTCAAAACATGGAAATGTTTTTATTTTTTATAATCTGAATGGAATGAATTCAGTGCTATCATATTCATATGATCGTATCATGATTGTCAAAAATTCAATGTATCTACTATCTACACCATGGTTCCCTTCTTACTTGGAGTCATTGTATTCTGACTAGCAATTGTGGCAGCGTGTTCCTTTTGCTTTTTTGCAAGATATTTTCTTCTAATTTGATAGAACAAAACACCAAACACAATGACAGCTCCACAAAATGCCTTTGCACTAATGACATGTCCAAATTTGTAGGCCGAAATGCAAATGGAAATCATCTGTCTCACAGTCATGATGATTGTAAAGACGATTGGTCCAAACTCCTTAATTGTGTAGTAAATACATAATTGTCCCGACGCAGATGTGATTGCAGTGATAATGTTGTAAATGAGTACATTCGGATTCGCGCCAAAGAATTCCCAAACCTTTGGGAAGTCTCCGCTAATCAATAAACCAGCAGTAGTAATGCAAATAGCAGATGTATTTACACCAAGCATCATTTGGTATGGGTCAACATTTTGTCTTCCGTAGGTAACGTAAATCTTATCTTGCCATTGAGAAGTGAAGCAATCAAACGTGATGTACATCAACATGTACACCAGTCCAATCATTTCAGTAGAATTATCTCTCTTGGCCTCCTGCGCAAACACCGAAAATATTGCAACTCCAATTGTGATGAACAAAGCCTCTACATATTGAGACTTTGGGTAGGTGGTACCCTTGAGCAATTTACCCATAATCATGACTGGAATAATTTTTGATGATTTAAACACAGTCTGTACAGGGAAGGAAACGTATCGGAGGGAAGCATATTGTGACCAACTGCTCATAGTGTTGGAAAGTGCACATGGTGTAAATGCATGAAGTGGAGCGATGTTGTTAGAGAAGACAGCTCCATGTCTAAGTTTTACGGAAATCATAGCTACAATGATTGCCAAAAATCTATTGGAAAAAACACAGAATGCTGCAGAAGGAAATCTTCCATCGGGAGACGATTCTGTAGGGTTGAATTCGGTAGTCATGATAAGTTCCTGCATATATCCCCATGTAAGATATGAAATCAAGAGTCCAGTAAATGCGAATCCAAATTTTCCTGCCTGGCGAAAGAATTCAGGGTTATCTGAGATTGCTGCGGAAATTGCTTGATTTGCTTGTGGGTTGGAAGGAGGCGAAGGTGCTCTTGCGCCAGGACCGTCTTGATTCCCAAGAAACGGACGTGTTTCATTTCTGTTAGAAGGATACAACGTGCGATTAGCTTGATGACATGAAAGAAATAGAATATGATAGACCTGTATGGCTCAATGCAGTCATACATGCAAAGAACATTTTGTCATGAAAGAAACTATGTACTCACTTTCCACTCATTTCTATATCCAATGCTTCTGATTCTGAATCTCTAGCAGTCAAAGGGCTATCGTCGTTACTACTCATTAAGTTATGTACACACTAAGAATGCAACTGTAATATAATTGAAATGCAGTTGAGATCGTAATAGGGTGTTTTAGTGGTATGGCATGATTGTCCGTTTTTTCGCTCTCGAAAGAGACAGTTAAACCGCCGCCGTTATAAAAAATTCGCTAAATTAGCTATTCTTCTTCTTCTCCTTCTTTTCCCTTTCCTTCTCTTCCGCTTTCAGTTTTTAAATTTTTAATGTACCAAGGTCTGCGAAGAGCTTTTTGCTCACATTTTTCCATGTTTCATCTCATCACGACCAACTCTCCAACTTTGTGGTACTTCAGTAATTTCTTTAATTGTTTTTGCAATATTTACATCAGACCCACTGAGTCAGCAAATTGGCACGAGCCCCAAAACTTGTTTCAGTAGTACAAGAAGTAATCTTCCGATTGGTGATCCACATAATTTCATTTATATTTTTTCCAACCTTTGACGAGTATCACCTTGCAACATGAAATCACTTTCTCAAACGATTGGTCTCCTACTTACTTTCTGCTTCACAAAATATCTTGTTTCGGCACAAGAATGCAAGCCTTTGGATACAGTAGATAACTTTGATTTGGAAGCATATGCTTCAAAACCTTGGTACAGTCATCAGCAAGCTGTGAATTCTTATTCACCCATTGAAGACAACTACTGTGTCAGGGCAGAATACGGCCTGAGAGAAGAGTCAACTTTCTGGGGATACACCGTAGATGTAAAAAATAGAGCACTTCGTAATGGTGAAAGAGAGAGAAGGGGAAATTTATGTGCATATTATGACACTGATCAAAACTCCAAACTTGCTGTAGCACCATGTTTTCTTCCGAAAGCTTTTGCAGGACCATACTGGGTAGTTGCATACAATGAAGAGGAAGGCTATGCATTGATTTCAGGTGGAGAGCCGACGTTTAAATCATTTGATGAAGAGACTGGAGAATTCTTGGGATGTAAGACAGGAACAAAAACCAACAATAGTGGTTTATGGATTTTCCTCCGTACTCCTGAGAGAAATATGGAACTCATCAATAAGGTCAGAGGCATTGCTACAGAATTGGGATTTGACGTTTCAGTATTGAACGATGTTGTTCATGATGATAGATGTCCTTATCCAGTACCAACGCCAATGCCAACCACTTCGTCATACATTGCACCTTCATCCACTCCTTCTATTGCAATTAGTAGCTCACCTACGGTTTCATACGTACCCACATCCATACCTTTTGATGAAGATGATTGTAAAGATACTGCAGGCGACTTTTATGTGCTTTTTGTTGGGCGCAGAAATTGTGAATGGATCAGTGAAAATTCGAGATGGCTAAGATGTTTATTTTATAATGACTATTGCCCAGAAACATGTGGCAAATGTTAGGCATAGATTGAGTTTGATTGAAAGACTATACATGCAAAAGATGACGTATGTAAAATATCAAACATTAAAATATTTTACATTATGAGACGAGTACTTTCTTTCTTCAACTTTTTGCAATTCAATGTATAATTACAAAATATAGCAAAACTGAATTGATACAGTGTTGTCATTTTCAAACATATCTGCTTGTACTTTCACCATTTCCAAGCAGTTCGTCCTTTTCAGAGGCATCATTCATGCTGACGTGCTCGGTATCATCCTGACCTTCATTTTTAGTATGATTGGTGGTGTCTTGGAATTCCAATGCAAAGTCTTCCATTTGCAACAACCACCTTACAAAGAAGATTGCACCAATAGTGAGAGCTGCTGGTCGCCAGAACCAGACGGTATGAGGGACTCTTAGCCCAACTGCTTCTGAGAATCCCCAAATAGCTCCAGCGCCACCAAAGACTTCGAGTACAAGTTTCGCAGAAAATACTTGAGCAAGCCGTATCAATTGATCCTTGTTCAATGTTTTTAGAACAAGAAGGTTAGGTATGTTGAACATTTTTATAGAGTTTCGTTAGGGGGAGTGAATGCTAGCAAGGTTTGATCATAAAAGGATCATCTATGAGCATTGCTATTCTATTCAGGCTGAAGGATGAGATTGCAATTAAAAGTGTAGTGAAAGTCAATCAGAATAGACTGCAAAGCACATAGACCGCCAAAGGCGCATGCCGATTATTTTGTGCTGCCTGCTGGTGCTCAGTCAAAGTAGTCGTACAAAGGCTTTTTAACCGAGTCTTGCGTAAAAAGAATCCTTTTGAACAATGACGCCTATGATTTTGCTCCTAAAACATTGCGATACTTGCGAAACAATCATATACCATGTCTTGATAATTAGTCCATTTCAACGAAATGGAAAATGATCACCACTAGAGACCTAAGAAAATTGACAGAGTTGTTGTTGTAGAACGGAGTATTACTACCAACTCGTTAAGTACAAAGATATCGGAAGCATGTTCTTGGTTGAAATCAGAATTTTCTTGAAGTTAAGTTTAATCTCGTGAAGGTACTTCTTCTAAAGTATAGCGGATTACATTGTAGATAAGTTCTCATGTAGATAAACAAGTTTTAAAAGACCACATGGTAAATGCCAAGATAGTGTCATCTTATTTGCAACATTGCAGATAATTTTGAGTCTCAAAACTACAGCTGCATATTCGTTTTGTGAAACATTTATCGCTTTCTTCTCTCGGATTCATTTCAGGTTCTGGAAATAATCTTTTGTGTTCTATTGCTATTACAGAATTCTGCCAAATGGAGAGAGGCAATGTTGTAGATCTGTAAAGAATCGACAAGCTATGCAGGGTAAGCCAAAGTAAAACGCCTTATTTCTAGCGTCAGGAATGTTCCTATCTGTGCAGACAACCTAAGAACTTCGAGACCGAGAAAAAGATAGGACAGAATCTACGAAATGTCAAGCATTGCTCATTCAGTGATAGATAGGTTTATGCCAAGGTAGATCAGGTTGGAAAACACAGTACAGTTTCTGCTCAATGATCATTGTCCTTAGGGAGACTAATGGAGACTACAATGCTTTCAATAAGCAGAAGTATTTGGGAACGAAAATGAAGGAAAATCTGATTTGTAAAGAGCTTCGAAAATGTAACAAAAAGAAGGAGGCATACTGAAGAGGGCGAGGGTAAATGAGGCGCAATGTGGAGGGCAAAAAGAAATATGTGTAGTGCAACTCATGAGATTATTAATGAAGCTATTCCAGTTTAGACTAAAAGTTGATGTGATGGCACTTCATAGCTCATCATAGTGTAGAGAGGAAGCAAAAATGAAACCTCAAGCATTCTTGCGAAGGACCTCTTCATAAAAACATGTTACAATTGAATAATCTATCTTTGACTTTGTTTGTTTTCAATAAAGAAAAAAGAACGCATTGAGATCAAATTGAAGAATGATAGAAGCCATTCAATCATTGAAAATGAAGAGTCTGAAAGAAGGGATGGGAAAGATGATGAATCATCTGAGAAGTAAGGTGGTGGATGGTGAAGACAAAGTAGTAACATTACTTTTCTTTGGAATATGAAGGCGCAAGAGTGAAATGTTTCTATTTTTTAATTTCGTTCTACCCGCCTTGAGCTCGTTTCCTCTCTCATTCTTTATTGAAGTTACTTGGGCACTTCGTCCATCTTTTGTCTTTTGGCTTACTCTTTCCTCAACTTATTCTCCAGGTCTACGTGGATTAGCAATCCTGGAAGAACCTTTGCCCCCTTTCTTCAACCTAGCTAATTCTTTTTGCAGAGCCTTTAGTCGGGATGAGTCGTCGACCTTATTTTGGATTCGCTTGCAGCGCTTGGCGAAATCCAAAGAATTTGCGCTTTCATTCGTATTATAGTCTGCGGGGCTACAGTTCACCACCATTAGGGTTTTAGCTGATCCTCCAAGAGAATCACTCAAGAGCATTGTCAAAGGATGATTTCTATATGGTACATGACCTCGATTACCACTGGTAAGCGCATTAATAACATCTCCAATAGCAGATAGACTTTTATTGATGTTTTGTGCCTCTTTCAGTGCCGTGCCAGTGGCTCCACTTTTCGAAACTCTCTCGCTCCCAGCAAGATCCACAAGAGTCAATTTACCTGATGTAACAACGCATGTTCGCTTATTAGTCAACTTCACAACTATAGACATAATGAGATGTGATCGACTTGAGTCTGCATTCATTTTTGTAGAAGCAGTTGACCTCGATTTACTAGCTTTTCCTATTAGGGCTAGGACCTCAGGAGCATGTCTACACTCAATAGATTCTGCCCCCTCGACCTCAACAAGTTTGCTTTCGCTGTGCTCAGCCAGTCGAATTCGAAGATTGCGCTGAGGTTTTGCCTCTGATAGAGCAATTAGATCGCGAAGATTGTCATTGTAAAGTTCTAACATTGATACAGAAAGGGTAGAATCAAAACTTGATGCTCTAGTTTCCAAGATTTGAAAGAGTTCAACAACTGCTCTTGGTGCCAATCCCGAGTTCTTATCTAAATCTTTTGCTGACAATACATTTGGAATCTCTCCAGATGGTCCCATCATTGTATAGGTCTTGCCGCTACCGGTCTATTCAATAGTTAGTGAAAAGGCGAAGCTTTCCTTTCAAACAAAACACAAAGATCCTTACCTGTCCGTAGCAAAATATGGACACATTGAAGCCATCGACAGCACTACAAACTAGTTGACGTGCATCCTCAAAGAAGCTTTCCTGTGACTCAAAAGAAGGTGAAACTTTGTCAAACTCCCATTCTTTTTGAACACCAGAAGAGTTCAAAACACAAGTTCTCTTATCTTCACGTGTAAGAGCCTCCTTGCAATTTCTTTCAAGCTCTGAGCTTGATAGAGGTCTTAACCTAACATATACTCTGATCTTGCCTTTGATGTCTTCAAGTTTGTTGTGTAGAGACTTTCGCTTCTCTATTTCAAGGTGTAACGACTTGTGAAGCCTTTCATTTGAAGCAAAAAGAGTCTTTGCTTCCTCAATCAATTTCTGCATTCGTGACAATTGGTCGAAGGCAAGATCTCGTTCCTGTACAGCATTCTCTCTTTCCTGAGTTTTTTCCTCGGCAACTCGCTCAAGTTTCTGTATTCTAGCCAAGTACTTTGAGTGAAGAGCTTGTATTTCGTCGTGGTGTTTCCTTGATGTTTTTTCCTGTTGGAGATGAAAGGACGAGTCCATCTCCTCCATTTTCTTCTCTAACTGTTGAACCAATTCTTCTTTGTGTTTTAGAAGCTTTTTTTCTTCTTCATTCTTTGACTGTAGCTGTCTCTTTTCATCTTCAAGACCTTGTAATGATTGTTGAAGATGATTTACATTTGCCTCGCTTCTTTCCTTCTCTTCCTTCAACGTCTGGAGGACATCTTCTTCACTAGCAATGCCTTTTCGAACTTGTTCCAAAAGCACTATAGACTCAATTTTTGCATCCTTCTCTTCTTGAAGAAGGCCTTCAAGCACATTTATTTGCTCACGACTACGACCTTGCATGTTCTCGAGGTTCGTTATACTACTTTTGCTCTCCTTTAATTGATACTCAGTCTTATCCAGAAGCTGTTTTAGATCATTGTAATCTTTTTCGGCAATCCAAATTTCATTCACGTCTTGGTCTCCTTGAGCTGCGTCTTTAGTGCAAATATTGGTACAAGTCCCAGTATCCACACTTTGTTTTGCATAGTCAATTCTTTGCAACGTCACTTTATCATATGATGCCATTTCATTTGTTAATTTCGACTCTCCAAGGGCGGCCTCAAGATCTTTCAGCCTGGATTGTAGCTCAAGAATTTCTTCGTCCTTCTGCTTTACTGAAATCTCCAGCAAATTGTGATTCTCATTATGTGGCTTGATATCCTGAATATCATGTTTCTTTTGCAATGTTTCTCTTTGTTGAACTTGAAGTGCCTCTAAGATTTGCTGTTGCATCGAGTCTAGGCGTTGGTTAAAGCTCTTTTCGCTGACCAACTTTCGATCATTCACAGAAGGAACTTTATCTCCACTTAATTCATCCAAGTCGTTGGAAATGTCTTCTTTTACAGTAGAAGTCGAAGAGGAAGAATCTGAAATCATATCTTGTAATAATTGCTGACTCTGATCATCAATGAAAGCAAATTTACTTTGGCTTGGTTTGTTACTTCTTTTCGTGTTCCTTCTTTGATTCAGAGATTGTTTCTTTGGAGTTTCATATACAAATTCGTCCTTCATACTGTGATCAACCTCATCTCTTCTACTTTGAATGCCTTTAGGTTGCCTTTCTTCTATTTCGATCTCAACACATGGAGGAGCATCGCGAAAAGAATCATGCCTCTTTGTTTCGAGGAGAGCAATAGATTCTTTTCTATTCTGTTGTTGCTTAGATTGCTGGTAGAGTTCATATTCATCCATCCACAAAGATTTTCCAGTATTTTTACAGTGATAGTATTTCATTCCGCTTTGGTAATCAACAAGTTCCTCCCAGTCAGAAACATCGTCAAAATTATCCTTGCTTTCCCCAGTCATGAATGTTTGATTACTACTTTCAAGCAAAAAGTTTGCACATGCAGGTACATTTGATTGAACAGCGTAGTCAATTGCGGAACAGCCATTAAAGTCCGTACTTGAGGGATTTGCTCCACCATTCATCAAAGTTCTTTTGACATATTTTGAAATCAGTTCTACTCATTTTGTATGTGAATATGAGGTAAAATCAAAGATACAATTACTCACCTACAAAGCTCTACGCTTCCCAAAGACGCTGCATAGTGCAAAGGGGAGCAACCAAATCTTTGTTCTGTCATTTGGGCATTGGCTCCATGTCGGACGAGTAAGTTGGCTGTTTCAGGAGAGTAGCTGTCTGTGTAAGCAGTGAAATGCAAACAAGTCTCTCCAAAATTATTTGTTGCATTAGGGTCACTTCCACGTTGTAGTAAAATCGAGACAAGATTATAAGCATTAGCTTGACAGGATAACATCAAAAGGGTATTTCCATTTGCATCTCTTGTATCCAAAGTTTGAACTGGAAGTTTGTCCAAAGTATCAATTACAACATCATCCATTTGCGAATCTTTACCAAAGTATGGAATAATTTCTTGGACGGTTTTAATCAGACTTTGGTGATCAGGTTTGGACATGGATGGAGGTGGGCTACCAAAGTCATTCTTTATTGAAGTCCGTCGTGTATTACCTCCATAGTTTGCATTCCCTGTCAAATTTTCTACATTCCTTTGAAAGTGATTGAATAAAAGATTTACTAGATCACTCTTTTGTAAAGCACGAGAGGAGTCAATCCCAAGCTTTCTACACCTTTGCCTAAGAGACGAAGCTGGTAATTCATAAAGCTCATCCTCTGTCAATGCATGATCGTAGTCATTCTCGATTCGGTCAGTTTTAGACTCATCAGAATAATCATCGAAGCTATGATCTCTACGTCGATTCTTTTTTCGTCCTGATCCTTTCTTGGAGAAGAATTCCACAAAGCCCATTTCTCGTTTTATGGAAAAGAAAAGTCCGTGAAGTGAAACGGTTTGTCCTGAAATTTCAATTTTCAAATTTGATTTGTTAGATTGGCTTCAAGCTTTTAATTGGTTGACTTCTTAGCTCTTCTCCAATGAAGAAAAGGACCTCAGAAAGAAAAAGCCCACTGTATCACTGTATCTAAGATACGATTCATCATAGAAGATGAAAATAGCAATGGAGTAGAATACAAACAATAGAAGGAGACTTCGATCTTAGACACTGCCTCATTCAATAACACCACTGATTTCTTTTCTTCAGCTACTACTGCTTTACAGAGCCTCTCCTAAAGCTTGAATTTGAACGCTTCATTCGATGGCATTTTCTCAAATTCCAAGATCTGGATCTGATCTTTTCAATTCTTTCATCCTACTGCTTCATCTGATACCTCTCCTACAACTCGAATTCGAACACTTCATTTGATAACTTGCCTAGTTGAAATTACTGTGAAAGACCAAAACTTTCAAGCACTTGGGAGGAAAATGACAAGATATCAGTTCAAATATTGAATAAAGACATATCAGTGTTTAAACTATCACAAAAAGCAATGTCATCTATCAACAAATTGCAAAAAATTTCTTCATCGACATTAGAGAGAAAGAAGGAAGTGCGAAAAGATTCCTGTACCAGGAGTAAAAGATGAAACCATCTTATGAAAGTATGAAATATTTGTCCAGGTATTTTTAGTTACGAGTATTAATTGGAATCCCATACATACCTCCAGTGATGAAACGTGCAAGAGGAAGGCCTCCCTGGATTTCCACCTTCTTGGATTGAATTCGTTTCTATATCCAAATTCTCACGCAGAGTTCTTTCCTCCTTCAGGTCTGCCTTACTCGACTGAACAAATGCAGACTGATTCAGACATCGCAATCTCAGGAACTGAAAAGAAGTTCTTCATCATTGTGCGTTCATGACTATGAGCGAGATATCAATAGTGAAAACGATGAATACAAGTCGCATGACAATCAATCATCTCTTCATTTCAACTAAGCGAAGGTCGTAAGGGAACTAGGACCGAGAACTAACTGACTACACTTCGGTCATGTTGTGAAATTCGTTGCTGCCACAGTTGCTGAAGTGTGCAGATACAAGGGCGAGAATAGTTTACCTTGCGAACCAAGCTGAGAGTTGCTTAATGAATATTGCTGTACAGAAACAAAGACGACAAATTGGTACGTATCGAAAGCAAAGTTTAGAATAACTGTGATGAATAATGCTGGAAGCACACAGATTCGATCCATAAATTCATAAGACAGATTAGCTAGGTTATCGAAGCGATTCCTTTCCATCGTTGGACTCCACCTGTTAATGGAATGGAAGAAATAAATATCCGATGCCTTGGTCCCCTACAAACCAAATCAAGATATAGTCAAGTGAATGCGATCCATGAACAAATACTTTTCATTGCGAGATTCTTTTCTATATACGAATTTTCTCTCTCTATTTTGACATCACAAGTTTGTCAAGGAGGACCCAAGAAATCTTGTTTCGTCATCTCTAAATACAAAATCTCTGAAGGGAGTATGAACAGTTGTTTCATTTGAAGATGATGGACAAGAGCCAAGCCATCAGCTAACAGTATATCGGCATTGGATTTTGAATCATTTCCAAATGAACATTTAATCCTCTATCTATCTTCCCTCCGTCCAATTGTGTGTGACGAGATAACGTTATGAGCGAAAGTCTTTCTCTTGCATAGTGAGTTAATTTTCTACATTCGTCATTGCCTGATTGTTGATCCCTTTTTGCCTCTTCATAATTCAAATAGGATCACTTTCAAACTCTTTTCCCAAGTTGAACCTTTTATGGCTTATTGCATATTGCAAAAGTAATTAATTGATTCCTACAGTGGCTGTGCTTTCTTTTCTTGTTCTTCCACATGTGAAATACTCGTTTAGAAAGCACTGTTTGGAAAAAATGTGTTGTATAATATTGGCTTTTACTGTACAAGATTTCAAACTAAATAGTGTTCTAGTCTCTCCTTCTATGTATCACTCGTCAAGTATATCTATATTTCAGAATATTTAAAGCTCATCACTTCCTGCCTTAGCCTTTGCAGCCTTAACAGACTTCATCAAACCAAGTCCAGAGTCCTTTACTGCAGCGAGCTTAGCATCCTTCTCCTCCATAAGCTCTTGGTATTTCTTCTGAAGCTTCTCAACCTCTGCCTTGAAATCATCCTCAGCAGCAGTCAACTTCTTCTCCTCCTCTTCGATTGCAGCATCAAGGTCCTCAATAGACTTAGCCATAAGTTCCTCAATTTGCTTCTTCTTGTCATCATCACAGATGTCAAGGTTGGATGGGGAGCAGATTGGCTTCAAGTTATCAGTTGCGAACTTAGCAAGTGCATCGTAGTCACGTCCACCTTGGTAGTCATCAAGGGAGGTTGGGTCTCCGTATTTGAGGGTTGGGAATCCACGTACTCCATTAGCATCACAAAGTGGCTTTCCATCAGCGGTACAGTCTACCTCTGCAATAAGACCAATCTCATGTCCGTCCCACTCTCCAGAGAGCTTCTCCCAATCTGGAGCCATCTTCTTACAATGTCCACACCTATTGAATCAGATATTGATTAGATCACCAGATGAAAATGATGAAAAGAGGGAACAACGTATGTTAGAGATTTTCATTTGTAATATATTGTCAAGTGAGGATCAAATGATTGAGAGATTTTCTTCGTCCATGGCGGATACAAACAGAAGACTGAGCATTGTTGCTCAATCATGAGAGAGCAACGAATCTTCTGGTCAAAACACAACAGTAAAAGACCCAGGGTCATTGCATTGCAAAACCTTGTTCTCCTTCACTCTGATCATTACAACCGTAGTGCATTGATATCTGATTATTCTCTTTGCTTTATAATTCATCCTGAGATACTTCAGAGCAAGTACACCTAGACAGTGCTCGGTTGGGTATACCTCGACAAATGAGTATTCCCAAGGAGAAGAGTCATTTTTTGAAACAACTTACCATGGAGCGAAGAACTTGATGAATACGGTCTTTCCATCAGTCATAGCATCGTAGTTATCTGGGGTGAGGGATGGAACTGCAGCAGATGCAGTAGCAGCAGCAAGAGCGAGGATAGTTGCGGAAAGCTTCATTGTATTCAGTATTAGGTATTTGGATTTAATTATGAGAACACGATGGATCTCTCTTCTCTCACTGTTCTTGCAAAAGCAACGGGCCAGCTTCGGAAGGCTTCGTCAACGATGCGCACAGGGAGAACACTGAATTAACCATGTCCACTCGGGAGTAAATTCCACGTGGAACTGCCTTTTATTCTCCTTCTTTTTAACGGTTTGAAAAATATGAACAAAATGCTACAAAATTATGAACCTCTTAGCTAGTAGACATCAATCAACCGACATACATAGTAGTAAAATTTTTCATTTTATTTCAACATAATCTTTATAAATGTTTCATATTATTTCTAGGCTGCCTCTTTTGTAACAAAAACGAGGTTATACAAAACCTCGTTTCAAAATGGCGCCATTTTCAATCAACTACTTTGGAATTGACTCTTGCTTACTTTCCTAGAAGCCCTTGAACTCCATTACGCATGCCAGTCACCTCTATTGCACCAAAAATATCTCCTAGACTCATAGCCTTAGTGACACATGCAGTGTGCATAATAATCTGCTGGTGAAGCTTTGTTCCTTTATTTCCACTGTCTGCGTAGATCTTAATCTTGATCTCAGAAGCAATTTGGGAATCGCCATCTCCAATGACAATATCAGTGCCCTCACAGATGTTGGAACCGCTCCAGTAAAGGACTTCCTCATTGATGGAAGTGATGGAAATCATTACCCTTGGATCAGAGCCAAAGATTTCATAGTCACTACAAGAATATTCAATGTTGGTATCCACAACCACACCTTCGCCACCATCTTCATCAGGCTTTGGTTTGGAGGTGTTGCTGCTCCCAGAAGGAGATTTGCCACTACTTTTGGAAGGAGATTTGCCTTTACCACTACCACCACCACTATTATGCTTAAGACCACGACGGATACCTTTACCAGAGTTGGTGCTTGCCCTGTAGCCACCGTATTTGCTCTTTTGCCCAAGACCACGACGGCGTCCTACACTAAATTGTGCGTTGTTGCTTTCAGTACAGCTTCTAGAAGTAAAGGTGAGCCACAGCTGTGTAGGATGATCCTCACACATTTTAGCAGGAGCTGTAACTGTTGTTGTAACAGGAGCTGGAGCTGGAGCCATAGGCGTTGGAAGAGGTACAGGAGCAAGAGTTGGAGCTTTTGTTGGGGCCTTTGTTGGAGCCTTTGTAGCTGGAACTGGTGGGGGTGTTGGTGGCTTTGGTTTTGGTGGAATTGGAGTAGAATCAGTGATTCCTTCAGGTGGATTAATCGTGATGGTTGAAGTAACTGGCGCAGTTCCAGCTGAAGTGAAAATTCCTAATTCAAATCCGAAATCGTATCTATTCCCGCTGCAAAAAGTAACTTTTCTTTTAACCACGAAATCGAAAATATCGTTTGGACAAGAATTTGTGCTTCCTCCAAGAGCAAGATTAATGGTAGAAGCGTAGACCTGACTGATTTCATGACAAGTAAAACCTACGTTTTGAACTTGGTGAATAAAGTCAACTTCTCCAGTGAAACATCCATTCCCTGGGACGGAATCAGCACACGCCTGGTTTTCATACATACATGAAATATCCAATAGTTTGTAAATAGCATTAGTGTAACTATGGAGAAAAGAACGGTATCAATGTTAGTTAGGAAACAGTTAAAAGAAATATAGCAAGATTTCCAAACAACTTACGGAAAAGTGAATTTATAAGAAGCTGAAGCATATCCAGTACATGCAGCTGTATCAACAGCACCATCAGTAATCGCAACAGCAGTTGCCTGTTTCATTGTAGTTTCACCAGCTCCTTCACAGACATTCACATTTTCAATGATGCTCCTGGACCATGTTCCAATTTTTGTGTTAATTCCATTCATGAGATTATTCTTATTTCCCTCCATGGCTGTCTGAAGAATAGCATCGAATTTACTATTGTTTGTGACTGTATAAGTATATTGAATAGACTTTTCACATTCCTTCGCGGACGTAACAGCGCTCATTTGACCACAGTCAAGACTGAAAGATCCATTATCAAATACTTTGCATGAAATATCCATGGACAGATTAGGTGCAACATTTGGTTGTGGTTCCGGGTCACTAACTAAACCATCGGTAAGACCATTATCGAATGGTATTGGGAAAGGAGTAGGGGCAGATGTGGGAGCAGAAGTTGGAGCAGATGTCGGAGCAGATGTGGGAGAGCTTGTTGGGGCAAGAGTTGCATCTCGCACAATTTTTTCACTGTACCAACCCCATGCATAACAGTAGTCTTCATTTGCTTGTCCCGTGATTGGATCCCATGCAACCATTCTGACATCATTCTCATCAAGACGATTACCCTCGAACTTTACAGATCCTGTAATAGTGGTTTTCTCACAGTTGTTGATGATGGTCTGGTGTTCGGTTTTACGGCATTCATATCCCCTCATAGGTTCCAAAATATCAACAACTTGATCATTGCTTGAGCGGTACCATGTCACAGATTGTAACTGGTTACGATATTTCACCTCAACTCTCGGAGCTTTCGCTTGAACATTGTTAGATGCAAGCTCGTTACAGTATTCATAGTGCATAGTGACGACACGATCTCCACAATTTATTGGACGAGTATCAACATCGTAAAGAGCTTTGCATGGCGATCCTCCTTTTGTTACACACGACACTTTGGCACTGAATGGGCAGTTTTCTCCGGTCTGCTTAGCAGAGGTAGAGGAGACGGATGCAAGTCCTAGAGCAGCTAGGATAGCTTTGGATTTATTGAGAATCATTATTGGAAGTCAAATCAATGTTCCAAAAAGTAAATGTGCTTTGGTGTAATTTATGATCAGTTACAGATTACAGATTATGATGGCAAGGAAGGCGAACAAATTATTTCGTTGCAAAAAGATTTTATGCACAGATTTTGATGAATAAAGTCTGATGGAACAGTATGAAATTATGATTTAGCTATTTCACAACAGCCCCTAAAATACTTTTAGTCCTACTAAACACTAATTTTACAAGAATGAGATAGATTGACCATTACTTCAACTCATTCATGTTTCCATAGGATCGTGTTTGGAACGGGTCATTATGCCTCCATGTTAGAGTGTCTGAATACAAAGGAAAGAGTGTCTTCACATGAAATTTTGCTCCAACTCCACATCTTCATCATCTAAAAAGATCAATAATGAATAGTAATGAAGATCCACTGCACTATTAATCATTCGATCATTGAAAGCAACATAGTATAATTTCCAAGTATATTTCAAATAAATATCCAGCTACAAAATAGAAAATGAGCACTGAAGAGACAAAGGACGTGACAATGGAAGAGACCACTCAAGAGGTAAGATCAATGAGCACGCCGCACGCCATTGGTTTCAAATGAGGTTGATTTAGAGATCCATGATGTTTCCGTCAGCCTTTCGCGAGATTAGCTGAGGAGAACTCACATATGGATCTCCTCTCTGTCTTATCGAAAATTGTATTGGGACAAAGCAGCTTCTGTTTCATTTGATAATCTCTGACCTGATCTTTAGACATGGAAGCTACTCTTCATTGCTGTTATGAAACTAACTCCATCACATCTCCCCAACTTTACAGGCTCCAAAGAAAAAGAAGGCTCCACCAGCACCAAAATTTGAGATCAAAAAGTGGAATGCGGTTGCAATGTGGTCGTGGGATATTTGTGCCGATACAGTAAGTAATAATGAGTTTGGATCCTTTTTCCGCGCATTGCAGTGATGCAATATCCGATGGATATCAAACGTACTGTTTCCTATTAATTGTTCTATCCCTAATAATTTTTCCATCTACAGTGTGCTATTTGCCGTAATTCTCTGAATGAACCTTCGATCGAATATCAAGCAAATCCATCGACTACAAATGAGAACGGATTATCAATTGCGTTTGGAAATTGCGGTCACGTGTTTCACCTTGATTGTATTCAAAGATGGCTAAGAACTAGAAGTGTGTGTCCACTTTGTAACAAAGAATGGGAATATGCAAAGATTGAACGTATTCCGGGGTATGGGCCAATGAACCTTTAGATTGTTTCTATTAGCATCTTCTTTTCTAGATGGGATGAAATGTAATATGATATCAATGTGTTATGGCGGGCACCCAATTTCTCGAGGCTGAAGTAATTGTTCCCGCATACACAATCATGTATAAAAATACGTAGTGGTAAATATATTACTGTAGTAAATATTGATATTCACAAATGATTATTTTTGATAATTCCATACACGGCGGTAACAAAATCTGTTCAGGTCAAGGTAATGATCGGACTTACAAATGGTTGCCATACTGGTGATGGTGGTGAACAAGCTACAAGATATTTGCGTAGGAATTTTATTGAAAGTATCTGAAAAGTTGAGATAGCAGTAGTGAAATTGAGTTTGAACTTGAAAGGACTGACTCTATCTACAATAGTATACAACAACAATATGAACATCAGTAATTTGGTTAGTGTGTCAGTGATGGCAATGAGAAAAAGGCTTTTTCAGGAATGATGCTTCAAAATGATACAAAAGAATACTAAATTATAAATTATAAAATCGAGGGTCAGCTGAAGAAACTCTTTTGCAACAAAAAAGTTCGTATTTCTTCAGCAGATTAGACTAGTAGTAACAAGTAAGACCCACAAGAGATGCATCATTTTCAAGTTTTGACCAAGCTCTGCACATGTTCACCCTATGAGAGGTATAAGCAGACGAAAGAGGTTTATTCTGGAGGTTGTAATAGAAAAAGAGGGAAAGGCTAACAATCGTTT
Source organism: Chaetoceros tenuissimus (assembly GCA_021927905.1). Classification (NCBI taxonomy): domain Eukaryota; phylum Bacillariophyta; class Thalassiosirophyceae; order Chaetocerotales; family Chaetocerotaceae; genus Chaetoceros; species Chaetoceros tenuissimus. Next base: position 2,336,097 of record BLLK01000069.1, read on the forward strand.
CCAAAATGTTTATAAAGTTTGTCAATTTTGTGAAATTGAAGTCCCACTAAACTAATTAATTTTTCAGTATAGTCGGTGATTGTCAATCTTGTTTTGGAGGATGTTTCAAACCATCATGTGGAACAGTCGATATGAATAACTAAATTATTAAGAAATCATAGTCATTCGTGTCTTTGAGGACTATTCTATTAATAAAATATGTCAATCACGTCTCGGAACAGATTTTGGAAAACAAAACTAGTCTTGGCACAGACCTGAACGGACAAGCTTCCCTTTGCAAGAAGCGTACATCTCTGTACCACTTAAGCCCCTGACCTGGAATGAGAAGTCGTAAATCTCAACGACCTTTTTTTTTTCCAGAAACTACTTCAAAACTGTTTTCTTTACTGCACATAAATTCAAATTTACAAAAATCATGTACTTGAACAAATCCAAAGCTATCCTAGCTGCTCTAGGACTTGCATCCATCTCCTCTGCCTCTGCTATGGAGACCGGAGAAAACTGTCCATTCAGTGCCAAAGTGTGGTGTGTCCAAGATAAGAACGGCAAACCCTGTGAAGATCTTTACAATGTTGATACTCGTCCTGATCAATGTGGAGATCGTGCCATCACTATGCACTATGAATACTGTAACGAGCTTGCATCTAACAATGTTAAAGCGAAAGCTCCGAGAGTTGAGGTGAAATATCGTAACCAGTTACAATCTGTGACATGGTATGTCGATGGTGAAGAGTTTCCTCTCTCAAAGCCTATGTGGGGAAAACAATGCCGTAAAGCTATACACAAGACCACCATTAACAACTGCGACAAGAAAACTATTACAGGATCTGTGAAGTTTGAGGGTAATCGTCTTGATGAGAACAATATCCCAATCGTTGCGTGGGATCCAGTCACGGGACAAGCAAATGAAGACTACTGCTATGGATGGGGTTGGTACAAAGAAGACATTGTACAAGAAGACGGAGGCGATGGACAGACAACTCCTGCCCCAACTCCTGCTCCAACTCCAGCCCCAACTCCCGCCGTTACTGCTCCGCTAGTTCCTGACATTGACATAACCATCTCGTGCGAGGTTTACAAGGACGACCAAAGAATCAGCACCTGCGAGAAAATGCCTCAAGTTGTATCTGAATTTGGTGACTGTATGAGAACTTTGTGGTACACATATACTGTCAAAAATAAATTTGAAAGCGGAGCTTTACTTCAAACTGTCATTGACGGAAACAACCAAAACCTTTTGAGTGGCACCCAAGAAATTGGAACATGGTCCACAATCATTAAAGAGAATGTTAATGTCTGTAAGAATGCTGGAAAGAAAATGACAAAGAAAGGAGCTGCTATTGCAATTACTGCTGAAGTTACTAATCCTATTCCTGGTTATGATTCTACAACTTATGAACACACAATTCCGTAAGTCAATACTTGTCCAAACAGAGTTTTGTATTCCCTTAACCACCTAACACTTCTGTTTTCTTTCAAATATACAGAACTACTCCTCCACTTTACACATTTGATGAAATGGATTGTATGTACAATGGAATGAGCTGTGAGGCATACATGGTAAATAATGGATGTTTCTCTGGTGAAGTTGATTTCAAGTACCACGTTACAAATGTGGGATATACTTGCCATGACATTACTCAGATCAAGGCAATGGTTGGAGGCCTCAATCCTAGATTTCTAGCCCTTGATGAAATCATGAGATGTGATGATAGAGCTTCTTGCCCAGGTGATAAGTTTCAGTTTGTTGAAAAGAGATTTGTCAATTTCTGTGCACTAAATTTGAAACCACTTGAATTCAATCTGGTTATCGACACCTCTGTTACTTTCAATGGATCTTCTTCTATTTTTTACTCAACTACCGAATTTGGTCAAGATGCGCAGACTCCTCCTCCTGTTCCTACACCAACTGCACCAAAGCCGCCAACTCCTGCACCCGTTGCACCTACAACTGGTGGCTCTGGAAAGCTGTGCACTGACCATCCTACACAGTTGTGGCTTACATTTAGTTCCAACACTTGCAGTGCCAGCAGTAATGGGCAGTATAGAACCCGTGGCTTGCGTGGACTCAAGCACAACAGCAAGAGTAAGACCAAGACCAAGAAAAGTAAGAGCAAAGACGAGGGTGGTGATGACGGGGATGAACCAACCCAACCAGATGTGGAGTACTCATGCACGGACAACATCTTCTTACAAAATGATGCAAAGGTTCAAATTGTTATCAGTTCAATTGACGAGACACAATATTACTGGACAGGATACAACATCTGCGACGGCACTGAAATCATGATAGCAGCAACTGAAGAAGGTGTAATCGCAAGTGACATTAAGATCAAGATCTATGCTGATGCTGGAAATAAAGGAACAATGCTTCATCAGACAATTATTATGCACACTGCATGTAGCACTGCGGCTATGAGTCTAGGAGATGTCTTTGGGGCAATGACAATTACTGGTATCCGCAACAAATCACAAGGAACCATCGGAAAGTAAACATTTCGATATCTATGAGGATTATTAGTTTATGTATTGAGAATGGCGCCACCACCATGAGAATCGAGGAGTATTGTTTAACCTTGACAAGAAAAGAAGTAAAGTAGTTTTAAGGCAGCCAATTGAAAAATAAAAACCAAATATTTATCAAAAAAATATCATTTTTCTACTTTTAAAACTACTCTCGTACGTACTTATGATAAAGACCCTCCTTTTTAACGGTCGGAATATGTTGAAAAGATACTTAGCTTATCAACCAGTGAAAAGAAGAAGAAGAATTCATCATCATCATCTCATCAAATAAATTCTTTTTCGTAATTTTTAATTGTTTTCCTCCATACTTTAAATAATAGAGACCCAAAAGCTCAAGACTTTCCCCACTTCGACTTTACGTGATAGCAAAGTAGACCGTTTAGAGAAAGAAATTCTCGATCTTGTAAAACATACCTGGAAATGTCTGCATTTCAGCATTTGAGGAGGATCCCAGCAAAGTACCCATTTGCATTTGGTGTAGGGGTTTCGACAGTGAAAACATCAGCGTCAGATCTTTTAGTTCAGTCAGTAGTAGAGAAAAAGGAAAAGATTGACTGGAAAAGAAATGCTGCATTTGCAAGTTTTGGTTTCTTTTACTTGGGAGGAATTCAATATATGATTTACGTACCTATTTTTGGTAGGATGTTTCCAAATGCTGCATCTTTCGCTGCAAAAAGTTTGAAGGATAAATTGAAAGATGTAAAGGGACAAATAGCTTTGGCATCTCAGGTCTTTTTAGATCAATGTGTACATCATCCACTCATGTATTTTCCTGCATTCTACATGACAAAAGAATTTGTAACATCTGGAGGAAAACCAGACTTCAAAAAGGCGCTTACAACTTATAAGGAAAACATGAAAGAAGATCTTTTGGCTTTGTGGAAAATTTGGGTGCCAGCAACCCTTGCAAATTTTGCGTTTATGCCAATGTATATGAGAATCCCTTGTGTTGCAGCAACTTCAGCATTGTGGACATGTATTTTATCAGCAATGCGAGGCGGTGATGTTGTTCATTCAGACGATATGGGAGCAGTCACGGGAGCTAGTTTTGAATTGATGAAGGAAGGAATTGATTCACTTTTTACATCATCTGTTGACGTGGATCCTAATTTGTCTCATATAGTTGTTTCTGCTGCTGGCCCAGACAAGGTTGGATGGGTCAGTTTGGTTGCAAATGCAGTTGCAAATGAAGATGGAAACATTACCCACTCAAAAATGATTCGACTTGGACATGATTTTCTAATATTAATGCATGTAGCAGTCAAACCTGAGAAAGTGAAAACTTTGGTCTCTCACTTGAATAGTAATCCCGACCTAGAGCCATTGAATTTAAAAACAAGTTTTCTATCAAAGCGCCAAACAGGGAAATTCGATAAACCCCTAACTGGTATTAAAATTCATTGTGTGGGAATAGACAAGCCGGGAATGCTTGCTGCTGTTTCAAAGAAAGTTAGCGAAGAAAAATTGTCAGTAGAAAATATTTCAACTGAATTAAAGTTGGATAGATCGGGGAATAGGCTTTTTTACATCGACTGTTATTGTTCTGCAACAAAAAAACTAACGAAGGATGACTTGGATAAACTTTACGAAGATTTCAACGTCTTGAAAAAAGAGTTGAATTTTGATGTCGTTGACATCCGAGTAACCATGGATTAGTCTGCTTCTAAATGTCATTTCATATTCATGAAAAGAAAACATAAAAGGTTCATGTATATGTTTAAATTAGAACCTCCTACTTCTATTCTTCTTCGCAATTGCTTTCTGGTATGTCGATGCCAATGGAGGAGGAGGCATTGCATCTTCTTGAGTCATTTCTCCTCTAAGATCAACCTGCATAAGCTCTCTTACTTCTTCAATACTCAAATCTTGTCGACCTAATAGGTATGCTAGTTTGGTCGTTGTTGCTTCTAGGGTCATATCATTCGCACTGACCACACCCGCCCTTTTCAATGCTTGTCCAGTTGCGTAATGTCCCAGGATAACACTACCTGTATGACATTGAGTCGTGACAACAACAACAACTCCATTTTCTGACGCTTCAGTCAAGCAATCAATCAAATCATCCTTCAAGGAAGGAAGGTTACCTGTACCATATAGTTGTAAAATCAACCCTTTCAATTTTGTTTCTCTCGCAGCCTTGATCATTTGGAGAATCATGGTATCATCAAACCCTGGAACGAGTCGAAGAGTAATCAGACGTGTGTCCATTTCAGTTCTGATTCTGAAGGGACCTTTGGGAGGATCTCTCAACAAATATTCTCTCTCTTCAATGTTAATACCAATCTCAGCTAGAGGGTCAAGATTAGGTGAATCAAATGCCAATAGCTTCGATGTATTAATCTTGGTCGCTCGGCATCCTCTCACGAGGCGATCATGAAAGAAAATAGAAACTTCTGCTATTGAATCACTGGATGCAAAGATAGTCGCCATGATTAAGTTTTTACGAGCATCATTGTAAGGTTCACGAAGAGGAATCTGACTTCCAGTAAAAACAACAGGTTTTCCTAAATTTTGAAACATGAAACTAAGAGCTGAAGCTGCGTAGGCCATTGTGTCTGTTCCCATAAGCACTACAAATCCATCAAAGAAATTATAGTTTTCATAAATATCAACTGCGACGGTACGCCAATCTCCTGGATTCATATCTGAACTATCTATTAATGGTGTGTACTCATGGGCTACGATTTCAGGCATTTCTGGATCATCTATCAATTCTCTCATGGTCGAAAGATACTCAGTTAATGCCCCCTGTCTGGGAGCGAGTGACCCACCTTTTGTAGGATCATTACTCATGGTCAATGTGCCACCCGTACAAAGAACGAGGACACGTTTTCTTGATCTCCCTCTGTGCTGCAATTTATGAGTTAAATCGTCCTCAATACAAAAGTGCTCATCACAGAGTAAACCAGCTGGCTTTATCGTAGCTGTATGTATAGGTAGGTCTTTACTATCATCATAGGAAGTAATACTTTCCACCTTCTTCTTTTCCATGGTTACTGATGTGTCAACGTCAGTTGCGTTTCCACTGGTAGCCTTCATAGTTGTAAAGTACCTCTTTGGTTCTTGAAGTACATTCAATGGACGAACATTTTTCACAGTCTTTGTCGGGAGCACAAATCCATCAGACAACACTGCTCCTGTTGCGAGTAATACTGTCGACAATCTCATGCTCAAATAGAGATCCAACAAGAATATAGAAAAACTATGACATTAGAGGAAGGAGGAAGAAAAAGGTGGTGGCATCATTGTTTTTTCATGAAATTTTTACTGGTCATCATTTACGTTCCTGTTGACATATTTGTCCATCTCAAGTTGGGTGATTATATGTGATACTTACTAAACTATTTGTCTGTCATCTTTGAGCATCTTTGTTGTTCGTCAAAGGTCAAAGGTCAAAGGTCAAAGGTCAAAGGTCAAAGAAAAGATCTTCTCCAAACAATCATTGTATTTGCAGTACCTTAGTGTTCTTTCCAAACAGCAACGAAATAGAAAAGCCAACATTAGCCCAATTACAGCACAAACTACAAGAGATATAGCATCATGACCAGCGCATCTTTTCCTACGCAAGATTTGTTGCCCAAAACAGAGACGAATGCATTAGAATTCCTTGAAAAATATCCTCAGTACAATGGAAAAGATATTACTATTGGTATCCTTGACACTGGCGTTGATCCAGGAGCGATTGGACTCTCAAAACTCCCAGATGGAGGGCAGAAACTTGTACACGTTGCAGATTGTACCGGTAGTGGTGATGTCAAGATGGATACAGAAGTTCTTGCTAAAAAGGATACCAAGGGATGGGTCATTGAAAAAGATTTATTTGGAAATGAATTGGTACTGAGTGGTGATTTGAATCTACAGCCATTTCCAAAGCAAGACGCAGAAGAAACAAAGGGAGAAACAGAAGGGATGCCTGTACGACTTGCTCTCAAGAGAGCATATGATTTGTTTCCAAAGAAGTTGATCAACCGTGTCAAAAAACATTATGCAGAACAATTTGAAAAGGAAAATCATCGTCTTGTTGTTCCTCTTCAGAACAAGCTTTCAGAATGGAAAGCAAAATATGGTGATGGAAAGCCGACAAAACAACATATTCTTGAAAAAGAAGATATTGAAGCTCAATTGGATGCATTGAATGGGAAATTTTCTTCCACGGACCCTCTCAAGGAAGACTTGGGTCCTGTTTATCAAATCATTTTGTTTTACGACGGGAAAGACTTTCGTGTAATTATTGTGGATGCAGACCAATGCCGTGAAACTTCTGGAGATTTCACAAAGTTACCAATGGATAGAGTAATGACAGATTTTCACAAAGAGTTTCAATATTCGACATTTAGCAGTGTTGATATGATGAATTACGCTGTCAATATTTACAAAAATGGTGAAGTAGTATCTGTTGTCGTAGATGCTGGAGCTCATGGTAGTCATGTAGCAGGAATCACGGCAAGATATCACCCATCCAGTGCTGATAACGAGGAAGCAAATGGTGTTGCTCCAGGCGCAAAAATTGTTGCTTTAAAGATTGGTGACAGTCGCTTAGGTAGCATGGAAACTGGAACGGCAATGACAAGAGCTATGATCGAGGCCGTTAAGCACAAATGCGATGTTATTAATCTGAGTTATGGAGAAGGTTGCGTGCTACCCAATACTGGACGTTTTGTTGAACTTGCTGAACAATTGGTATACAAACATGGCATTGTTTTTGTTTCTTCTGCTGGAAATAATGGGCCAGCGTTATCAACGGTAGGAGCACCGTAAGTATTTCTACAGAATTTGCATTCTCTTTATCATTCCTTTATAGACTCTGATTTTGGCCTTGAACTTGTAATCATCAGGGGTGGAACGACAGATGCAATTCTTGGCGTAGCAGCATATGTTTCACCAAACATGATGAAAGCAGAATATAGTATGGAACCTGAGTTGAAGGACGAATCAAACCCTGGGACAACATATACATGGTCATCTGTTGGACCGACTGCCGACGGGGCTCAAGGAGTTGATATCACCGCACCGGGAGCGGCAATTTCTTGCGTACCAAATTGGTGTATTCAAAGAAATCAACTAATGAACGGGACGTCAATGTCTTCTCCAAATGCAACAGGATGTATTGCATTGCTTCTCTCCGCAGCAAAAGCAGAAGGTATTAAAATGACACCAGTCCGATTGAAGCGTGCTCTTCAAAATACAGCAACAAAAATGCCCGGGTTAAGCCCCCTCCAGCAAGGCCATGGTATGGTCAATGTTGACGCAGCATGGGAGTACATCAAGTCTAATAAAGACGACATTTATGAGGACGTAAGTACATATCTATTCATTTATGGCACAATCGAGTTGAAATTTCGAAATTCACCCTTTACGGGACTCTGACTTTCTCATCATATGATAGGTATATTTCAAGACTGAAATCCTGAATAGAAGCGGTGGACCAAGAGGTGTTTACCTTCGTCATCAAAAAGAAATGGAAGCTATCCAGAACTACTCAGTTTTTATTGATCCTATTTTTGGAACTAGTGACGATGTGAATAAAGATACTCAGATGAAAAGGGTTGAATTCGAAATGAAGTTTTCTTTGAAATGCACAGCAGACTTTGTTCATGTGCCTGACTATTTTTTGCTAATGCACAACGGGAGGTCTTTTAAATTTGACGTTGATCCAACAAAATTACCAGCAGGTGTTCATACTACATCAATCTATGGCTACGATACCACAAAACCTGAACTTGGACCAAGATTCCATATCCCTATTACTATTACAAAAACAATTGAAGTAGATGATACCTCTGTAGACTTTGGAGAACTCGAGGTATGTTTCGGTTTATTTTGCCAATGGATTCTTCTTTTACTTCTTTCTAATGACTATTGCCTTTATAGTTTTCACCAAACGAAGTTAAACGTTACTTTATCGATGTGCCAAAAAATGCAACATGGATGGATATCAAAATCAAGGATCTACGAAATATTGATGTTGATCAAGATACGTCTTCAAGACTTTTTGTGCTTCATACTCTGCAACTCTTACCTCACAATGCATATCGCGATGCCGAAGAACAGAAGTACTATCAGCTTATGCCAAATCAAGAGCAAGTTGCGAGCATCCCAGTTCATGCTGGAGTTGTTATCGAAATGGACTTTGCCAGGTACTGGAACGCTCAAGGTACTACCAAAGTTTCCGCACAAGTAAGGTTCCGTGGTGTCACCCCTAACCCTAACAATCTGACCATTGTTCCCGGAAGAAAAGGTGGGAAAGTAAGAGTAGAAAGTTCTTTGGCAGATGAATATATCTCACCAAAGGCGATTTTGAAGAAGTATTGGCATCCAATCTGTCCAAAGAAATCTGGCCTTATCACGCCCTGTGACGAAAGAGATGTTTTAACATCAAATGGAAAACAGATACATCAACTCGTCCTCGAATATGAATATGATAATAAAGAGGCTGGAAATTTTGTCCCTCGTGCTCCTGCACTTCAAGGTGTTTTATACGAATCTGCTTTTGAGTCGCAGCTCATGCTCATTTTTGACGAAGAAAAGAGATATATTGGAGTTGCAGACTCATGGCCAAGTGATGTCAAAGCTGCAAAGGGCAAGATAACAATTAGGCTCCAGGTCCGTCATGATGATATTTCAAAGCTAGAGGCATTGAAGAATCTGCCTATTATGATTGAGAAGAGTTTGAAGAAAGAAATCACCCTGTTGGCTTATTCCAATCATGCCTCAATGATAACATCTGGACCCAAAATGAGAAGAAGACTTTTGCGTCAAGGAACAAATACATGCATAATCTTTGCTGAACCTGACGATACGTCAGAATGTGAGGTCGGTGACGTTATTTTCGGTTCCATGACATTTGCAGATGGTGCATCTAGCTTACCAGGAGAAGGTAAAAAACCTGATGGCTTCGAAGTGAAATATGTCGTGGGCGCTAAGGCGAAGGAAGATTCGAATGAAAAGGCAAGTCCACCTGAAGCAGAAGACAAACGAAGCGATGAGGAAAAACTTGAAGAAGCTATTCGTTCTACCAAGTTGGATCATTTAAAAAAGCTTGCAGAAAAGAAGGAAGACGCCGACAAATTCATTGGCTTTTATGAAAAATTGACATCTGAATATAGCAACCACCTTCCACTTCTAATGGAAGGACTCAAATTCCACGACAACAAAGAAACAAGAAAAGAAAACTTGGACAAGGTCATTGCAGCTGCTAATAATGTCATTGAAGCTATTGATAAAGTGAAACTAGCAGTGCATTTCGGAATGAAACATGACGATGAAGATGCTGATAGCTGTAAGGAACATAAAGAACAGGAAGAGATCAAGACACATTTAATTGATGCTCTTGCAAGGAAGGCTCGCGCCATAGCTGACTCAGAGAGCAGTTCTGACGAGGACTTCGAAAAAGCTCTGAAGGAATTAGAAAAATGGACTGATACTAGTGCAAATAAGTTTGCTGTATTGACATTGGAACACCATAGACGTGCTGGGAGATATGGCTTGATGCTAAAATTATTGAGTGGCCTTATTGAAAAGATTGACGAAATGAAAAGCAGTTTCGCACCTCTCACAAAGGCACAAGTATTGGAACAACGACAAGAAGTACTTGAGAAACTTTCATTCACACACTTGAAGAAACGCGACGAGATTTTCAAGGCAACTACTCCAAAAGATTTCACTCCATTTTAAGAAGTTCTAAAGGTAGTAAAAATTTGACATAAATACATGTATCTATTGATAGTTTTATCAAAATCTATATGTGAAAAATGTGGCCGCCCACTGTTTGCTCTATTACGCCACGTCCCCGAATTTCAAAAATGTACAATCAAACAAAGAATGTGTCAAGAATGTCATTCAGTCATTTCATTTTAAGAATGAGAAAGCTCCTTCTCCAAATGTTTCATCTGAATGGCACGAACCAATGCATCATTCATATTGCCATCTTCCAGATCATAAGTGAAAGTACCATCTTCTACCATATGAATAGGAAACTCTGAATCTTTGCTATTTGCCAATTTCACAGCTTCCTTGTAATATTCCACCAATTTCAAATGGCTTGCCATTGCCTCTTGCTTGGAAGTACTTGTCGATCCAACAAGTCCTTTCAAAATCAAAAGAGGTACGTAATAAAACACCAAAAATGGCTGAAGAAAGTATCTGAACCATGGAGGTAATAGACCGACCAAAGACTTTACAGTACGTGATATAGATACACCAGTTAAAGCTCTCAAAAATGTGCGGATAGCAGTCAAACTGATGCCCGTCGTTCCTCTAACAGTTGCTCTCATTGCAGAAAAACTGACTCCTGTTAATTTTCCTAGTTCTCTTCTAATAGAAGGCTTTGCAAGTGTCTCTGCTTCCTCAATTTCAGGTTTGTTTTGCATTACTCTTTGTACATTGACCGTTGAGTATTGGATATTCATTGACGAGGCTGGATTGAATGAAGAAGCCTTCGCAACTCCAGCAGTGGGTGCAATACGTGTTGCTGGTGCAGTTGTAAATGCATAGCTGCTGCTTGCCAGAAGAAGAAAAATTGTAGACGTGAGTTTCATACTTTCAAGTTTAGTTAGGTTATTGAAAAATCGTTAATGGAATGTATGTCTTGTTTCATTGGATGTTGAAGCTAATTAGGGTGCTGATTGAAAAGTTGTCAACAAATGGCGGTGAAAGCTTAACTGTTCGAGCGCGCAAGATTCAATGGAAGATGGGACTCAGTTTTCCGTGTTGGGACGGTATATGATGAGAACCCCCTCTTCTCTCCTCATCACACTACGTCACACTCCTCACAAGTTCTTTCTAAAAAAGCAATATTTGATAGCATTCAATTGCTACCCAAACATAACAAGTAAGCAGAGAGTCTATCTACATCATATAACTTATCCATCATGAGTGATAAAGCAAGCAGCCCGTGCTGCCCAACGACAGCTTGGGGCAAGATTATCGAGATGGAAAAAGAGCCAACCAAGGGCCAAGATATTTCCGTTTCTGATAAAAAGATCCCAGCTTACTTCAGTGATGCTGACGACTCGAAGAAAGGGATCGTTGTCTTTCCAGACGTGTGAGTATTAGTAATTGTTCCGGGTAATTTCAGCCTCTGCATTTTGTTTCTCACACATAATATCGTAGGTGGGGGATCACAAATCGGGTGAGAGTGATTGCAGATACATTTGCAGCAGAAGGATACAAAGTATTGGTAATTGATTGCTACTATGGAGATACCATTGATAAAACTCCGGATTTGATGGAATTTCTTGGGAAATACCCTTATGAGAAAATTTCTGATGAAATTCAAGCTTCTTTTGATTTCTTTGTATCCAAAGGAGTAGAGAAAGATAATGTATCTGCTTTGGGATTTTGCTGGGGTGGATGGGCCATTGCAAAATCGGCGTCAGAAGGAGTAGAATGGAAGTGTGCAGTATCTCCTCATCCATCTACAAAAATTGAAGTGTTTATTTTTCAAAGAGATGAAGCTGAAATGCTGGGAAAGTGCAATATGCCCTTCTTTCTCATGCCTGCAGGGGATGATGACGATATAATCAAGCCTGGAAGTGACGTAGTTGATAAGTTAGTCGAGAAGGGAGGAAAAAGTATCCCATTCCCTAGTATGAATCATGGTTGGACCTCACGTGGAGATGAATCTGTGAAGGATGAGATTGTTAAAGCATTCAAACTTGCTACTGAATTCTTCAATGAAAAAACTGCGTAGGAATTTTATATGACTGTTTTCACTAGAATACCGTCACAGTCTAATTTCTATATTTATTTAGTACCATTCAAAATGCCGCCCTTCTTTTTATCTACAATATTCAATACAATGCCAGTTAGCGTCCCCAAGATTGCACAAATACAAAAGAAATATTCAACATTTGGAATATACTTTTCATCACTTGCAGTGTATATAGCTGCAATGATCATAGGAAATACTGCAAGTCCAAAATTTTGAACTGAAACAATCGCTCCAAAGGCTGCACCAACACTCTCTTCCTTGACTGTCAGCGGAACACTAGGCCAAATGACTGCTGCATAGCATACGTAAGCCAGCCCCTGTCCTATCAGTGGTATCACAGGAGAAGATTCAGACCAAGCCAATGATAAATGCACAAAAATTAGAATGACGCTTGCAATCAGTGAAATGAAGGCTCTTCTTCCAATCTTGTCAACAAGATGGCCACAGAAGGGAGACAAAGTTGCTGAAAGAAAATAAGGTATACTCATGACTTTTCCACTCATTTCAGTGGCCCGCTTTTGTTTCGAACAAAAGTCCGAGGTGCAGGAATCTCTCCAAAATGGATCCCCACAATCAATGTCGTTTTCTGACAGATTTTCAAAGATATATGAATCATGGCTCCATCCTTTTGAAATGATGTTATTGAATTCATTTCGCTCAATACGAATGGAAGATGGCAAAATTGGCTGGTCATTTTTGTCCAGAGGACATGGTGTACCGTTATCATCCTCAATTGCTGTATTGTCATTGGTTACAAGGTTTCCTTTGCTACACATATTCGGATGTTCAAGGAAGCATTGTGCAGGTGGATCTTTGAAATAGTTTCTTTCCAGTAGAATACCAGATGCAATATTGTTAAATGGAAGGACACATCCATAAACCAGGATGCAAGACATCGAAAGCAACCAGAACATGATGCCAAAAGATGATAAATGAGAAAGGCATGAAGGAGAGGTAGATTGGTTTGCTCCTGTATCTTCGTCATCAAGACCACAATTGTTTGCAACCACAGTCGAAGCATCGCATACCAAATCTTGTTCAGCTCTATCTACACTTTCTTCAGGCAAATGAGCTTCAGATGAAGACTCGCTTTGTATATTTTCTTCTCTGATTCCTAGCTCATCATTTTCCAACAATGCCTCAGTCAATTGTCTATTTGGAGTATTATCCACAATTTGCAACCGAGAATTTGATGAGCCACTTGTAATTGTCAACCAACAAATGCTACCTGCCATAATCACACTCATTAGATTCATAGCAACACCAATCCAGATAGCAACATCAGTTCCATCTTCGTTTGCAACCAAAGGACTCAGCCAGTTATTCATGACAGATCCCAATCTCGACACAGCAAGGTTGATACCAAAGCTCAATGCAAGTTCTTTGCCTTGAAACCACTCATTATTCAATGTTGATGTTGCAACAGATATTGACTCTCCACCTAGTCCATATACAACTCGTCCTAGTAACATCAAACCCCAACTTTTAGCAGATGCACCGAATGCAAATAGAATTTGGCCTAAAAGTGTCAATGTTGCAAATAGTAATGTCGAAGTATGAGCTCCCAATGAGTCTACTATTGTCCCTCCAAAAAATGGTAATATTATATTTGGTATCGAGTAGACACTGTATAAAAGATTGAAATAAACAGAAAACGGAGTAGTGGAAGAATTGCCAACCATGTAGTCTTTGAGTTGCTGATGAAGTGCAGCTGGTATATCAAATGAATAATATGTACCAGTCATAGCCATGCAACTTAGAAAGAGAATTAGCCATCGCATTCTTTCATTTTTCATCTCACTAGATGAAATTGTTTCTTGATCCTCAATCACTTCAATTGGATCTTCCACCTGTGAAGACATGTCTATGATAGTCGCCTTATTTTCCCTGAACAACCTCAATTCGAACGCCTCTGGATCAACAAGCTATTTAGTATCGCTTCTATAGGGAAGGGAGATGATGGATGGGACTATTGTGAGTGGGATAGGAGTTATGATAGTCTAGTGGTGAATGAGAAAGCATTTGAATTGGAAGTGCGTGACGCGTGACACAAAGAATTTGTGAGAATTCTTGTCGGTGACAAAATTTCTTGATGGATAGAGTACATTCCCTCTTTGAAAAGGGGTAATATCCAATGACGTGTTTATTACATCACAAACCACGCTTGGTACCGAATAATCAATCATTAATAGGGGACGAAGTTCTAAATCAATACGAAATATTTTTATAAATTACACTTATATATTCTAGTCTTTTTGATTCATTTTAAAGAATGAGATTTCCTACTACCACAGCATTTGCAATGAGCCAAAAGGTTGCTTCTTTTTTGTTGAAACCAATGCTTTTGTCATAATGATTGTAAACTGTACGCTTTGCTACTTGGCAGACAGTAGTCAAAAACAATGAAATACCATATGCTCTTTCTGGTACTACACCAAACAAGATACCAAAGATAAATGTCTGGTAAAAGATGAGTAGCATTGAGATGTTTTGATTCATTGCTCCAACCTTTGGCTTCTTTGCAACTTGCTCAACCAAATATTCATCAAGCAAGACTCTTGGGTTGACAAAGCTAACAATAGAATCCTTGAGTGATACTAATCCAATAAGCAATGGCATGACAAACGCATATTCCCAACGACTGTAGGTTGCAATCATCTCAAGTACCATGTAGACAAAGTATGCTTTGTAGTTTGCAGAAACCTTTGCTTTGTGGACCTTTGTATCAAAATGCAAGATTTTTTCTTCGAGAATGTAGTGCATTACAGGAAGACGCGAGACCATGATTGCATCAAGAATATCCATCATATCATAGAAAATAAGAGCTCCTAAAAGTGAAACTGATACAAGTGTGACGAGAAGAAATTACACATATCAAGTCCAACTTTATCGAGTGTGTAACCAAATCTTTTCGCACTTTGCTTCAGTTTAGATAAGCAATAAGTTCCATACAAAACACCAAAGACAGTGTAGAATCTAGCAATGAATAGACCATTATTGAAATGGTTTGAATCATCAATTGCTGGAGTGGAAGCATCGTCTTGGCTTGCTTCTATCGTATCATTTTGATATGCAGTCACAAGGTAAGTGCCTGTATTGGCACTGAAAGCTAAGAGCATACTTGGACTAATCATTTTATGTTTGGTTTCTTTTTGTTCTATTTCTTTTTTTTATGATGGTTTTAATCTGTGGGGAGGGTTCAGATCGTAAAAATCCAAACGTGACTGATGCGATGCATTTAACGAATGGGTTCGGGTTCTCGTTGTTTTCATTCCACATTCCAGGTTGTCAAGAAGTCGTGTCAATGAATGTCTTCCTTGCCTATTTCTCCGCATTAGCCGAAGAAATTCGATTTATCCAGAGTAAGAAGATGCTATGAGATCAATCCAATATCATACGCTTTTGATTATTGTACTAATTTCATTGCCCCTTTCGTCTCTCTTTACGAGTAGGTAGATATGAAGATTTGTGGAGGAAAAGGAAAGAACTACTAGGCGCAAAATTTAAAAAATTGAAAATAATGTAGTCTAGTACAATTATTACTGATTACTTTTCATTATTAGATACCAATAAATGTATATATAAATGAATATGTGGAGTATTGTCCTGTTCCATAATTGCATTACTGGCTCAAACGCTCGCTGTAACAAATAACATATTTTCTTCATTTTGAGTTCTTTTGCTATTGGCTTCTTGGATGCACTCCTATACTTGACAAACGCCTAAACTTGAGCGTCTTATATTGTCGCTTTCTTGCAGACTCTAAAAATGCAAGAGGATTCATTTCTTTCAAGGCAAGTTTTGGAATCTCAAAACGGACTAAACCAAGACTGGATAGTAACACCAAAATGCAACCCACAGATGCCCATGTCAAGAAGGTCGCCAATGTTTCAAAGGCAAAGATTGTGCTTTGTGCAGATTGTTTTTTCAAGAGCAGATAGTAAGGAGATCATTATACCATAAATGTGGTTTGATATACGAGTAGATGTTAAATTTTGTTCTTTTGCTTTTTATGTAAACAAGCAGCGAATAGTCTTCTCTTCCTTTGTATTAGGTACTTACATCACATCATCAATCGTTTCTCGGATTAACTCGTAAAAAAAGAGAAGCCTTGGATAATGTCAAATTTCAAAATCTGACCAAATTAGTGGGATTCATTTTTATCAATCTTCTTCTCTCTCTCCGTCCTCCTCTTCTTCCCGCTGCAGCAGCATCGAGGGATCGAGGGATCTTCATCATATTTTTCAGTCAATTGATTGTAAACTGTGTCAACTTCAATAGTTTGAAGCCTCCGAATAGAGTACATTGACACTGTTCATCATCTAAAACTCTCTTCTCATTTCCTTTTGTATAAAGAATGGATGTCATTATTCCAGGACACAACATCAAAATCCTATCGTCATCCCTCACAGCTTTGTCAAAAATAGGAAAACAGCTCTATATTGAATTTGATCCACTCACAGGTCTCACACTCCGAACTCTAAATGACGGCAAGAGTTCATTCGCAGAGTTTCTATTCGATGTAGGTTTCTTTGAGAGATGTACAAGTCCCCCTGGATCCAATTTGTTGAAGAAGAGAGCTCGTGAAGATATCAATCGGAGAAACGGCAACAATGCAACTGATAGAATTCGATCTAGACGGCGGAGACGTATTCCAAGACGAAGGAGTGAAGACGCCGATCATGATAATGATGCTACCACAGATGACGAAAACATTCAAGGCATGGCTAATGGACGCCATGGTACTCGACGTAAACGTACAGCATCGAATAATATAAATAGAAATAGAAACAACACGGAAAGCAATGACGATTCCAACGACGATGACGATGATGATGAAAAGTACCTATGTAGAGTTCCAATCCGTTCTATCTTGGGTATACTTCATTCAAGGAAAGGATTGCAGTCTCTACGCATTAGAAGCATAGGCATTGATCGCGATCTTGACAATGATGAAATGGAGGATGAAGAGCAAGATGCACGAATGCAGCTATCGTTTGAATTTCGTATCCAATCTAATGGTTCAATGAAAATTACTCACAAAATTGCAGTCGCATGTGCTGAATCAGTTATTGCATCAGCAGATAGGACCAATTGTAGCGAAATTATTGCTTCACCAAAGTTATTGCTGAAAATGGTGGAACCTGTCACATCGCCTGAAATAGCTTTGGTCATTAGCGACGAAAGGAGAACTGTCACAGCTACTAGTTTTCATTATGCAGATGTTTCTCTTGATAATTTTGGGCAGGGAAATCAAACTCAAAACGGGGTAGCAGGTTCCAACTTGGTCCTAAGTGCAAGTGTCTCAAAAGTATTGAAAACTGAGACGACGGTCGATTGTGACGAATTTGAAGAATATAATTATGAAGATGGTCAAGGCATCGAACTCGATGAAGAAGGCGACGAACCTGATCTACCCACAGGCATTGATCGTGAGGTATCTCTAGTTTTCAGTTCAAAAGAGG
The DNA here is from genome assembly GCA_021927905.1 of Chaetoceros tenuissimus. Taxonomy (NCBI): domain Eukaryota; phylum Bacillariophyta; class Thalassiosirophyceae; order Chaetocerotales; family Chaetocerotaceae; genus Chaetoceros; species Chaetoceros tenuissimus. The sequence goes on from BLLK01000069.1 coordinate 2,353,800, forward strand.
CAAAGGCGTTACTCCAATTTTGTACTCAACAAGCAGTGGCTGGAAACATTGACGATCTAGGTGAATTGACAGTCGTCTTTCATTGGCATTGGGGTGGTAAACCAGTTGTCTTTGAAACAGAGGGTGAAGCATTCAAAGGTACAGTTATTTTGAGCACTGTAAGTCATAAACTACTGAATGGGGTTGATTTGACATCAAGAGCCCAAAAGAAGAAAAGTCGATCGAGCGTAGGATGAATCTCAATAAAACAAGTATAAATTCACGCTTCACTGAAATCGAAAATAACAAATAATAAAAGTGTATATAATATCCATTTTTCATAGTGATACAATTCTGTTTTCTGAATGGGCATACCATATGACAAAGTAAAAAATGATTTTTTGATTTAGTATCTAAATTTTGTTCTAAATCAATGCGGCCTAGTTAGTACCTCTCATTTTTAGCCACGCAATACGGTAAGGTACCTACGTATATGATGAGAGATCTACATGAATTGGATACATTGCGTGATGAAACAAAATGGAAAATGTTATGATAGTTAGTGGAATTGTTCTTAGATAAACACATAAATATTTCAGCTTTCATTCACTAGTTGGGGGAAGGTTTTGTTGAAGGAGGGGGATGAAACAGGAAGATAGGTGATTCTACACAGCAGTAGAATGATTCTCTTGAACGATCAACTACAGTCTCATCTCAACAGCGACAGTGATAATATTGATGCTCAGGGAGATAATGACACCTTCAAACAAAATAGTCTAAAAAGTATACATGTTGATGGTGACGAGGTTAATGAGAAATCAACAAATTCTAGATGTACCCTTCTACAAGGACAAAAGGAATCATTCAATTTGTTGATTCATGGCGACGTTGTTTTGACATTAGTCACCAATTCTATACTGTTGTTGTACTTCATTTGGTCGGCAACTAAGTCCAAAGAATTTGTACAAAAAGAGCAGCTATCTATCACTATTACTTTGATAATTGTTTCTATGAGTGTCACAATATTCTCGAAATTTCACTTCAATATGAGTCAAAAAGTCTCGTCAAATGATCACATCACGGAATACAGGAACATTATCATAGAGAGCTTAGGGTCTATCCAAGCCCCGTCCTTATCTCATGAAAAGCATTTAAATTCAAATAGCATCAGAGTAGCAAAATTATTCGTGAAATTGACTAATGCTCATGTATTGCTATTTGAAGAGATTGAGAATTCAATTGGAGTGATGAAAACTATAACATCAGTACGATATGGACTTGGTCCAAATTCAGCATCATTTGCCAGAATCGAAAATAAGTATGCGAAATGCAACTCTACGTTATTTTTTAATAAAATGTCGAAATGCAATGGGAGACGAATCATATTACAACATATAAGAGAACATCACGACTCTTTACAAAAGATTCGTTCTTGTATTAATTCCAGCTTGGACATACCTATATCAGATGTCTTTCGAGAAGCACCCATAACAATATCATCACTAAACTTCTTAGCAAACAAAAACAAGGAACTTTTGTCATCACTAATCTCCAATGGTCTCTCTGATGATAACATAGATATTGATGCTTTGGAAGCATCTATTTCATCCTCGATATTATTTGCCAATGAAGCTAAGCTCTATTTATCAACCTATTTCAACCTCGATGCTCTCCAAACAATATCAATAAACAGTACAAAAGTCAGTTGCGTATATCAAGTTATGGACATACAGAATCAATTACATGTTTCTCAGTACATACTATGGGCAATTACAAAAGAGTTACAGTCCCAAGACATGAAAACATTTCCCAATGAAGCTTTATCATTATGGAAAGATTTCAAATCTTGTTTTCAGCACATTTATCAGGTTTATACATTTCTGGATGACAATTTATTTGCAACAAACGAGGAAAACAACAATACTGAAGCTACTGTTTCTGAAGCTACTATGAAGACACATCCAGATGTCGGTGACTTCCAAGACGAAGGCAAGAGTCTCAATCAAGCATCATTCAAGGCAACTGAAGATCCTAAATATATCAATAAAACATTGGTCTTTAGTGGTCAAGGTACAAAACATAGGAAGCAACAGCAGTCTGTTCCAATGACAAACTTACCAGCTCTCTATCAAGAAACTACAGGAAGAATGATGCTGATACAGGAATTGACCACCAGGCTGAAAACCGTTGAAATACCAGATGAAGTTGAAAAACATACCGACACAGAGAAGAACTTAGTTCCAAGTGATTTTACTAGAACAATCAATCAAACAGCTACCAAAACGAGTGAGACATCCACAAATTTCTTTATGGGTGTTTCTGGGAATATGCTGAAAGAACTAAAAGACAAGATGGTTGAGCAAGAAGAGGATGTCATTGGCGACGGGTAAAACCTTTTTAACATTTAGATTACTTTTTACGGCATTCCAAGATTATCCCCATATGATCTGATTCATTTTCATAGACATTTTGTTTTGAAATAATTACATCTCGAACGAAAACGTGGTCCAAAGGAAGGACTCTACCAGGATATGGCCACGAACCTGCATGAGTCAATCCAGTCCTCGACATTGCTTCTATGACCTCATCTATATGTTTCTGCGACCATGTGTTGAAATCACCAGCAAACATTACAGGTAGATATGGATCTAATTTTTCAAGCACTGCCTTCACATGTGCCACTAGTTTCGAAACATTTTTGAAAGGTTGTCCATTATATCCATGGAAGCTTACAAATTGTATCCCTGATATCGTTGCGATCGTTGTCTTCTTCTTAATGAATGTTCCAGTTTCATAGTAAGGCGATTCGACTCTTTTGATATCAGACAGCTTCTCTTTTCCATAAATCAGAGTTCCATATCCCATAGATGACGTATTGTTAGCGGAGTTGTTGTTTTTGAAAGCCGTTTCTAAACTCAGATTTATTTCTTGCGCAAGGAAGATATCTGGATCATATTGGCCCACCAAATTGGTGCCAAGTCCTTTTCTCTTTTGAAGATTCTGCACAATAACTTTCATAGCGTATCTATGTAATTGGTTTGGAGAAATGTTTTTGGATACGGTTGCAAAGGTGCCTGAATAGAGATGGATGTTCTTTTCTGTTCTACTTTGTTGCGGTGTCGTCTCCTTACAAAACTAAGTTGAGTCGTGGTTTTAGTGTTTTAGACCCATCTTTGACAAAGCAGCCAGGGCCACTCATTTTGTGCGAACCTCCCTCATCAAAACGCAGAAGTATTTTCAATATAATTTTACATTCTTCACATTTCATTTAGGTATCCTTTCGGATTCGATTGAAAATACACTAGAATTAACACCGGACACTCATATTTACCCTATTCTTTTTAATGTCGACTTCACCATACAACGCAGCGGGGAAACTTCTAAATCAGATTCTCCAGCAAAAAAAGAGTATCAAAACTGTCGCTTTCTCGAAGTCAAAACTTACTTGCTCCAAAGCTACCTATGCAACAGTTTGCAACACATTACAGAACAAATCTAATATTGACGCTATTCTGAACCACAATGGTGGGAAACTAAGAAAGGCAATCGAGATGGACAAAGCCCGAAATACTGGTTTGGTTTATGTTTTGTTGTATGAACTTCTTTTCGGACCATATGGTAATATCAGGGGTGGCGGACAGCTCAAGCGATCAATAATTAAACATGAAAAAGCTCTTAGGGAAACCAAAAACTCGGTAGTGAAAAATTCTGATATAAAATCTGGATCGGTAACATTTCCACGGTATGTAAGAGTGAATAAGTTGAAGGCTACAACGGAAGAAATTGTAAAAGTTCTCCAAAAGGAATTGGGAAAGGGAGATAACAAGAAAGAAAATTCCAAAGATATATATGTGGATCCACACGTACCAGATTTACTTGTTTTGTCACCAAAGTCCTCTATAGCATGGCATGAGCTGGATATTGTCAAAGAAGGTAAAATTATTCTTCAAGATAAGTCAAGTTGCTTCTCTGCGTTAGCCTTAGCACATGGTAGTGCTTCTTCCGTAGAAGGAGATGTTATTGATGCATGTGCAGCACCAGGAAATAAAACCTCCCATGTTGCATCACTTTTGTATGATCAGAAGAAGGGATCAAAATCCAATAAAAAGTGCAAAGTTTTAGGATTTGATCGTTCATCTGCGAGGCTTACTATTTTAAAGAATCGCATGTCAGAACTTGCGCCACTTGTAGGTGATGATATGGCTACAGTAAGAAAGAGTAAATTTCCAGTAGCAATTTGTCCTACACATCAAGATTTTTTAAAGGCTGATCCAAGTGACAAAATGTTTAAAGATGTCCAGAGTATTCTCCTGGATCCATCTTGTAGTGGAAGTGGAATCGTGAACCAACCAGATAGACTTGGCGAGTCAAGCAAAGAGAAGGACAACGAGAGAATAGAATCTCTTTCTAATTTCCAGTTGCTTGCATTGGAACATGCAATGTCATTTTCAAAAGTGGATCGTATTGTCTACTCAACATGTTCCGTACATCAAAGGGAAAATGAGGATGTTGTTGCTGCAGCTATGCAAGAAGCAAATGAAGAGATTGAAGACGAATCAAATGTATGGACTCTTGTAGCTCCAGTAGGTTTGAAAGACTGGAAAAGAAGAGGAATCAAAAACGATGATTTGACGGAAGACCAGTCCAATTGCCTAATCAGAGTGAATGGACTAGATGGGGATGAAACAAACGGCTTTTTCGTTAGTTACTTTGAAAGGAAGAAAGTTGTAGATGCAAACAAAGGAGTGAAAGCGAAAAGCTTAATATCTATTCCAAAAGGAGTCAAAGGCATATACAATGGCGAATTCAAGGTAAAATTATCTACAAAGAAACAAGATGTCAAAGGAAAAGGCGGCAAGAAGAAAGACAGCAAAACATTAGATGAAAATAATACTTTGTCTTCAGAGGAAGTTCAAAAGAAGGAGACGAAGGCTAGTGGTGCTAAGAACAACAAAGTGATTCCAAAAAAGGCAGCAAAGAAGTTGGCATGGAAAAGAAAACAGATGCAGCAAAAATTGGAACGATTGAAGAAACAAAATGCAGTGAAATCTTCGAAAAACGATAAAGAAACGGCATAAAATAACTAATGGACTATTTTTCTATTTTACAACATGCATTACCCCCTATACTCATACATCTTGCAACTCATATGAACCAGAAATGTAGCCATCCGTGGCTGTTTGCATTGAACTAGGACTTTGAACAATGAATTTGTTTCCGATATAACCTCTAAGATGATCTCTTCCATCTTCACTGTCGTCTTCGCTTGGCTTCAGAGCCTCTCGCCTTTCATCTTCTAAATTTTCTTGAATCAGATCGTTGCTGTATGTGAAAACCAATGCAGCAAAGCCAGAATAAAGAATGGTCAAAAAGACACATAGAATACTGAAAGTAGTTGAACTTCTTGAAATGTTGCCAATCTGGTCATGCCTCTCTTCTCCCTCATCCTCCTGATTATTGTAATCTCTGACTTTGAACTCTCCAAACAGCACCGCGCACACGAACGTGAGATTTGCAAACATCAAACATGCACCAATGAAAGAACCTAGGACCATAGGCGTTGTTTTATGAACAGAATTTCTACAACACCAATAGTACTTTCCTCCAAACGGAGAAACAAAACCGAGAAGAATCGTACCATACCCATATAGAATAGAGGATATGATCACAGTCCAAAGGCTAGTAAAGGCCATGGCTCTTGATGTAACACTTATTTCGATATCTTCTTCTCGATGTTCCTCCTCTTCTCCATAGTAGTTATATTTTTGTTGTTGGTTATGATTGTTGACATACTTTGCAGATAGGAAAGAGAATATAAACATTGCTGCATACGATGAGAACACCAAGAGGTTGACAACGCTCCAACCAGCCGCAAGAAGCGTTCTTTTCGACCTGACTAAATTTCCGCAAAGCGTTGGCGCCATTGCTTTCTTCTATCTTATATGTGCGCCTTGATTGTATATTTATATATCTCCAATTTTGTAGAGAACAAATGAACGCATCTCCATGCCTGGATCTTCCTATTATTTCCCATTACTTCTTCGCGTGTGGTGCGTGCTGTGAAGTGTGAGTCTTGCGGCTTGTACGACTCACCGACTGACAGACGGAAGAGCCCAAACTATTTCATATGATTCATTCTTTGCTCATTTTCTGTACTCTTTATTGTAATTTACTTACTTGAAGATATGTACTCGTAGTTGCAACATTTTACACAATTTAATATTTACGTGCTGCGTTGCCAATATGCCTTGCGAAGCTTAGTCCATCTCCTCTTGTGGCTGTCTTATTTATTCGCTCATGATCCGATCTCGAAACTATTCTTTCAATTATTTCTCCCGTTCCTCGGACAAGTCTATACCTTCCCGATTCTGGATCAAAGACCTCTCTTACTGTATTCTGCTGTTTCTCATATTCTTCTCGAGTCATAGGTACCATTCTTCGACTAGGTGGTTCGTTTTTTCTTTGACTTTCGACTTGAATTTCAGACTTTACAGGTTCAACATTGTTTGAATCATTTGAATTTACTTCTTGAGTGTTTTGACTTTCATTTTGAGTGCTTTCATTATCTACGAAACGAGCGGAATATTTCTCTCCATCCTCTGCTTTTGTAGACTTTAAAGATTTGCGATGAGACTTTTTTCTTGATTTGGACTTTTTTCTTCTCTTTTTCTTTTTACGATCATTACTGCTATAGCTGTCATTCTCACTGGAAGAACTTCGGCTTCTTGACCTTCTCGATGATTTCCTCTTCCTTTCACGTCTATCTCTCTTACGTCTAGACTTTCTTCGTGAGGATTTCTTTCTCTTTCGTCTTGATTCAGAATCTTCTGAACTAGTAGATGAATAAGATGACGATAATGACCTACTTCTACTTGAAGAGGGCGATGATCGAGACTTTCTCCTATCCTTTCTTTTTGTCGACCTTCCTCTTTCGCGGATTGTTTCAGTGGGTATGTTTGATTCTATTTCTTTGTCCATTGTTGCGTCCTTATATTGCTCACTGTACTTGAAAATCCTAAAAATGTACGTAGTCCCGATACTGTTTGTTTCATCAACTCAAAGGCACGAATCCTGCCTTAGCCTGAAACGTATATATTTGCCTTTCAAGTTCTAAAGAATATTGGCTTTACAAGAAAGTTGAATGGAATGTCAAATCATATGAATATGTAGAAAAGATATCACACATACTTACACAATAGAAGTAAGTATAAGGTGGATGGTTTTCGTTACTTTTTTGTTTTTTTTCTCCTAAAAAATCCCCGCCGAAAATAAAAATTTCCTATTCTTCCTATTCTTCCTATTCTTCCTATTCTTCCTCTTCTTTTCTATTTGGAAATAGAGTGTCTCGGTCCAATTCAGAAAGGCAAAACAAAACACAAAAGCACCAAAGCACCCTTTTGTTGTTCATGTTACATGTCATCAATCCAAATCCAACATATTGTATTGTTATAACATATCAAATTAATACTTACCTATCTACGAACATAGCTGCAGGATAAATATAGACAATGTTGCGGGTGACTCCAGTGTACGGATCGACTGGGCAAAATCCTGATTCAAATTGCATTTCAACTCCTCCAAGTTCAACCCTGATCGAGTATGGAGGAGTAAAGATATTGGTAAACGTCGGTTTCGATGAATCAACTTTACTGCGATCAAGTAATACCAGTGATACCACTGGTGCAGAGGGGGTTCCGAGTAAGCTGCCTGAGGTTGATGCTGTTCTATTAACGGACTCGTCACTTGGAGCACTCGGAGGAATTCCCATCTTGTATGGCAAGAATAGCAGCCTTCAGAAGAAACTCAAACAAAAATCAGACAAAGATGAAACAGATACAACTTTTCAACCACCAATATATGCTACCTTTCCAACTGTTAAAATGGGACAAATGAATTTATATGATCAGCATGCTAATATCTGTCTGGACGGAGGAGATCCAGGATACTCTCTATCAGATGTCGATTCACTTTTTTGTCCATTTGTATATCAGCAGCATATTGATGATGGAGACAACAATCAGGGAACAGAAAACAAACTAGATTCATCACAGCCTAAACCCATTCAAACTATAAAATATGCACAGACGATTGTAATCAATGATCCAGTAACTAACAAACCAGCGATTGCAGTTACACCACAGAGAGCAGGACATCTGATTGGAGCTTCCTATTTTACCCTCAAGAGGCTTACAGACGAGACGGAAGTTGTTGTTGCACCAATATATCACCATGCAAAGGAGAAGCACTTGGATAACTCCACCCTATATGAATATGCAACAGCATGCGATGTATTGGTTACTACTTGCGGGGGACCGAGTGCCAAGCTCGGGTCTTTGTACATTCCTCCAAAACCAAACATGAAGCCAATTTTGAATCCTCCATCGGTTACAAGAGATGAAAGTGAACTCATTGAGTCTATTTTAAGTACTTTGCGTCGTGGAGGTAATGTGTTGCTTCCAACTGATGCTTCTGGTCGAGTCTTTGAACTATTGTATCTTCTGAATAATCATTGGGAAAGACAAAGACTTGGATCTGCATATAATCTATGCTGGGTTGGAAGTATGGTACATAATACTCTCGAATTTGCTAGAAGTCAGTTAGAGTGGATGAATTCTCAGTTAGGAGCACAATTTGATTCCGGTCGAGGACACCCATTTGCATTGAAGAGTGTGCAAATGTTTTCGACAGTTGCAGAATTAGAAGCGAATTGTTTGTTTGACGATGATGATGGTGTTGGAGATCGTGTTTCAAATCCAACTTGCGTCTTGGCTTCTGGAGCTACTCTCGACAATGGCCCGGCAAGAGATTTGTTTCTGAAATGGAGTGAAAATGCTGATAATGCCATAATCATTACAGATTCTAGACGATGTGTGCAAAGGGGAGTTGTTGTTGAGCAAAGGACCAAACAAAGAGAAATTTCTGGACAGAAAAGCTTGGAGACTGGATCTTCAGATTTAAGAAAAGTAAATGTAGTAGGAGGGACTTCCTCTGAAGATGTCTATGGTATCGGAGTACAAGTAGGGGTATCCTCTGGAGAAGAGACACCAAACATTGTACAGGAAGACGAAGAAGGCTCTAACACTATCAATATTGGAACAACAATGTCCACTAACAGGATATCAGAATATTCAACATCTGCCCAACTTCTTCTCAAATGGTGCGAGGCAAAAGCAGCAAAAGAGGAAATGGCTGACGTTGTCGAGTGCGATGTTATGGTTCCCAAAAGATCCCCTCTTGCGGGATCCGAATTGAAACTTTTCTTGAAAGAGGAAGAAAAGAAGCGATTGAAAGAAAAGGCGGCAGAGGAGCGAAGAGCTATGTTAAGGGAGGTTGAATTGGCAAAAGGAAGACTGAGACTTTCTGAAGAGGATCCAAGTACCACCACAAAAGCTACGAGTAAAAGTTCGAAGATGTCTTCTGAGGAGTCTTCAAGACCAAAAAAGAAAGGCCGTTTTGATGCAGACTTGTTTCTAAAATTTTCGAAACCATGTCACAGTAAGTTCACTTTATTCTTTTTTACATAGCATTGCATACCCTTTAATTAACTTTCATCCCCTATCACAGTGACATTTGAAGTGAGAGAAGAAGCTGTTGGGATTGGACAACCAGACTCTGTGGCCAAATACGGTATTGAAGAGTCAATTGGCAGAGCTGGAGAAGTTCTAGAAGATGATTATGGTATTGCCGTGAAAGCTGATCGCTTTGTAGACATCGTTACAGGGGTAGATACATCAAAGTTTTCAAAAGGCACAGGAAGGATTGGTGAAGATGTGCGGAGACTTGGTTTCGGAGTTGACAGTACAGGGAAAGCCGGTAATGAGATGGAGGGAGATGAAATTGATATTGTGGATAGTGAGCTTGTTCTAGAGGCACAAGATCTATCTGAAGGCACTGGTATTATTCGTGGGCATAAAGGGAGACCGCCTGTAAAGGTAACAACTGAGCCAAGACGTTTAGAAGTACTAGCAGAAATTGCTTACGTTCCTCTAGAAGCTAGAGTTGATACTAGGAATGCAAGACAGGCTATTAGAGCTTTGCAACCTCGACAAGTTGTGATTCTTGGCTCTGGCAAGTTGTCTCAAAAGCAGGATGAAAGTTCTGTAGTGGACAGCCAAAATATTCTAAAATATGTAGTTGGTAGTAGGGGGTCCGTTTTTGCTCCATCTAATAATCAGAGTGTCGAGTTGAGTGTTGGTCACGCTGCCTATGCTGTGAGACTTGTAGACCAACCATTTTTCACAAGAGAAGAACGAGAAAAGATCATTGCTAGTGGCGAAGAGATACGCAATGCAGAATTATTCGAATCAAAGGTTGGAGGCTGCACCGTGAGCTTACTAGACTATGTTGCAACTGGACAAAAAGTTGCTGTGGATGGCTCTATTGTATTGGCTCCAAAGGGCATTTCAAAGGGGAAAAGACCAAATGTTATGGTGAGCGACGGTGAAGTTCTTCTGACAGATTTAAGATCTGAAATAATTGCTTCACGAATGAAGGCAGAGTATAGTGTCCACGTTGGTTACTCACAACTCATTGTAAACGGAAGAATCGTGATCAGGAAAGATCAAGAAACTGGAAAAATTGACATTGAAGGACCACTTTGCGAAGACTTTTTCAATGTCCGCCAAATTGTTTGTGGTCAATACGTACAAATATAATTATATACGTAAAAAGTAGCTACTGATGACATGGAGGTCTTTTAATTTTAATAATATTTAATAAAAAAGGCGCATACCAGATTTTGTGAAACAAAAGCATCATAGCTAACGTGATGAAAAAAGCTCTCGCTAGTGGGATCGAACCACTGGCCTCAAGATTAACAGTCTCGCGCTCTACCAACTGAGCTAAGCGAGATCTTCTTGCATGCAGGAGTCACATGTGCGTTTCTGAAGTGTTATTGTCGTTATTACAGTCTCTAATTAACAAGTGAGAGTAGTACGAATACAATAAAAACAATATTTTCGAATCTGAAAGGTATGTCATCATCAGAAAAATATTCAATTTTTGCTTCCTTTTATTAGCACTACTATTCTATTCTAATCGCTCTCATCTCTAAAAAAAGCAACGGTGTCACTTTCCGGTTATCCTGCTTTGATCCAAATCATTATAGATATTTTCATATTTTTACCATGACACTTCTATTCTTCAAATGGAGCTGTAAAACACATTTTCAAATAAAAGCGTCAAAGCAACAATGGAGGAAAATACACCGACACGAAACACTGCTCTACCAGCCCAAGCTTTTGCGACTTCTACTCTATCTTCTTCTAATTCATCACTTATAACGGCCCTCGATGTTGGAAGAACAAAGAAGTCAAGCAGTGCATATATGAATACTGCTTGTGGAAGCCGTCTAAGATAAATATCAAATTGTTGGGAAATCCAAAGGACTTCTTTCTTGCTAATTTCAGTATTGTATGTAGGTGTCGGAAGAAATGCTGTCGACCTTGGAATTGGTTTAGAATTCTTTGCACCTGGCATAGCACTATCGATTTGGATGAAGTCAGAACTCTTCATCATTTCTCCTCCAGATTGTTGTTTCTTTTGGGCATAGTCTTCGAGTGCTCGCCTAGCTGCTTCTTCTGATGATGTTGGAATGAAGTAGTCCTTCACCGAGTTTATTGTTGATGGCGCCGCTTCTGTGCTCACAGGTGGTAAAGATTGTGGAACAAGCGAAAGCTCTGTTCTTGACCTAACTACACTGTTTCCAATTGAGAAACAACTAGTTTCTCCTATCCCGATGAGACTTATCAATGAAAAGAAAACTTTCAGCATGTTCAGTTGTCAATTGATGAATTCAATATGAATAGACTAAGCTAATCGAATTTTGTCATTTACTGCACAACTAATGTGTTGCTTATTTTTGTTATATTGTATTACGTTGTAGGATGTAGAGAAAAGTTGGAGTAAATCGAAAAAGCTGAAGAGCTAAAGAGTGTGTCAAAAAAGAAAAAAGCTTCCAAGTGGCTCTCAACCACACAAAAAATTTGAGGAGAAATTGATACCGACAAAAAGTACTCCATGAAAAATTGTCATAATACGACAGACATTAGTTACTACGTACTGCAGCGAGGAATTATTCATACAATGTCCAATGCTATCTATTTGTTTGACTTTGACAGTACTTAGGTGTTTTTTAAGTTAACAAATAGAGGTTTAATTAATAGGCGAAATAATCCAGTTGCTATACTAATCAACTTTTGTCATGATGAGAAATAGAAGTTCGGCTATTCAAAATTCGACAACCTTTGCGCAAAGAGGTATATTGTCAACGAGTTTGTATACAATACTTGGAGTTTTTCGGAAGATTGCATCTGAGAACATATACACCTTCCTACGAGAAGGATGAGTTCCCTTGTGATGAACAATGGACAGCCGCTGGTCAGATAATTTTCTGGGGGTCTGTCATTTCAATAGCATTACACATAATACGAATTGTACTAAGGAAGAATGAAAGAGAAACTATTCTGAAAAGGTCAAAATTACAGGAAATTTGCTCGATTTGTGCAGGTTTCAGTGTCATGTACATATACATGATGATTGGTTATGGTTTATTCCAGCTCTTTAATCCAAATGCTGTATGGCAGGTACATACAAACACAGTGGCAATCATGACGAAACTAATTTTCCCCACCTATTTGCTTCAAATAATTTCGATATGGTATTTGGAGAAACGTGAGGAGTATCAACAAAAAAAGAAGCTAGATCTACCTGTGTTGCAACAGAATAGCGACGATAGTGTAGAAAGCTATGAAGACATTTTGGAGGAAGCATTTTCGTTTGAAGAAGATTGGCTACCAAATGGTAACAGAGGTAGATTGAATGAAAGGATTGACCTTGCTACTGGTATGAAAGTTTATGAATAATGAGTTCCATCCATTATCCATGAAGATCAGAGAATGAGCATAGTAGAGACAAAAATAATGAAAATCAGACCTAAAGAAAGAATGAATATGTGAGTAAAGTATAAGTTTTAGACTTTAATCTAATTCATATTAGAGAGCAGCAAGTACACTTGGTGCCCAAGTATTGGACGATTCCTCAGCAGATGAGAAATAGTGAGTTACAACTCCATCTTCAGCAATAAGAGAATATCTCTTTGATCTAACAAGGATACCTCCCTCAATAGAAAGCCCAAAAGCACGAGTAAGTTCGGCTTCAGAATCGGATAAGAACATAATCCCAGCATCAGAACCTCCTGATGTTCGTCCCCAGGCTTCCATAACAAAAGCGTCATTAGTTGCTACACAGATTGTGAGTTCTACTCCCTTTGCCTTGAGTTCATCTTGTGCATCGATGAAAGATGGCAAGTGAGATTTACTACAACCAGGAGTGAAGGCTCCTGGAACAGCAAATATGGCCACTTTCTTTCCTTTACAAAGCTCTGCTAGATTGACACCATTCGGTTTACCATAATCTGGAGATCCCTCCATCAATACAACATCAGGAATCGAATCACCAACCTTGACTTCTGGTACGTCAGCCATATTTAATGCAGTAGATTTAGTTGTTGCAGAGATCTTCGGAGCAAATGCAGAGGCAGTACAAGTGAGGACAGATACGAGTGCTAGCTTCAAGTAAGTCTTCATCCTATTCCAATCACAGTAGAAGTCTACGTCTTTGATGATTCAAGATTCAGTTTACTACTTGCTTATGTGAAATAATGAGGAAATTGTGTGATGTGGATCTTTTTCTTTGGAGAGATCTCAATCCTCCTCATCGTCGTCGGTCGTCGTCGGATCTTTTCCTATGTAAATAGCTATGTAAGTCACATGTGGTATATAGCTAGCTAGACCTCCTAACATTTCGTTTTGTTTTTCTTCGTTCGATTAGTTCCAATGCTCTTCTTCTAAATGAAAATGTACTACTCATAGCTAGGAGAGGACACGCTATGATTGGATTTTGTATAGCTTTATTACAACATTATTTATTAATTGAATCAAGCAAAATGCTCCTTGATGACTTTTTCAAGTTCGGTCCTAACTGAATCGCTCAAGTCAAGTGAATTGTCAATTTCGGACAATGCATCAGGTGCCGCATTATTGACATGCTCCAACAATGATCTCATTGTGTTTTGACCTAATTCAGTGCCTGCTTCGCCACCATTTTGTATTGTCTCGTCCAAAACTCTGAGCGATGCAGCCAATAATGCTACAGCATTTTCGCTCAGAGTTCTCTCGTCGCCCGCTTCCTGGTGCATGGCGAGAAGGTATGCCTTCTTTTTCAGAATTTGTTTATCTGCACCGGAATTTGCCCCTGCACCGTCTAGACTATCTGCTTGCGCAAAATCAAAACGAAGACCACCAGCTAATCCACGCATTGCCGGTGCATCAGCGCGACTGACCGTGTCAGCTCCAATACCCACACGAGTGATACTTCTTTGCGCGTCCAAAGCTGGACGTTGACCTTGGTTATATAGTTTTTCATCAAGCCAGATTTGGCCGTCTGACATACTAATAAGATCATCAGTGTGTTGTAGTGCAATCCGTCTTTGCTTTTCTGAATCACTAGCAACTGGTAGCGGAATCTGGATCTTTCTCAAGTTTTCAGGGGTAAGAGGAATATTTTTCTTTTCAAGAATGGCAATGCGTTGCTTCACCTTTTCACTGCTCTCTGCAAAATCATCGGGACTAAATACTGTGCTCTCATCATCCGCACCTCCAAATTGCCCTTCAAGATTTGTTAGAAGTGCAAGAGTCATGGATCCTCCTCCATTTTTCTTATTGAATTGTACAGCTCTTTGAATCAGAGATGAGTAGAATCCTCTCATCTCACTTGAAGCACCACCATCGCGATCATCTTTAACTACAGCATCAACACCATAAATATCAATCAAAATTCTAGTGGTCCAATCCCAGAATGTTTTATGTTGGTCTATGTCATCAACAACAACAAATGAATCAATTCCTTTCGCTAGAGCAAGACCTTCTCCTATAGAACACGCAGCAGCAGCTACAGTGATGGCTTCTGCTGAATCAGTCGGACACTTCTTCTCGTCGATATCACTACCATGAGTATTTCTTGCAGAAACAACAACAATGTCATCCAGAATACCAGCTTCCTTCATTTTGCTCAGTACTTCTTCTCTTTCCTTGTCACAGTTGCTGGTAATTGCATAAATACATTTTGCACCATCTTTTTGTTTAAGCTGAGTTTTGATCGCCCCAATGACAAGATCTCTTTGCCCAACACCAGTGTCTTGTCCGACAATGAGCATATTCTGACCTTTTCCAATTGGAGCTAGTGCATCAACCATTGCAGTTCCAGTTAGAAGAGGCTTATTGATTAATGCAATATCCGAAACTTTTGGAATTGGAGCAAATATTGCACGATCAAAAACATCACTATTTCCATCTACTTCAGAATCAGGTTCCAATGGATTTCCATAGCAATCAATTACGGAACCAAACAATTTTTCAGACACGGGAATAAAAGATCTAGTTCCCAAAATAGACACCTTCGCATCTTGATTTTCTACAGAAGCAAAATCACACATGATAAAAGCCATTGGTGGACGCTGTGCGATTACTGTTCCTCTTTCTCCATTCGGGAATACTACAGCTTTTCCAATGAAATCCTCGCCTTGAAGATTATTCTGACTTTTTTTCTTCACAGCTGACTGTGCCTGAGAAGCAATACCACCAAACATACCAGTTTCACTTGATTTCTTATCTACGTCAATAGTTGCAGCAACGCTTACAACTGTATTCACATCCAGATCTTCTTCTCTCACTTTGATAGCCATAATTCCAGCTTTTCCATTAGGTGATGGTATAAATGAATGTATATCTGCAGTTGCTACAATTTTTGGTTCATCCTTGGGAATAGGAGAATCATCTCCTTTCATGTCCACTTCGTCAACAACAGAGGCGGAAAGCTTTGTTTGTAAAGAGCTGTAATAAGCATGTTGATTTTGAGCCACAAAGTTTGAGATAGTAGGTGAAGGTACAAAAGCTTCGGTGCGCAACATCGAGAAAGCAGATACAGTCGAAGCCGCTGCGATCGATGTAGAAATTGTTCTAAAGTGAACCATTGTTTTGAATTGTTTGCTAGTTTTGCTTCCTTTTGCCTCTAGTTTCTTGGAAAGTAAATTTCCTATTTTCCAAGTTATCACTTTCTTTCTTTGTCTAGCTAGCATTCAAATCTAGAACCTACGGTACCTGTTTATAGTAAGCAAAAGTGAAACTTCGGAAGGTCGAAGAAGAAAGAAAATGTATTGGTCGATGATGGATGATGATGATGATGGTAGCAAAAAGTTCACACATCCCACTGTCCAAACATCATTTTAAGAACGTCATTTGGAAAAGAGAAAAGGAAGAGAAGAAAAGGTATTCTTCTAGTGTACCCACGTCATAGTCATGCCGGGTTACAAGTTGTTTTGTTTTCAATCCAATTGAAAAATAATGTATTGTCCAGTAATGCCTATTGAGCTGTCTTTTGTCCATTTCCAAGCTGTGAAAAAAGTAGTCGATAACTGATTGAGGATTTGAATATGGTTTTTATTACTGATAGATTTGCTCTTCTCCGCTTCAGTTGACTGTCTCTGTTGACTAGTATCAAACATGATACGATACATTTGGTGTACCATCTTTTGAAATCCTGTAGAAAGATATCGAGATAAAATAGATTTCTATTTATAGCTTATCTCTATGTTTTTTATTTGAGATGATTTCATATTATCATTTCTTAGAGGTTTGAATTCATGTGTAAAGTATCATCTTTGATTTATGGTGATTAGCTTTCCTCCTCTTCATTACTTAGCTTTCCTCCTCTTCATTAGAGATTTTGCTGTAGATGATTGAATCCACTGATAGCGGTCCAGCACCTAAACCATACAAATAATATAAGTTTTTGAATCTACGAGTATTCTTGAAAAGATTGAAAAAGTTACTCACCATTGAACCAAAACATGAGAAATATCAAAGAGTACAAGAGAGGCTCTTCGAAATCATAAGAGTAATTTGAAACATGGCCAAATGGAAATCCCTGACTTCCTACTGCTGAAAGATGGAAATAAACTGCTGACATCATAGTTACAAGCAATGATAATGCTGCTGGACGTGTCAAAAATCCAAGGGCAAAAAAGATACCACCATAAAATTCTGCGTAGTCATGGATTGCTGCCCAAAACTCAGGTGAGCCAGGAAGAAATCCAAAGTAGGGTTTCATAATATAATCTACGAATCCTTGGAATTCAGGTGTACCAAAGTTGGCTGGTAAATATCCACCCTCGCTTCCGTGATGAATCATCAAGAGTCCTGTCAATATTCTTAATGGAACTAAAGGAACAGCGTGGATTCCGTTCCAGTTAGTGACAGTCTTGAACAACTTTGGACCTGTGATTCTATCCCATGTTGTCTCTTTCTTTTTTTCTTCTCCATCAGCACTCATATGGAGAGAGTTCATCTTGTTCACTTGCTTCTTGGAGATGCCTTTCACGACATTGAAGTGTGATGGCGTAAATGCTGCTGCATTCAAGAAATTGAATGCCAAGACCAAGGCAATGCAAATATTTCTTCTCATAATAGGTTTCTTTTGATTATGTAGCTTTTAAGGGTAGGTAACCAGATAACTTCGTAGAAATTAAGATATGTGTATCAACTTTGACTTTACAACTACGAGTATGAAGTATGAGGTGGGAAGTGATAAAGATGGGAGCGTCGAGATAAATTGAAGATCGAAGATACCTGGATGTCATTCGTCTAATTTAGTTTCTTGATATTTAGAAAATTCATTTGCCTCTTGTAAAAGAACTCTCACGCTGTTCTCAAGAAAATAGTGAAGCTCCCATTTCTGCCGATGTAGGGTTATAATCTTGATTGTTCCTATTGGCCATGCTTTGCGTGACGAGTTTTTCTGGTAAATCTTGAATTACATCCTTTTTCGCTGTCTGTTTTTGATTTAGCAATGATTCTGATGCATCAGCTCGCGATAGAATACCCTGATCATCAACATTTTCATTTTCCTTCAGGTTCTCAGCTGCAACTCTCAGGAGATCGCGAATAACATCTTTCTGATCTTTAGCTGACCTCTTTTCTTTCAAAGTCGTTTCCAATTGCAAAACCATGTCAGGTGTAATTCCTGGTAATGCGACAAGTACTTGTCGTGGCAAATCGCTTGGGTTGACCAAGATCCCGCCTCCCTGTAGAGGATTATCAACAACTTTTGTCTGTTCGAATTGATTATTCGACTGACCCCGCGGTGATTGCATTGCAGCCCCCTGTCCTCCCCATTGAAGAGATTGGCCGATTACTAAACGACAATAAATATCACGAACTACATTGATCATGTCCCATTCAATACCAACCATCCATTTCTGTTCAAATACAACACCTCTTACTGCATTCGTAAACATTTGACTCCCAAGAAGTTGTGTGTACCTATCAACCCATGCAACCGTCTCCAATATTCGATGACATATACGAAGACATCGGCGACAAGTGTAAGCGTCGGGGTAGTTCAAGGATTCTACAATGCTTAAGACGAGATATCCAGCTATAGCCTCGTTTTCTAAAAGCAAAAAATGACATAGTTTTGCGATTCTCTGATGTTTCCTCGCTTCAATAGCATAGTGAAATTTTGTTCTCTTTGTACCATCTGCATTTACCGGGCCTTTATTATTCAATCCTTTTGTATTTGGACCAGTCCAAAGTGCAGTACTATCACCTTTCTTTGCTTGTTCCTCTCGCGCTAAATTTGCCAACACAAGAGCCCAATCACCCTTCAGTGCGAGGGCCGATTGAATCATATCAGCATAGCATCGACTTAGTTCGACTCGTAGCTTCTCGACGAGTGCTTCGCTTGATATTGAGTCCAAATCCCCAACAAAGGCGCCTCCTCTTGCATAAAAAGGTACAAACCACTCGTCACCACCTCTTGATGCAAGAGTAGCCAGGCTTATACAATCGCCACTTCCCATTGCCTTTGTAGATTCAAGTGAAGTACCGCTAACTTTCAAAATTGGACTCCATGTGCATTTCAAACGAAATTCCATATGTTGAAAGAATGGTGCAGCAATAGGGGCAACGTGGCTCTGATATAAAGTAGAAGGACAGCTGAGAAGTAGGAAGTCAATAAATTGCTTGATGAATTGTGTCATGTGGCGGTGCTCCATCGCTTTTAGATGATCAATATTAGAAACTATACTGACAAATGTTGGGTAAGATGGTGCCAGCTCTGGCGAATAAAGTGCTCTTTGAGCGCACAAAAGCCCAAGCATTTGCAAGCACGTTCCACGCAACTCGTTGAGCCAACCACTCCATTTTGGTGCAAGATTGCATGACCTTCTATCCCAACCACTCACAACGCTTCCAGCTGTCCCACCTTCACCAAAGACTCCTCCTCCAGAAAGATTACTTTGATTTTTAGCCAAGTATACCTCGTCATCAGAGATGGCATAGACATACTTCTGAACAGAATTTTGGAGGTATTTGGATTGATTTGATGGATGCCAAAGTGAAAAGAGGGTATTGAGCACTTGCATTAATGAAGGTAATATGCGTGGCCATAAATGAACGAAGGGGTCATTCAAAGAAAGTTCATTGATACTAACAGATCCTTCATCTGGAAAACTTGCTAGATTTTGGGTTGCTAGTAACTGACTTTCTGTTAGCGGAATACCTGCATTTGGTCTTTTTCGTGCAGCTTCTTGACACCGCTTTCCAACAGAAAGTAGCTGATTGAAAGCGGAGAACAATTCAGAGAAGTTATTTGATACTCTCTCCACGTTTGCTTTGTCAGTTACTGTTAAAGGATTTGTACCAGCGTCAGCGACTCCCATCAATTGCATCAAGGAGTCAGGAGAACTGATTGCTTCTTTGACCATCGGACTTTCTAATTTATTCAATGCATCAGAAAGCACATCAGCGACAAAGTTCGACCTTGCAGTGGGATCTTCTACAGCAGTAGCAACGCAAGACAGGAATTCAAAGAGATGCATCCGATTAGCTGGAAGCATTGAACTCATCGATAGCAAAGTCTTACAACGAT
This sequence comes from Chaetoceros tenuissimus, assembly GCA_021927905.1. NCBI lineage: Eukaryota > Bacillariophyta > Thalassiosirophyceae > Chaetocerotales > Chaetocerotaceae > Chaetoceros > Chaetoceros tenuissimus. The sequence continues at coordinate 2,373,765 of BLLK01000069.1, forward strand.
CACTTAATTGTCCTAACCACCCAACCAAAAGATGAGGAACCATTTTTGTAACTGCTATGAGAGAAACACCTGCCTTCTTACGCAAACTTATGACTTCATTGCTAAGAACGCCCCCATCTGCTGGGCTAGATTCTTCTCCAAGACATTGTAAGAATGCATCAATTGCTGATATCAACCTTGTAGGGTCATGCTTCCAATAATATTTCAGTGATTCGAGCAAGGTGACTCTTCGAAACTTTAACCAAATATCACTAGGATTCCATGCAATTATCTTGCTTGCTATGTCTCCCAGTAACGAGCGCACTTCATTGCGAATAGTGATTCGATTAGGGTCCATGAATGAGGGATCATTCGTCTTTGTTTCGTCTAAAGCCCAGTCGGGAAGACCATGGATGGTATTATCCAATGGCAAATTAAATCCTTCAAAGTTCAGTACAGCTGTACTTTCTTGAGTAAGTTGACCCGAAGATGGATGTAAACAATCTCGAATATTACCACTAGCATAGGTACTGAACAAATATTCAAATCTTTGGTGAATAATATTCACAGCGAGTTTTGGTTCTATCGCACTAATCATGCGTATATTGAGGTTGGTTTTTGATCGGAAATCACCAATAAATAAATCATAATCATCTTTTTCGTCAAATGATTCTTCTAGCAATGCCGAGTGTGGATGGTTTTGTTCTTCTACGTCTTCCCATCGAAATCTCGTTAGATGCCGTGTGTAGGCAATAAGTAATCTTTCAAAACAAGGCTGAAGTAATCTAGTTTGTCCCTTGCAAAGCTGGGGATCTCGCAGCAATAGAGCCCATGTATTGTTCTGTTCGCCACATATTTTAGGAGATGGATGCTGTGCCATGTCGGCGAGCAGTCCTAGAAGGGTAGCCACGGTTTGATATCTTTGCCCCTTCTCGTTCATAATAGACTTGTCATTTGTAATATGAGCAACGTGTGCAGACAGCGAAGATGCCAACATTTTTGATAGTGCTCTGTGAAATGGATATCTGTCCACCAAAGTTTGTATAGGATCTACAGGTTTGCCTTCTGCTGCTGCTTTGATAGCGTCCTGTTGAGAAGCCGCTTCATTTGCTTCACTGATTGCTGCTGGCAACGTAGATATAAGTTTCAGCCATTGCTTGTTATCTATCTTCCTCAAAACAATTTGCTGTAGGCATTTCACTGCAGCCTTATGCAATCCAGCTGTTTCTTCACGTAATATATGGAGCAATGCGCTAATGAAATCACATTGATTGGATGCAACATTACTATTTTCATTGCTATCTTCCGATGGAGGAATAATCCATTCAGTTGGCATTGCCTGGCAGAATTTCTCCAAAGTTTTCAAGCAGTCTGCTACAATCTTTCCAGCTTTTTCTTTGATTCGCACCTGTTCATCATACATTGGCTTTTCTTGTGGAGTCATTTGATGTATGGTTCGCCCACTATTCACCAAATAATTCACCATTTCCTTTATATTTCCTTTTGCTGTCTGTATTACAATATATTCATTGGATAGTAGGTTGAAAATTAATGGAAGAAATTGAGCATTAACTTCATTCAGACCGATGAGCACATCATTTCTTCGTGAAGTCGATATTTTTGAATTGAAATCTCCGTCGGTACAATCTTCAGTTATGATAGTGAGACATTCTACACACATTTTCACACCAATCAAAGAGCCATATCCAGTCGAACTTTGTTCAGATGCATCTGGTGGTATATACCATAGTCCTCCTTTGTCTGGTGGTGAGAATAGGTCTGAAATGAAAGTGGTCCACCGTTGAGGAAAGTCTCGTGTTGCTATATCAGCAATAAGGGAAGCAATTTTAATAGCAAGGAATCTATTTTCATTGTCTTCCGTTGATTTTTCCATTGGACTTTTACTGCTATCTTTTGCAGACATTGTACTTCTCGTGAGGAGTTGTCTTGCACTAGTCATGACAGCATTCCTGATTGCAAACCTTTCAGCATCATTCTTTAACTTTGCATAGTTTGATTTGAGAAAGTTCTGGAGTATTCCCAACATGTATAATTTGACAGAAGCTGTGATATCAATGTTTTGCGGTGATATTGGTAAATAAATATTCTCAGTTTGAAGAAGATCCAAAATGACAGCAACTCGACCATCATATTTTTTAAATTGCTCCAAGGTTTGGAAAGCTTCGGATCGAGATTGCTGATTGATCAAAGGCATTATATATGGCGAAGACGCCGTTGAAATAGCTATAGCTCGGAACAAAGCGAGCTTTTGTGCGTCGTCCATGACAAGTGCAATTGTATTGAAAGAGAATGTATTTATTATATGAATATGTAATCAGAAATGTATAAGAAAGATTTTCAGCACGTATTGGATTGGAACTGTTCTTTCACTAGGAACTTTTTATGTTGGTTTGTTGTTTGGATATGAGGCAGATAATATGATACGTAACCTTTTAATGACAGGCAGTAAATGGAGTTTCGTTACTCATCTATACAAGTGAGAAAAAGGTACTTCATGAAGATTTTACATGATGTCTGTGGTGATTGAATTCAAAATTAAAATGGTGTGTGTTGGTGTTTGGCTGGAGCGGATTTTGCTACTCCCAACTCCCAACCCAACAAATGAAGGAGCCCTTTCCAATGACGAAGATTGATGCTTTCTTCGTTAGGGTGCATACCATGTACCTCGTACCATAGCGTGCATTCTGAATGAATTTGTGCCTCAACAAAAGTCTCAGTTAAAATATAGATATATATTTGTGAAAAAAGTTATTATAAATTATTTCATACAGATATTTGTTGTGCTTGAACTTCGTTCATTTGAATACCTTCCTATCTAGTAAAGTCCACTAGCAATCACTTTATCCCTCAAATCAAATACCGCTCTAATGTAGTTATCCATGATTGCACCAAGCTTTTCAGGGTAGAGTTCTCCAAGTGATTTAAGGTAATGCACGATTGCTTCAGTTTGTTCATCTGTGAAAGGATACATCTTAGGTCCTTCTCTCTGGGATTTTGGTTGCAACCCAGTAATACTCTGATCTCCACGATTGTGGACAACCCAATCCCATAGACATGGGATTTCAGAAGGTGGATGATCAAGCGCCTTACCACTTGTTTCTGACAAAAATTGTCCTAGACGAAGGTACTCATCTGGACCAGTTTCTTCGCTAGTAAGATCTTCGAAAGCGACAACAATTTGATCTTCAGGTGCATTGTGTTCCATCCTAAAGATTTTTCATTAGAATCATGAAGAAGTGCAATGTTTCATGAAAAGAATTTATACAGTGCAAACTTACCAGAAGAGAGTATGATGAACCCATGACTGCAACTCTTTTTCGAAGTTAGCATCACGCCATGCAACCCATTCGTCTAATTGAAAATTAATTGGAAAATGAGAATCATGTTCTGAATAAATATAAAATTGAAAGCTTTGTATATCGAACTTACCAAGAGGGACTCTGGTAGAATGGTTGTCAAGATTGTTTTCTCTTTCGTAGAGGTAACTCAAGAAACTTGGTATGCACTTGATAGGATTGCGGATCAAAAGGACAGATCTTGGTACCTCAGCGAAAGGTTCAAAAAGTTCATCATTTGACCCATGCGCAGGGTAATGAGATTTGATAGCAATAACAAGACCCTTCTTTGCAAGGTCATCTTGATCAACAGCATCGTCACTTGTCATGTAACCAGTAATTGGACGAATAAGTTTCCAGCCAAGACGTGCTCCACTTCCAGGATAAGAAGCAATCATAGTTGGTACCATTGGCTCGGTCTTTGGCGGAGAAATTTCCGGTGCACTTGAACATTGTTTTGGTGTTAGAGGAGTTTTGTTTTTGTGTGCGCGCATCAAGTCAGCAAGAGATGGCTCTTCAGCTTTTGCTGGGAGAGGTTCCGGAGCTTTTGCACTAGGAAGGGAAGCAGATAGAGAACTTAGACTTGGCAATGACTTTGGTGCAGGTTCAGGTTGACGTTCCACACTAGTTCCTGTCATTTGAGACAGAACTGCAGCAATATCCTCTTCTGAGTACTGTGTCAAGAGTGCAGCAAGTTGTGGATTGTCTTCAATAGCACTAGTCTTTCTTAAGATTTCTAACTGCATTGGCTCTTTCTTCGCCCCCATAGATCCCAAACTGCCGAGAAAATCTCCACCTTTGCTAGACTTGTTGGACAGCATATCGCCACCCATCTTCTTCTTGTCAGCCTGCTCTTTCAATAAATCAAACTCAGTTGGCTCTTTCTTCGCACCCATAGATCCCAGACTACTAAGAAGATCTCCACCTTTGCTAGACTTGTTGGACAGCATATCGCCACCCATCCTCTGCTTGCCAGCCTTCTCTTTCAACAAATCAAACTCGGTTGGCTCTTTCTTCGCACCCATAGATCCCAAACTGCTGAGAAGTTCTCCACCTTTGCTTGGTTTCTTCGAGAGCATGTCACCACCCATCTTCTTTTTGTCAGCCTTCTCTTTCAACAAATCAAACTCGGTAGGCTCCTTTCCCTTTTTTATACCTTTTGATTTTCCACCTGGCAAAACGTCTGGATTAATTCCCATCTTGTCCATCAAGTCATTCAGTTCGTCTGAGTTCATGTTTTGAAGTGATTCAGGGTCGACTCCTCCACGCAACATTTTCTTCGATTGATTGATTGCGTCCTCATTAATTCCATCCTCATCGCCTTCAGTTGGTTTGTACATGATATCAGCAACCTTATTCATGCCTTTGATGTTTTCAGAGTTTCCTGATCCTCTTATTCTTTCCCACATATCTTGTTGGTATTCACCTCTAGTGTTAACTGGCCTAGATTCCGGCTCGTCTTCGTCTGGAACACGATGACTGCGAATATCAAATACTCCCTCTCCCATTATACTTTTAGTTCCACCAGATTCAGGAGCAAGGTTCTTTAAATCGACTGTCTTCTTCTTTCCTCCAAATAAAGATCCAAGAATGCTACGATCTTTATTCTCGTCTTCGAGATCCTTATTCTCTGCATCTTCCCCCTCCATCATTCCTCGTAGTTTTACTTCTTCATCATGTGACGTGTTTGTTCCATCAAGTTCTCTCCAAGTACCACGATCAAGTGCTTTCGCATTATCTAAACGTTTTGGAAGAGGAGGTACTTCATCTGATTTAGTCAACATCATACGCTCTTCGTCCATTCCAGGAACGCTTTTTTTGGCAACCAAATGGTCCTTCAGAGCAGCCTGCTGTACAGCTTGGATAAGTTCCAAAGGAACATCTTTATTATAGCTTGAGGACATCTCACGATGAAGAATTTTGTTTGATGATGATGAATTGGAAGTATAGACTGTATGTGCGACAGCTACTAGAGCTATAAGTTTTAGCACCTTTTTACGACTCATATTTCTAATAGATTCAGGGATAGAGGATATACTAGACTCGTCATCAGAGAAGTTATATTCATATGGCAGCATAGCTGTCCTTTTCTTGAGCATACGCATGGTTATTGTTTGTTGTATTGAATGAAGAGGAAGGCTTCGGAGTATTGAAAATGACTTTTTTCTTTGATGTGTCAACACTTGTTTCTCAACTCTTGAAATAGTTGTACAAGAACGAGATCACCTAGCTTCAACACTTTGATTGCAAAGGGAAAGACAAGTAGTACTCTATTGAAGTATGATCCTTGAATATGCAGGTAATGTTACCAAAACAACGAGTAATGATTGAGTCGTCTATTAAGTCTTCTTGATAAATTCATCAAAAAAAGAAATAGACCGGAAAAGTGATTCGGGGAAATGACTTTGAGAGAAGCTCAATCTTATTGACAGGTGTCAAATGACCTTAGTTTCCTAAAAATCCCTTCCCTACAAGGTTAGGGATTTCAAATATTTCAGTGGTTGTCCTCTCCTCTGCTTCTTCGAAAATCTTTTCATCTTTTGCAAAGAACACCATCTGAGATACTCTCTGAGAAATCTTCATGCATCCATCACATAATTTCACATAATCAAGTGTTTACCATGTTGCTAAAAAAGACTACATCTAATGCTGCTTCAAGAATTGCTTCCAAGGCTATGGGAGCAACTCGTTCCATGAGTGGAAAGGAAATCAAGTTTGGAGTTGAGGGAAGAGCTGCAATGTTGAATGGAGTAAATAAGTTGGCTGATGCTGTACAGGTGAGTGTGACAACCTGCATCGGGCAGTGTATGCATCATGACAGTGCGACTTGATTGTTACCATTAAACCATATAAAAGATTGCTTGCTTTTCATTTGTATATAAATATATCATGAAGCTTGTACAAAGCTGAAAACAGTTGGTGTTCGCATAAAATGATGTTCATCTTCATTTATGAGTTTTATACAAATATGCTAATCATTACGTGCTTTGCTTCAACTAGGTTACTCTTGGACCAAAGGGTCGTAATGCAATCATTGCTCAACCATACGGAGCACCAAAGATCACAAAGGATGGTGTTACTGTAGCAAAATCTATTGACTTTGAGGACAAATTCGAAGATATGGGAGCACAACTTGTTAAATCTGTTGCATCTAAAACTAACGACATTGCAGGAGATGGAACCACCACTGCTACTGTTCTTGCACGTGCAATCTACAATGAAGGTTGCAAAGCAGTAGCAGCTGGAATGAACCCACTTGACTTGAGAAGAGGAATTCAGCTCGCAGTAAATCACGTTGTTGATACTCTCGGTGAAATTACAAAGCCAATTTCTTCAAAGGAAGAAGTAATGCAAGTTGGAACTATTTCTGCAAATTCTGATACAGAAATTGGACAGCTTATTGCTGATGCTATGGAGCGTGTTGGAAAGGAAGGAGTTATCACTGTTCAAGACGGAAAGACACTTGAGAATGAATTGGAAGTTGTAGAAGGAATGAAATTCGATAGAGGATTCATTAGTCCATACTTCATTACTAACCCAAAGACACAGACTGTTGAACTCGAGAATCCACTTATCCTTTTGGTTGAGAAGAAGGTATCCAATCTTCAGCAGCTTGTGCCTCTTCTTGAGTCTGTTATCAAGTCCCAATCTTCCCTTTTGATTGTTGCAGAAGATGTTGAGTCTGAAGCTCTTGCAACTCTTGTTGTGAACAAGCTCAGAGCAGGAATCAAGGTATGTGCAGTAAAGGCACCAGGTTTCGGGGATAATCGTAAGGCTACTATGCAAGATCTTGCTATCTTGACCGGAGGAACCGTAATTTCGGAGGAGACTGGAATGAAGCTCGAAGAGGTTCAGCCACATCACCTTGGAAGTTGTAAGAAGCTCAATGTAACAAAGAATGACACTGTTGTTTTGGATGGAGCTGGAGATAAAGCGGCAATCGACGAGCGTTGTGAACTCATCAGAGCATCTATTGAGACTACTAAGTCCGACTATGAAAGAGAGAAGCTTCAAGAACGTCTTGCCAAGTTGTCTGGAGGAGTTGCAGTTATCAAGGTTGGAGGAGCTTCTGAGGTTGAAGTTAATGAGAAGAAGGATCGTGTTGTAGATGCCCTTAATGCAACTCGCGCAGCTGTTGAAGAAGGAATTGTTCCAGGAGGAGGAAAGGCTCTTCTTTACTGCTCTACAAAATTGAATGATGTTTTGGACAAGGCAGAGAATATGGATCAAAGAATTGGAGTTGAGATTATCCAAAGAGCTCTTCGTGCTCCAATCTCTACCATTGCAATGAATGCTGGAGAAGAGGGTGCAGTTGTAGTTGGAGAATTGACTAAGCCAGATGTTGCTGTATCAATGGGATTCGACGCACAAAATGGTGTATACACTGACATGTTTGAGGCTGGAATTATTGATCCAACAAAGGTCACACGCACAGGAATTGTCGACGCTGCATCTGTAGCGGGTCTTTTGACTACTTCAGAATCCATGATTGTTGACAAGCCTTCACCTGAAGGAGGAGCTCCAATGGGTGGAGGAATGCCACCAGGAATGGGCATGCCTGGAATGATGTAGACACTATAGAGCATAATAGAGAACATTATTTATTCTAGTGAATGAATGTAGTAAGTATATATTTACACTACGTATGCTTCGGTTTTGGTAAAATATGGTAGTTTCATGCGAGGTTTCTTTTCTTGAAAAGGTTATGATTCCTTTGAAAAACGTTAAAATCTACAACCGCTACGCGCCCTTTTTGATGAAATCCATTTCTCTTTTTGACACCCTTCTCATTTCTCATTTCATTTATGCGAACACAAGTTTCACAGAAACGAAAGGGTGATTGGCTTTGATCACTAACTTCAACTGTGCACAATAATCATCTGAAAAGTTGGGGAAAGAAAGGAGTTCTTTTTCATGAAGATTCAGTTAGATTTAGGGTTCGGAAACATCACCACCTCAGTTGCAGGAGCCTTCTGTTCTTTCCATAAACACAAGATATATACAAAACTACAACTGAAACAATTATTATCCTCTATCCAAGATGACCTCGACCTATGATTCTCAGCTAAAGAAGATGAAGACTGCACCAGGGTTCATTGCTGCGTTAGACCAGTCTGGTGGTTCAACACCAAAAGCTCTTGGACTCTACGGTATTCCCGAGACTGAATATGTAAAAGGAGAGACATCAATGTTTGACCAGGTCCACAAGATGAGAGAGAGAATCGTTACGAGCAAGAGTTTCAATGGTGATAGAATTCTAGCTGCTATCTTGTTCGAAGATACTTGTAGAAGAGTAATTGAAGGAATGCCATCTGCCAAGTTTTTATGGGAAAAGAAAGGAGTCGTACCTATCATCAAGATTGACCAAGGGTTGGAAGAAGAACGCAATGGTGTTCAGCTGATGAAGCCATTATCCAAGTTGGATGATCTTCTTGAGTTGGCAAAAGAAAATGAAATCTTTGGAACAAAGGCAAGAAGTGTTATCAAGCTTGCGAATGAGAATGGCATTAAGGTACGTGTGCAGTGTTCTTTTTACATATTTTTTCAAATACATGCAGACAACTTACTCAAGCTTTTCGTTGCATGCACTTTAGGCAAATGTACAACAGCAATTCAACGTTGGAAAGAAGGTCTGTGAAGCTGGATTGCATCCAATCATTGAACCTGAGGTTGATATTAAATCACCAGAAAAGGAACAAGCTGAAGCCATTTTGAAGGAAGTGCTTCTGGACAATCTTAATGCACTTTCTCCAGACGAGAAGATTATGCTCAAACTCACAATCCCTACTAAAGCAAATCTTTACAAGGAGGTGATTGCTCATCCAAATGTTCTACGTGTTGTTGCACTATCTGGAGGATATAGTCGATCTGAAGCCAACGAGCTCCTAGCTCAAAACGAAGATTTGATTGCCTCATTCTCGAGAGCCTTAACAGAAGGTTTGTCAGCAAACGACACCGCAGATGAATTCGATGCGAAACTTGATGACTCAATTGGAAGTATCTATTCTGCATCTGTTGAGAAGTAGGGTCTTGCGACAATTTGAATGCAGATCGACATTACATGATACATTAAGTAAATCACAATTTTAATTCTACTATTTATTATTGGAATTTTTTAGGCCTCTTCCCCATCATTATTAAGCTTCAAAGATAAGAAAATGCTCCAAAAGAAGAAGACACAGTTAAGAAAAAGAACTCTTAATACAGGTGGACAAAAAGCCAAATTCACCATAGTCGCTGGAACCCATAACTTCCAATTCGCAAGCATAGTATCTGTGTTTGGGTGATTGGAAATTGAGATCAAGCGTTGAGATAAACTATCCAAGAATTCTAGATTGCTCCTATAAAATTTCTGCCCACTTACCTTTGTAGTCTCTATCCAATTGATCTTTTACATCATCTGTAGATTTGCCTTCTAAAATTCCAAGGAAGTAAAAAATCAACACAGTAAAAATCGGTGCTTGAACAAATTGGTCAATTACCACTTTAATTCCAGTTGTTGCGGTGAAGGGATCTTCAGTTGGAGGTAACGCACCATCGAGTAAAAGGTAGTAGAAATGGTTCCAGGGAGCCTGAAGAATGAATCCAAAAAACGCAAACCTAACAAATCTTGCAATATCAATATCTTTGTCTTCTTCACTAATACTGTTCTCAATAGCTTGTCCAGCCAAATCAGCTGCGCCCAAGATAACACCAGCAGTTACAGATTTTGTAAGAAGCGGATCAGATTCTAATGCTTGATTATATGATGTCCATGCATTTACCACAAAATCAGTGAGACCTGGATCCACTGCTGAAAGTGAAGTGACTTTATTTGATCTCCTAATTTCATTTTTTAATGCAGTCTGCCCGATAGAGAAGGCTTCTGCACCCACAAAAAGAACAGATAGCACGACACAAAACCTGAGGAATGACTTCATCTCAAAGATATTCTTGGATCAAGGTTTTTTGAGGAGTTGATTGATTTACAATAATCACCACAACGCAAAATGTTACAAAGCAAGCAGTAGTATTAGGTATTAGATAGTACCTTACCATAGATAGTACGTATTAAAACTCTATCCAAGAAACTGAAACACATCATCGTTGTCATCATCGTCATTCTTAATTTGAAAAAGGCGCGAAAGCAACCGTAGGATACCTGAAACTATTCATTGCATATTTTCATTTCCAAAAAACATACTTCGAGACTAATTGGTATCATATATATGTAAAAGATTTCCATCAGTGTTTCTATTATAGATTTCAATTTAATAATGAAAAAAATGGTTTTCCATTCCAAAAAGAGCATTAGTATGACCAATTCAACAAATCATGTTCATGTTCATAGTACCTACCTTACGTGACTTTAAAGGTACCACTTAGCTTAGTCTCAAGGATTCTCAACATGAAAAGATGAAGTGTGGAAAAGTTCAAAAATAAATATAGCTACAAATAGTTCATATTATCAATTGTCTAAAACCTCTAATGAAAATCAATATACAAAATATTTCAATATTTCACAGGAGAATCGTTTTTATCTTTAAAAGTAAATGTGAATATATTAATTTAAGAGCAACAAATCTAAATATATTCTAAATTAGTTTCCTGCTGCTGCATATGCGTCAATAACCTCCTGGATGTCATTCTTGGATCCCATAACAATTGGTACACGTTGGTGAACTTGCTCAGGAACGATTTCCATAACACGCTTGGTTCCAGTAGTGGAAAGTCCTCCTGCTTGCTCCATGATGAAAGACATTGGTGCTCCCTCGTAAAGAAGACGAAGCTTTCCGTTAGGGTTCTTTGTGTCACCTGGGTATCCGAAAACACCTCCGTAAAGAAGAGTACGGTGAACATCTCCAACCATGGATCCAATGTAACGGGATGAGTATCTCTCTCCGCTTCTTCCAGTTCCCTGACGCCACTTGTAAACGGTCTCCTTCATTGGTGCATCCCACTTCTCAATATTTGCTTCGTTAAAAGAATAGATCTTTGAGGACTCAGGAATCTTAACATTAGGGTGGGAAAGAACAAACTCTCCAATAGTATCATCAAGGGTGAACATGTAAACTCCATTTCCGAGGGTAAGTACAAGGAAGGTGGAAGAAGAATACAAACAGTATGCACCTGCTACAAGCTTGGTTCCAGGCTGAAGGGTGTTTGCGAGGCAGTTTGCCATAGCTTCGTCTTCAGTCTCAATGCTTTCGTCAACTTCACAGTTTTCATCGTGCTCGTAAATTCCAATAATTGTTCCAGTTGGGATTCCAGCATCAACATTAGAAGATCCATCAAGAGGATCGAATACACATACATATTTTCCGGTATCTTCTACAACAAGATCCTTATTATCCCAAGTAGAAGTAAGCTTATCGTCTGCATTTCCGCTGCTTACAAGATCAACCTACAAAGTCAAAAAAATCGACAGTCCACAAAACAAATCGGAAAAACATATATATATATATCGATAGAGAAGCAAATTGTGTGGCAATATGTTGAATGATGATATGAGTTGATGATATTGCTGATGCTACTCGGTCAAATGTAGACATAAATTGTGTGATGTGTACTTACAGGCTCATCTTCCTCCTCAGAAGCAAGAACTCCAAGCTTTCCAGTGAAACGAAGTGCACGCTTCAAAAGATCGTTAGTGATAACATCAAGCTTCTTTTGGTCTTCTCCCTGTACATTAACTTCTCCCTCAAGTCCAAGAGTCTCGGAAGATGGAAGCTGGGATCTCTTAACAATATCAGCAATTGCCTTGCATGAAGTGTCAATAGCTCCGAAGAGAGTAGTCAACTCAGAAAGTTCAGGGTTAAGCATAGCAACCTCAGCCATGAAACGGGTGAAGGTTACTCCAGTGGTTTCACAAACCTCATCAAATACTGGTGCCTTACTCTTGGTCTCCATAACTGGTGCTTCAGTAGATGCAAGAGAAGTCTTGACGAATGGCTTTGCTGCAGGAGCAAAAGCAGCTGCAGTAGAAGCAGTGAAAAGGAATCCGAAAGCTGTGAACTTCATTCTGATTGATAAAATCTATGGAAAGCGATAAAGAGTCAGAATGAAGTCATTTCAAAACATAACCATTTAGATTAGCAATAACACATCGAGAAATAAATGATGTGTTGTCTTCCCAGGACATTCTCTGCTTTTCATTCTTTCTTCCCTAGCTCTCTATACACTCAAATATAATGAAACTGTAAACACTAAGTCGTCGGCATTATTCACTCACTTACAATCTAATGTTCAATAGAATATTAGTTCTTGAGCAGATGCAAGGAGCAGTGTTAGACAGAGCTGTCACAAAGTAGATCTGTAGTTTTCGCTTATTTTCTCACTTGCGTGTGGTAGCTGGGAAAAGGCCTGTCGATGTCGATATCTTTGCTTTCAGTGTCGATGTGCGTACGTGTTCCCCAATCCAACAAACAAATGACGTCTCGATCGCTCATGAGAAAGATGTGAAAGCTGAATGGAGACACCCACATGGAGGTTTATGTTGATAGCAGCTGTATCTTGATGAACTTGATCAGAACAAAACATTTTCAATAATTGAAGTAAGTAGATAGATTTGCTATGAATTAATGGGAATACTTGTTACGTGATAAAAGTACCAAAATTTTACGTTGAATTGGATATTGACGATATTTTTCATCTTTCATTTATAGATATAAAATGAAGGTTTTCTCCATTGCAGCAATTGCACTTTTCGCAGCTCCAGCAGCAGCTTTCGCTCCTGTTGGACAGGCATCTGTTAGAGTTAACACCGAGCTCTACAAGTCCAATCCTCCAGTATTTGATGAGGTTTGTGAAACCACTGGAGTAACCCTCAAGCGATTCATGTCTGAGGTTGCTATGCTTAACCCTGAGATTGCTGAATTGACCATTCTTTTCGGAGGAATTGAGACTGCTTGTAAAGCTATCTCTAACCTCGTAAAGAGATCCCAGCTTCCATCTTCCGAGACTCTTGGACTTGAGGGAGAAGTTAATGTACAGGGAGAAGATCAAAAGAAGCTTGATGTTATCACTAACGATCTTTTGAAGCGTGCACTTCGTTTCACTGGAAAGCTTGGAGTTCTTGCATCTGAGGAGGAAGATACACCTGTAAGTGCAACTAATGTGAATCTTTTGTAGGGACATTATTGAAAATTGCAAACATAATCTCACCAACACTTTAATCTTTCCCTCTCTTGTCATGTTTTGATATTTGTTTCGATTTCATGTTCAGGTTGATGTCATGCCAGAAAATGCTAAGAGAAGTGAGATTGTAATCGATGAGGGAGATAAGTACGTTGCTGTATTTGATCCTCTTGATGGATCTTCTAATGTTGATGCTGGAATCCCAACTGGAACTATTATTGGAATTTACGAGCACGACGAAAACTGTGAAATTGATGCTGACTGTGTTGGAGAGGAGTGCACTGAACAGGAGGCACAATGTCTTGCAAACACCCTTCAGCCTGGAACTAATCTTGTAGCAGCTGCATACTGTTTGTATTCTTCTTCTACTTTCTTTGTTTTGACTTTGGGATCAGGAACCTACGGATTTACACTTGATGAGAATATTGGAGAGTTTGTTCTTTCCCATCCAAATATGAAGATTCCAGAGAACTCTAAGATTTTGTCATTCAACGAGGCTAATACTCACATGTGGGATGAACCACTTCAAAAGGTTGTAACTGGATGGAAGGAAGGAACCGGAAAGAGCGGAGAATCTTTCTCTTCCCGTTATGTAGGATCCATGGTTGGAGATGTTCACCGTACTCTTCTTTACGGAGGTGTTTTCGGATACCCAGGTGACACAAAGAACCCTAACGGAAAGCTTCGTCTTCTTTACGAGGGAGCACCAATGTCTTTCATCATGGAGCAAGCAGGAGGACTTTCCACTACTGGAACCAAGCGTGTTATGGAGATTGTACCAGAGGTTGTTCACCAACGTGTACCAATTGTTATGGGATCCAAGAACGATGTTCAGGAGGTTATTGATGCATATGCAGCAGCAGGAAACTAAATATAGAACTTTATATGAAACAATGATGAGTCTAAAGAAGTAATCTCATTTTTTTTTAAATCAATTAAAAATTCTAAAAAAATGTAAAATGAAATTTCATCCATCTCAAAAATAGTAGGTAAAGTTTTCATAGGTATGATTAAGTCCAGATTAAGGCATGTACGGTCCACTTAATTGGTGATAGTTAAAAATAATGATGATGTAAAAAAAAAAACAAGCAAGAAGAAGGCATTGGCAAAATTATTGATGCCCCAAAGCAATAAGTCGTACATTGATAGCTACCTTATATGAAATAGGTTCTGATAACACTGACGATTGCGCGAAGAGTTTCTAGACACATCCCTCATCCCTCCTTTTCAAGTACGTGTCTTTGCCACGAAACCAAAAGGCGATCTATCTTTCTCACCTTCGTTATCCTCTCTTCTTCTGGTTGACAACACTCCTTTTAACATAATCTGGAAAGATGAAATTCCTTCTTGCTCTTCTTACTGTTAGCAGCGTTGCTGCATTCACTCCAGCGGCTATCAAGCCAGTTGCTAAGTCTATCCAGCTCTACGGAGAGTACGGAGCTTCCTCCACTTCTTTCTACACCAATGTAGAGAAGCAGGACAGCTATGCATCCCTTGACGATGTTCTTAGCGTGAAATGCAAGGACGAGAAGGTTAGACTTGTGATCAAGGATATGCTTGATGCATGTGCTGATATCACTGAGGCTCTCAGAACAGCACTTGTAACTGTTGAGGGAAGTGCAAACACTTTCGGAGATGCTCAGCTTTCTGTAGATGTTATCGCTGACAACCTTATGTGGGAGGCTTGCAAGAACTCCCCAGTTATTCGCGAGGGAGCTTCCGAGGAGGACCCAGAGGTTCGTGATACTGATGAGCAGGGAGATGGAGAATACACTGTTTGTTGGGATCCTCTTGATGGATCTTCCATTGTTGATAACAACTGGGCTGTTGGAACCATGATTGGAATTTGGCCAAAGAGCACTGGACTTATCGGAGCAACTGGACGTGACCAGGTTACTTCCCTTGTAGCTATCTACGGACCACGTACTACTGTTCTTGTTGCTCTTGATGATGGAACTTACGAGTTCTCTTACGGATGTACCCCAGAGGGATGCCAGCTTCCTGATGGAACTTGGGAACCATGGATCTGCTCTCGTTCTGATATCAAGATCAACCCAGACTGTAAGATTTTCTCCCCTGCTAACCTCCGTGCTGCACAGGATGTTCCAGGATACAAGAAGCTCATTGATCACTACATGGCTGACCGTTACACCCTTCGTTACTCTGGAGGACTTGTGCCTGATGTATACCAGCAGTTCACCAAGAACCAGGGTATCTTCTCCAACCCAACTTCTCCATCCTCCCCTGCTAAGCTTCGTCTTGCATTCGAGGCAGCTCCATTCGCACTTCTTGTTGAGAAGGCAGGAGGAAAGTCTTCTGACGGAATCACTGGAGGATCCATCCTTGATGTTCAAATCAATGCTGTTGACCAACGTACTCCACTTTGTATCGGATCTGCTAACGAGGTTGATCGTTTCAATGACTGGGTTATTGGAAGCGAGGAGTAAATTCTTTGTTCCAAAAAGATGGGCATATTGAAAGTATTTTTAGTACATAAAATGAAAATAGATTGAAACTATGCTAATTATGTCATATGAATATATCTTCTTCTATTATTTGGTTAAGATCCATTTGTCAAGAGGTCGTCCTCATCGGAAAAACCTTTCATTTTCTGATTGACCTTGCCCTTATCATTGGCATTGCCATATTTTGGTTGTGATTTTGATTGCATAATACGGACAACTCCTTCCCCAACCTCATTTCTCATAGTAATCCCTTCTTCTTCAACTTTGGAGTTGTTTGTACTAGATTTCTTAATGCGCTTGTTCATATTCTTTTGTAACACAGCATTCATACTCAGCAAAGCTTTAATTTTCTTCGAAGATTTCTCAATCTGACCCTTGTAGTCATTCAGAGTAGATTTTAAAGATTCCATTTCTTTCTTGAGTTGGACAATTTCCATGTCTTTGGTTTGTATAACTTTCTTTGTTTGTGCTGTCATCATTTGTACTTTACTTTCTTCGTCTGACTCTTTGATTTTAGTTGGGACCGCTGCTTCTTTATTTGAAGTGTTTTCTGCAAGTGTTCGTTTTGTATATATGCCAGTATATTCAATAGCTCTTTGACGATATAGAGCAGATTTCAGGTGAGCATCATATATTTCTTTGCTTCTAAACATACGATCTTTTGTTCTCAAATCTTGAAGACGCTTCGCATATTGATTATGGTTGGTCATAGAATTTGGTTGAGAGTAAACTTCTGTATCTAATGGTGTTCTAGGAATTCTACTCACTGGTATCTGCTCTGGTGCATTTGCACCTTTCTCCGTCGTCTTCCTTCCATCCTGTGAAGTCTTCGGTGGAATGGTTTTGTTGAGTGGCGATTCTACATGTTGCCTTTTCCCACGCATCATGGCGGTAGTGAATTGTTCTCTCCATGCTTTAGAGTCTTTGACGGTGCGTTTACTTATCTCAAACATCGTTGGAGTATCATCATCTCTAACAAACATATCATAATTGACGTTCTCATTCAAAGGACCAATTTTTCGTATTTCCTGTATTCTTCGCCTAAGTGCTTTTGATTGTGGTGGTTCGATGTACCCTTTTCTTGGAGGGGCATTATTCTTATCATTACGACCCATTAGATAAGGGGAGCCATGCTTTGATCTCTTTTCTTCTACTTGGCAAAGTCGGCACGTCATTTCATTTCTTCCCCTTTTTCTTTCAATTACAATCTCTTCTGGTGACAACAAGCATTTACACCTAGAGCATGCAATTAAATTGCTATTGATATCGAGTTTGTTGCTAATTTCTCCTGCTTCAATGTCTTTAGATTGATGTGTTGCAAGTTGCCTAGCTTTTTCCTTTGCTGAAATATCTTTTTCAAAGTCGTCCATATCTTTGAGTAGTTTTGACAATGATTCTGTTTGATCTTTTCTATATTGTGCACCTCTCCGTAAAGCAGCTGCTTCTTTAGCTTTTGCTTGATCTTTTTTCCGATCTTCGGATAGTAAAGACCCTCGAAACTGTTCAGTCTGTTCAAGGAAACCTTTTTCATTCTCGAAAATAAGCTTATGTATGGCTTCACTATCCATTGTATTCTCTTTTGCTTGAGACATTGATTGTAGCAGAGTTTCATCGCTTATTATCCCATCTAGCTCTTCTTTACTCTGTGTACTCAATGATTCCTCATCTACAGGTAAGGTAGGACTATCATTCATAATTTGCAATGCAAGCTCTTGCATTCTTTCATTACTGGAATTTTGAGAACCTCTAAAAGATCCATCTTCATCAAAGTATTTCTCACTGTTTAAATACATATCTTCGCTCAAAATTGGAGCATTGTCGTCTTTTGAAAACCCTAAACTCTCAAAACCCGACTTCAATTCTTTGTCAAATTGAGCCTGAGTAGATGGTATTTCAACATCTGATTTTGAAGAGCTACCTCGACTCATATCAAACAAGTTCGAGAGAGAAGATTCAAGTCTATTTTGCATTTCACTATTATCGTCTTTCCTACTATTGTATCTTTTTCCAGGGTTGCGTCCCTCTTTTTCGCTGTTCAAACTAGAAGATGCTCTCGACTGAAAAGAATGGATTTGTTGTGTACGGTATGTTGAAAAACAGTGGACTTCTATGAAGCTAGTAATGAGAACAAACCATAGTAGCCGACTCTCCTCTATAATCATCTTCTCTATATAAATTCTAACTATATGTATTGTAACTATCTATCATTCCTAGTGTAACTTTGATATCATGGTGTATAAGCTTTTATGATGTCTCACATTTGGATTAGACTGTGTTATTTCCTTAATTCATTTTGTATTTTGGTGGTTTTCAACTTTGGTTCATCTTCTGGTTTCTTCTCCTCCCCCACTTCACCCCCCAATTATATTTTTGGCTATTTTTGTGCTGCGAACCCTCATTTTTGGCTATTTTTACTATTTTTTATGAGACATGAGCGTTGAGCCATCACAATTTGATAAACTTCCAACCCTAAATTCAATCTGTTCTTTCTTTTCCCATGATGGACTCACGAAGAACATAGATAGGCGTTGCAAAGGCAAACAGAATAAATATCGATCAAGAACTTTCTACTTTTTGAAGAAACCATGAGTCTCCTTCGCTCCTCTCGAGCGCCACCTCCAGACCTTCTTGTGATGGATTCATTCTCCTTTGGATCAGATGATGGACAGGACGATGTAGAGCAAAGAGGAGTAATGCCACAGGAAAAAAGTAATTCCTTTCGCCTACAGATTAAGAAGGATATGCCTAAGCCGAAAGGATTCTCTACTGATAGTCGTATCCGTTCATTACCTGCACAAAACAGGATGTTTCAAGATGGTAGTGGAAAGACTAAACGCAAGTTGCGAATGAAGACTGGTGATAGAGATGGTATGGATAATTCTTTGATCAAGGAAGCATTCTTCTCAAACAGCTGGAGAGCAAATAATGTCAGAAAGGAGAACTTGGATGGATCAGAGCAAATGGATTTAGCACCTGCAGATAGTAACAATTCCAGAGATGATGAAGAAGAAAAAGGAGGAGACGTTCTTGATATCATGGATGACTTGGCTAATGATCTTGATAATATGCGTTTTCCAAGACTAAGTACAGTACCTAGTGTTGCAGATGGTCGAAAGGAAATCAGCAAT
The DNA here is from genome assembly GCA_021927905.1 of Chaetoceros tenuissimus. Classification (NCBI taxonomy): domain Eukaryota; phylum Bacillariophyta; class Thalassiosirophyceae; order Chaetocerotales; family Chaetocerotaceae; genus Chaetoceros; species Chaetoceros tenuissimus. The sequence continues at coordinate 2,392,809 of BLLK01000069.1, forward strand.
GAGAAGCAGCTGAAGAAGATATTTTCAGCTACTGCAAAAGCTATCGCTAGTGAACAATGGTATGTCCTTGTTCAGAGTATTTTCGAGAACAAGGGTATTCTTACCGTTCAATCTGAGAAGCATGACAATAAGAACCTGATCCATTTGATGGCATCTAAAAACGTTGTACCAAAAGAGGTGCTGAAGGTAGTTGCAAAAACAGTAAGAGGAAATACAACTTGTTTGAGCCAAACAGATGTCCATGGATGTATTCCATTGCACTATGCTGCCTCCATAGGAAGGGATAGAAATTGCGTCAACCAGTTGCTTAATTTATGGCCGTTCGGAGCATCTCAAAGAAACAATGATGGCGATCTGCCTCTACATGTAGCAACTTGGGCAGGTCTAGGTAATGAAGAAAATGCTAAGAACATTCTAATGGCATATCCTGCAGCGCTCATCACAGGAAATGATGTTGGAGGCACACCGCTACATCTGGCATCATGTGGACAAACCGCATCTGCAGAAATTGTACGTGCTCTTCTTGTGACCCATAAAGAAAATGATTATCCAATAAACTCTGTAGACATTTCTGGTAAGTTTCACCATATCTAAGCCATGTTGGCTTTTGTGCATGAATATACTCACATTTTTATTACTAAAGGTAACTCAGCGTTACACATTGCTGTGAAGACAAAGGCGCCAGTTGAATTATTGGAGAGTTTCTATGATGTTTATGGTAGTGAACCTTTCTACAAAGTGGATGCAGATGATAAAACATTGTTTTATGTAGCACTAACAAGTAGAGGAATTGATCCCAAGGTAGTAAAATTTGTCGCAACAGCTGCACCTCTTCATGCAAAATCAGCTATTCCCAAGTCCGGAGGAACTATGCCAGCCATTTATGCAGCACAAAATGGTATGGCAGATATGATTGTTAAGCATCTCTTGCTCATGGATATGCCAATCGTTTTCGGAGGTAAGGAACAAGTCGAATTGAAACCAGTGGTTATGAGAACCCATAAACATTCTTGGTGGTACATTACTACCAGATACCCAAAGTATGCTACTGTCGTCAGTGAAATTCTCGCAAGATATGCTTGTCTACATGAAATTGTTGCACTGGCTCAAGAAACTGATAGTGAAGGTTTCGGATGTTTGTTTGAAAGTGCTGCACAAAATGTTAGGACTTCATTTAAGAATAACTTGGTATTCGAAGGAAGATATGAAGTCATTGCAATGTTCAGGGCGATTGTCAGAGATGGAATCATGAAATTATGCGCGCTAGACTGGGGAGATCGAATTGCTTGGGAGGAACTAGATGAGAATGAAAAGCCTACCAAGTTGGAGGATGATAAATACACCACAGCGCAGACTAAGCTTGGGCATGACAATGAAATCGAAATTGTCCATACTACATACAAAAAGCCTCAAAGAGAAGTTCTTCTTCATTGTTGCTTGGAGAATGCAAGTGCATATCATGATCTTCAAGACGAAATGACTGCAAGAAAGAATTTTAATTTTAGTCCCGATATGAGTCAGCGACTATTCAATGTACATCAATATAGTGCAAAAAGTATTGGATGTAAAGGAAACATGCTAGTTCTGTCCTTTGAGCGCCCCTTGCTCACACTTCAAGACGTAAGTACACATCTCCGTGAACCCAAACATTCATAAAAGTCTCTCCTAAATATATCTCATCATGTTTTTTGCTTTTTAGGTGTTTGATACGTCTAGATTCAGGAAGAGAAAGAATCAAGGCTGGGCTAGAAAATCATGGAATCTACTTAAGCGTACCGCTGAGGTGCTTCAATGGTTTCATCAAGCTGGTTACGTCCATGGATATGTAGAACCAGAAGTAATTGCAAAATTTGCTGGAAGTAACAATTGGAAGTTGACTGACATGAGGCGTACAACCAAAATAGGTGAATATATGAGTGGTGATATTCGCAAAGGAGTTCCACCAGAGAGTATCAGTAACAATGTTAGTTTGATGCCTGTATCTTCTACTGACAGAATGAAGGCAATATCTTTCGACGAAGATTTCAAAAACACAAAAAAGATTAATTACAGTGTATCACTAGATGAAGAGGGACCACAGTTGGAATTTGTTCCAGTTGATTGTGTAGCTATGCCGGCATGGGATATCTTCAGTTTCGGTCTTTTAATGGGTCAGCTTGTGCTTGGACAATCAATGGTGCTCCTTCCAAACTTTGAACAAGCTTCTGATGCGCATATGAAAAATTTGTATAATTTCAACGATGGTACTTTGAGAAAGATCCATGCTGCAGCAGTGAAGCATACTGGCAAGAAGGCAGCAGACTTGCTCATTAAGTGTCTTCAACCAAATCCTCAAGATCGTCCAAAGAGTATGAAGGAAATTCTTGAAGACAAGTACTTTGATGACATTGGTGCAGTTTATGGTCAATAATTCTAATATAATAATAATGAAAACTCATGAAAGGTATATATTTTGATATTACAATTCTAGTTCGAGTTCGATTCGGTTGAGATATAGAGGAGGGAATGATGTAAAAGCATGTGTAATTTGTAACTGCTTCAGCAGATTGACTCATTATAAATCGTGTATCGATAATTCAAATATGCGACTATCCCCAGGAACAAATGTAAGAATAACATTTCAGATGCGAAGGAAACCTACTCATCATCATCGTCACTATCGTCATCCTCGTTGTACTCCGAAGCATCATAAATTCCTGGCATCATACTGTTGAGCTTTTCTGCCAAACATCTAACAATTCCTGATCTATGACTTGAAATACCCTTCTCCTGAAGCCAGTACCATACCTTCTCCATATGCTCTCTTGTTGATACCTTTTCATCGCCTTCATCTGGTCCCTTGAGCATGAGAAACTAAATCAATGCAACAACAAAAAATGATGGTAGGTTAGATTGATGGATGCTGTCAATGACATGAATAGTAATTCAGCATAAATATACGTACCTTTCCAATCAACTGAAATGTATTTGTAACCTTATCACCGTCAAGGTCACCTTCAGCAAGCTTCTTGACAGCAGCTGGACCAATTCCTGGAACCTCTGTGAGATCTCCACTGAGTTGTCCACGAAGGAATTCATTCATCTTATCATCCGATACACGGGAGCGTCTTGGGTCGTATCCTGCTGAATCTGCCATTGTTTCTAATCAATTTCTTCTTATACAGTATTTTGTAGTTGTGTGTTGTGGATTCTCAGGTATAAGGGTTTCTCTTATTGTAGTTTCAATCAAAAATGAACATGAACATGAACATGAACTTCTTTCTGTTTGGCCGTTTATTGCTCCCTATGCTGTTGTCAAAAGAAGAAGAGTGTCTCACGCAAATTGAGAAGAAGAGTGTCTCACGGCAAATTGAGATTTACATAGGAAGGCCAAGAATAGGTTATAAATCTAGTTTACAGTTTCACATTTCGAACTTCAATTTCATTACAGTGATACTAGGTGATTAATGTTGACAAGTTCTATGTGAGTATTGAACTATCAAGTAGATGAGATGATGCAATGATAATGATTATTACTATTAGTGTGACTTATGAATAATCTTGATGAAAGTGGCGAGACTCTGAACATCAAAAGTTCCCCTGAGATTCGCCGAATAAAGATGAAGAATCTTCAATTCTTGTATGAGAAAGCCATCAGCAGTCCCATCATCTAAAAGCACCGATCAGTATGTCACTTTGAGGCTGATTCTCGTTATCAAAATATGCACTTTTTGTATTAATTAAATGCATTGTTTGCTTCACCAATTTCAATTTACTGATGGATTAATACTGACAAATTGTTACTACCGTCGATCAAAGTGCAAAATTCATGGAACGAGATCTACGTCAAGAAAGGGATCAAAATCCTGCTCGCCATTCAAAAGATGTTAGTAATAATATTGGTGACGAGCTGTCGTTAAATAAAGAATATGGCCATTCTAAGAAATACAAATCAGATGAACTTGTAGAAACGAAGTCATATAGAGCAGAATTGAGAGGGAAAAGAAAATTTTCTTCTTTGGATGTAGACAGGACATTGAGGAAAGAGAGTCCCATAACAACAGCTCAACATCAGCAGTTCAAACGCCCCACAACCTATGATTCAATGAAGCCCGAGCGACTGAAAAAGGGATCACGTAAAAAGATTGATGGTGATGGACGGTGGTCAAAAAGATTCAATTGGTCTGAGGAGCTTCATCGAGACTTTGTATCGTCTATTTTCGATATTGGACTTAAAAATTCTACTCCAGCAACGATACAGAATTATGTTGCATCAAGAGGTAAATTCACCAGTGAACAAATCAAAGTGCATCTTTACAAGTATCGAATACTGCGTCAAAAATCCAAAAGAGATTTCATCTCTTTGGGCAATCACCCGAATGTAACGAATCTTTCAGATTCTTCCAGAGATATTGAATCTGTTTCTGCGGCCTCCTGCTCTAAATACATTGAAGCAGCTCCTATCTACCAAGCATTTTCTAATACAAGCCGTGATATTGAACAGAAACTTGTCGTCTCAGCTACTGCTGAGTGTGATGCTGCCCAGAGTAGTGAGGAACAGAATCATGAGGACATAAATGATGGCTTCCACGATGGTTCGTTACCTCTGATCCAACTCACCAAGGAAGAAATGTGTTCTCCTTCTGGCGCATCTTTTGTGTATCTTACAGGTTTGTTTCAGTCATTGAAAGAGCAGCTCTATGAACAGCGGCGACAAAAGAACTTTCAAGCGGGAGGTATCGAAGATAATGCAAAGTCGGCCAATAGCGATGCAATTCCACTTTCAGCACCCACACATATTGACGAAATAGGTCAAAACAGGAACGATGAAATAGCTAGCTACAGACATGAGTCTCACTTTCATCATGATTCATCAGACTCGAACATACAGGGCATTACCGAGACCAATTCCAACTACTTATCTATAATGCACTCCGGCCACCCTGTTTCTGCAGAACTATCTGACGAAGGTAAAGATCTTACGATGGAAAGTCATGTGGCATTCCAAAAAAGGGTAAGAGAAATGTTTGATAAGAGAAAAGATGAAGCAGATAGAAGGAGTTCAGTTGAATTCCAAGGGCAGCACGGACTTGATTTCGAAGTAAATGAGGAAACGAAAAGGAACGAAGATGATGATTTTGATGAACATCTCTTTGATTTTCTATTGAATTCTCTTTCTGAATAATCTTCTTTGCGATTACAACTTTCTTGAGTACTGAATTCAGTCCCCTCCTTGCTGATTTGGTATGCTTCGAAAAACAACAACGAAACATTTCATAAAAGACTCGACTCCGTTAGACAGACTAGCTAGTAGAAATTAAAAACACAACGAAGAACCCTTAGTTGTACAAATGTAAATACACTTCAAAAGATCAGTTAGGGTTAGGGTTATACTAAATTGAAGTGCCTCACAAATTTCAAATTTTAATTTGTTCTATGTCATTTCAAATCACTTTCTTCCTCTTTCACTCTCACAAAAGCAGGAAAAGAAACAACATGTATCTCAAACCTTTCCCCATTCTTTTAATACTCCTAATCACTATCCAACCATGTTTGTCCAAAGGCATTTCCGCTCAAACTCTATCGTCGTCTGATTTAGAGTATTCGAATCCACATCTCGATACTGAAGCTGTAGATACTGGTAAACTGTTGGACGTAATGAGTAAAATCAAAATACAAAAGTATAGGCACTTCGGAAGAATTAGAGTTGGTGCTGTGGGTCCAGACCTTTTGCAACATATCCCAGAGGCAGTTGAAGTTGTGCCTAAAAGAGTATTTCCTAAAAAGGGATCAAAGCCAATTGTGCTTCAAAACGTACCAATCATCAATGAGAACCTTTTGTTTTGGATGCATGTAGGAGCAACACAGGAACTCATTCGTCGAGTGACGTCTCTTTCTGAATCGATTAGTAAGCAAAAAGATGAGATTGCCAAAGCTTTCGGGGAAGCTGCAAAGTTAGAGAAATTATTTTCTGAAACAACTGATGGTGACTCTGAGCTTCGATTTCAAATTCTCAAAGCTGAAGCTGATTTACAAAAAGTAAAGTTTGAAGCTGAAATTGCTAGGGCAAAAGAAGAAGAAGAACACCTTCAGCTTAAAAGAGATTTGGAAGTCTCAGAATTGAAAAAGATTGAAGAGCTCACATTGAAGCGACTCGAGGAAGAGGCGGCTCATGCAAGATTCTTGAGAGAACAAGAGTCGAGGATGAGACTAGAAACAGAGGTCAAAATAGCAAGAAATAAGAGAGAAACAGAGGAAGTGCTTTCAAAGCATGCACAATCTAGAGACTTGGCTTTGCATGAGGTCAAGGAACAATTGTCAGTAGAAAGTGCAAAGGACATAGCAGAAGCGAGGGCTGCTGCAGAGAGGTCCAACGAAGATGTTCATCTTCGAAAACTCAAAGCACAAGCAGAACAAAATCGATCGAAACAAATTGCTACAATTAACGCGATTGCTAGACACTTGGCAGAATCTTTACACAACTCATGTAACCATCCCAAAAAAGTGTTCCTCTTCATATCATACTGTGGCTTGCTTGCAACTGGATTGTATACGGCACGTGAGCTGACAAAGTTGGGTAGAATTTTAGTCGAGTCTGTTATAGGAAAACCAAAATTAATTCGGGAAACTTCACGAAAGAATGCAGCACAACAGCTGCTTTCTGACATCCTTAGCCTTGTGTCGAACATATTCTGCTTCATCCATAGGGAAAAGGAGAAAGATCCATTCCGTGACATAGTTCTCGAAGAAGATTTGAAAAAGAGAATAGTTGATTTAGCAAAGTCGTCCAAACGAATTCGACTCAACAAGGCTCCACAACGTCATGTTCTGTTCCATGGTCCACCTGGTGAGTGAAAGACCAAATTTTGCGTTGAGGGAAAGATGCTTGTTCACGCTCACACATTATTTGTATTTGAAAGGGACGGGAAAGACCTTGGTTGCAAAAACACTAGCTACCTCCATCGGTATGGACTACGCTCTAATGTGTGGTGGAGATATTGGTCCACTGGGAAATGAAGCTGTAACACAAATCCACAATCTTTTTCAGTGGGCAAAGTTCTCTAGAAAGGGAGTTTTGCTTTTTATAGATGAAGCAGAGTGTTTCCTCGGTGATAGGACGAAAGGAACGTTGAGTGAGAGTGCCCATAATGCTTTGAATGCTTTACTATTTCATACTGGCACTGAAAGAACGGACTTTATGATGGTACTTGCAACGAATAAAGCCGAAGACCTAGATGCCGCTATTCTCGATAGATGCGACGAGAGTTTGCACTTCCCATTGCCAAATTCGGCATGCAGAAGGGTACAACTTTGTCATTACTTTGACAAATTTGTCAAGCAAGGCAGTAAACTCACTAGTAATGGATTTATAGCTAGATTGTTTTCGAGAAGCTATGATTGTAATTTGAACATAGAGAGAGATGTCATGAGCGAAGATCAAGTACTAGATCTTACAGCAAAAACTAGTGGATTTTCAGGTCGGGAGATTGCAAAGCTAATGATTTCTGTGCAAGGAGCAGTGTTCTCTTCAAAGGATATGACGATATCGTCACAAATGGTTGACGATATCGTCAACATCAAGGTCAAGGAGCACAAGATGAAACTTAGTTTGAAAGGTGGGAAAAAGAATGACCGAGACTCTCTGCTGCTTTCTTATGACGAGTCTGATTCGGAAACAAGCAATGATTCCGACTCTAATGGCATATCATTCGAGGAGCATTCCAAGCTTGATCAATGGAGAAGTTCTCGAAGAGGGAAGCTTTGAGCATTGCGAACAAGGAAGAGAAGAAAAGTTTCGACATTTACTTTCAAAAGAATCATGTAACGATAACTTTGTTCATATAAACTTTTGATAATTTATATCTATTACAACTTAATCTGCGTATGGGAATGGGAAGCTGGTTCCTGCTCCTCCATCTCCTGGATTTCCATTCATACTTCTCTGTCTCATTACATCTCTCGCTCTTCTTCCACGGAAAATCCATCTGATTGGTGTTGACTCAAACCCTTCTAAACTCTCTCTGAACTTTCTATCAAGGTATCTGCGATAACCATCATTGATCATGGATGGGTCATTGCAAAATACAACGATAGTTGGAGGTCTTGTACTGACCTGGTTACAGTAGTAAATTTTAGCTTGAGCTCCACTACGCTTGGATGGAGGTGGCTGCCAAAGAGTAGCATCACGAAGCACTTCATTTAGGACTGCTGTAGAAACACGTTTCCTGTGTGCTTTGATTGCATCGTCCACAGCACCATAGATCTTTCCAACTCTTTGTCCAGTAGCGGCAGAGGTGAAAAGAATTGGTGCCCAACGGACTTGTGGAAGTTCTTCTCTAAAATATTTGACTGACTTGTCAAATGTATTTGAATCCTTATCTACAACTGCATCCCATTTGTTACATACGAGCACACATGCACGTCCATCATCAGCAACTTTTTGTGCAAGAATACGATCTTGTTCTGTGACACCAGCAGTTGCATCTAGAATCAGAAGTACTGTTGGAGGAATTGAGTTAGTTCAACAATCATATAAAAAATATCATAGTGTATTGTGCGCACTGAAATTTCTTACCTACGTCTGCACGACGAATCGCTCTCAAAGCTCTGTTTACCATGAAAAATTCAGGTCCAAAATCAATCTTTCCCTTTCTTCTGATTCCAGCTGTATCAATAAATCTGTAGATGGTTGACGGTTCATCACTTCCTTCTGGTGCAGGTCTCTCCATAACTGCATCAATCGAGTCTCTTGTAGTTCCTGCCATATCACTCACAATCGCTCTGGTGTCTCCGAAAATGGCGTTCAAAAGAGAACTCTTTCCTACGTTTGGCCTTCCAATAATTGCAATTCCAATTTCTTCTGCTTCTTCTTCATCATCAAATGCTGCCATTGCTTCTTCATACTCAGCAATCACAGACTCTTCAGTTGGTCCAAGGCCATATTTTCTCAACATAGCATCTTCGTCCGATTCACCAGGAATCTTTTTCTTTGGATTGATTTTCATCTTTTTCTTGACTTCTGCCAACTTCTTTGCCTTAGTTCCGAATCCCTTGATTGCACTGCCTTTCTTATCGATACTTTCAAACATTTGCTCAAGAAGCTCAGCAGTTCCAACACCATGAAGAGCTGAAACTTGAAAAGGCTCTCCAAGACCTAGAGACCAAAACTCAGAGGCAGCAATGGCACCAGTCTTTTCACTTTCACACTTGTTTACAGCTACATGTACAGGGATCTCTCTTGTGATTTGCTTGCGAAGGAAATCAGCAAGTTCTTGATCCATATTCGTCAAACCAGTCTGACCATCCACAACAAGAATAACACCAACAGCTTCATCAATAGCAATCATAGCTTGCTCACGGATTTCTTTCGCAAAAAGTGCATCATTATCATCAAAAACTAACCCACCAGTATCTACGAGTTGAAACTTCTCACCCAAGAATTCGGCAGCTCTGTAAGTTCTATCTCTTGTGATTCCAGATTCATCAGCAACAATAGCTCCACCAGACTGAGTTCCAGCAATACGATTTACAAGAGCACTTTTTCCAACATTTGGTCTTCCTACGATAGCAATCAGTGGTACCTTCTTGTTACGTCTGAGACGACGAACTGGTTTCAATTTGCGTGAAGAATCGTCACTTTTTTCATTTTGCTTTTGATTGGTGTTGATTTCAAGATCAAGGTCCATATTCATCATATCATCTTCAAGTGATACTCTAAGCTGAAATGGATTTCTCACAGAAGATTCTATTATTCTATTTACAGAGGGACTTTGGAACACTGAATGAAAGGTAAAGGCTAATGTGCATTGTAGCACCATTTGCATGAACACAACAATGTGAACAGGTTTTATCGTCATTCTTTGAATTTAACTGAGCTTTTCTCTTATTGTCTTGGAAGTGTTTTCTTCTTTATTTCAAGTTCGAAGCCTAGAATTATATGAATTGCACAGAACTGATCTACGAGTATGCTATAAGTATTGCAGGCACTGATGTGTTCTTTGCTTTTGTTCTGATGAGTTTGGTGATTGAATTTCTAGTGATTTTCAAATTTGAGTGGCCACGAAAGTTTGAATGTGGTACCTACGCCAGAAAACAAAACTTCCAAGTCATCACGGACTCGACTCTGTCGGAAGCATTTTTTGGCCCATTTAACATTGTACGTACTTATAGTACGAGTAAAGCATTGACAAAAGAGGAGTGGAGTTTGCAGGGGAATTTTGCACCATCATCATCACTCCATATCTTTGTGCATCCTCGAAAGTCCACATTCCACATCTAAGTGAAGAAGAAGAAACAATCATCTATCGGGAGTGGCCCAAAAATTAAAAAAGTTTAACAGTAAAAGTCTGTCAACGGAACCGACTGCAAGAAACAAAAGCTATACGAAACCTACTAGCTAGAGGGAAAACCGAAAACGTGCCCTAGCTACTACTAATAACTTGACTCGACTCCAACATCATGACGGAATTGGACAGTAGAAAAAGAGGACCTGGTAGCATTCTGCTAGAACCTAAAGAAAAGAGAGCACGGATTGGCACTGATATCATGAACAAATTAAACAAGCCTAGTAGAAGAAATCAATTCCTCATGTGTCATTTGCAAATGTTGCGTTCATTGTACGAAAATGGAGATCATGGCCTTGACCATCCCGAAAATACATGGAAGCAAATTGAAGAATTCATCAAATCCAGACCATCTCTACAAGAAAAAAACACCACTGTGAACATGCTCGAGGAATCCCTCGAAGAATCCAAAAAAATCGCACAAGAACCAGAGTTGTCAACACCACTACTTAAGCGTTACAATACATCTCTGAAAACAGAATCTAAAATGTTTATTTCTTTCCTTACTCAACAGCAACATGGTCAGATACATTCACTCTCTCTTAATTCACCAAATGCATCACACATTAATATGCAACAGCAAAAATTAGCTCTTTCTCCATTTCACAGACAATCTGCAAATACTAAGCAATATTTAACACCGGTGAATGGAAGTGGTCAAAATCGTCATCAAAGCACCAGTAGTCAATTGAAGTCCATGAATCTCGTCACTTCTATAATTCAGAAAAGATTCCATACAGCAGTACAAATTGCCAATAAGGAAAAGGAAGTTTTTTTACCTCTTTTGGAAGTAACGAAAAGTCACATCAATGATCTGGAGAAAAAAATGGAATATATTGATGAGCAAAAGAAACAAGAAGTTAATATTGAGAACATGTCAGAAGAAGAAATTCTTGCAGCAGCTTATGCATTGGAAGGCGGCAACACCGATGTTAATAATTGTAATGAAGGAGCAGCAAAATATCCAGTTGATGAACATGAAAGGACTATTTATCAAAGTCGTTTGGCTCTCTGGCATACATTACTCATATCTCTAGATTCAATACTGAACAATGGAACTGCCTGATTTTTGAATCAATATAGAACATAATTCGTTCTATTAGTACCATAATAGAAATGAGTTTTTGCACATGAAGAAAGTAATTTTGAATAATATAATAAAGCTTCGAAAGCTTGACGTTCTACTATTGCCTATATTCCTTAATAATTGACAAAAAGTAAATGTACTTAATCTGTCTG